>CM035624.1:56391947-57109447 GCA_020496765.1 Gossypium stocksii | reverse complement strand
AAAGTTTAGGTTTTCTATAATACATTTTTATTATTTTAATAATTATATATAAGAGGATAAAATGATAATTGTGTATGATGAGATAAGACAAGCATAAAATAAAAGTAAGATACATAGTTGGGATTTTATGAAATAGAAAGTATTGGTACTCATACAATCAAAACCTAAAGAGAATGTCTAAAGTTTGGAAAATATTGAAATGTTGAAAGGAAAAGGTAAAAGAAAAAAGCCTCCAACATAAAACAAGTTCAACGAAAATGTTACAGTATGTTTGGTTGGCTGTAATAGCCAATTGAATAGTACATGATTCAGCTGTATTTCTTATTTCTTCATTTGATTCATAGGATCTGCTATTAAATGAAATAGAATTCAGGCTCTATTCAATGATTTGTATTCCGACCTCCACTCAAAGAATAGCCATTCAATGTTATCAAAAATGATATATTCCCAAAATACCCTTCAAGATTTCACTAATTTCCAAACAAAAGTTCAACGTTATCCAACTGTTACCGAAATCTAAAGCAAAAATAGAACAGAAATAGAAAAAAGAGAATTTTGGATATAGCCAGAAGTTGGGGCAATGGAGGACGCTAAGAAGAAGGAAGTAGTTGATTGCTTTCTTAGATTTGTAATATTCTGGTTGTTCGCAAGTAAAAGAATAAAAAAAGTTATTATAAAGAACATTTGGAAGAAATTTTAGGATGTTCTGGGCTACTATGAAGGTGGAAGAAGGCAACGACTGGTGCCAAAATTTGAAAAAAAAAAATCAATTTTCATAAGCTTTTAGGTTGAAGATTAAGCCTATAAAATGGCTCAAGAGTTTTCTCTAGTCTTTCTATGGTTGTTCATCACACTTCGGTTGAAGGACTACCAAAGTTCCAAACTCTCGATTTCATCCACCATGATCAATTTTTTTCTAAATTAAAATGATCAATCTCATTAGTAGTAGAAGGATGACATGTCTTTTACTCTTATATGTTGATAGTTAATTTCTTCTTTTTTTTTAAAAAAAAAATTACATTTCTTTTTTTATTCATTGCTTGGTTTCAACAATTTTTTAGAATTATTTTTGCATTCTTTTAGGGAAAGAAAATATTTTAGGAGAAAATTATTAATTAATTAATTTAATTTATTAAAAGGTTTATTCAATATTTGAGTATTTTTTAGCTATTCCATTAGATTCAACCAAACCATTATTCCTATTTAATTCTATTACAATTTATTTCATTACTACAAAATATTTATTTTATTACAACTCTAATTCATTTTAGTCAACTAAAGTGCAAGTACAACCTTATTCAAAAAAGAAAAAAAGCAAACCTGTCAGAAGCCGACCGTTGCCACCATCTGGGCTTTAAATCTTCCGCAAGGGAAATTAAGCTTATGTAATTTTTCATTCAATAGAGGGGTATTTTTATAAAAGCACAAGAAGTTACCGTTGCAAAACTAGGCTCTTCCTTAAAACCAGATATGTCGACCTTTAATTTTCAAAATACCAATTACTTCACATAATAAACCAAATCCCAGAATCTGCAGATTGAAATTCAAGAAATTTCTCAGAATAAAATAGCCAGCGAAGGATTTATTCATCAAAACCCATTGTGAGTTTTGCCTCTTAAATCCCCTTTCACAGTTTCTTTTATTTCTTGAAGTTAGTTTTTTGTCCCCTCACAGAAATATCTTATGTATGATTTTAATGGTAGAAAGAGAAAAGTGTGATTTTATTAAAAAAAAAATAATTATCTTTTATGAACTTAGGATGGAGACGAAAAGGGCTGGTGAGAGAACTTCATAAATACGAAAAGTCTTTTTGGTTGTTGAGAAATTCCGGGAAATGTGAAGGAAAATCAAGATTGACCCATAGGTTTTCTAGCCTAGATTTCTTTTCTCCCTTTCTGGGCTCTTTGTTTTCTTTGGGACTGTAGGATTTAACGACCTAGGGTTTGTATAATTTTCCGAAGCGAAAAGCACAAATAGAAAATGAAGTTACTAAAAATCAAATTGAACTTGTTTGAATTAGTTGTCCATTGGGCTTATCAAAGAAACTAAAATTTGGGTTCTTCTTGCTTTCTACAAGTTTCCTTATCAATTGAGACTAATAAGAAAAGCAAAGTATTCGGCATTCTTTGCTAATGATTTTGGTCTGGTTGTGGCATTGGCTTGTTTAGTTAGGGTTTAGGGTCCTTTATACTATTTAACATTTATGTTACCCATGTGGCGAACACAGATACCTTTCATCTGGTTGTGGTGTTGTTTTAGTTTGTTTTGTTGTTGAGGTACGAACGCCGAACAAGGGTACATAATCTAGGTGCCTTAAAACTTTAAACGCTATTAGATTATGTTGTTTCTCTCATTACACATTTGATTTCCCCCGAAGTTTATGACAACTTGATTTGTTTCCAGTTTTGCACCTCTTAAATTCTGACCTTGACTTTTCTTCCCTTCTCCGTGCATCATGCATCTCATAGGTATAATCTTTTATCGAAGAGGTTTTCTTTCTATCTGTAATTTGCTCAGATGGCTTTGCGTACTGTTGGTTTGATTCGAGATCAGAATGTAAATGTTCACTACAATGGTACCATTCCGAACACTTGCTGTTCTGTTCAATTTTTTGTTTTCAAGTTGAATTCGATAATTCAAAGTGCGTTCTCCAGGTGCTTCTCTTGTGGGGAAGGCAAATATTGCTACTGCACCGAGGAAAGGTGGTATTGGTGGAAGGAAACCGCTTGGTGATTTGTCAAATTCGGTTAACCCGACCCTGAACCAGACATCAAAAAAGGAGAATTCTAAAATTCTTTCATTCACTGAGAAAGAGACCAGTGTCTCAAAACTTGCACGTGATTCAAGCAAGAAGAAGGGTGTCTCTAAAGCTTCAGAGAAAGTGCAAGTTGGTGGCCGGAAAGCTCTCTCTGACATTTCAAACTCGGGTAAACCATGCTTGAAGGAGACATCAAAGAAGAATCAAACTTCAAAGTTCACCATTTTGGCAGAGAATCCAAGTGAACCCGAAGATATTGCCAAGGAAGGATTTCTGCACAATCACGATGAATGTATCAAAGCTCAGAAAAAAGCTATAAGCACGAATGAATTTTTGCGGATACTCGGATTAGAAGGTAAAAAAATTGCGACATTTTCAGATGCCTATTACGGTTTAGTTTCTGGCTAAATACTTAAAAAACTTTTATGAATGTTGTTTAGATTTCTCCAAACCTGCATCTGCAAAGGGAACTCGTATACCAAATGAAATGGTCAGTTTTCGTATTGTCCAATTTAGCTTGGATCTTAACGAAATCGTTGGCATTTACAGATTGTCTTAACGAATGCTAGTTTATTACTTGTGTTACAGCCCATGAGTCCTTCAAGGTACTTGGAAGTTAAAGAGATGAGTGAGCTACTGATGGAAGATTGGTCTCCTCCGGAGCGTAAGTTGTCAAAGAAAGTCAACTCAGCTCCACCTAGTCCAGAGCCACTGGATCATATGCGGTGGGACGATCCTGAATTGGTTCCTGGTTTTGTGTTGATTGGATCACCATGATGCTGAAACCATTGAATTCAATTTCTTACCTGGTAGCATATTAGAAATTGTTTCGCTAGCAACTTAGGTTGCATTCGGCTGTCATTTCCGTAAAGATGGCTGAATATTTTGGTATCCATTTTACTTCTGTTGGATAGATCTGTGATCCTTGTATCCATTTTACTTCTATTGGATAGACCTGTGATCATCTTTGTATGATTACAGCAGGTGGCAATTCCATTACAACATAACTGCTTAAAATCTCAACCTGTTAACTTAATGCATAATTGCTTTAAATTTTGAATCTCTCATTACTACTATACGAGTTTACGGCATATCTAATTTTGTTAAATATTCAAATTTAGTACCTCCTGTTGGCTTCCCAAAATTTTTGGAAAATTTCATTTTTCCCTTGAAATTTATTTAAAATTCTAGTTTGGCCCTCTAAATTTATAAAAATTTTAAAATTTTAATTAAGTTTCTCAAAATCTAATTTGAGAGTGATTTCGTCTTTAATCAATGGTAACTCACGGATCGTAAATTAAATAGCCAAATCCAAATTTTGTCTCAATTCAAGAATGTACAAATGGATTGTGAATTAAACTCAAAATTTATCTAAATCCAAAAAATACAAAAAGCTTATTGAATATCCTGTTTTCTTCTATTGTTTTTAACGTAAATATGTCAAAATCCTAATCACACACGATAAATACTAACTAAATTAATAGAAGAGATGGAAGAAGATGGTGGTTTGCGTGGATGAGAGTTAGGTTAGAGAATGTTTGCATAAGCTGTTTTATCGTAGGGGATAGGCTAGCTACGTGTCCAAAGTCTAATTTCATTCCTTGGATAATGGTGGTGATAATATCTAACAGGATAAAATGTCTTAGAGCGATTAGTAATTGATAACTCTGAATTTCCACGTAGATTTCAGATAGACTTAATGGAGATGCACAATGCCAGGCTCACCAAGCTAAACTTTGCAAGTTAGTTCAAGGTCCATTGATCGTTGATTGAGCTGAGAATGTTAGCTTTGATGAGAGACACTTATTTGGTATGTAGGGTACAACAAGTATATAAATGGTAAAAAAAAAATTAGGAAAACCCTTGTACTTAGGGATGGATTACAATTCGGCCCCCTACTGAAAAATAAATAAATTAGTCCTTATACATTTTGAAACATGTAAATTAGCCCATTCAATTAAAATTTATCTATTAAACGATGACATTATCGTTAATTTAAGTAGTTAATTACTAATTTGATCCCTAAATTATAGCTAAAATATCATTTTGATTTTTTTTTATAAAAGTCATTAACAATAATTCTAAAAAAAATAAAAAATTCTTAAAAATAAATATAAATTATTAAAATTTTGGTGAATCATGGTGTTTTTATTTTTGAAAATTGAGCTCTCTTTCAATAATGAGGAAACGTTTCCATTTTCAATAAAATTTTTATTTGATAAAAACTTTCTAATGCAATGAGACACTAACCTTACCTGTTAAAGAAACTTTCTAATGCAATTCTAAAAGTAGCCATTTCAATAAAACCATGATTTTATTACTGTTGAAATACTATTAAACCAAAGAAATAACATATTTACTGTAAATAAAATATTTCAATTTTGCATTTCTTTTTGGTGATGAAGAAGAAGATGAAGACAATGGGCTCCTTTCGTTACTTCTTTCCTCCTCTGGAGACTTGTTGATGGCTTTGGGGATTTATTTTAAATTAAAATCCTACTTTTTATCTTTTATTTCTTCTCGTAAATTTAAAACATTATTTTTTTAAAATTTCAAAACCCATAGAGTCCTTATTTAGCACTCATAAATATATATTAAAAATTCAAAACCCAAAAATTATTAAACTTAGTAATTTAAAGATTCAAGTTTCTTGGGGTATTAAATAATAAAATCCTCCAATGGAAAATGAGTACTCACTAAAATAGAAGAAAGTAAACATTAAATAAATTTGTATAAACCTTTTAGTTGGAAGCATGAACGATGAAGATGAAACTGAGCATTAAATAAAGCATGAGAAATTTGAAAGTGAGTAATCAAAACTTTTAGTTGATTTTTTTTTTTTGCTTCAATCAAGTTTTTATTTATTTATTTGTTATGTCTTCAATCAAATGAGAATTTTTTTTTATTTTTTTTAGGTTTTGTAAAATATTGAAGAAAGTCTTGTAAAAGGATGATGGTTTCTAGGTTTAGATTAGAAAGTTTGATAATTTTTTTAAATATTTCTTTTTTTTGTAAAATTTTTAGATTTTTTTACATATATATTTCGAAATTTTAGAAAATTTTCATTTATAATTTTTATTTTAAAAATATTTTAACATAATTTCTAATATTCTTAATATTTTTTAATAATTTATATTTATTTTTAAGATTTTTAAAATTTTTTAGAATTATTGTTAATAATTTTTTTAAAAATAAAAATGATATTTTAATTATAGTTTGGACTAAATTAGTAATTAATCATTTAAATTAACCTTCCATGCCATCATTTAACAAATAAAATTTAACAGAGATGCTATTTTGCACGTTTTGAAATGTATAAGGGCTAATTTGCCCATTTTTTCAGTAGAGTGGCCGAAATGTAATCCACCTCTAAGTATAAGGCCTTCCCTGGTACTTTTAGCACTTACATACTTGTTGTGCCCTACATAGTGGACCTTATAGCACACCCAAATAGAACTTTGTTGGATCTGATGCCCTGAGTGTAGTATATTTGTTTGTAAACTTGTAATTTTTTCAAACAAATTGATTAATAAAACAAATTTATGGATTACATTAATATACTTTGTATAATTGCCCTCATGATTTTTGCATGCAAAGTAAAATTATAATACCTCTTGCCCAGTTCAGTCATTAGACCTGAACAAGATGATGTTAGTGTTGGGAAATGTGCCCATATTATAGTAAACATGTAACTGTTTTCTATTTATTTGAACGATGAATAAATAAATAAAGTTAAATTCACATTTCATTATTATGTATTTTGTATTTTCGTCTTTCATATTTTACTTGAATAGTGAAATTGTGATAAGTAAATATTAGCTAATTAATTGTCTAAGTTCAAACTGATGATAAGTGGCACTGTAAGAACGTTTACATTACGAGAAAGACAACTTACTTCAATAGATAATCTAAACGAGTCTGTAACCCCGTAAAAGAATCAGAGTGAGCATTTGATTCAAATATTGAGAAGGATTATTATGTCTTCTACAATTCCAATTGAGGAGATGACTAGTCTTGGCTATCAGAGCAGTTGACTCCATGGGTAGAAACATAGATGTATTCAATGAAAGAATGATACACTGGAATGGACCCAAGTTGAATTAATTCTAGATCCGTTTGTGAATTAATTCACTTGTGACATTAATTGTTTGATTTACCTAAATTTTGAGTTAGTCATTGACCATGTGTATGCAACTCATGTGCTTTGATATAAGTGGAGACTTATGCTCTGAAGATGATTGAGCTGATAGCTGGTAGGCTGGGTATATGACTTGTGTATGGCATGACTTTACAAGCAACAATGGAATTCATAGCTCACTTAAAGAGTTAACGATATGCTCTTATTGATATTGTGTGTATTGATAAATATGGAATGTGGCCACAGGTTGCTTATTCTCGAAAAAGCAATTTATCAAATTCATTTGTTGATAGTGATCATATTAATCATTAAAAAGACACAATGATGACAATGAGATAAAATAAGATTGTATTGGGCGAATGGATTTAACTCAAAGGAATCAAGGATATCTTATGAGAGTAACACATACATGACGAGGTCATTGGACAAAACTGTTTGACGAATTATTTTCCTAAAGAGTATACACTAAGAAGTTTTTAATCATGGTACTTCTTGTGGACTCACTCCATGATAAGTAATTGCAAATTATCAGATGATGCTTCTAGACATAATTACAATTACTAGAGCCTAATTGTATATGTCTGATTGGTCCCTCCGCTAGCTCAACAAAAGCTTGATCGAATTGTATTTGAATTAGAAAGAAATTCTATGATTTTGGAAATAATTTGATTGAGTCGATTTATTCAATGTGGAATTAAATTGGGTGGTTGTAAGAATTGTTCAATTAGAGAATTTGATTAAAGAATTTTCTTGAAAAATTAATTTGGAAAATCTAAGTGATTTTTGGGAAAATTAATTTTGATCAAGTAAAATTAAACTAATCAAATTAATTAAAATTAATATGATATTTTTGGAAATTAATTTTCAAGTTAGACAATTGACCCCAAGAGGTAATTGGACTTGAAATCATAAATTGGGCTCAGGAGCATAAAACCGAGACCAAGACCCAAAAATTGGTCAAACCGGGCCTAGTATGTGAAATCGAGCAGACGGTCCAACTGGTTGCTGGATCGGATCAGTCGGGTTATCACTAGCCCGGACTAAACCAACAATAATCAAACTAGCTCGAGGTGCCGATGGCTGCGACGACGACATTTCGGTGGAAAACAAATGGTGGGGGGCGGTGGGTTTTTGTTGGTTAAGCAGTGGAAGAATTACACTCCTGTTAAGACTCTACCAGAGAATTTGATTTTAGATTGACTATTTGAAAAATAATATTATTTTAATAGATTTAATATTAAATTAAATTTAATACTTATCTTAATATTTTTTATTAATTTAATATTAAAGTGATTATTTTAATATTAGATTTAATTTAATATTTATCTTGTATTTATCTTGTAGATAAATATTCAATTAATTTAATAATATTTAATTAAATAAGTCTACCTAGCAACACGAGTTAGGGTTTCTTTGTCTGCTTTATAGCACGAATCTCACTTTTAGGGTTCTATTAGGGTTTGGTATCAATTGAAGGGGAGATTGATCTATAGGTTTGAAAGTGCGATGTGGCCAACATCAATTCAGTGGATAAAGATTTAGCCAATCTCAATATTATAGATGAAAAGGAAGAGCCCATAGTGGTGATAGGGGACGATACTATTGTTGAGCAATTATACGAGTTATGTTTGGTAGGGCAAGTTTTTATGGATAGTGTTGTGAATTTTCCATCCTTAAAAAATACTCTGGCTGATTTGTGGCATCCGTTGAGAGGGGTGAATATCACGAAGATGAAGGATAAGCAGATCTTGTTTAGATTTTATAGCGAGATTGATTCGAAGCAAGTTATGGATGGTATGCCTTGGTTTTTTAACTGACACTTTGTTGTCTTTCATAGATTAACAAGGGGTGAAGACCCAAATACAGTTCATTTTTGGGGATACGGTCTTTTGGGTACAGATTCACAATCTACCAATTGGTTTCATAATGGAGGGGATGGTACGACAGTTTGGGGATTTCATTGGAAAGTTCTTGGAGTATGACACATCATTGGTGAAAGAGGGGTTAGCAAATTTATGCGAATTAGAGTTATAATTGATACTCAACTCCCGTTTAAAAAGAATAAACGAATTGTCATTGTTTTCAATATCATAGAGTATCATCCCCTCCATTATGAAACCAATTATCAAGATATTTATGGAGTGCCAGTGGAGCATGATAGAAAGGAGTAATAGGAATTATCAAGATATTTGATGTGTGGGAATAATAAGCCATGGCTGATCACCGGGGATTTTAATAAAATACTATTTTTTTTAAAAACGAGGGGGAAGAATTCGATTGGAAAGATAGATGGCTGCGTTTAGGGAAGCATTAAAAGACTGTGAGATAAATGATTTGGGGTTTTTTGGACAGTAGTACATTGGGAGAGAGGTCGGTTAGTCGGTAATAATATCAGAGAGAGGTTGGACAGAGGAGTAGCAAATCCAAAATAGTGGGATCTTTTTCCAGGTTATGGGCTGAGTCATTTACAACATAGTTTCTCGGATCATTACCCGGTGGTTGTGGACACAAATGAGGATGGGAGTTTGCAAGTTAAGGACCGGTAGTGGCAATTTCGTTGTTGGATCCTAAATTTAGTTTTTGAGGAGCGACTTAAACATGAGTGGAATTCAAATAAATAGGATATTTTGGTGAAATTGAAGGAATTGGGATGAGTTTGAACTCTTGGGCAAAAAAGGAGAAAAAACTAAGGGAACGTCGAACAACAGAATTAAATGCCAGATTGTTTGAATTGAGTGCTAGCGAGATTAGTGACGCGACTTTGGAGGAGATTACAAAGATCAAATTAGAGCTAAATTTCGAAGTTAACAAGGAGGAGATTTTTTGGGAACAAAGGGTGAGAATCAATTGGCTTCGAATAGGGGACAAAAATATGACATTCTTTCATAGGAGTGCTTCATATCGCAAGAAGAAGAAAATGGTTAAGGGGATGGAAAACAAACCTAGCAATTTGGTTACTGACCTTGATGAAATATCTAAAATTGTTGCATATTATTTTAAAGAATTGTTTTCGTTTAAAGAGGTTGGTAACTATGATAGATTACTTGCGTCAATCTCACCATACATTAGGATGAACTCAACGGGGAATTAATGGCGAAATTTAAAGTAGAAGAGGTTGTTGCGGCGATGAAATCTATAACCCCTCTTAAAGTATCCGACAAGGACGGTTTTCCTGAAATATTTTATAAAAAGTACTGGCATGTTGTAGGGGATGAAGTTATTAGGTACTGTTTGGATGTTCTAAATGGTCGAAGAAATATAAAAGAGATAAACAAAATGAGTATTGTTCTTATTCCTAAGGCGAACTCATCGAAGTCAATGAGCCAATTTCAACCTATTAGTCTTTGCAACATGATCTATAAAATTATTTCGAAAGTGTTGTTTAACAGGTTTCGCTAGGTACTTAATTATTGTATTGAAGATACCCAAGGGGCATTTGTACCAGAAAGGCAAATCACTGACAATATTTTTGTGGCATATGAAATTCTGCATTCATTCAAGACAAGAAGAGGGTTATCGAATAAAGGATTTGCTTTAAAGCTTGATATGAGTAAAGCATATGACAGGATTGAATGGAGTTTCTTAGAAAAAAATGATGCGTAGGATGGGTTTTTGTGAGGATTGGATCTTACTTATAATGGGGTGCATCACTAATGTAGTGTATATAGTCGTGATTAATGGAAGACATGGAGAAGAATTTCGGCCTCAAAGAGGATTGAGACAAGGAGATCCACTAAGCCCGTATTTGTCCCTAATTTTTGCTGAAGGTTTCTCACGATTAATTGCACCAGTTAGAGGGGAGGGGCGACTTTCTGGGGTAAGGGTGGGAAGAGGTAATGTCTCGGTGTCATATCTATTTTTTGCTGATAATAGTATATTGTTTAGAAAGGCATCAATTAAAGGAGCAAATAATATGAAAATGTGATTAAAGAGTATAAAAAGGTGTCGGGTTAATTGGTTAATTTTGACAAGTTCCTAATCTATTTCAGCGGTAATGTAGATTTAGAAATGCAGGAATAGGTGGGAGGAATTTTGGGATAAGGATCTCTAATAATCTAGAAAGGCATTTGGGATTGCCAACCATGGTAGGACGTCGGAAAAAGCATGCTTTTGTTGATATCAAAGAACGTTTTGTTAAACTAATGAATAATTGGAGTGTGCACTTCTTACCGACTGGGGGTAAGGAGGTATTTTTAAAATCCATTTTACAAGCAATACCAATCTATACGATGCAATGTTTTAAGTTACTGATCTCATTTATTGAGAACTCGAGAACATAATGTGAAAGTTTTGGTGGCGTAACTCCAAAACAAATAAAGGCATACATTGGTGCAAGTGGATTGATATGTGTATTCTTAAAGAGAAGGGAAGGTTAGGTTTTAAAGAACTTTCAAAGTTTAATTTGGCCCTGTTAGCGAAGCAAGGGTGGAAAATTATCACGCAACCTAATAGTTTGTTTGTGTGCGTCATGAAAGCAAAATATTTTCCAAAAAGGGAATTCATGAGTGTAGGATTAGGTTCTTACCCTTCGTATACCTATTGAAGTATATGGGGAGCTAGAAAACTTCTCGAGGAGGGGATTGGCTAGCGAATCGAAAACCGTAATACACTAAAGTATTAGATTTAACTGACAGGGAATCTATTACCTGGAAGTAAGAAACTATTCGATCGTTATTCAGAGAGGAGCAGCTACAAAGTATTCTCTTAATCCCATTGGCACGTAGTAAACCACAAAATATGTTAATATGGAGAAGTGACAATACAGGGGTCTATATAGTCAAAAGTGGCTACAAATGGCTAATTACAGTGGGGGGATCTAGATTACAAAATAAAATTCCATCTACTTTCTTTACAAATTTATGGGATCTTAAGGTGCCAAGCAAAACCCGAATACATATGTGGAGGATTGCTAATGAATTCATACCCACTTTGCATAATCTAAAAGGCCATAAACTAGTTGTAGATACGCTTTGTCCTGTTTGTCAAGCAGATGATGAAACGGTGAGCCACCTTTTTAGGGATTGCACCTTCACATAGTAGGTATTGCGGGGATGGGAGTGGTAAATTCAACATGCAATAGAGGATCCAATTGGAAAAAATGGTTAGCAATAAAGTTTGACAATCAGAGTAAAGAAGCATGCATGCAAAATCAAAACTATTGTCTATTGGGCTATTTGGTACAATTGCAACAAGATATATCATGAAGGAGTAAGAGAACAAGTAAATGAAGTAGTGGGGTTTATCAATGCTTACTGTGCAGAAATAGCGTTTATAGGGGAGATATCGAAGAATGCATATGAAGCTAACAATTTTGTATGGAAACCACCAAATAATGATACCATAAAAATTAATTTTGACGATTCGTATAATCAACACACTAGAAGATCTTTTTCAAGAATTATTGTGCAAAATAAGGAAGGATTGGTGATGGCAGCATGTACATGTCCATATCTATGGGAGAATATCTTAGATCCGATTATGCCTGAGGCAAGGGCGTGTTTACAGGTTATTACTATGGCAGAAGAAATGGGATTCCAGGATATTTGTGTTAAAGGAGATGCGTTAACCATAATAGGCAAACTAAACTCTACAGAAGAAGATAAATCTAGTATTAGCAGTTTGATTCAAGAAATCAAGGGGAGAATCCTCAATTTTAGAGGACTGAGTTTTAAATACGTACTAAGGGAAGCCAATAAAGTGGCTCACGGGATGTCGATGGAAGGATGTAAATATGAAAACCCCTAATACTGGATAGAGGAGATATCGTACAAGGTGGAAGGACTGGTGAATCGCAATAGGAGAAGCGGCGATGATGGCGGATAGATGGAAAGGTAGAGTGTAACACCCATATACCCAAAACCATCGCCGAAATCAAGTACAGAGCGTTATCGGACTTAAATGGACCTTAACAGAACTTAATCAGAAATGGATATAGAATTTTGTACAAATCAGCTCAGAATCATTCTTATTGAGGGTTTTCAGACATGATACAAACATCTCGGATGATTAGGATTCGAATCCTTTCAAATCGGTTACTCAGAAAATTTTTCATAGGAAAACAACGTCACACGCCCGTGTAACCCTTAGCACGGCCGTGTTGTGAGACCGTGTGGCCTTTACACGCCCATGTCAAGCACCCGTGGATGAAACTGTCCAAAATGACACGGCCACTTCACACGCCCGTTTGAAGGCCGTGTGCTCCCACACGGTTGAGACACACGGTCGTGTCTCCTACCCGTGTGATTCCTAAAATTTAAATCAAGGTATAGGGAAGGCACGGTCTAGTGGCACGCCCGTAAGGTCAGGCCGTGTATCGCCCATGGCCTAGGCACGCCCGTGCCGCATACCCGTGGAGCATTCTGCCAAATCTCACACGGCCATGGCACACGCCCGTGTACCATGCCATGCAGGCCGTGTTAGGCTATCTACCAAGCCTTTGCTTCCCTAAGACACAAATAAGCACATCCACAACCAATCCAAATAATACTTTACTTAAACAAACATTTACTTCTATATACCACATTAGAAGCGTAATGCTTATAAGATTACAAATTGACTATACATATCCATAACCTTCTATACATGCTATAAACTTACGCTAGATACTTAACGTACTAATAAGGCTTGACAGTGTGAAGCTTACTCCGAAGACTCGGCTCCCAATCCAACCATTCTCATACACTAAAAGGGGAAAAAGAATAGAACAGAGTAAGCTATAATAGCTTAGTAAGTTGTATGCAAATTAGAGCAATGAACATTACAAATTATCGATTACTTCATAATAATTATTAATACATATCATTCCATACTCAACTTACTCTTTTGGGCACATTTCACATACCAATCATATGTGTGCTTAACCGTACTAATCTCAATGTACAGAACTATTTCATGTCACCTGCAGAAACATTTCATCATAGTATAGATAAACTAATCCCATTGAGTAGATTCGGAATATGACCAGATATTCAGAGGTTAGCACCGAAGTGCCTCACAGACATGGCAGAGCCATGAGGTAGCCGAAGCTACTAACAGAGGGGTAGCCGAAGCTACATCACAGAATGGTAGCTGAAGATACTAACAGAGGGGTAACCGAAGCTACATCATAGAATCAAAACAGAAGTTACCTCGGGCCTGCTCACGTAAGCTGATAGGTGTCTGCAACACATGCTAGACCACCCAACACCCGGGAACTTTATCAGACAGAATCAGAACCCTCTAGTGACATGTCACTTATATCAATGTCTATTCCTACTTGCTCAATAGGGATTTTACAGATAATTCATCATTATCACAATTTCAGAGATATAACAACTGATTAGCCGAATAATTTCAGAAGCACATCAAACAAACAATCGTAATTTATTGTACTTACTTTAATTCCACATTTATAGATATATATATATATACCAATCATATCATAATCCACATATCAATAGTTCTACAAATGCATCTAATTCTCAACCGAAAGTTCACCAAACATACATTATTCTTCGAAATACGGAAGTATATCGGATTTCTAGTTATTCCATAATTTACATATCAATATAAACAATCAATGATGAATAGACAATTATATTTTAGCAAATATACTAGAATTTACATACAACTTACCTGATAATCGACCGCTTTAATTCTCGAGATTTCTCTATTTCCCGTACTCAGGCTTTATCACATCTTCCTTGGTCTAAATTAACACATAGAATACAATTATCAATCGTTTATTCAATTACGGACACAATTCATATTTTGGATAAATTTCCAAATTTACCCCTCAACTTTTACTAATTTACAAATTAGTCCCTTGGCTCAAAAACTCATTTTCTTTATTCCATGGGCTTAATTAACCCATTTTCAAAATTAAAACTCAAATTTATCAATAATTAACAAATTTAGGAACAATTTGTACCATTTACAAATTAGCCCATTTTTATACACTTTCACCCAATTTCATTACCAAAAACATGCATATAACATCTTAAGCCTTCATTTTCTACCATTAACCAACCAAAAACACTTATATCACAAATGGGTATATTTTTAAACCCCAATATTTCTTGAAAATAATGGTAGAATCGTAAAATTCAAGCTTAGGAGAACTCAAAAATACGAAAATAATCAAAAATGGGGCAAGAATGCACTTACAAATGAGCATGGAAAGCAAAGGAACCCTAGCCATGGAGGAGAAGAAGAATCGGCAGCCATGGGTCCTTTTTCCATGGAGAAGATGATGTTATATAATCTTATTTTGTCTTTTTCTCATAAATGACAAAAATGCCCTTAATGACATAACTAGCAAATGTTTCTAGAAATGCCCTTTTATGTCCATGCCACTATTTGATGGTCTATTTGCCACATAAAGACCTCTAATTCAAACCCCCATTCCAAATAGGTACTTATACTCTATACCTCACATTTTGCAACTAATGCAATTTAGTCCCAAACATAAAATTGGGCACTTAATCAATAAAATTTTTCAAACAATACTTTCACATCAAATATCAATAAATCAAATCTTATCAAAAATTTACAAAAATTCAAAATTTCATTTCAAATTTGTGGTTACGAAACCACTATTCCGACTAGACCCTATTTCGGGCTATTACATAGAGTCCGGTCTTTGCGACATTTTGTCTGATCGATGAAATCGTAATGTTGATAGAGACTGAGTGTCGAAACCATTTTTGATTTTGAAAAATAGGAGTCGACTTTAAAAAATGAAAATGAAGTCACCACCAATCCTTTTTTGTTAGGTGTGATCGGGTCACTTTGTAAGACATTTTATTTTATTAAAACATTGATTTTGGCCACAAAATTCAAGAAAACGGGCTCGGGAGACGGTTACGTACAAGGAAGGATTAGCACCCTCGTAATGCCCAAAAATTGGTACCTAATTGATTAATTAATGTCCTAATGTCGAAAATTTGAAAAGATTTTAAAATTCGATCCCTTTTAAAAAAACTATTTGTATAATTCCAATTGGATGTTAAGATTCACTTCTCTCGAAGTGATAAAATATCACATCCAGCACGTTACGATAAGATATTTTAAACCCTCGAATCCAAGATCGTCTTTTGATTTTCAAAGTTCATGCGTTGAAATTTAAAAGGACATTTAGTTATTTGGTCAAACGAAAAATCGAAACCTAGCACGTTAGGGCACTATTTCTCGAATTTCCAAACACGAAATATTGCTTTTTTTTTTAGAAATCCTTATCTTGAGATAACAAAATGTCACATCTAGTGAGTTAGGACACAACATTTCAAATTCCCGAGAATAAGTTTTTATTTGAAATTCATATGTTTTATTTTTTAAAAGGGTACTCAAGCATTTGGACTCAATGGGAAAAATCGAAATTCAGTAAGTTAGGGCACGATTTTCTCAAAGCTCCCAAATGTCGAATGTGGCCTTATTTTAGAAAGCTTTTGAATAATAGCAAGTGTGAAAATGAAATGTATTTTTATTTAAAACAATGGTTTGAATGAAATTGTCGTGCTAATGCATAATAAAAACATAAGCATATATATATTTTTTAAAAATGCTAACATAAACAATTAAAAAGAAAGAATCAGAGTAAAATAGCAAATAACATGAATAATGACAATGATAATGCTAAAAAAATATTAAGAATGACCATAATAATAATGGAATCTAAATTTTAAAACAATAAACAAATAAATAAAAAGGCATAATAAAGAGGGGCAATTAAAAAGATCAAATATGAAATAAAAAATACAAGATAAATACTATATGCAAAATTTTGAATAAAATAATAAAACAATTTTAATAAAACGAGCAATATGGTAAAGTTTGATATTAAATATAAAATGGTTTAAAGTAATAATATAAATAATAAATGAGATAATATATGATGATCTATAATAAAACAATTTATTGTAAATAATAATGAATAAAAAAATAAAATGAATGAAGTAATTTTTCGAAAAGAATATACATATATAAATATCAAAATAAATAAATAACTAACTAATTTAAAAAAAAAGAAAAAAATAGAATAGGGATTAATAAAAAAAAGTTAAAAAAAGGTTTAAGTCAACCTAACTCTCACAATATGAGGATTCAATGAAATTCCTCCACCAAAATCCAACTCAAAAAGAAACGAAGATGAACGAAGAACAAAATAAGAACAAGCCACAAAAAATAAGAACACAAGAGAGAGAGAAATTTGAGTGAATGCTCTTAAGAATTCTTATTGCTTCCAAATTCCAGTGCTTTACAATGAAGGGAGAGGCCTCTATTTACAGTTGAGCCTTCCCAAATCTAACGGTATAGATCAATTATATCAACGGCTAAGATTAAAGGATATCTACAAATTAAATCTCTACGATTACAAAATCATATCTTCTAAGATTGCATATCATATCTAAGATTGCATGTCCTTGAAGATTATGTTTCTATATGTGTCAAGCTTGTAGATGGACCTTCAATCTTCTCAAGTAATGGGTCATTCCGATTGGGCCAAATGATATATTTATAATTTTAAACTGGACTTGGACTTTGTTTTATTATTTTGGGTTTATTATTATTTTTTGTATGAACCCATGCTAAATTGGCCTATTACACTGAGGATTGAAAGATTTGATTTTGGATGATAATCGGTCTCTCGAGTGGCTAATACATAATAGATTCAGTTTCAAACGCCAGAGAAGAAGGGTTCCAAGCCTGAGTTTTCTTTTAGTTTAGTCGATTCATTTCATTTTCCCAAGTTTTATTGCTCAATTCATTTTACTTTAATTTTGTTTTGTTTTTTGATTTTCAAAGCATCATTTTTGGTGCCTAGTAGATGAAAGATAGTTGTAGGTTTATTTAATTAGGGCCTATAACCGAAATAAGTACTTCTATTAATAATAGTACTAGTTGGTATTCAAAAAAAAAGATAATATTTAATATTAAATTTAAATTTAATATTAAATTTAATCTAATATTTATCTTGATAAGTATTATATTTATTTCATATTAAAGTGATTAAGATTAATCATAGTTGAACTCTCTAAACTCTCTCTATAGAAAGAGAGTCTTGGGTCATTATTTTGCACACTTGAATTTAAGAGAAAGTTGTAGAGAGAAAATTCTCTGAATAGATTATTTTAGAAAATTTCTAGAGATATTTTTATTTATAACTTGGCCTAAAAGTTTAGAGAAATTATAAAATTATCCCTAATAATTTTGTGAAAAATTTTCTGATTCGAAGTGAGCCCACACTTGGCAGACATGAGCTTGAGGATAGCAGAGAATACTACTTGTTGAAGCTTTCATCCTAGACAAATCGAAAAGGTACAATTTTGATTAAGTATTTATTACTTTAGATAGTTCTTGTTTTGGAAATTTTTTTTAAAACTTTGATTTTTCCTTCAATCTATTTTCCGCTGCGTTTTTCAAATCTGATTTTCCAATAGTTACTACCAAATACTTAAACGATTTTGAAACATTCAAGTTATTGGAATTTGCACTAACATGAGTTTGCAAATTATTTTGATTTTGACACATACTTAAAAGTTTACAAAATGTATATTTTATCAAACCATACATTGATTAAGAGAGTTTCAGGTAATTACAATAAAATCATTTTCTTAGTTTATTAGCTTGTGGACTACCCTGATATGTATGTGTTACAACTATACAATTAAAAGGCTTACAACAAAAACACAAGCTTCTGGCTTAGTCCCTTTCCCGTATTTCAAACGGCTTTTGATACTTGAAAGAGATAATTCTAGAAACATGATAAGTTCAAGATGAACTTAGTGAATTTGCCTGATGTTTACCTATCCACACATACAACTTGTATGGAGTACAACTCATGCATAAGGGCAACAAATACGTTGAATAGTTTACGTAAGAATATAAGGAACAAACATACAATACACTTCGCTCAAATAAACAGTTCGCCTTTACTCTCTGTGAACATATGCGTTACGTAAGTATAGGTGAATTTAGCCAATGCAACTTATACAAGTGGAACATTCTTGGCGAAATCATACTTGGCTAATTGACACCAAACATATGCTTGTAGATTCTTGTCTGCGTGCACATGCCTGCGGATTCATACTTGCCATCACATATACAAATCTATTCTTAAAGATGATTCTTACGGACTCACGTTTGATGAATATTTCTCGTGCATTCGTGCTTGGATAACTTAAACTCACAGATTCGCACTATCCGAACTTGCTTACGTGGACTTGCTTGGTGGACTTATTTCCATTAATTTCCATATAGTGGAGTCCTAAAGAACTGACTTAGCCTAGGAGATTGAGAACAAGTCCTATAGACTGTCTTATCTCGTAATATAATCTTTACAAACATATAATTGTGGTTGATCTGAAGAACTTATACCTGTATGGTAATCCATGTATACTCTTGTTTGAATGATGGTCTTGGCGAACTCACATCCGTGGATTCTCTTTTAGAAAAACCCACTTACAAACACATATTTAGTGAGTTTGTACACGCAGATTCGTTCTGGTATAGACACTTGCTTGTACGCTTGAAAACAAGTCCTGTGGACTATCATAAACTTGTATACGTTTTCTTTTCCTGGCATATTTATTTTTCATTTTTAGTTTAGTTAGTTTTTATTTTATTTTGTTTAGTTTGCTTGAGAACAAGCAAAGACTTAAGTGTGGGGGTATTTAACCTACCGTAAAATGTAATAGTTAATTTGGTTTATTTCCACAATTAATAAGCTTGTTTTCTAGCCATTTAGTATTATTATTATGTTTTTGACATTTAGTAGTTAGGATTAAATATTAGTAAAAATAAGTGGTTTTTAACACATCTTGTAAGTGTTGTTACCTATTAGGCCTACATGGGTCTTAGGTAATGCTGATGTGTAGAATTGAGTGTGTAGGATGATGATTTATAAGCCCAACTGATGTGGGAGTAAGGACGAGTGATGCGCAAACTTCCCGAGCCATCAAAGCATTGAATGAACCAAACAAGGCACAAATTGCTCGTCGTGTCGCGCCATGCAAGACCTATGGTGCAATATAGGTCAACGTGATGCCTAAGTTTATAGATGCTATTTTTGTTCGCATAATCAAATTTTAGAGGTTTAATGTAACTAAGTCATCTTAGAAACATTCAAAAACCCTAGTAGTCTAGGAGTAGGATTAGATTTAGTTTTCTCTCAGCTTTTCTAAACTCTTTGATTTTGGAATCGGTTTCAATTCAAGAGTTCTTTTATATTATTGAAGTATTCAATATATTTCAATCAAGAGATTTACAAATCCATTCTCCAATCGACATCGAATCCAGGATTATTCTTGTAACACCCCAGACCCAGCCCATACGTTATGTCTGAATCTGGCGATGTCACATTGAAGTGTTTTATCAAAAACCACGTTTTCATTGAAAAACCCTTCTAAAGAAATTTCAAGTAAAAACCCAGGCAGTAGTTGCTTTTAGAACGAGGTGTATTAAAAGTCCTTTTTTTTTAATTATTACATGTTGAAAGTCACTTTGGAAAAATTTTCTTTAACTGCGGAAGCTTAATTTTAAAAGCAACAAGTGGTTTTAAAATAACTTGAAAAGTATTTAAAAGGAATAAATCCATGTTCCATCCTTAAGCATAATAATAAGTAATAATCAGAGAAAAGGGCCTAATTACAATCCGAATTGAAATAAAGTAAAATAATAAAATAAAAAAACTAGAAATTCATGAGAAAAACAAGTCCAAATCATCTTGCTAGTTGGCCACCTCTGAGTCCCTCCATCTGTCGAACCGCTTACTGAGGGTTACCTGAGAAAAATAAAGGAGGGTGTGAGTTTTTGAAAACTCAGTATGTACAACCCTCAACAATTATGTATATATCATGCAGCACAAGTCATCTTGGGTCTGAGCCCAATCCAATAGCAGAACAGTATTAAGGCAATCAAGTGTAAAAATCCTACCCATCCAGCCTCTACACACCATCTCCGTCCAACCCTACACACCATGTGAGGATATAAATATCGACCCACCCATCCCATACACACCAATGGTAGCGTCGGTTGCGGTACTACCTATCGTTGCAGCAAAGCTGCTAATCATACATTGGGCTTAAAAAGCCATCGGTGGATCCATGGTGGTCAAGCAACCATGCGATCCTCAAATTCTTCTTCCGTTTCATCAATCCCACCCATATGCAACATACATCTCATGAATACAACATACACATTTCCACACATTAAGCACCTAGGGGTATTTTAGTCATTTCACTACCAAGGGGTATTTTTGTAATTCTACCTTGCAAGGGTATTTCAGTAATTCTACCCTACAAGGGTGTTTTAGTAGTTCTACCCTATAGGGGTATTTTCGTAATTCTACCATACAGGGGTATTTTCGTAATTTCTTAATAGTATGGGTTTTAATTACGAACTTTGGCCCATCAACAAGTCTTCGCGGCTAAAGTGAACAGACACTATGCACTAGGTAGGATTCAAGAGAAGAGGAGGTGGGCCACTAGGACCGCTTAAGTACCAACTCTTCTTAGATCCAATCCTAGACATTCATACATCCATTGCCACACTCTAACCTTGCGAGTTGTCCACAGACATGTTTGATTAATTAATTAAGTTTTATGTTGCTTGAGAGTACATTAAATCTAGGCCTAGAGTCCACCATAAAACCCTAGCAGTCTACATGCTTCTCTAAAATCACATATGGCCCATCAAACCCAATCATGTCCATATGGCCCATTAGGCCCATTCACAAATATATGGCCCACCAGACCCGATCTTGTTCAAACCATTCAACCATCAATACCAAATCATCATTTAATATCACTTATCAACTTTTGTTGATTTGGGCCAACGAGCCCATCGGGCCCATTTAGCCCCCTTTTGGCCCAGTTGGCCAACAGTGGCTCAAGACCATGAGATTTCTCTCTTGGCCTCGGTAGTCGTATCGGTTTTTCCACATGAATGTTCGTACGCTCGTGTGGTTGCCGACGCCAACCTTTCAACTTTTTGGCGTTTCAGCATTCCGGCTTTTCAAGATTTCGGCTTTTGCCAATTTGTCGTGTGTGAAGTGTATGTACACACCTGGTTAATGAGACGTGTTACACTATCCTCAGCCTTGAACCTACAACCAATACCAATCCTCAAATCAATCCCACACTTAACCACAACATTTACCAAAAACCAAAGCCTTACCATAACCTTACCGTGCGCCACCAGTTCTTATAGCCCCTCCTTAGCTACTATTCATGAATATCCTTAGATCTGCATTAATCTTAATCGTTAAAGACGAAATCATAAGTGACTTGTTTCAACTTAAGTCACCCTTTCTCTTACTATAGACTATTCGGCCAACATATCCCAAATCAAAAACACTTACCCAAAAGCCGAAACGAATGGATAGTTTTTCGACAGAGACTTGTAGATCCCTATCACGTTTACGATCTTTGAACCCTACCCTTATTAATATAGGGTTAACGACAAAAGAGAGTTAGATAGCCCTCTGACTTTTACCAAAAACACACTAAGGATGTTTGACTAAGTACTTACCGAATCTAACCTTTGATCCTACGGCCTAGGTAGCTACTGAACGAGATCCGGCTTTTAAAACTTGATTAAGAGTAGATAACAGCAACCGATTTGTGATGGAGGGAAACAACAAAGAATCGACAAAAAGATAGGACTATTTTATTATAAGGGAGTATTCGGCTTTTAGAGAAAGAAGAAGAACACAACACCAATAGGGATTTCGACAAAAAGGAATGATGGTTATTCGGCAATGGAAGAAATAGAATGAGGGGGAGAAAAAGAAAAGTAATGGAAAACCAAAGAACCTTTCAAAGGAATTCGGCACCCCTTATTTATACACAAAACCAAAACTCTACCTACCCCTAAAGTCCCAATCGGCTCCAACTCTTCCCCATCTCATCTCTTCGTTTTTCTCCCTAATAACTCTCCAATCCTTTTCTTAAATTTTCTCTTCTGATCACTCTCCTTAGAGTCCATCATCACACCATTTCCAACCTTCTAGAAGGCCAAAATTAAACTCTAAAAAAAATACTAAGCTAGGATTCGAACTTAAGATCTCCTTGCTAGCCCATAATGCCACCTTCCTATACCCTAAGTGAAGTTTCTTAGCCACTCCACAACAAGGCTCTTTAATGTTATTTTCCCTATTTTTATTTAAAACCCAACTACTCATCACCCTGGTTCTTTTAATAATTAATTAAAAATTCCTTCTCCTCAAAGTTTGAACCCAGAACTTCTCCAACACCCCTAGACACTCCAAATTTATTAAACCCTTAAAGCCAATATGTCATTTGTCATTTTCTTACTTACTAAAAAAAATTATGAGACCCAAAGCCTAAAGCCCAATTCATCTAGGCCCAAAATTCGGGGTGTTACAATTCTAATCTTTTTTCTTTTCCAGTCTATTCGTGTGATTACATGTTTATTTCAATTGAGATTAAGATTATGAATAACATGAGTGGAAAAGTCCCTTAGGGGAGATTAACGAGTGGATGAGGATGTGATTAACATAGGATTTTGGGTTTCCCAAGAAGATTAGTTGGTATAGATTACGTCTTCTTAAACCTTAGGCTTGATAACAATAGGAAGTAATCATAGGTGAGACGATATCAAGAGATAAGTTGAACCAAGTAAATCGTAGTTATCCTAGTTGAGAAAGCGAGTTCAAAAGAAAATAGAGTATGAACCAATCGATTAATTAGTTAGAGGTCAAGAGGTAATAATTGGTTAATCGGTATCTACTCCACCCTCAAACTATAATCCGAAGTTAATTACAAACCTTAAAATGGGTTCATCTAGCTTATTGGTTTTATCTGTTTAGTCATGTTTATTTTTCTTGTTTATTTATTTTAGTTATTTAATTTCTTTTTAATCTATTTTATAATTTTTCATAATATAGGAATTTATTTTAACTATTTAGACTTATAATTGTAAAAATATTTTCTATAGATTTATTCTATCCTCTATTGGGGATAATCCTCAGAATACTTTCTGTGTTCCGTTGTACACAATACTATATTACAATTTGACTCATATACTTGCAGACATTGTTGTTTTAATTCTATATATTTTTTGTGTGCTATTTTACTATAAACAATAACCCGTTTATAGGGGGTCAATATTCAATAATCACAACTTGTGTTTAACTTAATAATTTGAAAATATAACACTTGGGTTTATTAAATCAAACTTAAAAGGATAAGAATTCATAAAATTAACAAAGAGAAACATAAATACCTTGTGAATTTTGGAACTAAAATTGAGAAAATGAACACTCAATTTCTTTCTTCTTTCTTTAGTTTGGATGATGGCCTAAGAGAACATGATAATTCATTTTTCTCTAATTTTAATTAAAATTAATTAATATTAACTAGTCATATATCCACTAATTTTAGACATATATATACTTATTAATTACAATTATAGAAATTGAGTGGCTACCATCATCATTTCCTACTATCCCATATAAAAACAAATGTTTAATAACCACTTAGGTCCTTTGGTTGTTTGCCAATTGGGTCCTTAAGCATTTTCCAACTTAAAATTCTATAGCGATTGAACTTTTACAATTTAGTTTTTGTACTTAATTAATAAATTTCTCAATTTAATTACTTAATCAATCTTTAGTATAATTTTCATACTGACTTCGTAATTCTTCTGTTCATGATTTCACTAACTCGATTTACAAAATTGAGTTCCAAAACTGTATTTTTCGACATCGACAAAAAGTTGAGTCATTATAAGTGGGTTATGAGCCACTTGAATTCCTAAAATAGTACCACGTTGGGCCCAATAAAAATTACTACTGATTTCCTCTAAAGCATATGACTTGGTGCTACAATGCCTCTATCCCTCTCTGCCCTAACTAAAGTAACTTCAATCTCCTTACCTCTCTTAGTGGAATCCATTAAAGCTTGCAACAATTGCACCTCAACATATTTCTTCTCTAAGTTCTCTTTCATTTCTTATTTGATGGCAGCAATGTCTATTTTATGATTATCTTTTAACTGTGCAACCTCGCTACCATGGGATCTATTTAAAGAAGTAACTTTAGCAATGTGCCTCTCAGCTAACTCTTGCAAATGAGCTTCCAAGTCAATTTTTTCCTTTTTTAGCCCTTCTTTTTCTTCTTTCAATGTTGTTGTCTCTTCCTTTAACTTTAAGTTAGACTCCTTGAGAGGACTAGCTTTTTCATTCCAAACAAGCTCATTTTGAAAAGGCTTTAGCAACTAATTTATTGTTCTTTCTTTGTGGTTTAATTCTAAAATTGAAACTCTTGATGCCTCAAGGATCTACCCATTTGATGGTTTGTGAAGCTGTGTTCATTGTTGATCTCCCACAAATCAATGTGACAAATTAGGCTATTCCGAAGCACTTAAGAAGCTTTTTATCTAGCAAAATAGAGCTTTTATTATAGTTTTTTGTTATTTTTGTTATTTTCATATTTTTAGGTACTAAGTAAAAGTGTCTCATTTTTTTTCTATTTTTTGACCCAAATTGGTCGATGGCGTCATTTGGAGGCCTAACTTGTGTTTGAGTGCTGTAGGGATGTGCCAAATGTAAAAAAATGAGCGAGTACGACACCTAGAGCAAGGGATCGCGATATCCAACCTTTGGGATCATGATAACTTCGAAAGTGTAGAAGATCAAGGATTCCCTTCAAAGGTATTGCGATATCCCCTTTGGGTATCGCGATATCCGCCTCCCAAGGAAAGCTTCAATACTATCCGAGATATCATGATATCCTCGTTTGGGTATTGTCATATCACCTTCATTAGGGGGATAAACTTGGACAAAATGGATAGTCTATCTATCCACCAATCACACAGGGGCCATGTAGGGGCATTTTTGGCAATAAAAAGTCATTAGAATGCACTTTAAAACAACAAAAAAATGCTGAGGAGGAGAGACACACACACATTGGCTTAGTTTTAGGTTTAGTTTTCTCTAGGTTTGGTTTAGTTTTCTCTAGGTTTTCTTTAGTTTTTTTCTCTACACTGTTCTAGAGTTTTTTTTTCTCTTCTTCTACCTTAGATTAGAATTTATTTTTTTTGCATTTACTTCTTTTTCTTGTTGTTCTTATTCTTAGTTAAGTTAGTTAATATTATAGCTAAGGTTTATTTACATTTCTAGTCCTTCTACCTTGCTTTCAGGATTCTTTAATCTTTAGTTTAATGTATTTTAGTTTATTTTGCTTTCAATCTATTAAAACTTGTTCATTTTATGTATCTTGCTTTAAATTTATCTGTTAAATACTTTTGGTTTTATGCTATTTAAGTTTTCTTACATAAAAATCTGAACTTTTTATATTTTTCTCAGGCTTTACTTTCATGGTTGCCTTGTTTTCCATGTTTATGTTTATTTTTTTCACTTTAAGTATGTGTAGCTAAACCTTTAAGGAGGTTGGTTGATGAAGATGTGGGTAAACTAGCATCTCTAGGACAAAGGACTAAATTGTAACAAACTAGACTAATTTGAATAGAACCAAAAACTTAGGTAGTGACGCCTCTAAAGGAACAGTAAGATAAAGTGAGATCGAAAGGTAATCTTGTCGCGAACCATTTGTTAGTCCTGGATTAATCGATGAGATCAGAAGATGAACTGAACCTAATTCGTCTAAGTTGGTAAAATTGAAATTAGAAGATAAAATGAAGTCTTTTGGTAATTTACGCAATTTATGTCCCTAGTTTGAGATTTGGTGAACAATATCGAAGTCAACCAATCCCCATTGGTTATTTGTTGGATAGTCCCTCTAGTTTTACTTTTTTTGTACTTTAGCTCTTAGAGTCGAATATTTAATTTTCTTAGAAACTCATCTTTTTGTGAATCGCCGTATTATAAAATAGTATTAGTAGCCACTTAGACTCTATCGTGTATGCTAGTTATTACTCAATCGCCTATTCATTTGGGTTTGATCCTCGGAATACTCCGGTGTTCCATTATGACACTATAAATATTACAACTGACCTGTACACTTGTAGTAAAACCTAGATTTAAAAATATTTTCATAAATTCAATGTTTTAATGCGCACGCGCACAGTCAGTTAAATTATTAGTGCCATTTTCAGGGAAGACGGTGTAAGATTGAGTAATTTTTAATGTACACTTTTAGATAGAGATTCCTAGCTCAGCGTCCAACATGTAGCATCATCGGAGATTCTTTGCTCCAACATTTTTAAAAGCTTCATAGGAAGCAAATTCAGGGGTGGAATCAACGAGGTAGCGAAAGAAAGGAAGTACCTTAATCTACAAAAAAGTTGAGTGTTGAAAAGGAAACTGAGGGTGAGCCTACACGGTGGCAATGCAAACTATGATGTGATATACACTATAACACTCGGATGCTTGAGACGATGAAGTCATTTATGCGTGCATTCAAAGCAAGTCAGGGGACAGGAGCCATACAATAGTCCGCCAGATCGAGTAACTCATCTGAGGGTAAAGATAATGAAGGGGAAGTAAAGTCTACAAAAGGAAATGAGAAAGTTGAGGCAGCGGACGACGAGGCATCAAAGGATCATGAAGTGATGCCTCGAGATGAGACTATGGAAGACGCCATTAAATTTGCATGTCCTGTATCCGAGGGTGTAGGTCCAGGAGAGCAAAGCATGCCTCTTCGACGAATGAAAGTGAAGAAGATCGCTCCCAAAGGAAGTAACGTACCGATAGTCGACAAGAACGATTTAGGGGATGACATGTCCAATGCTTAGTAACATGCTTTCGCATTTTAATTTTATTTAATTTTACGCTGCATGTAAACGGTTAAACACATTTAATTTTTTTGGACTTTTTTTATTTTTTGTTTGTTATTGTGTTTGGCTGTTTTTTTTTTTTTCTTATGTGTAGTGAGTTACCTTGAAAGACTACATGACATATAGAGCTTCAACGGGGAGGTAGACATCCGAACTAGTCTAATGCTCCATTCTAGGGAAGTCTAATAACCTCCTATCCTTTCTTTTGAACACATTGGGAACAATGTGTACTCTGAATGTGGAGGGTGCACATATGCTTTTATGTGTGCTTATTTTTGTTTTTATGCATTTTCAAAAAAATTCAAAAATTCCAAAAATAATTTTTTTTTGTTTTTAATTTTTAAAATCCAAAAATATTTCTTACTTTCATTTTTAATTTTTGTTATTGCATGTTACTTGGACTGTAATTGAGTAATAAGTTAGTAGTTGTACATATCAAATGAGTATATATGATTGCCAAACTTGTAAATTTTGAATGATACTAGATAATTTCTTGCTCTTAATTATAGATTAATTAGTTCACTTAGTTAATAAGTATAATAGACTAGACGTATTGTAGGATGAATAACTGATACGGATCCTTGTAGATAAATAATTTGAATTGCTAATTATTCTTTTAAATAGATGCATGCTTAATAGATTGTTGTCTGAGAAATACCTTAGGCATTTTTTGTATAGCCTTGAGCCTAAAGGACCAATCTTAAACATTACATTATCTATAGTTCCCAAATTTTAGCCTTATATTACCTTTTTTTAATGACCCTCCGTGTTTGAAACCTTGAGCTGAAATTGAGTTCGAAACTCAACCTTTCATAGTCCTTAAATTTTGTAACGCACTATTGAATGGACGTCGAGCCATGGACATTGAGGGTTAGGTAGGAAAATTATGGAGGTTTTCTCACAAAAGTGTTGTTAAGTGATTAGTTAAGAGGGATTAAAGTAGCTCGTAATTGATTCTTGTTAGAAATTGTGCTTAAAAGGAAAAGAAAAACTTGAAAGAAATAAAAGTGAGGATCAAAAGCATTGTGAGAGAAAAGAACAAAAAAAAGTATAACAAGAAAAAGAAATGAGCATAAAATAGTCTCGTAACCATAGTGCACAAAAATGAGCTAATATTAATAATCTTTTTCCACATTGTTGGAGAAATAAGGAAGGTGAAAGAAGGAGAAATAAGGCGATGAGATGTAACGATCACATTTAGGGGGAATTGAGAACAATGTCGTGTGCTATACTATTCATAGTGCTTGAACCATTTTGAGATGAACTTTCTTTGAATCTGTACCAACCTCAACCTTAGAGCGTTACAAGCGTAAAAGACCTTTGAGACCCGAATAAGTCACCAACGCATTAATTTATACATAGCTTTATTTGTTGGAACGAACATGAACAATTCTTTTTTAAATATGTTCATTTGCATTGCCACTACCTCTTTTGACACTTTAACTAATAATGTTTACATTATGAGCATGTAATGTTGTACGGCTATATAACATAATTACCTAATTTAGTCCAAGGGTAGTCCTTTTACATGTTTTGTGTGTTTGCTTAAGGATAAGCAAAAACTTGAGTGTGAGGGAGTTGATCTACCACAAATCGATGTGGAAAATTAGGCTTTTCTAACACACTTAAGGAGCTTTTTCTCGAGCAAAATAGAATTTTTAGCATAATTTTTTTATTATTTTCGTTATTTTCATATTTTCGGGTAATATGTGAAAATGTCTTGTTTTTATCTATTTTTTATCCAAATTGGCCGATAGTGCCATTCAGAGGCCTGACATGTGTTAGGGATGTGTCGAAGGTAAAAAATGAGCAAGAACGACATCTAGTGCAAGGGTATCGCAATATCCAACCCTTGGGATTGTAATACCTCCGATAGTGTAGAAGATCAAAGATTCCCTTCAGTGGTATCGTGATATCCCCTTTGGGTATCGCATTATCCAAATCCCAAGAAAGACTCTAAGTTTCAATACTGTCAGAGATATCACAATATCCTCTTCTGGGTATTGTAATATCACCTTCGTTAAAGGGACAAACTTGGACAAAAAGGGTAGTCTTTGTCTTCCTAGTCCATTAGTCACACAAGGCTCATGCAGGGGCATTTTTGGCAAAGAAAATTCATCAGAATACACTTCAAAATAGCCAGAAATTGCTGAGGAGGTGAGAGACACGCGTTGGCTTAGTTTTAGGTTTAGTTTTCTCTAGGTTTTCTTTAGTTTTTTTCTCTATACTTTTCTAGGGTTTTTATTTTCCTCTTTTTCTACCTTAGAGTAGAGTTTTTTTTTTTTGTTTTTTGCATTTACTTCTTGTTCTTATTGTTTTTATTGTTATTTAAGTTAGTTAACACTGTAGCTAAGATTTATTTGCATTTCCAGTCTCTATACCTTACTTTCAAGACCCTTTAAGCTTTAGCTTAATGTATTTTAGTTTATTTTGCTTTCAATCTATTAAACCTTATTCCTTTTATGTTTCTTGCCTTAAATTTCTTTGTAATGCTTTTGGTTTCATGCTATTTAAGTTTTCTTGCATAAAACTCTTCACTTTTATATTTTTCTCAAGCTTTACTTTCATGGCTGCCTTTTTTCCATGTTTATGTTTATTTTCTTCACTTTGAGCATGTGTAGCTAAACCTTTAAGGAGGTTGGTTCATGGAGTGTGGCTAAACTAACATCCCTTGTACAAAGGAATAGATCATAACAAATTGGACTAATTTAAATAGAATTAAAAACTTAGGTAGTGAGGCCTCTAAGGGAAAATTAAGATAAAGTGAGACTGAAAGGTAATCTTATTACGCACCCATTCGTTAGTCCCGAATTAACTGCTAAGATTGGAAGATAAACTGAACCTAATTCATCTAAGTCGATAAAATTGAGATAAAAAGATAAAATGGAGCCACTTGGTAATTTACATGATTTATGTCCCTAGTTTCAGATTTGGTGAACCATATCGAAGTCAATGAACCTCCATTAGTTATTTGCTAGACAGCCCCTCTACTTTTACATTTCTTGCACTTTAGTCTTAGAGTAGAATATTTAAGTTCTTGGAAACTCATCTTTTTATGAATCTCCTTACTATAAAATCGTATAAGTAGCCACTTAGACTCTATCATGCATGCTAGTTATTACTCAATTGCCTCTTCTTTTGGGTTCGATCCTTAGAATACTTTGGTGTTCCATTGTAACACTATAAACATTACAACTGACCTGTATGCAGTAAAACCAGGCTTTAAAAATAGTTTAATTCATTGTTTTAGTGAGCACGTGTGCAGTCGATCAATAGTCCAAGCTATTTATACTTCTGCACAAATCCATAGGAGACGTAATAGGTAAACCTTGAATATTGTTAGTAGGGAACCATCTAGACATCTTTCTAGTGGCTTCATCAGAACGAATGAACTTCTCTGATCCCTCACACTCTTGCCATAGAAATTATCAAGCATAAGTATTAGTAGGACTCCTCATTTATGCACATGGATTTTTTCCAGAAGAGGTGTTGCTGGAAGAAGGAACGCTTCAAGAAAGACTACCAGATGTGGGCAGTGAACCAATAAAGGTAGAAGTTGATGAGGCACCAAGAGAAGGAGAATGACCTAGGATTGGATGACTAGGTGAATAAGATACGTGCATTATTGTGGATGCAATGGGTAATGAACCTAAACCATATAAAATTATTTGTTAAAATTCATCTTTGAAAGTTAATATATGCAATAAAGTACCAAATTATTCAATATTATTACCTAACAAGCCCACATATATAGATCCACTAGATAAACTACAAGAACTAGATGAAAGTGGAGTTGAGGGAGCAAATTGGTTGGAGTTGTTGGAAGAAATAATAGAAGATACTATATTACTCATAGTTGAGCTTATAGAACCACTCTTTATAGGTGCCCCACTCCTATTGGCAACAGACTTGTGCTTTTTCTTCTATTGTTTGTCTTTGGGGGGGGAATAAAAGGCCTTTGATTTATTAAATCACCCCTCAAAGCATTTATGCTCTGGCTAATTATTTCACTTGATGTCGAGCTAGAAGATACGAAAATATGGGAGAGTTTGCAATGGGAATAGAGGAGGATAGTGGCGTAAAGGTGGTTGATACATTCGTAGCAGGAGCTGAAGTAGGAACTAAATTTGGTAGTGAAGTTAAAGTATATATAGCTGGCATGGTAGTGGTGGAAACATCACTTACGATGACAACTTCAAGGTTAGCAGTACTACTCTTGTTGCCTGTCATATGCGAGCCTTCACCTTCCTTCAAGTATTTTGCAGAACAAATAGTTAATTATATCAAAGTCTTAGTAAATAAATAGATAATACAAAGCAACATACACCAGAACTACTACTAGAAGACTAGTTAAAGGTTTCAAGGAGAACTTCATGAAAAATATCACATCTTGACCATAAATTCAAAGGAGAAATCTTGGCCCGGGATTCCTTACTCTGGTTATTCATCCTTAATATTGGGAGTGCTTCACTTTTACTATAAAAGTTTGCTTGGCTAGAAAATAGAAAAGCTTACAAAAATAAATGTAACAAGTTTGAAAGTTTGAAATGATACCTCTAACAATAGAATTTGTTTCAGATCTTGCATGAGACTCACTATTTTTGGAATTTCCACCAGAGGAACCTTCGCGAACTGAAGGAAGAGAGCAAGTATCTTTCTTTCTTTTTCTATAGACCTCTAAATTAGGCCCCTAACTTTCTCCTGAACGTTCTTCTGCAAGATTGATGACCTTAACAACCTTCACACTAGTATTGCTGTTACTTTTTCCTTTACTCTTTTGATTGTAACAATCCGATTTAGACCATAGTCGGAACAGTGATTTTGGGACCACAAATTCGAGTTAAAAAATATTTTAAAATTATTTTTGGTGTTTAAAACATGTTAATTTATATGTGTGAAAATTTCGTGAATTAATTTTATCATTTGTGGGCCCAATTTAATTAAAAAGACTTATTCGCGTAAAATGTAAAAGTGGTTAACTATTTGTTAAAAATACTAAATTGCTATGTTCTTTTAATGTGAGGTCTTTATGTTGCAATTTTACCATGGATAAATATGATGGATGGTTTTATGTTTAAGTTATAATGGTTTTATATTAAATTAGTAAGGTTAAAATGGTAAAAGTATAATAACATATATTATAATAAAACATAAATTAAAAGCCATGCATTATATGTTCATCCATAGCTGAAATTAGAAAAGAAAAAGAGAGAAAGAAGAACAACAAGGTTCAGCCACTTTTAAGCTTAATTCGGGTATGTGTTTTGCTCGATTTTTGATAATTTTTACGTTTTTGATATCATTGCAGTGTAATGTACAAAGCCCATGCTAAAATTTCTGATTTTGATGAATATTTTGAGTTATGCCATTGATGAATAATTGATTTTTGTGATGTTAGTTGATGAATTATGAAAGATATGTTTTGGATTAATATGTTTTGTATTGGAATTTTTGATGAATTTGAGTAATTAGGGCTAAATTGTAAAAATAATAAATTGAGGGACTAAAATGTGAAATAAATGAAATTTATGGACTTGTATGAACATGAGTAAGATTCGGCCTAAGCATAGTGATCGGAAATTTTGTATATTTTGTGTTTTATGCAATAGGTACTAAATTGTGAAAAGTGTAAAATGTTAGGGGCAAAATGGTAATTTATCTATTTATGTGTTTTTGGACTAAATTGAATGAAATTATGTTTGAATTAATTTAATTTGAATATGTTTGGATCAAGAACCAAAGAAATCGGACTTGGATCGGGGAAAAACCAAAGTTATTGAATAATCATTTCGTTCCGATCGTCGTTGTCTGAGGTAAGTTTATAAGTAAATAGATGTTAAATTTCAATTTATGTAAAATTTAAATGCTGAATTGAATTTATGATTATATAAATGTGATTGTTGAATGGCTATAAGTTTGAAGGAATTATTTATGAATTTGAGTTGATCGATATGTGATGTGCGAAGTAAATTCGTATATAATACGTATTATTTTAGCAAAATTTATATTTTATGAAATGAGTTAAAATGTGGATGTGAAGTACAAATAAGCTTGATGATGATGCATTGATTTTTGGTACTAAGTGTGTAGGAGCAAATAGCTTCAACTAAATAATTGGCACTAAGTGTACGGGAGTAAGACAACTTCGATTAAAAGTGATGGCACTAAGTGTGCGATATCTATATAAAGCTTCGGCTATTTATTTGGCACTAAGTGTGCGATATCTTTACATAGCTCCGGCTATTTGTTTGGCACTAAGTGTGCGATATCTTTATATAGCTTCGGCTATTTATTTGGCACTAAGTGTGTGATATCTTTACATAGCTTCGGCTATTTGTTTGGCACTAAGTATGCGATATCTTTAAATAGCTTCGGCTATTCATTTGGCACTAAGTGTGTGAAACTAAAATGATGGTGATTGAATTACGGGCACTAAGTGTACGATACCGAAACCAATCTGGTTTAGTTCGAGGGCACTAAGTGTTAGATTTCATTACAGCTTTGGCTAATTATTTAGCACTAAGTGTGTGAATCCATTGAGTGACTAAAGGTGATCGAACGAGTTAATACATCGAGTTTTAATGTGGTAAAGGTGATATATAAGTACATGATGGTACAGGTATGTACCGAACCTATGTGATTGATATTAATAAATCTGAAATAGATGAAAGAGTATGATAATGAATAATGTGTTATACATGCTTGTTATATGAAATGGTGGTCCTATGTTTTGGACATGAGAATTATGAAACATGATTTTGATGTGTAATATGCTATGGTTATTCGGGTTTGGAAGTGCCTATAAAGAAATTGTATTAACTTTATGCATGAAATGCAATAAATAACTATGTTTCGGTTGGTTATGTAATGAAATTATGCACGCTTGATTATATGTATGAATTAACAATAGTTATTTGAATTTGAAAACATGGTTTATATGTTCATTAATAAATGAGACTGGTGAAATTACTTAATGTGGGAATGATGGATTATATGAGAAAAGTGATTGAATATTTGTATGAAATTAACTAAATTTGGCTTATTCAAGTTGAATGATATATATATGATCTTCTGATGATTTATTTGCTTATGGCTTACTAAGCTTACAAAGATTACTTAGTGTGTTTTTCCTGGGTTTATAGAGTTTCAGAATCTTGCTCGGATTGGAAGTCAGGGGAGATTTTATCACACTATCCAGATTTCGCTTCGGTAAATAAAAGCTTTGAGTTTTGGTTATGTGGCATGTATAGGCTAGGTTTGTTATAATTGGATTTGAAATTTGTATATGTATATAGCCATGCAAAAATCGCTTAATCATTATATTTAAGTTCTATTACATTTGTTCATGGTTAATATGTTTGATGTGTTTGGTTTTGGTAATGCAAGACATGATGCATGTTTAGTCATGGTATAAGCTCATTTTGGTATGTATGTTTTATGACAAGTATGAATGATGTTTTGGGTTATATGTTTTGATTGTGTAATTCTTGAATCACTTATAAATAGCTCATTTTGGAAGCATGAAAAGTGGTATAATTTGGCTTGGTAATAAGGTAAGGTGATGAATAAATATTCGACTGTGTATTGGCTATTTTGATTTGGTTTGTATGGACAAATGGTGATTATGTTATTGTTTGCGTTTGGCTATTTAGGTACGGTTTGTGAAGATAAATATGAATATGTTTCAAAATTGTTTTAGTTGAATGTTTTGGTACAGTTTCAAAGGGTAATATTCAGTTTTGAAATGGTGCACTTCGTGTAAAATTGAATGGTGGGATTTGTGTAATCTTTGTGGTAAATTTTTCAATCGATTAGGTGGGATGGAAAATAGCTTGGGTATATAAAAGTTTGGCAGGATTGTACAACATTTGAAATGGGCATGTTTGATTCGGCTAATGTACTTAGAATATGACTAATATTAATTAAATGAGTAGTACATGAGATAGTTATATTTTTAATTGAAATCCGATTATTTAGAAATGCTTGGTTGTGCTTATTTAATTTTGTTTGATAAGCTGTGTGGGATAGCATGACTTAGACTAATATATATAATGTACATAATAAGTGAATTAGTGTATTTATAAATTAGTTAAAGAAATAGAATTACTAAAGTTTGGTATTTGTAATTTGAATTGGCTTTGGTTTTAGGGTGATGTGCCCATATTATAATATTAAAAGTATTTTTGGTCATTAAGTAAAGTTACTTAATGTTTTATATGTGAATGAACATTAGGCCGTGTATTATGATTTATTTTTTAATTTAAAATGCACATGTACAAGAATGCTTATTAAATGAAGTGATTGATATTTAGCCAAAAGCTAGATGTATATAATTGAGTGATGTGATACATATGTTAGGTATATGGGAATGTAATATGATAAGTTTATTTGTAAATTTTAATTATTCAAATACCATAATTATAAGTTATAGGGTTTGGCTGTTGAATTTATAAAGTAATTGTAATGTAATTTCATTAATGTGGTAGTTCAAATATGTAAACAATTAAATGTTTTGACACGAGTGAATTATGATGCATAGTTTATTTATATATGAGAATGGATGTAAGCTATTTGAAAATTGAAAATACATTATTAAGAAGTTATTATAACTATGTACACGATTAATAATAAACGACTGTATAGAACTGTGTCTTGTTCGGTAATACCTCGTAACCCTAATCCAGCAACGGATACGGGTTAGGGGTGTCACATCAACAATCCTATTTTTTCTCAAGTTAGAGAGCATAAGAAGATAATTAGTTTTTAGGTTCCTCTTGCAAGCCTAAAAGAATTTCCTCGGTCTTGTTGCTCTCTCCATATGGCCAGCCTCATTACATGGCTTTACCCCAAGCAAGTTGAGTTTAATTGAGGGTATTGAAGTCCATATCATCCCAACCATTGGGATTGTTCTCCCCCAAACAAAATTTCCAAACATTTTGCAAGTTGTGTACTCGTCCATATCTTATTGGCGGACTTGTTTGCAACCTTCTCAATTGCTCCCTCTTTGCTTCTCTCAACGAAAGAGGATCCTAAGTACTCCATTCGTTGCGATGTCTCATTTGGGCCAAAGGGAAAGGAATTTCACCACCACAAATTTGTTCATTTTTATATACTTATCCCTTATCAGATGCATGTTACTTTTGGTGTTAATCAATAACAACCTTCCCACCTTTTTGAGTAGAGAACATCACGAACCTGCCTCAAATACACACAAAGGCAAAAGAAACCAACTATTACCCCCATGATCTTTCATATCACTTAATCGATGTTGTACTTTCAAAACTTGAAATTTGTACCTAAAATTATCAAAACAGGTAATTCCCCTACATTCTAACAGTTTTCACATTTTCTCCACTATTGTAGAACATTCAAATTCCTCACTCTCGATAAGAATATATAATAGTCTCTTTAGGGCCATATTTTATGAAAATCAAAATAAAAATAAGATAAAGTATAGAAAGAACTCTGGAAATTAGAACCTACCAATCAAAATTACACCAAAGCACTAATAAAAAAAATCAACAGCAACAACAATAACTATAGCAAAATACTAGTCATTTTAGGAAATATGAGAAAGATGGAGAAGAAATGATAATTAACAATTGAGACACTTTACACCTATTTATAAATTTGAAAAAAAAAACCTGTAAGTTGCTTCAAAACTTACTAAGTTACCATGGGCATATCATCTATTCGTTTAAATCCATTTACCAGATCACAATTTGACATATAAATAAATAGTAAAGGCAATGACGGTTTCATTGGGAACCAATAAGCATTTTGTAAGCATATTACACGCTTTTATAGCCTCATCATTAAAAAAAATCACATACATATATGAATATTCGCAACCCATCATAAATAAAATTTCGACTATTCAACTCAAATATATATATATATATATATATTGTAGAAATAATATACACAAGTATAAAATAAAACAATGCAAACCTTAAATCAACTATTCAACACTTTATCATCTATAGATATGACGCGAACTTCCCCAAATAACTTGTGAAGGTAACTGTGTAACATTCCCTCGATTGGTATAACGCATAAGGCATCTTAAAGAATTAACACAAATATGATAAATACAATTAAATGTACCAAAATCTATATAATCTCTTTATTAATGTGGAAGATATATAAATATAAAGTAGCATTAGCAACATTATGATATCGAAAATAAATACATGTTTACTCTAAATATTATTCCATGCATGTTATCATGTGTTTACAGTTGAATAGTATAGAGTTAATCAAATAATACAAGCGGTGGTTTATCGGTTAAAAAAATATTTATTCTAAAACTAAAGCTTAGTTGTATTTAATAAATTTAAAAGTATTATGGTGCTGGTCATTATTGATCTGCTACTCGGTTACCTGATTAGAATTGACCCATAGCCTGCATAGTTCGCATCGTGGGGTTCGTATCCTCTCATGAACTCATACGGGGTGGGTTCGCACCACTATGCAGATGAACCCACACCTAGAGAGCACGTGTTAATTCTGGAATAAGATATGTGTTGGCATGCATGGGAGGCTACTTAGGACGCCACATCCAGGAATAGGGACCATATCATATAAATAGAGAATTTTAACCCCCTTTGAAAGACAAAGACATATAAAAACACTCAACAAAAACTAAAGCTTGTTAGATTCAATTTATTAGACTATAAAATTTAGTTGGTAAAAGCAACCTCTATCAATTTTTAAATTGAGTAAATTAGTTTATTTAAAAATATAAAGTAATTTAATGCCTATCAATTTCAAAAGCGAGCAAACAAAGACAATTAACCGTGATGTTACTGTAGTCTATTAATTGTACCTAATTTTGATTGAGATAATAATAAATTTAGCTTTCAAAGTTTACATACTTGTGTAAAATGTTGACAAAATGTGTAAAATTTGCAAGTTAAATTTAATAAATCAAGACCCATGTGATAGAATATGTAAATGTTGTGTGCTAAATTTATTAAACCATATTGAGAAAATGTGTAAACTTTAATGGTTAATTTTGTTATTATATAAAAAAAATGTGTACAATCGACAAATAAATTAACGTTGTGAGTAATTATCCTTAGCTGCTTACTTTTAAAGGGATCAATTGCTTTGATTTTTTAAGAAGGATCAATTTGCTTAATATTAAAATTGAGAGAGCACAAAGAATTTTTTTTTTTTACCTATTTAGCTTACTATTTGAATATATTAAAACATATTATTATTATTATTATTATTATTATTATTATTATTATTATTATTATTATTATTATTATTATTAAATTTAGATAAAAATAAATTATATTTTTATTATTAAATTTAAAACATAGAGTTGAAACTGGATTCATCAAATTGAAGGAATGACCCAAGCGTTGAGCATGTGGAATCATCTTTTATATATCAAGAAATCAAAAGAAAATTTTCCAGAAAAGAAAAAAGTAGGAAGAATATACATCCATTTTCTTGAATGAATGTTAGAAAATAAAAAACCTAAGATTCCGCAGTTGAATCGGGTGAAGAATGATTTGAATTTTGGATGAGTGCAGCATTAGCAGAAGCCAAATAATCATCTCTGACTCCACTCCATTTCTCGAACTTCTTCAGGAAGATGAAGTAATTTCCTTCGTCGAAATCCCATTTAAAGCTCCACAGCTCCAAAAACAACTCGAACATCTCCGGTGTACAGTCCACGATGATGGGTTGCCCAAGATCCCTTTCTTCTTCTGGTCCTATCATCAGTTGCTGGAACCACGGTAGCGAAACATACATCAACGGCATATCGTACCTCTTTCTCTCTTGCCCCACCATCGCTGTCACGTAGATTCTCGGAGCTTTATCGTCGTCTTCATCGGAGATATGATGTTCCACCAGGCGTTGATAACGGAAGTAGTAGTACTTAAGCCTGTTGCTTCGACGTAACTTCTTCAGGAAGGAACGGACTTTCGATCCAAATTTCATGGCGGAAGCATAAGGCTGATTCGATGATGAACATCAAATTGTTAATTTCTTGAAATATATTCTTGATGACAAAAAAATGCAAATCGATGGAAGTTAGGTTCGCACACGAGGATATATATACATATACACGCACACGAGGATGAATATAAATTTTGATTAAATTTGGATGCATACAATCAAAATGCCATTTTGATTCAAAATATGTAGGACTACAATTATATTATTAAATATGCCTTTCACCTCTGAATTTTACTTCTTCCGAGTTGATATTTATATTTTATTTGTTCCAATTTAGTATTTGAATTTTTTTTTGCTAATTATTTTAATTTTTTTTGTAACTGTATCAATTTTTGTTGATGTTGAGGATCAACGCGATTAAGCAACAAACAAGTAAAAAATAGTGGAAGAAATTAAACTCACAAATTTAACGTGAAAAAACCCCTCCAAAGAAGATAAAAAACCATGGGCAAATATAATTTTATTATAATGACAAAGAACAAAGAGTACAAAAGATAGAGATAAAAAATTAAACTTCGAAACCCAAAAATAAAGAACACTCAAAACGTAAATACAAAATTCTCCAAAAGTATTATGAGCTCTAATCTTTAATGGGTGCATTTTACAAGGTTGTAAAAGAGCCTATTTATAGGTTAAATTTGTAACTTCAAATAATAATAAAACAATATAGAATAATTAGAGTTAGACTGAAACAAATAAATAGAGTTTAACTAGGAGATTATCTCTTAAATTTGTCTGAAATATAATTCATACTCAACAAATCTCCACCTTGACTCGTATTTCCACAACGTCATCTTTGCTAAAGCTCGCCATGGGTCTATCTTGAACTATATAGGGAATTAATAGAGTAGAGTTTGTGCTTAGATGCTGGAATACTTCTAGCCTTCGACTTGTGCACTGCCATATCAAAACTAACTTGGGTCTGATTTTCATGAACACAGTGCCCTAACTTTTCAAAATATGCATCCAAAAAAGAACATCATTCAACGAAGCAGTCATACCTTTTTCCTTCTTATGACCAAGTTACCTTTGCTCTAAACAAGTTGACTTTGACTTTGTAACGAACGAGGGATGTTCAGTTTTACCGGTCACTGTACAACCTTCCAGAATATAAAAATTGTTGGTCCATTTACCTTTTAACGAAACGAAAGCCCCACGAGACACCTTAATGCCACTAGACTCGATGTTGATTCTGTAATCTTTCGAGTCTAAAATACTCAAGTAGATGAGATTCTTTCGTAACTAAGGTACATACCTGGCATCTGTGAGAGTCCTAATTGTCCCATCGTGCATCCTAATTTTAACAGTATAAATATCGATTACCTTACTAGATGAACCATTTCCCATGTGCACAACTCCACTTTCAACCGAACTATATGCAGAGAACCATTCTTTGATGGGACACGTGGAAAGAACATCCCGAATCATGGACCTACTTGGACGTAAGCTCGAAGCTATTGCTTATTGATATTAACAAGAAATTATCACCGCTTTTATCAGCCAAATTAACACTAGCTACACCTTCGTCGTTACTCTCAGCAGCTCTTTTATTTCGTAATTTATAACAAAATGCTTTGACATGACCTAACTTATTACAATAACGGCACATTTTGTCTTGCTTCTTTGATGCTACCAAAATAGAAGCCTGCCTATCTTCCTTGTTATCCAAACCAAACTCATTTTCGAGTTTGTCTTTACTTAACAAATGATCCTTCACATCCTTAATGAGAGTTTGTCTCTGCCATAAACCTAGGTCTCCCTGAAAGACTTGTATGAAAAGGGTAAAGAGCATAATAATAGCATAGCCTGATTTTCATCATCAATCTTAACCTCAACATTCTTTAGATCATTCAAATGAGTAATATTGACTAATATGATCTCTAAGAAGCTCACCTTCATCCATGTGAAACGTAAATAGACAGTGTTTCAACACGAAATGATTAGCCAGAGACTTAGTCACATAAAGAGTTTCTAACATTTTCCACAAGGAGGATGAGGTTTTCTCCATCAATACCTCCTGCAATACCCTATTCACGAGGCACAACTAGATTACAGACATGAGCTTTTCATCAAGCTCTTCCCATTCTATCTGATCTAGATTCTTAGGTTTTTTCCTGATAACGACCTTTTTCAGACCGGTCTGAACTAGAATTGCAATTATCTGAACTTACCTTAGATTGAAATTTGTGACACCATTGAACTTTTCAATGTCAAACCTTATTGTTCCCATCTCTGAACGAGCTTATCTACGAAAGTTGAATTAGCTTTGATACCACTTGTTGGGGATCGACGCAATTAAGCAACGGACAAATAAAAAATAACAGAAGAAATTGAGAAACTGAACACAAATTTAACGTGGAAAAATCTCTCCAAGAAGGATAAAAAAACATTGACAAAGATAATTTTACTATAATCGCAAAAGAACTAAAAGTACAAAAGATGGAGATAAAAAACTAAACCCCGAAAACAAAGAACCTTCAAAATGTAAACACAAAATTCTCCAATCGTGTTTTAAGTTATAATCTTTAATAGATGTATTTTCTAAGGTTATAAAATAGCCTATTTATAGGCTAAATTCGTAGGTCAAATAATAATAAAATAATTTAAACTAATTAGAGTTCAACTAAAACAAATAAACAAAGTTTAACTGGGAGATTATCTCTCGAATTTGACTGAATTATGAGTCATACTCAACAGTTGATGTGACAAAAAATAGGTGAAAAATTGGAATGTTTTTACATATTTCATTAATATAAGTTTTTTTTTGTTTTTTCGTAAATTGAGAAAAGAAATTAAATGAAAAGAAATTAGGAACGATGAATTCATTTACCCTAACAAAAGTTATTCATTGAATCAAATTAAAGGTTTGTTTGAAAATTTTGAAAGTCATAATCAGAGATAGAAAACCATATTCTGATAACAACCATTCTCATTCCAAAGTTCTTTATGCCATTCTGGCACTGTAATAATCTATTTTGTACTTGATTCTTCAAAAAAAATAAAATCTTAGTCTAAAGCTTTCTTTTTCTTAGGATTTTGGGTTTTTATCTTTTTGGTTTTAGATTCTTCAAATAAAATCTAACTCTAAAGTAATATTCATATTATTTGGTGTTGGAAACCCTTTTTTTAATATTACTGCCGTCAGATGTACGAACGTTTAGATTGAAAATACTACAATAAAAAGATAAATAATAAAGTAACAGTGCCAACAAATATACGGGTCAAATTGTAACATAGTAAAGTGTTACAAAGAAATACTCCGAGAAGTATTACAAGGATCGTGTCCAAGAGAGGTTGAATTAAACTAAAACTAAATTTTCAACACTAACAAGGCTAAATAGTCAACCTAAAACTGTACTAAGAAAAACCAAATTAAAGTTAATTAAACGAAATAACATAAATTAATAAAATTAACTAAGACAAATTAACTATCGAAATTAATCCAATTAAGTAGGCAGAAGATTAACTCACTTCAGTGTTCCTAATTAACTTCAGAATTCGGGTTTCATCGAGTTAGCAATTAATTAACTAGTTATTACCTTTCAATCTTTAACTAATTAACTAATCGACCAATACACGTTTATCTTTTGACCTCACTTTCTTGACCAGGATAAATTAAGATTTACTTGGTAAACTTATCTTTCGACCTCGTTTAGCCTAAATTACTTTTTTAGGTCATCAATCCTAGGATTTAATCGCACATAATTTAAGTTAACTAACTCAAACTCAAACCCTAATTCTTTTGTTAATTATTCCCACATCTGTTCGTTAATCTCCCTAAGGAAATTAGCTACTCATGGATCTAGATGCAATTATCACTAATTTCATATTCAACATGCAATGTAAAAAAATTAAATAGAAAAAAAAAGAGTAAAGAAATTGATCCATTTCAATATCGATTTGTGCACAAAAGCCATATGTCCTTTAACAGTCATGAAGACAATCCTGGTTGCAATTGAAAAAAAAAAGAAATAAATAAAAACTACTTAATTAAAGGCTTAAATCGAAATCGAATCCAAGTTAGAAAAAAAAATTCTGGTTTATAACATAAAAATGACTAAATAGAAATAAAATAAAAACCGGAATAAAACCTTAAAACTAGACTAAGTGGCTCACTTGGCCAAGCCCCTAAAGTAAAGCTAAACACACCTATTTATATCCAAAGTTATATGACCTAATTAGGCTAATTATAACCCTAAAACTGATAATTTTTTATTGTGCGGACAAAAACACCCTGGCTTAATTATTCTAGTTCGTCACTCAGTGTTGCGACACCACAGGATTAGTGTCACAACTATAACACCCCTAACCCGTCTCCATTACCGGATTAGGGTTACAGAGCATTACCGTACTATCAAAAACATTTAATCATCATATCATTCAACATGTTATTAATATCATAAGCCATTCATACACATGCATTTTGTCCCTAAATTGAGCCATCGAGGCCCTAAAAAATAACTTAGAAGAAAATCAGGACCAATTGAAAACAATTCAAAAAGTTCAGGAAAAGAGATATAAAATTTAAAAACAGGGGTCATAGGGCCGTGTGGCCAGGCCATGTGCCTCACATGGTTGAGACACATGTTCATGTCTCAAGTTATGTAACCTTTGAACTAAGGACACACGGCCGTGTCCTAACCCGTATCCTCACCTATGTAACTCTTTGAGTAAGGTCACACGACCGTGTCACACGCTCATGTCTTAGGCCATGTAACTCTTTGAGTTGCCCCACATGTCCATGTGTCAAGCCGTGTAACTCACTATCTTTAACCTTAAGAAATGCCCAAAAGACACATAATCGTGTTGCCAGGCCGTATGCCTCACATGGCTGAGTCAAATGCCAGTGTCTCAAGCCATGTGGACCCAAAATTTACCTAAAATCAAACCATTTCAATCCATTTCATGCAAAACATTTCAACCCAATTTAAGCACACTTTAAAAGAACCTAAACATCACCCAATCAACATCAAAATGCTAATTCAAGATCCTAGTTTAACTAACCAATAAGTCATTCAAAGACACCACATTTCATCAAAGCATTTCTAATCAAAGAAAAGCAATTTAGCTACATTTCAAGTACAGACTTAGTTCTTCTAACTACCATCACATAACAATCAATTTAACCATTCACATTTTCAAGTGCTTAAAATAACCTAAAGACTTTAACCTATCAAAGCACTTAAAATCCATCCAACAAAACTTAAGCTCAAAAGCATATTTGAACAAAATGATCATTACATATTCATAAACTATTACTACACAAAGTCCTATACATGCCATATAACTAAGATATTCAAAATCTACCAAATTAGTCATGGAGATAGTGTGATTCTTTGAGCTTGATCCGATCTACCGACAGCAAAATAAAATCTACAAAACAAAGGACAAACAAAGGTAAGCTTACTTAAAGCTTTGTAAGTTCGTAAAATAACAATAGAACTTGCTACATTTGAATTTAACAACACAAACAAATATCAAATAGGAATTTCCAATCATTCACAACCCACCACAAATTAGAGCTACACACTTTATTACATTAGATTGACCAAATTACTTCGCTTGCCATTTTCAGAATTTACAGAAGAACATTCAATCGAGCAAGATCCAGAACATTAATCGTTTTGCAATGTTGCTCTCACAAGCTAATAAGGGTCTACAACGTATACAGGTCCTCAGCCATCACTGCGGTTCATTCATTAGAACATAACAATTATTCGTTTCACTAGTTCTCGATGCTGCTTACACAAGTTGTCAAGAATCTAAAACTTATATAGAACTCTTAGCCATCGGAACGGTCCATATTTTTAGAATAGAATATTTAATCATCACATCATTTTACATTCCAACCTAACACCGAATCATATTAGTATTTCATAACTTAAATATACATAAACTAGAAGTACAAACTTACAAGGCTAATTTGTAATAACAACCGAAGTATAGGGACTACTCTGCTACCTTGTCCTTTCCTTGGTTATCAACACCTTTGTGATCTAAAACAATAATTTCATTTAATTAAATGAGTTAATAAAGAGTTTAATTCATTTATGTAATTAATTCCCTTTTTGATATTTCACAAAAATCACTCTAAACTTTCATTTATACTCAATTTAGTCCTCAAGCCCTTAACATAGTTTTCCCTAAAACTGAATAGAATAAACTAATAACACACCATAACAACATTCACTTGTGAATATTTCTCTTGAAATCCTTGAAAATTTTTACACTTAAATAATTTAATCACTAAACTTGAAAATCACCAAAAACTACTTTACAATATAATCCACCCAAACAATAAAGCTTCATATTCCATCATAAAATTCAAGAAATAACCCAACTTATCAATGACAACATTTAACAGTTTAACAAATTAGTCCTCAAAATAGCTAGATTAAGCTAATACGAGTTAAAAAAAACATAGAAATTATTAAAAAAAGGGGCATCAAAATATTTACCAATAAATGCTTCAATTGAAAAACTATGAAAACCCTAGGTTTTCTTGGCTATGCCGTGAGGAAGATGGTGAGTTTGCCAAAAAAATATCATCTTTCTTTAGGTTAAATTAATATATATGCTACGGTATTTTTGTAATTTTGACAACTTTCTTAATTAACTTTAATTAACCTATATTTAAGCATAATTAAGCCATTCACTTATGCAAATCATCACTCAATGTCACTAACTAAATTCTTATGGGTTATATTACCATTTTAGCCTTTTTAATTTAATTACTCAACTTTTGCATTTTTGTGATTCAATCGTTTTTACTTATTGAACTATCTAAACGATAAAATTTTCCAACTACAATTTAATATGACCCTAAAGACCTTGTAAACATATTAATTAAATAATATTTACGAGTTTTTATGTCTGAATTATGTTTTAAAACCACTATTTTTGACACCATAGAAAAATGGTTGTTACAGCAACACTACTTTTCGAGGCTGAATTCCTTCACTTCGAAGTCCGGTGTTGCGACACCACATGCCAGTGTCAAGTCGTTGCCATCGGGATATGTGTTCTCAACTTGAAAACTATGTCCTGCACACTCAATTAGCTTGTTAGTTCATCCCTAGGCCTGTATTGGCCCATTAAATCATCATATGGCTAAAATTTGTGTAAAAAACGTTTATTTTGTGGCAACTACTCTTAAACTTAATAAAAACAAAAAATATAATAAAAACATGTGAAAGAGTTAGAATACAAACTCGTTAAATACCAAAAAGACTCTAAGTTGCCACAACGAATTGTGACAGATCAAACTCCCCCACACTTAAGTCATTGCTTGTCCTCAAGCAATAAAACAAAAACATACAAAATACAAAGATAAAATAACTAAACGGTGCTTGAGCATGCTTCATACACGACATTGATTCGAAAAAATATAAACAAGACAATGTGATTAAACATGTAATTCTAGCATGATATATAATTGAATTTCGATTTTCAATATCAAACACAGTAGTTTACTAGGTTACAAAGTAAACAAATTTAAGAATGCTGAGCATATTATTCCATCTAAACAAGGACACAAATATACATTTATGTTCGAAGAATACAAGTGGTCAAAAATGTCAATTTTCAATTTAATTTTCATCTATGAATCGTATCACTTAGGTTACATAAGACTTTTCAGCTTGTAACGTTCTGCGGCTTAAGTTGGTTCAGAATTGAAGAATTGACTCTACAAAACGACTTAAGCATGAAAATAGTTTGACACATTATATTGACCCCAATACTACCCCAATTATATCCCTTAGCTCACCACCTTATATCTACTTATCTTGCCTTTCTTTTCCTTAGGTACAATATAATATTCACAAGTATAATCATCTTAGTAAGTCTTTTGTGTAAAAATGAGTATTTTGTTTCTTTTTTTCTTTCTTTTCTTTTCTACTCACTTTGCTTTTGTTCACTCGAGATTTTCTTGCTTGACTTTGGCCTTTATAAAGCTTTTCTTTACTTGATTTTTTCTTAACTAAAGTACAACTTTACAAGAATCTTATACTCACTATACTATACTATCCCTTAGTTTTCAGTCTTGAGTTTCTTTTTTTATTTTGGAACCTTCATGATTTATTTACCTAACCCTCAATATTAATGGTCTGACATCTAAGTTTATGTTGGGACCAAAAAGAAAAAAGGATTAAGAAATTATGCAGTAGGCTCATGGTTTCATTTGAGGTTCATCAAGAAAATGAAATTAGGCTTAAAATTAGGTACTAGGGAATTTATACATAGGGTTGGCTTTTTGGCTCTAGTGGTGATCAAACAATGCCTTAGGTCATCCCTAAATGTCTCAATTCATAGAATCAATTAACTAATTTTTAACATTCCAAAAACTTACAATTCAAACAAATATATATGCTTTTTATGTACTTATGTCTTAAAATTTTTGTGTACCTATTTATAGTGTAATAAAGTGAACTAATTAGTTTAATACTACATAACCTAAAATCAATTACTTTGAGCTAAATTTTTAGTTTAAACACAAAATCCTATTTCATGCTCTTAACCAATCACTTGTATTTCTACAAGCTCGAGCACAAATAAGCACACACAATTTAAATTTAACTACGAAAGTAATTACAAATTTAAAAATTTTTAAAAAATTAAAAATTTTTATGTTACCCCCACACTTTATTTGGTACATTGTTCCTAACGTGCACCTAAAAGATAAGAGAAGAGATTAATTGGTTTAAGTATTGAAAGCCCTTGGAAGTAGTATGGTTGTCCTCCTTGTGCTGATTCAGCTCCATATTATAGTGTCACCTAATTTGTGGGCTTCCTACACATAATAAACATACTTTTTTTTTCAAATATAAGCTAAATAAAGAAAAATAAAAATAAAATCATCCAAATACAAATTATACAATACCAAAATAAGAAAAATAAATAAAAGTTCAAAACTTCTAATTAGATTCGGATGCTAACCAATCCTCCACAACGATTGTGTCCTTCCCACAACTTGTAACTATCTCGGTAGCCCTCGTACTTGTAGATTGGGTTGGACTGTTTTGGTTCGGGTTACGAAATTTGACTCCTCCAACTGATGTTTGTTTTGGTAGGATCGCGTCGTTGCAGTCATAGTCGTGGGTCGACTCTTGTCCTTCTTCCTTGGCATCCTCATCTTTTTCCTCTTCCTCCCCTTCCTTATACTCGGCTTACCCATATAATTGCATAGGTGGGTATCTTTTTTATGGTGGATTGGGTCCCGACATTTTGTACCTTCGTTTGTAATCGATACTCAGCATTGACATCTATTGCATCCACCTAATTACCCACTCCATGTCAAGCAAGCCACTTAGCCCTTGGCTTGATTGGCTCTTCTCCTTACTCTTCCACTTCAGAGATTACGGGACATCTATCTTATTCTTTTGATGTTGGTTCCATTCGATGATTTGTTTCTATTAAAGCTAGACATACTGAATGTAGATTTAATTGCTAATGAGTCTCTTCATCGGCTTCACGAACTGCTCCGTTGAGGACATCGAAACCTTTACCTTCTTGCACAGTGTATTCACGAGGTGCGGGAAAAATATCTCAACCTTCTTGCGGTTAATGCAAGTGAGCATAGATTGGTAAATCTACTTGCCCACGTGACCACCGCCAAATGTGAGAACGTTTGATTGAAAAATATTACACCAATTATATATGAAATTAAAGCAGTGGGTGTACACAAGCATACAGGTCAAATTGTAATATAGTATCGTGTTACAATGAAACACATGAGATATTCTGAGAATTGTATCGAAGGGAGGATAAATTAAATCTATTGAAAACCTCTTCACAATAATAAGTCTAAATAGTAGTAATTAAATTATATATTACGATAAAACATAAAAGAGATGAATATTAGAAATTAAATAACTAAAATAAATAAATAATAAAATAAACAACAACTAAATTGATTAAACCAATCAGGAATATTAACTTGTTTCAGGGGTTTTAATTAATTTCGAATTTGGATTTTAGGGTGGATTAGCTATTAACTAACTAATTATTACCTCTCGGCCTTTAACTGATTAATTAATTGGTTGATACTCGCTTATCTCTCGACCTCACTTTCTCAACCATGATAAATTATGATTTACTCGATAAACTTATCTCCTGACCTCGTTTACCCTTGATTACTTCCTAGGTTTGTCAAGCCTAGTGTTTAAGAACGTGTAATCTATACCAACTAATCTTATTAACAAACCCTTCATCTTGATGGATTTAGCTACTCATGGCATTCATAATCTCAATCTCAATTAAAATAAACATATAAATAACATGATTAAACCGAAACAGAAAAGAGATTTAGAATAATCCTAATTTGTCTCGGTTAAGAGTGGAATAACGAATCTCTCATTTGGAAGAACAAATCTCGTCACTTGCAAAGGAGAATAAATTGAAATACTTCAAGATTATAAAAAAAAATCTTAGATTGAAAACGATTCTAAGAGAGAAAAGCAAAGCATTTTAGAAAAGAAAATGAAAACTTAATCTAAATCTTACTCTTAAACTACGAGGATTTTGGGATGCATCTAAGACAACTTAGTTACATCAAACCCCTAAAGTTTTATTTCTAGGAGTGTTGGCAACTCGAATTAGGTCTTCGACATGTCCTAAGTCTTCGTATAGAGTTGATTGTGCAAAAAAAAGTAAATAGCCTTAACATGCTTGGGCTCCACGCCGATCCTATGTCGTGCCATACACAAGCTATGACGTGACATGACATCAATTTTATGCACTCTTGGGTTCATGTCGAGCTTTAACGGCTCGAGAAGCTTGTGCATCACTTGTCCCAAGTTCCTAGATCTATTGGGCCTGTAATTCATCATCATATACACTCAAATCAACATATTAGAACTACTTAAGGTCTATATCGGCCTAATAGGTCACTAACACTCACAAAATGTTTAAAAACACTTATTTTATTAACGTTTACTACTAAACTACTAAATATCGAAAATGCAACAAGAAATACTAAAATAGCTAGAAAAAAGATCATTGAGTGTGAAAATATACCAAATTAACTACTACATTTGACGTCTTGTCAAATACCCCCACACTAAAGTCTTTGCTCGCCCTCAAACAAACTAACAAAAACAAAACAAAATAAGCTAGAAAAGAAAACAACTATAAATTGGAAATAAACATGCTAAAAAGGAAAATGTACTTGAGTTAGCTTGATACAGGAAGTTGGACAGAAATATATTAACAAGATCAGGTAAATAAACATATAACTCTAGCATGATACACAATTGACTCACTACTTCTTCATTAAATTACAAAGTAAACAAATAAAAGAATATTAAGTATATGTGACTGCCTATAAATGTACTATCGTTTACAGAATAAATATAACACCAAAAATATAAGAATTAGGAACAGTGGTGTCCACAAGTGCATGGGTCAAATTGTAATATAGTTTGTACAACGAAATACTTGGAAATATTCTAAGAATTGTACCCAAGGGAGGACGGAATAAATAATGAAAACCTTTTTACAATAATAAGTCTAAGCAGTAATAGTTAATTCCTATATTACGATAAATCATAAAATGAGTTGAAGAGATAAAGATAAATAAATAACGAAAATAAATAAATAAAGAAATAAAATAAATCAACGAACCAATCAGGAAGATTAGCTCGCTTTAGGGCTTGTAACTAACTTTGAATTAGGGTTTGGAGATGGATTAGTACATCTAGGCCTCTAATTAACTAATTGATTAGTTGATACTCACTTATCTCTTGACCTAACTTTCTCAACTAGGATAAATTATGAGTTACTCGGTTCTACTTATCTCCCGACCTCATTTAGCCTATGATAACTTATTAAGGTTGTCAACCTTACAGTTAAAGATCACATAATTTATACCAACTACTCATTCTCGGTAAACCCAAAATCCTCCATTAATCACATCCCCATCCACTTGTTAATATCCCCTAAGGAATTTATCCACTCATGTTATTCATGATCTCTCTGTCAAGTGAACAAACCATGTAAAGACACGATTGATTCGAAGAAGAAAAGAGAATAGAATAATTGTGGATTGAATATCGAATGAAGAATGGAGTAACAAATCTCTTGATTGGAATAAAGAAATAAAATGAGTGCAAAGAAAAATAGAAATTGAATACTTTAATTAAATAAACAAGGTCTTAAATCAAAACTGATTAAAGAAGAAAAATAAGAAAGTTATGAAAAGCCCAAAAGAAAATAAACTTAAAACTACTTCTAAACTACTAGGGTTTTTTAAGGTGTCTATTACGACTTAGTTACATCAATCCCCTAATGTCTTATTTATAGAGGTGTTGGCAGCCTAAATTAGGTCTTCAACACATCCTAGGTCTTTGAATAAGTTTGATTACACGGATGAAAATAACCCTGATAAGCTTGGGTAGCATGTCGGCCTTATGTCGCGCCATACCCTTTGCGTGGCGTGACATCACACCCTCATACAACCTTGTGCCATTCTTTTGGTGTTTTGACATCCAGGGAAGCTTATGCATTACTCAACCTTTGCTTCCATGTCAATTGGGCCTTTTATATCTCCATCCTACACACTCAATTGAACCAATTAGCAGAACCTAAGGCCCGTGTTAGCCTATTGGGTCATAACACCCATGAAATGTGTTAAAAGCACTTATTTTTATTAATTTTCTATCCTAAGGCTTAATTACTGAAAACGTAATATAAAATCTTAAATTGCATATAAAACAAACTCCTTAAGTGCGGAATTAACCCAAATTAACTACTACATTTGACAGTAGGTCAAATACCCCCACAATTAAGTCTTTGCTTGTCCTGAAGCAAACTACCCAAAAACCGAAACTAAAACTAAAAACAGGAAATAAACATGCAAGAAAAGAAAAAAATACTTGAGCTGGCTTGATACATGAGATTGGATCGAAGCATAGACATTATGAGAGTTTGCCTAAACATATAACTCTATCTAGAAATTTAAACAATTTACAGTTATTTACATTTAAAGAAACTAGTTTGATAAATTACAAAGTAACTAAGTTAAATAAATTTAAATATATTTCTTCATCAAAATGTATATATGAATATAGTATTTATTTTTGCAAAGTATAGTCAATTCGAATATCTTTTTCCTACTCGGTTTATTTTTATCCATGCTTTGAACTCTAATGTAGTAATATTTCCCTGATAACCCTTATGATTTGTTTTTTTTATGCCAATACTATCGATATTTTTCTCAGGCACTTTTTCTAAGGGTTGTACTAGTCAAACTACGCCGTTTTAATAACTAATGATGAGCGATTTCAACGAGTTATGGGTTTTGACAATTATTGCCTTAGATGTGGGGATAGGTTAGAGACATGTCTTCATGTTATTTGAGATTGTAGTTTTGTGTGATAGATTTGGGGATTACTTGTTCCAAGCCAAGTTTGCCATGTTTCTTTTCTTTGTTGTTAAAAGATTGGTTAAGTTGGAATTCGACGAATTCAGGTACACTAGTTGCTGAATAAACAGATTGGAGTTCATTATTTGCAATTTGCATTCGGAAATGATAGAAGTGCAAGAATGATTTTGTTTTTAATGATGGGCATAACAGTAGTAGAGAATGGTAGCTGCTAACATGTCGTGGGCCAAATTTGTTCATTATGGCCATTGAATGGAACAACTGACCATTATTTTGGTAAGTGATAAGAGATGGTTCCCTCTCAAGGATGGTTGGGTGAAATTAATACAGATGGATCTGTGACCTTAATCGAGGAACAAGCAGCAACGATCGGGGGTCTACTTCGAAGTTCCAATATGATTGCATTTGTGGCTTTATGTAGATACTAAACTTATCCATGGTCTCTCATGTGGAGGCGCAAGCAATGCTAGAAGGCCTTTCTTTGGGATTGGATAGGGAGCATTAGAAGTGATAAGACAATGGACCAAGATTGTATTCAAATTGCTTTAGAGCAATGAAATTTGAATTTGACCTGGAAACAAGAAAACAAACATAATCAGGAAACAAAGAAAATAAAAGCCAAAAATAAAAAAGAAAATAGATAGAATGGTCTGGTTTAGGAAAAAAGAAGAGACTCGACTTGATTTAGGGTTTATTAAAGCAAAATTAACTTTCTTGAACAGCAAGAGTGGTCGAACCATGAATCTAAAACAAAAACACCAAAGCAAATTATTATTTGATCAAGAACGAAGCTAAAACAAAGCAATAAACTCAAACGAAGCAATCGATTTAAGAAAAGATGAGAGATCTCAAATTGATGCATTCTTGATGAATATTTGAGACGAATCATGCTTCTTGAAGAGTTTTTGATATGGAAATTAAATGAACAATAATTATTAGAGAGGATAGAGAAAATCAAACCAGAATTAAAAAGAAAGAAAGAAAGAAAAATTCAAAAAGGTTGAGAAATATTAGGTTCTTGATGTTTAAATTGTGTTTCTTGCAAGGAAATTCTTGGATCTTGAAACCTAAAATTTCACAAGAATGTGGAGTGTTAGAAAAAAAATTAATATAAACTAAATCAATATAGAAAAAAATTTAGGGAAGATGGAAAAAGATTGGATGGAATTTGATGAAAAAACGATGTCCTATTAAACCTTTTGAAGAATGATGTTCAACAAGCTCCACAAATTACTCTAATCAACCCCCTAGAAATGTCAGGCCTAGTAAATTGGAGGGTGAAGAGTTTCCCACGACTTCAAAGAGAAAACGAAGAAGAAAATCTACTTCTAAAATAAATAATAGAGAAATCTCACAAAGAGAAATAACTCAAGCAGTTGAAATTTATCAATCAAAGTATGAAAGGTGTAAAAAAACATAAGAAGGCATCCCTTACCTTATATAGGCAAAATTAGGCTAAAAAAATTCTAATACAAGTAGGATTACCTGGCTAGCATGTAACAAGTAAAAACCTTACATAATGAACATGAAAAATAAACTAGGTATAGAAACTAAGAGAAATTCACCCAGCCTAGTAAGAAATGCACATGGATCAAATTTTTACATGAAAATAACATTATTGGGCTTAAACTAAAGGTTTTCAAATAGGCCGAAAACAGTTTAAGTCAAAATAAAGTATAACTAAATATAGTAACATTTAAATGGGCTCAAATTAGACCAAAACTCCATGGAGGCTGATATAGATTGTTGGAGTTCGTTTTCTTCGTGTCTTCAACTCCATTTAGCTCATAAACGATCGTCCAAGCAAGTCCCACTTCAAGAAATATGTTCTTGAACCAATATTTTCAAAAATTGGAATCTTAGTTTTTTTTTTTTTTTAAACTTGAAATCTTCAAATCTATCCCTTTTAAACGAAAATTTAAAATCTTGATGATCTTTTTCAAGTCCAAGGATGCCTAAATCCGATCTAAGGTTGAGTCTCATGATACAAGATCTTTTGGGCTTAATAAATAGGCTTTGTAAAAGGCTAAACCCGACATGTGATTAGGCTGAAAATTAGAACCTTATACTTGTATCGGGAAAATTAAAGTTGAAAGTGATAATGTAATGTTATTCAAGTTCTCTATAGTAATTCTGCTTCAAAGAATGGTGTTACAAATATTCAACTAATTAAAGAACTTAGTATGAGGCAGTGGTTGATTGAATTCAATCATATTAATAGAGAGCAAAATATCTGTGCTAATATTCTAAGAAAGATGGGGCGATCGATGGTGGGAGGGTTGTGCCCACTGTATGTGCTATTCAATTGTTTGTTGCGGCATAGGAACCATCCTGTCGCTCTTTTGTCTGACATAGCCTTATAGTGTTTCGATTCTCTTAAATCCCTTTTTTTTTTTCCATACACAAAAAGAAAAAATTATATCCACTCTTTCATTTTGGTACCAAAACTCTTTTTGGTCAAAATTTATATCTAAATTACTTTTTTCTTGGATTGGTATCTAAACTATCTAAGTCAATCAACCGTGACTACTTTTTTTGGGGGTTAATATCTAAATTATCTAAATCAATCAACCGTGACTGAAGAATGGTTAACTTTAATTTAAATTTTTTTAGATTTATATATATATATTAAATTATTTATATTCCATATAATTATAAATTATATTATAAAATTTAAATTTTGAATTTTTATATATATTTTCCAATAATCTTTGAATTTATTTTTTAGAATTTTTTAATTTATATATATATTTTTCAATTTCATATAATTAATAGATTATAAAAATGATTTTTTTATATTTTATGAATTTTAACACATTTTAAAAAATTGTTTTATTTTTAGTAATTTTTCCTCTATATATTTGGAATTATTTGACAAATAAATAGCAATGCTTATGTAGTTTTTGTGACACATTGCAACTTTTAATAGCTTGAAAATTTCTAAGTGGATGTAATGTTTTGAGGTGATTTGGATGAGGAAAGTATCACATTTATCAAGATGAAAATAAGTATGCATTAGGTACTAATTTGTCGTGGGTATTACAAAAATAGACTGATGATCGACTCTTTTTCCTCTGAAAACCTTACATAACAACCGTAGCATCCTTATCTCATTGGTGAGCCCTCATTTCTTTCCGCTATACTCATTTCCTTGTTCCAGGTAAATAGAAGCACCAAAGTCCACCACCTAGTGTTTTCAAGAAATGAATAATAAAAAATTTGCTGAAAAATAATAGGGATCAAACCAAACCGGTTTATGTTTTTCCTTTGGCAACAAACAAGCGGACCGAAATTAAAGAGAAAAACAGAAAGTAAAGAAAAATCTGAAAACCCAAGAACGCCTATCGGGAATGTAACTGATATGATATCATCATCTCATTTCTCACAGAAAAACCAGCCTTTTAAATTTTCTTCATATTACCACTAAAAATGGCTGCCAATTCTCAAATATTTACAGGATTGACCCTCCCTTTCAAACCCATTGCTTCTTCTTCTCCTTCTTCGTCTTTAAGCTCCAGTAACAGTACTTGTATTCGTTGTTTAGTTAAGAAACCATTAACTTCTTCTTTCTTTAATGGCGGAGGTACTCTTTCTTTGCCCTTTTTCTTACTTCCAATCTTCATAAATTCTTCTACAAATTTTTGCTTGCTTTTGAGTTGGTTGTGCCTTTTTGGAACTAAATTTTATTTATTGTTATGGAATATATCAAATGTGTGATTTTTCTTTGAAAAAATTTGCTTTTCATTCTAAATTTGTCAGTCATTATGTCTTTGATTGCTTGATTAGTGAGAAAGAGTGTTGCTATCGAAGGTTAGTCCATAGGTTGATTGACTGAGCAGCTTAATTCAAGGGGAACTCATAATTTTCTTCAACCTCAGCTTTTTCTATGGATGATGACATTCCATTTTTTATTTGGGTCATTTGCTAATGCTTTTGTTCAATCTTTTAGGCTTTGCTTGGTATGAAGGACTGAAAGGTGTGATAATGGGAAATTTATTAATCAAATTAGAACCAAAGTAGTCTAACCATTATATTAACAAAGTTTTCAATCTGCACTCCTTTACATCCTTCGTACCAAACAGAGCTTAAGCTTAGTTAAGTGGTGAATCAAATGGGTTCTTAAAGACTTCTATACTCAAATAAAAATCTCGCTTACCTAGTAAAAAAAGTAGGACCAATTCTCAGGCTACTTCAAACCCTATTATTAAGGCATGAATGGCTTTTCCTTGCTTTTGAGTTGGTTGTATTTGTTTGGAACTTGGGATATCAAATTTATGATTTGTTCTTCAAAATTCTTTGCTTTTCATCGTAAATTTACAGCCATTGTTGTCCTTGGTAGCTTGAGTAGTGAGAAGGGAGTGTTGCCATGGAATGTTAGTTCATAAGTAGATTGCCTAAGCTGTTTACTTAAATGCAACACATAATTTTCTTAAAGCTCAACTGATTTTATGGATGATGAAATTTATTTGTTTATTTGGGTCATTTGCTAATGGTTTTACATAAAGCTCTAAAGCTTATTTAAGTGGTGTACCAAACGGATTCTTGAACACACTATACTCTTGAAGCATAAATGGTGTATTTCGTATGTGGATTGCAATATTTAGATGATTTACATGTCAAAAAGTTAAAGCAATTCATTTATAAATTGGTGCAATTCCCCTAAAATTATGTAAGCTTCTGAATAAGTTTTTTCTCTTTTTTTTGCTTTTCATATGATGTGAGTTACCATCTTTTCAATTTCAATTTTCTGTATAACTTTGTCACCCCTTTTTTCTATCGTTTTACTGTTTATTTGCATTTTGATCGATGATTAGGGAGTAATATGAACGATTGGAACTCCAGTGAATAATTTTTCATTTTAGTACATAACAGTATGAATTTCAGAGGACCATCTAACATTATCTAAAAGGGCTAAGCACTAGTACCTAAAGTAGGTTCAACTTATCCTTTTAGTGGCTCTTTTTGCCCCCTTAAACAGTGGCTGCCCTAAAAATTACAAGCATAAGGACCCTTCCAGGAGGATCTCATTCTCGTAGAGGAGGTGCAGGTGCCATTGGCACTCGCATGAACCTTTTTGATCGGTTTGCTAGAGTTGTTAAGGTCAGAGTTTACAAATTGTTTATATGCATTCATGTAAAGATACTATGATTTATGATTCCAAATTTTGATGTGTTATCTCAATAACTTGACTCAATTCACTGATAATGGCAGTCATATGCAAATGCCCTCCTAAGCTCTGTTGAAGACCCAGAAAAAATCTTAGAGCAAGCTGTGATTGAAATGAATGATGATTTGGTGAAGATGAGACAGGCCACAGCACAAGTAAGCCTCATTACCTTTATTTTTTTATTTATTTTTTAGTTTCTCGAGTTTCTTTCGCCTTCCGTTTCATTGTTTTCTTTCCCTTTTAATGCTTGATTGCATTGCATATGTACTCAAGAATAGATTCCAAGATGGTCGTAGAAGTTTATTTTTGTTTTACAACTTTTTATTGTGCCGTTTCAGTGTAATTTTCTTCCCAATTTTTTATATGCAGATGTGATCCTTTTTCTTTTTTGAAGGTATTAGCATCTCAAAAGCGGTTGGAAAATAAGTATAAAGCTGCACAGCAGGCTTCTGAAGATTGGTAATTGATTGAGGATATTTTTTCTTTAGTTTTCAGAGTATACGAGTGTTTATGTCCCTATTGAGTTCTGATTCCATATAGGTACCGTAAAGCACAGTTGGCTCTTCAGAAAGGAGAAGAAGATCTTGCACGTGAAGCCCTCAAGAGGCGTAAATCTTATGCTGTATGACCATGTTGTTCTGACTCTTCATTGTTTGTTTTTGAAGTATTTGTGTCTCCTAACACCCATATCATATCTGGACATATGGTGATGTGACCCTCCAAATTCATGAAATTTTTTAAATAATTGAACATATTTGTATTAGATACATGTCATATCCGACACACACATCCAAGTCTCTAGATGTCATCTTGCTGTAGAGTGTTTTCGAGCATTCTTATAAAATTTTCCAATATCTACAATTTCTTATCTGAATTATTTTGTATGTTGAAACGCTTGGGGAAACTGGAAAGTTAGATTAATAAGCATAGCCGATTAGCTGGTGTGATTAGATTTTTATATTTTGCAATTTCAATGTGAGATGAAGGTTTGATTTGTGGTTGCTATAATGAGAAACAGATCTGTTTTATAATGTCGGGATTGGGGTTTAGGGTTCTAGTGTTTTTGGTCAACAGATAAAATTGTATGCCAAATGAGGTTCATGGCATTGCAACATAGGCTTGTTCCGACAACATCAAGTTACACAAACACCAGTGGACACAATAACCCTATTGAATTGCTTAAACAGTGTAACTGATAGTTTCCTACAGGTTGAAAACATTTTTTTTCTGGTTTTATAACTTGTTATTTTAATTCGAAGTTCCTAAAGTGGTTAGCTTTTTCAATTGGCAAACAATCATTTTTGCTTTTTGTTTCAGGATAATGCTAGTTCGTTGAAAGCTCAACTTGATCAACAGAAAAGTGTAGTTGAGAATCTCGTCTCAAACACTAGGGTAAATATCTACTCATCTTTGCTACTATTGATTTCATTGCAATATTATTCGTTTAGATAATTTGGTCTTCTTATTTAGAATATATCATGAGAATATACCTTGGATTTGGATACTTTAAAAAAAAAAAACAGTTGGAGCAATATAGGATGAAAAACTTGATAGATACATAAGAAGTAATACATTTATCTTATTATTTACACATGGATGGATTTGTTGGGGTTTCATTCCCTTAATTCAAATTTTGTGTAGCTTTTAGAGAGTAAGATACAAGAGGCAAAGTCAAAGAAAGACACATTGAAAGCTCGGGCTCAGACTGCACGGTAGTCTTGACTATTCTCTTTGTTACCTTTGTTTTTCTCTGTTTTATCTCATTATACTTGCTCATTGTGAGTTCTTACATCTTTCTTCAGAACTGCAACAAAAGTTAACGAGATGGTTGGAAATGTCAACACAAGCAATGCTTTATCAGCTTTTGAGAAAATGGAAGAGAAAGGTGAGCTAATCTTAGGTTGGAAGCTTGTTGTCGTAAGTGAGCATCCTGTCTATTCGTGCTTCATATTTAGCAAAGATTTTGAGTTTGGCATGATGGAAAGTGCACAAAATAAAGCTCTTTTAGCCCTGCGATATTTCTCTAGTAGAATCAAACTTAAAAATGAAATTGTTATCCAATCAAATTATTGGGTGATTTCTTCTCCAGCATTTTCACAGTATCTCCTGTTTAAGTTTAGGAAGTTGAGGTGTGAGGATGCTTCCTCAGTTGCCAAGGGGTGTGAGGAGCTATGATATTCAGACTAGGGTGTAAATGTCAGATATGAGTACTTTTCTGATATGGGTATGTTCGATTTTTTAAAGGTTTTTCTGAGCATTTGGAGGGTCCTTTTAAAGTCATATTCTGCTACCCAAGTCCAAGAATGCATTGGACATGGGTGTCACATGCAGGTAGTTTAAGAAAATTGGAGAATTGGAGCAACATCAGTGAGGAGTTTTAAAGTTTTGATATGTGTCCTTTTCGGCCTAGCCACTAGTTATGAAATGTTGCACTTTAATCAACCATCATTTTCAAACTAAACATTTCATAAGAAATGGAAGTGTTCGTAATATTATAAAAACTCATCCTTGTCACACACCAGATGATTGGTGATTCTTTTGTGCTAAATGCAGTCACGATAATTTGAGATTAAAATCTCTTGCATCTCTTGGTCAGTCCATAAGAACTGGAATACTTATTTGATCTGAACTTGCCTTGTCTTTCTTTTTTTTTTTCCTTTTATCATTCTCTTGCCTTCTTATTTTGACAGTTATGGCAATGGAGTCTGAAGCAGAAGCTCTTGGGCAATTAACCACCGACGATCTTGAAGGGAAGGTAGTGACTTATCCATTGCCTACTTTATGTTCTGATTTGAACTTTCTATGGCCAAAATTCGATTGCTGTTATTCGATAATTTGCACCACTTTCTCTGGTGGTCATCATAGACAAGGTATTAACAGCATTAATGGCCTGTTGATATCAATGTTGATTTAACTGTAGATTTATACTCTGACTCAATCCAAATATGTCTTTTGACATCCTCAAAGGATTGGAAATACAGAAAAGGTTTTTCTAAGTTCCCTAAAAGAAAATGGAAAGTAAATTTGATATGGTAGCCATTCTTTTCTATAGTCGTGGATGAAGCAGACTATGTTATTAGGGATAGGTAAAATTTTAATGAATTTAAGATAAAAATGATTAGAATTATATTTACTTACCACATTACTAGCACTTTGGTATCAGTGTTGTATTTGGGTATGTTCCTTTCAATTTTTTGAAGTTTTCCATGTATTTGGAAAGTTTTGGAGGACTATTTTCCTGTATCAAAGGCTGGATATATGCCAGATATGAGCACTTAAAGTTCTATTATGGGTTTTTCAAGAAGAATAAAAAGTTGAAGGAACTGTAAATTCGTATTAAGAATACAAGACTCCTTTATATGGAAGTTCACATTTCTCTAACCTGTTTTTGATTATGCATTGATAGTTTCTTTCTACAAAATTCACTAGTTTCTGTTCTTGAAGAGACAAATTACATAAATTTGCAGTTTGCATTACTAGAGAGCACATCAGTTGACGATGATCTTGCAAATCTGAAAAAGGAACTCTCTGGTAGCTCACAGGTATGTCTCATTCTTATTTTGTGCAAGATGGATTTATGTATGATGGGATTAGTTTTCTCTCACAACTTTTCTTCGACTAGGCTTTTAACGAAAAGAAAAACAATATGAATTGAACATTCAGAATTGTTCCAATGGGTCTTGTTTTTCCTTTCCTCAGTCTGTTTGAGTACTTGGACTTGGCTGTAAATGAGAAATATGGATATTCAATTTGTATTTTTCTAAGTTTTTCATGTATACAGAGGATGGTATATGCATTAGATAAAAATATTGGACATTAGTAGTTTTTAAGAAAGAATGGAGTCTAAGCACAGATACAAGTGTAATAGATATTTTATATATCTGGAGAGTCTTTGGAGATCATATCCTTGTATCAATGTCTAGATACACGTGAGATGCGAGTGTGAGATACAAGCTTAAAAGTTTTCCGAAGTTGTTGTTCAGGAGGAATCTCTTGGTTTTAACCTTTGTAAAAGGTTATTAAATTTGAGTTCTCCAATTGTTTTGATGAACAGAAAGGGGAGCTCCCACCTGGAAGAAGCACAAACACGAAGCTTCCGTATCGCGATGCTGAAATTGAGACAGAACTTAACGAGCTGAGACAAAGGGCAAAGGAGTTGTAAAGTTTCCAATGGGTAATATTATTAATGTCAAGTATACAAATATTTGTATGATTATGCATATAGTTTGTGTATTTTATTTACATTGTCTCTGCAATTTGTGTATCCCAATCCACTAAGTGAAATCAAATATTTGAATATCCACTTTGACCACTGAATTTTTTAATTAATTCAACAGAATTATATAAATTTATAATTCAAAGTTAAAATTCAAATTGAATACTATCAATCCCCGATAAGTCAACAACTTTTAAGTGAGTGAAATTCAAAGGATATTGCGGTGATTGGAACCACTTCAATTCCACTATCACTTTATTTAGCTCTTAAATGAATTGATCGCAAAATCAACCTTTTATGCATTATAATTTCTTAAAAGAAAAATTAGAAATAAATGTCATTTGTACTGGTAAGATATACTATAAAGAAAACGCATAATTTTATTGAAATTTTAAACCGAATATAAAGAATACCATGAATATTTTGTGTCATTATTAGTTTTTAATGGATAAGTAATTGATTTACACAAACAGATTAAAAGTGAAACAAGTGTCACACATATTATAATACACTTAAATATCTTTTTTTATTAAAATAACGAAAAGTCATATAGTGGGCAATGAGCATGATGTAAATTCAAGTGTATGTTCAAACATACGGAGGCATTGACACATTCAAAATCCTAAACTCCCTTACACTTGCGCCCTTCCGTTTTCACATTAATTTTCCTCTGCCTGCTTCAAAACTCCTTGGTCAACACGATATCTTTCATAAGCGCTTACTAACATATATATTCTACTATTTTACTTGCTACAAGGTTCAACTCCAACAGCCACCTCCCCTATATATACACACTCCATTTCATCTACAGAAACCAACAACGCTCATATATTTACGTTTCCAAAGAGTTTCAGGCGAACCATTTTGGAAGATGAATAGCAGAAAAGTAAGCACCCTTTTCATCGTTCTTGTAATCTCATTGCCCATTTTGAGCCATGCTGGAGTGGAATGTACAAGAGTGTTACCTGAAGATTTTGCCAAGGCTAATCATCTGCACACATACTCCTCGTCGGTGTACGAGAAGGCCAAGTTCACAATGTCCTGCTGGTTCCAGCGCTTGGCTTCGGGGCCAAGCCCTAGAGGACCTGGTCACTAGTATCTTTCAAGTTGAACGATCCATGTATAACAAAGTACATGCAGTATTATTGTTTCATTTATGATTAAGTTGATGTAGCTAATTGATTGGATTCAATCCACTTGTAAAATTACATATTCATTTTTGCAGAGCAAAAACAAATATTATTGTAAGGACATTTTTATCTTCTTTATTTCTATTTTTTTAATATAAAGTCTAAAAAAGTACAAATTTGATGAGATTTAAACTTAAAACATTATATTTTTTAAATATCTTGATTTTATTATTTCAACCAAAGCCTCACTTTTTATATCAATTTTTTTATAAATATATTTGTTATATAAATTTTCTACTTATGTGTGATAATTTAATATATAATTATTATTTTGTAAATTGCATTATTAAGTAATTATTTTTTAAAACTTTGAACATAGGGTATACTACCCTATTAGTCACCAATTTTTTTTTTTAATTTGATCACCGTCATTAAAGAAATTGATCAATTTGGTCACTTTATTGTTAAAATTAGCAGGATGCTCTGTTGGGAAATATGCTCATATTGCAGTAAACATGTAATTATTTTCTATTTATTTGAACAATGAATAAATAAATAAAGTTAATTTCACATTTCACTATTATGTATTTTGTATTTTTGGTTTTAATACTTTGCATGCATAGCAAAATCATGACAAACAAATATTAGCTCATTGTTTGTCTAAGTTCAAACTGAAGATAATCAATGAACTTACAATGCCACTTATCTTGATGCGATCCCGGCCGCATCATGTCACGATACAATTCGACGACATCAGAATTGGCCCAAGCACGAAAGGCCCAAGTGTAAGATGAAGCTTGAATTTCATGTGGTTGTTAGAAAATAAGGATGTTTATCCATTTTAGTTACTTTAGTTAATTTAGTTTGAGTCTTAATTATGTCAAAATTTGCACATCATTAATATGAGTTCTTAATTATGTCATAATTTGAACGTCTTTAATATATGTTTTAAATATGTCCTAGTTCAAACATCTTAAATACATGTTCAATCAGCCCAAAACGTGGAGAAAGCCCTTGTTAAGAACTGGAGAGGTTTCTCCCCTGCACCAAGTTCACTATGGCTCATACTGTAACATGGTGAGGAAACCATGCTAGCGCCGTTCACTTCCCTCTTCGACTGACAGAGCGAGATATATCCTCACCCACCATTTAGAGAGGAAGTGAAGCCAAATAGGTTGGCTTTGAGTAGCCACTTGCCCTGGTCGCTCCTCTTGTGTAAGCAAACTCGCCCTTACCATCCTTGAGTTCCACCCTCAAGGAACAAGCAAGTTCATACCTACATCTTCCTAAAAACTGGCTAGGAAGAAGTATAGCCGCCATAGACGTGACAAGCACTTAGCATATGTAACGCCCCAAAATCTGTTATAATTATTTTCATATGTTGTTGTTACACAAATACATGTCTGCTTCAGTGGTTAAGTGTTCCGAGAAGTGTCTGATAGGTCTCTAGTTCAAGCCTTGGCTTGGGCAATTTTTGGTTTTTATTGAATAAACTCCTATCTCTAGCCAGTAGGTTTATAAATAAATATTGATAAAGATATGTTAGAATGGGTCTGCTGGTCTAGTGGTTAAGCAGAGTGATAATGTTACAAGGGGTCAGGAGTTAAAGTCTCTTCCCGAGCGAAGGATTTATTTTTACTCGTGGCCGTGTAGGTGATTCTGTGTTAGTGAAATTCTAATGCTAGTGGGCGGTTGGAGTGGTTGAGGAGTGTGGGGGTTGTTATGGCTGAATTTGTGGAGGATAAGGTAGGGAATTTCGATTGTTAAGGGATTGTGTTAGTGGGAGGTTAGAGATTTCTAAGGAGAGATTTTAGGGATAGGGTGAGAGTCACGCTGAATGGGGTTCTCTTTTTCAAAATTTCGGTGCACTCTTCCCTAATTTTTCCCAAGTTATCGATGACAAGCCTTTCCCCTCTTGGCGAAATTTACTTCTAGTGTTTCCTTTCGTATTTTCTTTTGCTTTCTACCACAAATATAATTTTATTTTGTTTCTCTACTCTTGAGTCTGTCATTCTTCTTCTTTTTCCTCCTTCTTTTTGTTATTGAATTTTGCTAAGGGTGTGTTTCGGCTAATAAATTATTCTTTTCAGTTTTGGCGCTTTTTCACAACAAACACTTTTCCCCCTTTATTGCCGATTACTTGTTTGGGTTCTTCTACTTTTTCTATGTTGTGGACAAGTATTCCCCACATTGTTTCTCTTGGTCGACTCTCTCATTTTCTTCATTCTTCTCCTTTATTTCTTTATTACCGAATCTATTCTTTTTCTTCCTCTAGGGGGCCGGCTGTGTTCCTTTCTCTATTTGCTAGTAAGCGTTCTAGACTCGCTGGTTTATTTTGTATAAGCTCGTTGGTTTATTTTGTACTTTGTAGTGGGTTTCTTCGCGCGATTGTGGGTAAGGGTAAATATTATAGAGTTAGCTTTTTACTAGATGGACCAAATGCTTACCTGTTTTTGGTTGGTGTCTAGGATCTATTTGACATGAGGAAGGCCATTACTTGGCGTTAAGTGGGCAAAACCTCCATCATTACTCAATCGAAGGTATGTTGCTGTGAGGTTAGCGTTTTGGCTAACTTATGCGTTATCGATTGAATAAGCTTATAAATGATTAATTGGGGACTATTCGAACAAGTGTAGGTTTCAAAGGTGTAGGCAGTTTCCTTAGCAAATTAGGAATCAAGTATGTAACGCAATCCCGACTATGGAAAATGGCAAAAGCCAGAATAAAGGAACGCCGACGCCACACGGGCGTGCGCTTGCTCGTGTGGTAGTCCGTGTGACTAAACATGGGCGTGTGATTAACGAAACCACCCATGTGCGATATTATGGCTGGGCTAAATTGGGCTGTGTGGGCTCCACAGGCATGTAGGCCCCACATAGAGGAAACCACATGGACGTGTAAAAATGTTGGGTCAGGTCGTGTGATCCATACGACCAAGGCCATTTTGGGCCATGTGGGCCACACGAGCGTGTGGCCTAAATGGGCCCGCAATATGGGCCGTGGGCCCATTTTCACTATTTGATGGCTAAGGTTGCACGGGTCGCCCGAGACGACTATAGACCTACTTTAGGGTCAATAAGCTTATCTAGACCCCTAATTGACTAAATGGCTGTTATACTCCTATGTGAGGTATATATATATATATATGTACATGTATGACTGTATTTTCGGATGCTATTTAAATTGTACTGGACAAATGTATGATACTATGATATGACATGACATGATTGCCTGATGCATTGTATGGGGATTGAGATTATATGACTGGAGGAAGTGTACTGTACTGGCAGCTTTGCTGCAAACCACTAATGGCTCTAAGCCTAATATACTAGCAGCTATGCTGCAATACTGTTTAGTGCCACAACTGGTGCTCATTTCTAAGTGTAGGGATGATTGGGCAGTTTATTCCCCACAAGAGTGCAGGATTAGATAGGAGATAGTGTATAGCGGTTGGTTGGGTAGGACATGCATTCTGATACTGTCACTATTACTAATACTATAATGGACTAAGGCCCAATTGATTACTGATAATGTGATGGGCTAAGGCCCAAATTAATACTGCTACTCTGAAGGGCTTAGGCCTAGACTGTGTTTGTTTTCTGATTGTATGCTATGGGATTACACACTAAATTTTCGTAAACTCATCCTTGCTTTTAACTGTACAGGAAAACCCCAGACATAGACGGATCGGCACAACAAAGGACTCTGCGGTGGCCACACGACTTATCTAATTTTAAATAGTAATTATGATTTCAAGTTGATTTTTAGGGTATTATACTGTAATAATGACCTCTTTGGATTTTTATTTTAATTTGGGATTTTTATTGTTTTAATCTTTTTAACTGCTAGCAGTAGGAAAAGACGAGAGTTTTCAAAAGATAAATATTTTAGCAAAAATACTATGAATACGCAACCTATTTAAAAGCTTCTGCAATAACGGACGTTTTGAAAACTAATAACGTTTAAACGTGAACAACTTTTTGATAATGACTTACGTTTTGGAAAAAGAATGACATACCCTAGAATGATAGAAAAAAGGTTTCCATCAATGTCATACTTTACGAAAAACACTTCAATGTGACATTGCCAGATTCGGTCATAACGTCTAGGCCGGGTTTAGGGTGTTACAGCATATCAGAAGGCTTTATTTTCCTTTGCGCCTTCTATTTAAGAACTTCATTTATTTAATACTTGTACTTCATTTTATGTACTTCTCCTATTCCACATTTATCTACTTGTACTTCTATATTTACAGTTTCCTTGTATCATCTTTCAACATGTAATTTTTAGAATTTGTACTACCACATTTTCTCATATATATACTTTCTACATATATTCAACTATTGGTACTTACCTCTCAATTCACCATTCTAGGCGCATGCATCCACATATGGCATATATGTTGAGGACTCAAAGGACTTAGCCAGTACGACCTCCATACACATAGAGGAACTTCTTTCCATCTTTTAAGTTAGAGGACTGGCTAAACCTACAGCTCTGATATCACTAAATTTGTAATACCCCATGCTCAACCCTTAGATCCAAGTATAGAACATCACAAAGGACCTATACTAAAATTTACTAACTTAGTTGCTATTAGTCTAGAAGTAAAACTGTCTAGTAATAAATTTAAAAATAATAATCATTACGTCAAAGACTTAAAGCCATTGAATGTTTAATCCTTTAGTTTCATTTCTATCTCTAATCGATGTTCATTTATAAGAATTTCTTCAAATCTTACCAAGGACTATTTATCCTAAATGTTTAAACTTTAAGGGTGATGTTTGGCCACACCATGCTTTATCTTAAGCATAGCCTCCAATAGTACCCTATTCCTACGTGCATGACTCCAACTGCTTGTGATCCTCAATCTCACTCTATCTGACTTGGTCCATCTTCAGAGTCCTCAATTCACCTCGTAAATCCTGTGATCATTATACAAACTCGGATAAGTTCAAATAAACTTAGTGAGTTCATTCTTTGTACTACAAATTAACCATATCACACGAGGGCAACATTATAAAATAAAATAAACCTAAATACTTCATGTTCACTCAACTTGGGTGTCCTACATCAGGATGGTAGACTCCACCTAATCCTCTAATACTTCTCTATACCAGCGATTCCTATCCTTTCTTCTTGTCATTCATTATACTTTCTCCTTTGCACGGGGTGTGCATTAACCTAACTTGACCTAGTTGTTCTCTAGCTTTACTTCATAAACCCTTGTAGTTGCTATATCAACTATCCACCCAATGATTCTTAGAGTGTACCTTCCTTTGCAGACTTCCATGGTCGGGCTAGTCCTTGGCGGACTCCCTTTTCATATACACTAGTCCTAAAAGACTTGTTATGATTTCTGCATAGTGTTGTCTTACCATTAACCTAGACACCCTGGTGAACTCATTCTTGTTCCAACCTTTTGATAACCATGGTGGGGTTACTTCAAGTGATCCATCTTATGCTCCTGACTAACTTGGGACTTTACCTGTCCTAAAATGAGCAACTAAATTATCGTTATATGCTATACAAGCCTACCATCCCACTTGCTTATTTCCTCCTTACTGCTAGCATTGTGGTGGTATACCAGCCATAGACTTTCCTCCAAAAAGAATAATCTTGATAGACATTTTGTCCATTAGACATAATCCTTATCTTGGAAATGGAATTCTCATTCCCATTACGAGATTTGCTTCTCATGTACCACTTCATTTTGCACTTCTTAGTGGGTCTTGATTTTGGATTCTTTCTTGTGATCTTTGAATGATTTTCCTTTCTTACATTATCATATTTAGGTTAGCTCCCGCGTGGCCTATCTTTCCCCAATTCCTATCAGCTTTTCATCCATGCCTTATTGGTTATTACATTATTCCTTTCCACTTTCATCATTTTTGGCGGACTCCTCGTGATCTATTTTCCACTACTTACACTTTCTTTTGAATTTTCTTCCACCTGTGTGGTTTCTCATATTGGTCGCACATGCCTATACCTTTCACTTAAAGTCCAGTTAACCATCCGTATCTATTTTCTAGTGGTCTCTATGGGATACGATAACCTAGCTATAGTATTATACCCTTCTTGCCTCTTTTCCCTCGTCCTAGCAGACTTACCTTGTGTTTATTGTCCCGGTGAACTATCTTTGTTCCATGTTTATTGTCCCAGCAGACTTCATATCTGTTTCATGTTTATTGTCCTAGTAGACTTCTTTGTTTCATATTTACTCTTTTGGCAAACTTACTCTGTATGGATGTCATGGAGTCTTTCATCCAATTCTTACTCATCATACCTTCCTTCCATAGCATTTTTCGACTATAGTCTTACACCGTATACCTTATACCATTTGCTTTACTGCCATGATGTATTTCATCCATAGTTTTATGCCCTTATCATTACCATGTACCATGCTGCCATGACATCTTTCATCCATGGTCTTATACTATGTATTACATACTAGACTCTTATAGCCTCTTTCATCTCTAGTCTAACGCCATATATAGTCGTCACAGTGTCACCCTAAAGGACCAGTCAATACTGTCGTCTCATTAAATAACATTCCATAAATTTATTTCCCGAATCCTCTTTCTGTTACCTCCTTTACACCACCTAACCTTGATGCTCGAACACTGCAGTGTTCCCTCCTCAAGTTCTGAAGCTTTACCTGAGGCGATAACTAATGGGTTCTCTCCCTATTCCCATCTTATCTTCTTTTAGCCTTTAAGGTTTCCCACATTCATACAATGCATACAAATATTATCATGCTTCATGCTTATGCAACCATGGCCTACTTAAATAGCATAAACCATAACAGTGGGTTTGGAGTTTAGAACTCACCTGAATCCTTATCATTTCCATGGCTTATCCTTTTTTCTCGAGCACTGGAGCTTCCATCCTCCAGTCAGTAGTTTACAACCAAAAATAACCATAGATTATACTCCACATTTTTAATTTAAACTCATTTTCAAGAAACATGCAAAACTCTTAAAATAGTTATGATGTTCTTAACTTTAACATATGTACACAGAAAGGTAAAGAACCTTACCTGCTACTAGTTTTCCTACTTTTCCAGTTTTATACTCATGATGTTTGCTCCATGCAGAACCTTCCATGGCTATTCCTTCTTCGAGCTACCGAAAAAGATAAAGAGTAGAAGAAATGAATTAGAACCGAAAAGAAAATCATCCTTCGAAAGTCATTTCCAAAATATTTACAACCCTTTTTGCGCTTCTTCCTACCTTATGAGAATCGTGTGTTCTCAACCATTATGTCTCCCACTAAGGAACCGGCTAGTTCCATCCTAACCAAACTAGAATTGGATCTCAACCATGTCCAATTTGATTTCTAGCTTTCCTGTTTCTCCCAATATAGGTCGCTAGCTTGCGATCTCTTTGAATTTAGTCCTTTAATCGTCCTAAATTTTAGGTTATTAGGAATTAGGGTGTTACATGATATGTGAATCAATTTATAATATGCAATTGAAACATTGATTACCTTATTAGCTATTCAGGTAGATTTGAATATAGTTGGGATGCCATAGTTTCCCAAGTAGGGGTGAGTAAAACTCAATTCGATTTGAAAAAAAAAAATCAAATTTTGAGTTAATCAAATCAAGTTATTTGAGTCAACATGAATAAGTAATTCAAGTTTCCAGTTCAAATCGAGTTGAACTTTACAATTCGAATAACTCGAATAATTCGAATAACAGATTGGTCTAAATACCCCTTTGGTCCCTATCAATTTTGAAAATGAGCAAATTGGTTTCTCTCAATAAAACTTACAAAAAAATATTCATAATAATTTTCAAAAATTCAAAATAATTTTTAAGATGCAAAATGTTTATAGAGATTTCAAATTTTTTTTAATTATAATAATTTAAAACAATTCTTAAGAATATATAAAGAAAGTTAAAATTTTAAAAATTTTCTAAAATAATAATTTTGGGGACCTAAATAAGTTAATTAATGATTCAAGTTTATAATACTAAAGTATATTTATTATTATTATTTTGCTTTGAAAATGTTTTCAAATATATATGGTTTCAAATTTTTGTGCTCTAACATGGAATTAGTTATATTGTAACAAGATTTTAATTTGACATGCTTAATTTTTTTAATTTAACACGAACTATTTCACTCGATTTGATTCGACTTGAATTTCATTTCACTCAACTTAATTCGAAAAAAATTCAAATCGAGTTAGAATGATAAAATAGGACTTGTCAACTTGATTAACTCAAAATTTTTTCACTCAATTCGACTCAATTCAGTCTAATGCTCACCCCTAGTCACAAGTATAATGACTATAAGTCATCGTTACTATAACGGCCCGTTTTCAGTTAAATCGGAATAGTGACTTTGGGACTACAAATCTAAGGTCAAAAAAATTATTTTATTATTAATTTATTGCCTACAGCATGATATAAATACCGTATAAGAATTACGTTAAGAAATTTTACAGTTTACATGTTCATTTTGTTAAAAAGGACTAAATCGCATAAAGTGCAAAAGTTGAGTTCTATCATCTAAAGGTATTAAATAGCTATAGAACTTTAAAGTAGAGGTCATTATATGGTAATTAGCCTTTAATGAGTTAATGGATGATACTGGCTTGGCATTTTGTGTAATTATTAAATGTTTTAAAGGTTAATTTTGGAAATTAGTAAATAAAGGTTAATTAAAATAAAACTAGAATTTTCATCATCTTCCATTATCTATTTTGCAATCAAAAATTCAAAAGAAGAAGCCATTTTTGAATGCTTCATTTGGCCATCTCCATTTCTTTATTTAGGTATGAAATTTTAATCCGTTTTTAATAATTTTTTATGTTCCGGGATCGTTGTAGCTTAACCTAGCTAGTCCGGGGACTAATTTACAAATTTTTTAAACTATTAGGGTTTTTCCATTGATGAATACACATGAGTTTTGAAGTTTGATGATTGAAAATGAATAGTTGTTGTTAGATGAACAACTTTTGTTAAGGAATTTTTGGTGAAATTGTCAAATAGGGGCTAAATTGAAAAATAGAAATTATTATGTGGTGAAATTATGAAATAAATAAAATATAGCGCTTTTTAGGGACTAGATTGATATTCGGCTATGATGGGTTGTGATGGAATTTCATAAATTTCTATTTTTATGAGATAATGACTAAATTGCAAAGAATTAAAGGTATAGGGGCAAAATGGTAATTTTTCCAAAATTACATGTTGGACTAAACTGAATGTGAATTATATTGAATTGAGTTAAATTCATTCGTATAGATTCGGTTAGACCTTGTACAGAGTTAGATCAGGGTAAAGAGAACTCGGATTAGTTGCCTCAATATCTACGTACACTTGTCGAGGTAAGTTTGTGTAATTAAATTGTACATTTATATGTTTTAAATTGAATTATATGTTTGTGAATTGTATAATTGCCATGAATGAATACCGATTGTATATCCGACGATGTACGACGACTACCGAGCGCCCTTTGAACCTTAGGAATTCGTAAGATACAAATGACATTTCATTAGGGTTACCGAGTTTAACTCGTATAAGCTTACCTATACTCAGCTCGCATGAGCTTACCATTATTCAGCTCGGAGGAGCTTACTGTTATTCAGCTCGAAGGAGCTTACCGTTTATAGCTCGTAAGAGCATACTGATTCAGAGCTCGTATAAGCATACATGTACAGGTATTTACATGAAATACATTAAATTAAAGTTACATGATACATTGATATATGAAATGAATAATTCATATATTTGAAATGTGATTACTTGTTGAATTTATCCATGTGTATTGGATTTTATATGTGATTTACATGGCTAATATGTTGGTAAACATGTGTTTAGGCCTTTGGTCAAATTGGTTGGGATATGCTATGTTTACTTACCTAAATTGTAGTTAAATGGTAAGGTAAATTATATGTTATACGAACTTACTAAGCTTAAACGCTTACTCTGTGTTATTTTTCGTGTTTTATAGTGACTCGGAAGCTCATTCGGGTTGAAAGCTTGTTAGAGTTATATCACACTATCCATCGGCTCATTCGATACTTTTGGTGTAACACCTCAAACCCGGCCTAGACGTTATGGCTAAATCGGGTGTGTCACATCACCTACATCTAGCCATGGTACCTAGTTACTAAGATTAAGGTGAGCTTTGCCAAAACCGTGGTTGTTATTTTAGGAGAAATTCCCTATTTGCTTAATAAATGTCCTAATTACTACTGATCGTGAAGGGTTTATTTAAAAAACGTGACTTTTGATACTCTTTTGGAAAGTGCATTTGGTTTGGAAAACATTCGTTTATCGTGTTATTTTAAAAACAAGTAAATCCGATTTCAAAAACAATTTAAACAATATTATTCTTAACTTAAAACAAATTAAATATGTAAAGAATAAAAAAAACCAAAATAAAAATAATCTAAATAAATTATGAAATAAAAATAATTGAAAACCAGCAATTAAATCTTCGTAGCCACTCTGAATCTTTCCCAGCTCCAAATCCACCAACTAGGGCTCACCTGCATGGATGGAAAGAAAATGGGGTGAGTTTGGAAAACTCAGTGTGTAAGGAATGCCCATCCAGAGCCCAAGTCAGCTCAAGCCCACTAGGCCGAAGCCCTATCCGGTCACAGTGTTAACTGGGCCGAAGCCCTATCCAGATACAGTAAACTGGGCCTTAGCCCTTCTCAGATAACAGTACGGCCCGTAGGCCCATTTCAGAACAGAATAGATATAATCATGTATGCAAGCCTAACCCAACCTAAATCTAACCGCTACACTCTACCCGTACCAGCCCTACACACCATGTGGAGAATAACTCAACCCACCTAGCCCTACACTCCACAGTTGCAGATATTAGTAAGTTGAGGCAAAGCCTCCAATACGTGGTCAAGCCACTTTCAGTACTTCCTTCATCAATATCTCAGTCCCATGCAACAGATAATAATGACATAGCATGCAGTAAACAGTAACAGTAAAACATGCATTTTGGTCACACTTAGCCCTAGGGGTATAACAGTCATTTTGCTCCTAGGGGTAAAATAGTAAATTTCTACCATTAAGGGTATTTCAGTAATTTCATCAGTTTCCTAGGGTTTTATACAGATTTCAGTCACTATTAACCCAATTTTCATCTCAGCAGTTTAATTAACGTGTTTTAACAATTTTAGCTATTGGGCCCTAAAATCCCTAATGGGCCCTGCAGTGTCTACTAGCTATTTAAGCCCATTAGTCCAGATTTTAATATCAATTTATCAGTCTAGGCAGTTTTGAACCTACAATCCATCAGTACACCTTAATTACCCATTTACACCCATATGGGCCCGTAAGCCCATTGGGTCCATTTACAGCCCATCGAGGCCCAATTACCTAAGTATACGAAATTCCACATGCGACTAGCTTACCACTTTGTGATTTCAAATTTAACGATTTCTAAACATCTTGTGAGCATTCGCACACTCACAAGCCCACGAAATGCCAGAATTTCGGTATTTCAGCTTTTGCCGAATTGAACTAAGAGAGGGCGTTCGATACACAACTGTTTCGCGACGACTGCTACAGAGATCCCCCACGATGTCCTACAATCAATTAACACAATTCTTAGATTGCAGAACTACAACAAACAATCCCAATATTCACTTACCCAGATTCGGCCATTGCCCCTAAGGCCCTCAAAATCATACCTTTGCCAAAATTAATGACTAGATCTAGATCTAGTTGTTCCAAAGATCCAAGCCTTCGATTAATCACCTCTAGAACACACTAATCACCAAAAGAAATCATTGGTTAATGACCCTTAGAGCCCTAAGCCCTAATCGACAGCCTCCCTAGATTTTAAGGACTTCGACTTTTTCCAAATCGTAAAATAATGTAGATCTGGGATAACGAGTACTTACCACAGTTTCTCCTTATGTTCCTACTCAGATCTGATGCAGATCTATCCCCTAAACACTAGCAGAACTCGAATCTTAGAGATCTAAAGATTCGGCTATGAGCTCCTATGGTTATGGCAGTTTCGGCTTTTTAACTGGTGAAGAAGATGGTGATTTGGGGTTATAATCTTGGAGTAGTGTTGCCGACAGGTACTAAGGGTTTAGAGAAGATGGAATTCGATCAAAAGGAATGAAAAGAATACAGGGAATTGGCTTGGAGGAATCAACACAAGAGGTAAGTTTTCGAGATTTCAGCTTTTATGGCAATCGGCTATGGTGGTTTTAGGGAGGATGGATTTGAAAGAAAAGATGGATTTGAGTAACAGGGATGTTTGGCTGAGGTAGAAAGCAAAAAGGAAAAGAAAACAATGGAGGAGAAGAAGAGGAAGAAGAAATTAGCACAGAGGAGAAGGAATCTGTGTTTTCCGGCTTTTATGTAAACTTAGAGAAGGATAAATAAAAGTGAAAGCTTTTAGGTGGCTAAACCTAATTTGTCATGACAAAAAAAGAAAAGAACCTAACCCTAATATCAACTAAAACAATCGGCCCAACCTCCCTAAGGCCCTTGCCGAAATTCATTTAAGTGATCACATACCCGGCACATGCATAAAAATTAAAAATAACTATACGCTTGCCTTGCAACTTGAACCTTGGACCTTTAATTCCTTCCCAGGCACCACTTTTTTAGGAACTTAGTGGCGCCACCTTGCCACTTTGCCAAAGCTCTTCTTGTGTCATAGTTTACAAAGTTTTTCTTAAAAGCCACTTAACCAAGTCATCTATTCACTTAAAAACCAAACTTGATATTTTACCGGGTTTTAACCTAGGCTTGGGCCTTCTAAAGGCCCACTAACACATTTAAACACAATTCCAGATTCCAGAACACCAAAATTTTAAAATTTTACCAAGGATTCATTAAACTTGAAAATTCCCGAAAATTAGGGCGTTACATTTGGTTGGTTATTTTTTGTTATAATGGCATCTATAGGCTATTTTAGCTAGTGTTGGCCTATATGTATTTTGTTGAGATTAGCTACTTGTTTGTCTTGTGTTTTGGCACATTTTGGTTTGTGCATATTTACCTTATATGGTTGATGTGTGGATGGTTTATGGTTGTATGGTGAAAGATAAAATGTTAACTAAATGTGCATTTTATACATGTGTTTTGGGATGTGATGAATTGATCATGAATTGGTACTTTGATATGTAAGGTTTATATATTTAAATATGTCAGTATTTGAAATGCATTTTTGGCACCAAAAGGTATGTTTTAGTAGATAAGTGATTTGGTTTGAAATGATGCAAATAGCTTGGTAAACTTTGAGTACAAATATGCATATAAGTTAGTTAAATAATTGGATATATTGAATGTTTAGATATACATTTTATAAGTTATCATTTGAGGTGCCTAACGACATATGGGTTATATGTAAAGATATTACATTTTCAAGTCTTGATTTTGACTTGATTTAGATGCCGATTTATGACTTGTATATATGCAAAATATTGAGTTTAGGTAGGTGCCAAATTGGGTGAGAAATGTGGCTTGTAAAATTGCCAATTTTAGTCCACACGGGCAGAGACACGGACGTGTGTCTCAGTCGTGTGTCCCCTGTATCTTTTAAAGGGTGCAAGTCAATATGCTCACATGACTTGACACATGGGTGTGTAGCACAAGTTAGTGAGTTACACAGGCATAGACACAGGCTGGGACACAGCTGTGTATCCCTATTTCAAATGTCCACACGGCCTGAGACACGGGTATGTCACTTGACCGTGTGAGTCACACGGCCTAGCCACATGACCATGTAACCCCTGCAGTGTTGAAAATTTTAAATGTTTCTGAAAATTTTTTTGAGTTTTCGATTTAGTCCCGATTTGTTTCTAATGCATATTTTAGGCATCGAGGGCTTGTATAAGGGATAGTATGTATGATTTTCTTGGTTTTTGACATGAATACTGTGTGATATGAAATATTTGAATTTTCTGTCCGTTTGATTTGTAAACTCCAGTAATACTCTGTAATCCTGTTTTGGTGACAGATTCGAGTTAGGGGTGTTATATTTATCCAGTAATACTCTGTAACCCTATTTTTTCGACAGATTTAGGTTAGGGATGTTACATTTATTAGTATCAAAGCTATGGTTTAGTCGATTCTCGGACTAATGTAGCATGTACGAGTCTAGTTATACATGCCATTTAATGACCTGTGATAGTGTGATATCTCCTGACTGTTTTGAAACATGTTTTCATATAGCAATGACATCAAATTAAGCTAATTCCTATGAAGTAGATATTAATGTTCAAGCCTCCATTCACGGAGTAGCTTCGAGCGATGCAAGGCCTGTATCCAAGGGCCGGGGAGAGGAAGACTTCTTTTAGATTATGAATGAGTGGTTCACTGAGTTTGTACGAATGAATCCGGCTGCTCAACAACCTCTACCCCCTGTTGTTCCCTAACTGATTCCCATTATTCCTCAAGGTACGAACCTATCCGAGTTAGTAATCCTCCTACTGATAAGATCCGTAAGTACAAGGCTAAAGAATTTTGAGCTACTGCCGAAGATGATCCTGAGAAAGCTAAATTCTAGTTAGAGAATACCATTAGGGTTTTTGAGGAGTTATCATATTCCCTAGACTGAATGTGTAAATGCAGTATCTTTATTAAAAGATTCAACTTACCAGTAGTGGAATACATTGATTCTGTAATGCTAAATGAGAGGATTACTTGGGAATTCTTTCAAATTGAGTTTCACAAGAAATATATCAGTCAGAGGTTTCTGGATAAAAAATGTAAGGAATTCCTAAAGTTCAAACAAGGTTGCATGACCATATCAGAATATGAGCGAAAATTTGTTCAATTAACTAAATATGCTCGAGAGTGCATTCCAACCAAGACTCCAATGTGTAAACAGTTTGAAGATGGATTAAACGAAGATATAAATTTATTAGTCGGGATCCTTGAGTTAAAAGAATTTGTTGTACTGGTTGATTGGGCACATAAAGTTGAAGAGCTGAGTAAAGAGAAAAGACATACTGAGATTGAAGTCAAAGATTCGATAAAGAGATTGACGGAAAAATCATACCAGTTAGCATTGAAGAAATCTAAAGAACATCACTATCATTCTACTACTTCTATGGGACATTCTAATAGAGATAGAGATACTAGACGCTTCAGTCCTAAACCTCAGGCTACATCTGTAGCGAGTGTGGGTAGTGTTAGAAACACCAGACCTAAGTGCAAGCACTGTAACAGGCCACATTATGGTGATTGTTGAATGAAAAGTAGAGTGTGTTTCAGATATGGTTCTTTTGACCACTATCTTAGAGATTGCCCTGAGAAATCCGGTAAAAAGAAAGTTCAGACTTCAAGATCGAGCAACACAACTACAAGAGGTAGACCACCTCGTTATCCCGAAAATATGAGTGGTAGCTGTGGTGTGACAAAAGACTCTACTAGGAGATTTAAGGCACGAGCACTAGCTAGGGCCTATGTTATTCGCACACGCGAGGATGCTTCTATGTCAGATGTTATTATCGATACTTTTTCTCTTTATGATACTGATGTAATGTTTTGATTAATCCTGAATCGACCCATTCATATGTTTGTACAAATTTAATGTCTAATAAGAGTTTACCTGTTGAGTCTAATGAATTTGTGGTTAAAGTATAGAACCCTAGGTCAGTATGTACTCGTTGATAAAGTTTGCAAGAATTGTCCTTTGATTACTTGGGGTTACAGTTTTCTGGTTAATTTGATGCTATTACCGTTTGATGAATTCAATGTGATTTTGGGCATGGATTGGCTAACTCTGCATGATATTATGGTAAATTGTAGACAAAAACTTATCGTATTAAAATGTCAGAACGGTGAGACACTTTGTATTGAATCAGATAATCCAAGTGGGTTGCCTATTGTGATATTAACTATACCAACGCAGAAATATGTGAGAAAAGGTTGCAATACTTAGAAATCGGATCGATGAGATTGCGTATTGATTACCGTCAACTCAACAAGGTTACAATCAAGAACAAATATCCACTACCTCGAATTGACGATTTGTTCGATCAGTTGGAAGGAGCCACAGTATTCTCGAAGATTGAACTCCTTTCCAGTTACTATCAGCTATGAGTAAAAGATTCAAATGTACCAAAAATTGCATTCAGAACCAAGTACGGACAATATGAATTTCTTGTGATGTCATTTGGTTTAACTAACGCACCTATAGTATTTATGGATTTGATGAACAGAATCTTCAAACCATATTTAGACAGATTTGTTGTGGTATTTATTGATTATATTCTGATATATTTGTGACAGCCTTAAAACGACCCTAGTCGGAATGTGGTTTCGGGACCACAAAACCAAGGCATAAAAATAATTTAATAATTATTTTAATGCCCATTGCATGTGCCAATTTATGTGTGATACCTTTGGTGTGTTAATTTAGCCTTATAATTTTGAATTGTGCTTAAAAGGGCTTAATAGAAAACTTTGAAAGATTGATGGGTAAAGGTGTGATGACCTATTAATGTATGCATGAGAAATAAGGGTTTTGCATGTCAAATTGCCCACTTTTATGATAGTGGATGGTAATGATGAGGTTTTGGCATCTTGTGAATTGTAATTCAGTCATAATAATAATAAAAGGAATTAGTAATTGGTTATCATAAAATTGAATTAATAAAGGAAATAAAATAAGGATTTTGGGTGAAAAAACAAAGTTTCTTCATCTTGTTCTCTAATGGCCGATTGTTGAAGAGGAAAAGGAGAGGAGAAGATATGGTATTCAGCCATTGAAGGCCTTAAATCAAGGTGAGTTTTTCATGAAAAATTTTTGTAGTGTTTGTGATTTTGAGATGAAAACCAAGCTCCTAATGTGACTCTTGTGAAAAAAATTTTGAGTTTATATCATTCTTGATATTCGGCCATAGGAGAAGAGGTGGGCAAATCTTGTTTTATTTGAAGTTTGTGTAAAATAATAGAATTTGGATGTTGTTTGAGCTAGATAGATGTTCACTTATGAGGATTTATGAATAGATTGAATCGGTTTGTATGTTTAGCTTCCTACTTCTAATTTCCGATTCTAAATTGGAGATTTTTGTCAAAAGGTTGTAAGATTTGTGATTTTTGAATTGATTACCAAGTGTCTCACTTAACCATGATAGCAATTTTGTTTTAGTCATTGATTTTGATTTTCAGCCATAGAAGTAATTCATGAGAATTTGAATGCTATAGAGGTTACAAATTTCTTTAATTGCCGAATGTACCTTTAAATTTTATATTTTCTTGAACCATTGAATTAATTGAAATTGGAAAAATGAGAGTTTGATAATTGACATGTTAGACTTGGTTCACTATGGCATTTGGTCATGGAATTGGACTAATTGGTTAAAACGAGTTCAAAGGTAATAAATTAATGATAGTAAAGCATGGAATTGAGAAGCCATGTCTAAAATACCTTATATGCATGTACAATTGTTTCATGTGGTCTTAAGGACTTAGTACTCTTGAATTGTAGTGCTAATAAGATTTGATATTAGTTGTTTAGTAGGATAAGTTATATGAATGTGTTATGTATTAGATGGAATGCTATAAAATGTTAGTTAAAGTTTAGGAGATGGTTTTGAATAAAAGTCCATGCTTGGACATATGGCCGAATGGCCTTAATATGTATGCATTTAGAAATGGTAGTTAGACTAATTGATCAATTTGTGCTTGTGGGAGCTTCTTGGTTAAAGAAATGACCTATTCGGCCATGTGCATAAATTTTTTGATTTTTGTTTTGATAATTGGTGTCTTAAGAGTGGTATATTGATTAAAATGAATATGAATTATGTATATATATATGTTAAGGTCAATGACTTCCCTAAATGATGCCTTATATGATGTTATATTTTAATTATGTGAATAAGAACTTTAAAGAGTGAATTTTGTATAAGTCTGCTTGGTACAGCAGCAGTAGTGTGTTTTGGAAAAATCATCATAAATTGTGGGAGCTGAATTAGAGGCTAAATAAATTATGTAATTAAGCTTAATGAGTCTAGTTTCTTATAAAAGAAACCGTGTAAGCAAAGGAATTTCCTATAGAGAGATATTTAAAGTTGTGTGAGACAGTGTCAGAATGACTCCGAAATCCCCTGTTCTGTTTTTAGAAAATCACTATAAATTGTATAAAAATTCTTACAAGATAAAATTTATATGCTTAGACTCCTTAATGAGTCTAGTTTCGAATAAAATAGGCAAGGACATATTTTGAATTCTGTACAATGAGAAATTTGATTCGTAGTGAAGAGTGGTCAGTATAGTCAAACAGTGAAATAGGGGAAACTTTAAGAAAATTCTGGTATTGATTGGCCAAACCAAAAATTCTGAAAATTTTATGGGTAGAAGATATATGAGTCTATTTTCAGGGAAAATTAACGGCACTTCATTTGGAGTTTCGTAGCTCCAGTTATGAATAATTTAGTGAATGTTGCTCAGGAAGTCAGCTTGTAGTGACATATGATATATATGTGGTTGGCCGAATATGTGTGTGTTTGCTATGAGAAATATATGCATTTCTTATTTGACTATAAGTGAAATTGATCAATTGAGATGTTTGAATAAGGATTAATAAAATTAAATATTTTATTTAGCTCAAGAGCATAGAGGGACAAGTTCGGATAAAGGGAAGGCTAAAGTGGTCGAATAGCCAACTCACAGTTGCTCAGGAAAGTTCGAGGTAAGTTTTGAGCAATTGAATTTGGTATTTAATTCTGAATGCCATGATATACTTGTATGATAAATGAATGATGTCCCATTGTCCTTACCATAATAAGGTTAATGAGAAAGAAACCTTAGACATGTTATGTAGCCGATTGGCTAATAGAGAAAGAAATTGAGATAGGAGTTTGAAATGTATTGCCCATGTATGTTCGCTTATTGAGCCGAAAATCTAGTAAATGGAGTATACATGTATGAGTTTTGCATGACATTTATGACATAAAGTCGAGGGGCATGTTATATGTTAGTATGTGAATGAATTGATTTAATTGCACATGTGTTTTGTGCTATGTGAAATCGGGTAATATGTGAATAAATATGTATGAGATTCAATGATGCGAATCCAGGCTCAAATACCCGATGACTATATGTGGAGATTATATCCGGGCTCAAATACTCGACAACTATATAGGGAGATTATGTCCGAGCAATGGCCCGATGGCCATGTGCGAAGATTATATCCGGATTATGATCCGCTGGCTTTGTGTGGAGTTTTGTCCGAGTTAAAGGTCTCGATGATGATGCGAATAAGATCTAAAACTAAAAGACTTCGTAGTACGATTGCTAATGAATGCGCTTAAAGCGTTAAGCTATACAGGTATGTACCCTAATCCTATATGCAAGCTTGGTTTGGACCAAACCATAAGGCTAGTATACAATTGCATATGTGAGTATGGAATGTGACTAATAATATGGTTATAGTACAATTGGTCAATGTGAGAAGTTATGTGAAATTGTGTAACATGCCTTTGTTATATGTGCTCACTTTCGAGTGAAAGTTTAGCTGCTTATTGAGTTTTATAAGAAGGTGTATATATATATATAATCGGCTAAGGGGGTGATATACCCAAAGAAAACTTGAAATGAAATTGCGAACGGCTATTTTGTTATACTTGATATGTTTACCTGTTTACATTGCTTAAAACTTACTAAGCATATAAATGCTTACTCTGTTTATTTTTGTTCCTCTGTTTTATAGATCTCCTTTTGAAGCTACGGACTTGGGGATTGAAACTTTAATCACCTACACTATCGTCGTTATTTTGGTATTTTCGATAGTAAATTTTGAGAACAATGGCATGTATAGGCTAATCTCCTTTTGTTAAACCGAATTATATTTTGTGTTGTAATTATCCTAGCCATGCGAAAATGGCTTGTTTAATCTCTAAGTTGAGTATATGTTTTTGATAAAATGTTATGCGAATTATTACTTTAATGCGAATAGGATTGCTTACTATCTAAGAAATTCATTTGCACTTAGAGATTCTATCATACCTTACCTATTGGTAGGTAGTCACTTTGCAACTATGATAGTACTCCTATAGTGATCGAATGCAATAGGGTTGCATTAGTTGAAACATTTGAAAGACAGATTGTTCGGAAATAGAAATTTAAGTAAATCATTAATAGTAATAAAATGTACAATCGAATCTATGCCTGATTTGTATCTATGAAATTCGGTAAGTTACGTTTAGTTTTGTAATACCTCGATATCCTATTCCGGCGACGGACAGGGGTATAGGGTGTAACAATATTCCTGAGATGAGACTAAACAAGCCGAGCGTCTGAGAATTGTTTTGCAAACTCTGTGAGATAAACAATTGTTTGCTAAATTTAGCAAATGTGAGTTCTAGCTCTGAGAAGTTGGTTTTCTAAGGCACATAGTATCCGCTGAAGGCATCAGAGTTGATCCTAGTGAGATTCTCGCAGTTGTTGACTGGAAACCATCGAGAAACATATTTGAAGTTAGAAGTTTTCTTGGATTAGCTAGCTACTACAGGAGATCCGTCAAAAGGTTCTCAATGATAGCTACACTGATGACACGATTATTACAGAAAGATGTGAAATTTGAATGGTCTGATAAATGTCAGCAAAGTTTTAACCAATTGAAAGCACTGTTGACCAAAGCACTAGTTCTGGTTTAGCCTGAATCGGGTAAAGAATTCGTGATTTTTAGCAATGCATCTTTATATGGTTTAGGCTGTGTTTTAATGTAAGAGGCAAAGTGATAGCTTATGCTTCCAGACAGATAAAGCCGCACGAAAAGAACTATCCGACTCATGATTTAGAGTTAACAGCTATTGTGTTCTAGTTAAAAATTTGGCGACATCATTTGTTTGGCGAAAAATGTCACATATATTGAATGTTTAGATATACATGTTATAAGTTGTCATTTGAGGTGCCTAAAGGCATATGGGTTGCATGTGAAGATATTACACGTTTAAGGCTTGATTTTGGCTTGATTTGGATGCCTATTTTTGACTTGTGTATATGCAAAATATTGAGTTTAGGTAGGTGCCAAATTGGGTGAGAAATGTAGCTTGTAAAATGGTCTATTTTAGTCCACACAGGCAAATACATAAGCATGTGTCTCAACCATGTGTGACACACGGTCATGTGTCCCCTGTATCTTTTAAAGGGTGCAAGTTAATGTATGCTCATACGACCTGGCACACGGGCATGTGGCTTGGCAATGTGGCACAAGTCAGTGAGTTACATGGGCACAGACACGGGCTAGGACACAGCCGTATGTCCCTATTTTGAATGTCCACATGACCTGAGACACGGGCATGTCACTTGACTGTGTGAGTCACATGGCCTGGCCACACGACCGTGTGAACCTTGCAGTGTTGAAAATTTTAAATATTTTCGAAAAAATTTTTGAGTTTTTAATTTAGTCCAGATTTGTTTCTAATGAGGGCTCGTATAAGGGACAATATATATGATTTTGCTTGGTTTCTGACATGAATACTATATGATATGAAATGTTTGAATTTTCTATCTGTTTGATTTGTAAACTCTGATAATACTCTGTTACCCTGTTCCGATGACGGATTCGGGTTAGAGGTGTTACATTTATTTAGTAATACTCTGTAACCCTATTCCAGTGATATATTCGAGTTAGGGGTGTTACAATTACAAGGCAACCCGAGTGGTAGAATGAACAGTACTGAAAGATAAAAAAAGTCATCATTGTAGGACAACCCGAGCTGGTAGAATAAATAGTACTAACAAATAGAAAAGCCATCGTTGTCGGGCAACCCAGGGTGCAGGGTAAAATAGATTTATGTATCCGTCTTGAGTCCATATCTAGTTAATAGGGGTTATAAAATGTAAACTAACTAAATGAATATTGATATCAAATGTGATTGAAATTAGTATACTATGTATATATATGTATATGAAATGCAAAAAATGACAGCATGCGAAAGATTACGTGAACTAGTTTATACGAGTCCTGAGGTCTGATACAAAAATGAAATGGATCAATAGAATCAATATGTACATGCCAAGGCCAAGTCAAGTCTGAGTCAAGATCTGGATGCTGATTTTATATATATATATATATATATATATATATATACATATATTTGTTTTATAGTTGAAAATCATCTGACGAATCGAGAAATGTTGTTGAAGAATAAGTTAACAGAAGCGACCACTCCATTGAGGGTGAGAATCGAGTAGAGATCGCGACATACTGTGTTGATTAAGCCGGTGTTCAATGGAATAAGGTAATAGACCTTACCGTGAAAGTTGAGGTGATGAAGAATCACTCTGCACAATAGCAGATGCAATCTAGAGGGTAGCGGGAGCTACTTTGCAAGCTGCATCAATAGTTGTAACCTAGTGAGCCCCAATAAATGAGTTGTGAAAGTATGAAGCAACTAAATTCAAAGGGTTGAAAGGTGCTGATCCTTCCTTAGCTGAAATCTAGTTGGAGTCAGCCGAGCTAGTTCTCCAACAGCTAGAATGTTCATCGCCTGAGTATGTCACTTGTTTGGTATCTCTTCTAAAGGAAGAATCATATCAATGGTGGTTAACAGTCACCCGACATGTGCCAGCTTATCAGGTTACTTGGACATTCTTCCAGTTCGAATTTCAAAATAATATGTCAGTAAATTGTATCTGGAAGATCAAAATAAGCATTTATAATGTTGAAAAAAGGTTATATGTCGGTATTCGACTATGAGCGAGAGCTCTTGCGACTTAGCAAGTATGCTCTCAAATTTGTGCCAATTGAAGATGAGAGTTGCAAGCATTTCCTTTGAGGAATGAGAGATGAACTCTAAGTTCAGCTAGTTTTGCATAAGCTTAAAGTATTTGCTAGTCTAGCTGAAAGAATAAAAGATGATTGTGCAAGCCATGGGCATAGATAAGAAAGTTGAGAATTCCCGAGTTTAAGAATGTGGTGCCTGTAAGCATGTGTCAAGTGGTTAGAATCGATGACCATCGTTGGTCAACATTGGCTAGTGTTGACCAATTTTTTATTTGAACTTTTAATATTTTAAAAAATACTAAGAATTTTTATAGAAATTGTATATTTTTGAGTTTTTTATTTTGCATTTTTTGAAAATATTACATTTTTCTAGAATATAGATATTTCTTTTTCTTTTTTGAATTACTGAGTTAAACATTTTAAAACTTCAATTTTTGGAATTTATATATTTTTAGTTAAACTTTTTCAGTTTTTAAGTTTTTCATATAATTTTTTTTAATTTTTAAAATTTATGATATATTTAGAGGTGTTTTGCAAAAAAAAATTTACAAGTTTTCTGAAATATATATTTTTGAAGACTTTGAGGTTTTTGTAATTTTTTAAATTTAAATTTTTTTTAATTGTGCAAGTTTTTGAAATTTTTATATATTATTTCAATTTTTTGAGATTTTACATTTATATATTAGATTTTCATAAAACTATTTTTGAAAAGCTTTGAATTTTTTTTGAAAATGTAAGTTATTTATATGTTGTTTTATTTTTAATTTATATAAATTATATAATATTAAAAAAAAAAAGAATGTGATGTGGTACATTCTATTAACGCCACGTGCCATTTTTTTTTTATGTCGTGGGCTAAATCATTTAAGAAGATGATAGCTTAAGTACAAAGTGGAAAGAAAAACTTCAAAATATTAAAGTGGAAAAACTGATATAGTTTAGAGCCAAAGTGAGCATTAGAGGTGTGCATGGGCTGGCCTGGGTTGGGCTCAACTAAAAATAATTAAAATGAAATAATCTTGAAAAATTTTATTATGATCTAACAAATCAAAATTGCATTCTCTCCAAGTTAAATCACAAGATAATATTGTAATCCAAAATAATTTAAGACAAAAGAAAATTAAAACTTGCGATTAAAAAAAATACGGATATTAAAAAAAAAGTTGTAAATTTTGAAAATTGAATATTAGAAAAGAAAATAATTTTGAAAATTGAATATGAATATAAAAAATATTTTTAAAATACCAAGATTATATACGAAGGAATGTATAAGAAAATTGATTGATTTTTAAGTAGAAAAGATTAGTTTGACCGGTGGATTGGGTCAACAAATTAATGAGTTCATGCATCCATGACCATCTCATAAAAGTCGAATTCAATCAGATATTCTAATTTTTCAACAATTTTGAATTTCATTAATTTAATAATATTTTTCATTCTTCTTCTCATTTAACTAATTCATGGTCCATACTACTCAATATGTCTTGTTGGATTTCAGACTTTTTTATATAAAATATGTATAATAATAGTAAGACATTGATTAATATGTTAAAAGTTTTGTTTCTTATATGTTAATGAAAAATAAATCTTTTTTTTTAATAAATTGACTTATCATTTTAAAAAGCTCATTATTTTTTAAAAAAGTGTTCATTTACAAGTAATTTTATCTTTATATAAACTTATTTATTTCTCCATTAAATAGAAGAAAAAAAATATCAATAGAGTTCTAAATAACAAAAGATATGTAAAAAAAGAAGTTCGATTACACTTATTCCTAATCGTGAACGTAAATGAAATATAACGACATAAGAATCCATACATAAACATAGAATCTATTTAGATAAGCTTGAATGAGTTCAAATATTATCATTTTCTTTTTCAAAGTATTGTAATATAAAAAAAAGTCTTAAAAGTCGAATTAGACCTACTCATGGGTCGGCCTATCCGAAATGTGGGAGGGTTTGGGCAAAAATATAGGCCCGAAAAATGAGCTTGGACAAAAAATACGGCCCGTTTAAAAAATGGGTTGAGCCTTGAGTAAGGTATTTTTGCCCGGCCCAAATTCACTAAAGGACAAAAAAGATCTGCTTTTTTTTTTAATGTTATTTTCTTATTGTTTTCTCTCTATTTTGCTACCATATTACTATTATGTTGCTACTATTTTGTTGTTATTGTTTGGATATTGTATAAATTTTAAAGGCATTTGATAATTTTGCTATTATTTTAAAGGCATTTGATAATTTTGTTATTATTTTAGAGGTATTTGCTTGTTAAGTTGCATCTATGTTAGTGTTATTTAAGTCTACATATTTTTTAAAATTTATTTTCAATTTGTTGGGAAATATTTATTTTGATTTTTTTAGTATTTTTGATGTATTATATATATATATTTAAAAATTATATAAAATAATATAAAAAACTAATACGGGCGGGCCAGGCCGAGCCCGAGTTTTAACATTTTTATATAGGCCAAGCTTGGGCAAAATTTTAGGCCCATTTTTTAAGCCCGACCCAACCCAGGCCCAATGAATGGGCCTAAAATTTTAGTTGAACCCGACTCGAACCCGACCCAAGAGCACCTCTAAGTCAAATCCTATCATAGACGTGTTTAATTTACTTTTTCATAGATCCTATACATAAAAATCAAAACACCATAAAATTTGACTATGTAATAGTTTTCCAACTTGAATTAATATCAAATTAACTCATAACTCAATCAAACACTTAATTAACTTATATTCTCAAATTTATAATTCTCTAGGTCATATATGTCACCATTTCCAAACATGAAATCTCCAAACCAACATCCACACAAAATATCAGATTCATGGAGTAATCCATTTAAGATCCGGTATCTAGGAAAAGAACCGATGTAACTGTCCGTACAATCCGACTTGTAGAGAAGATTAAAGGCAAAATACCAAAATCTCTTGTAAATTCATATAATTTATCAACCTATTGAAAATAAAAGAAGGAACCATTGAAGTCACACCTAAGGGGCATTCAAGCAAAATTCCAAGTGTAATCACTGTAATGAGCTTAAATTGAAAGCAATTTTTTTTTTGGTTTTTTTAAAAGAAAAAACAAAGAACCTAAGCATTTTCTAGGTGATGATGACAGCTTGAAGCCAATGGAAAGAGTATAGCCCGTCAAGCCCTTTTCGGCTTCTTTGAACCACCTTCTTTCTTATCCTCTGCAGCCTTTTTCCGGTCCTTTCTCTCCCTTTTCTTCAAGGCAGTCATGTGGGCCTTAAGAATGGTGGCATATGAAGCTTGGAAACGCTGGTGATCTTTTGCTCCCACCTTACCAACAAAAACACATTAGAACAAGGTCAGTTCGAGAATCCATAGACTTCACAAGAATAAATAGACTAGTATTGCCTCCATAATACCACCCGATTTCAGCTTGCATGTAACAAAAAGCTCATTCCACAAGTAACGATTTCCATTTGAATTCTATTAAGGAACCATTCCTGTTTTGTATTTTACATATGAAAAATCTTTGGGTTACATTGTACAATGATATTTCTTGCAAATTTTTACATTTCAAGGAAAAACATGAGAAAATTATACAAGGAATCATCTACCGTAATGGTCTGTCATATCTTGATGGGATGACAAACACTTGTTCAATGCATATATAGATACGGGTACAAGGATACGAGTTTTGACTCTAAAGGATCCTCCAAATACAAGTAAAAAACCTAGTAAAAAACTGAATATACCCATGTCTGCATATAAGTATCCACCACTTACACCCAAGTCAAGATGGATTAAAGACCATCTTCATTCCCGACATCCTTTCAAGTTTCAACAGAAAATATGAGCACCAATCATTTGGGAGCCTACCATGCACTAGTTAGGGCCATATAAGCAAAGAACCAGTTTTCTGATTGAACCCTAAACTATTAGATATGAGGTAAGAACACAGTTCCTGTAAAAAGCACATAAATTCTACTGGAAGCCTTTTAGTCATCACCTAGCAGGTTACAGCTAACATTTACGTTTCTCTTAGCATGAAGAAAAAGTATATATATAATGCAAAGTGATTAATCCAATCCAATCAATCAAGAGCGCAATGGATATGTGTTACTCTCCCAAGAGGTCATAACGAGTTTATTTGCCACATACAAGAACAAAGACTTGTATATAAAAGCAATCCAGCATACAACATCAGGCATAATGCATACTGGACCTATCATTTGTGTTATATAATTCATCACACTGGAATTACAAGCTCCGAAAGGAGTCTGCAATGGAAATATCTTACTCTACCGTGAAGATTGCCGTTGGTTTATTTGCGCATACAAAAACAAATACTCATACTTAATAGCAATTCCACTGACTCAACCAATGCATCCATCCCACAAGGTTTGATTAAAAATAATAGTTTCATCCATTTCTAAACCAAATATCAAACAAAACACTGAGGAAAAAAAGGCATACCGAAGTAGAAATCGTCTTTTTTCCATTAGTTGCACGAACAAGGCATCGATATTCAATGGGTTGTTCAGCAGTCTTCATTTTGTTCCTTTGAGCCTTCGATTTTAAAGATGCTATTGAACATGAGAATCTAAGAGCATTAATGAATATCCGATATAGAAAACATCCCAAGATAAAAAGATAACGCTGCCGTTGGGAACAAGAATTTCAAATTTTAGATTTGAATTTCATTTGTTAAATAAATGTGAGATTCTTTTTATATATATATAAAATGGAAGGAGTAGGGATTTTCCAAGGATTGAACCCTAGAATGGTGTTAACCGAAAACTTGATACAAGTCTTTCATCACTCAACCTGTGGTTCAGTATAAATTGTGAGAATTAAATGCATAGATTATGTGTAAAAAGTGTCATGATTGCCATGAATTTTCAAATATCAATACTAATTTCAAATTGCCAACAAATCAATTAATTTACATGTTTCTGAAATCCAAATCCATTGCTTGAAATTCAAGTTCCCCAAACCTAAAGAAATCGAGAAATTCTTACATCGTTTAAGAGTAACCCAAACAGAGCCCGTCCCAGTGCTTCGCTCAAACATGCTCGTAAGTTCATTAAGAAAGGGGTCTGGTTGTAGAAGAACCTTAAAGAAGGAAAAAAAAAAAATCAAAGATAAAAACCAGCATAAATCACATAAATAAGATCAAATGCAGGAGAAAATTCAAAAGCTAATCGGAATTCAAAAGTGAATCATGAACTCCATTCCATTGAATTGAACAAAATATCCTTGGTGCTTAAGCAAAAGGCTACCAAATTTTTTGTTGAATTTGTTGGAAATAGAGAGAAGATGAATAACCCATAAAAATAAATAAAGGAAAAAAGAAATATGGAGGGATACCATGATTGAACTATGGTTGAGATCCAAAATCCCTAGACAGATAGTCGCAGATTTGTAGAGAAGATAGCCGGGCTGCAAATGGCAGTGCAAGAGAAGAATTGAGTGCAGTTGCTCTTTTTCAATCTAAATCTCCGTTTAGGTTAGTTTAGCATTACGGTTTCCATTAAACTTTTGAAAAGCTTTGTCGTGCCGTAAACTACGGTGAAAGTTAAAATTTTCATCTTAAACGTATAGTTTTGGCTTTGTAAACTGAAATATAATTTAATTTAGGTACATAACTATTAAAAAATTTATTTTATGTATTTAAAATGAAAAATTTATAATTTAATTACCACGTTACATAGTTCGGTCATTTTAGTTTTTTCATTAAAAATGCAAACTATAATCTACGTCCTATTTAAAAAGATCAGTATAACAATAAATTTAGCCTTCAACTTTTACATATTATATCAATTTAATCATAATTTTAAAAATTAACCTTTAAAATTTACAAATGTTCTCAACTTGATCCTAGTTTTAAAATCTCTCGCCCCGCCCCATCCCGCTTCCACTCCCCAACCTCCACCACCATCGTCTCGTCCCCTCACCACTATTGGGCCTTTGTCCCTCTAAACAATATCGAAAGATGTTCTTAACTGTCAGCATTTTTCCAGCCTCAGTGTACGACCCAACTTTTGTCGTCATATTGTGCCTTGGAGAAGTTGGAATTGAATAATTGCCGCTGGAGACAAGTGGATTCTTGAGGGATGGACCACCTAGTGGGAAAGTCGAATCTGCCATCAATTTTCCTCCTTACCCTTATAAATTTCTGGCGGTTCAAGTGAAGATTTGAAGTCTAATTATGAATAATGGGCTTTTGGCCTTTACATGTGCAGCAATGGACCATTCCAATCGAGGCCCCTTGGGTGATGACCTTTAACTGGTAAATATGTTGGAAGACGCCAATGAAGGGAGGCTCACAATGCTTGCTGCAGTTGATGAAGTATGCCACCAGTGTCCACTAAAAAAGGCCAGCAAGTTATCCTAGTGCGATTCTATAATCTTTCAACACCATACAAAAGAAAGGATGTAGAGGAAGGTGGAAGCCTGCCTCTAACAAGTATAGTGGGAGGATAAACCCATCATTTGAATCACTCAATCGGCATTCCCCTTCTATGATTTTGAAATCATAGGCAAATTTGGGCAATCTGATTCCTCTGGCTGCCAAGTGTTTAACCATCTCTTCTTGTGTGCTTGTGCAACAATAAAACAAAGATTCGGCTGGCATACTAGCCCTGCGATTTCTTGGCCTTTCGCCACATTCTACAATACACCTACTACCTCGACCCCTCTTATTTCGGCCACCACGACCACTAGAGAATGAAGGATTACCTTTGGGATGGGTTGCATTCTAGTCAAGAAAATAAAATTGCTCCGATGTGAAAAGAGGAAGAATAAGAAGAGAAATTGGGGCTTGGAAAGAATTCAAAGGATGATAAAATTTGAGGGAAAACAATTTGAGAAAGTAATGATTTACTTCCTCTGCAATTAGTTATATAAGGCAATCATCTCTTGGAAGTTTCAAGTTCAAATATTCAACTGGTAATAAACTGTTCACATTCCCTGATCTACACTTGACAGTTGTTGGTGACTTAAAACGTTTTTCTTGTAACACCCCATACCCAACCCGATCACTAGGTTTGAGCTACAGTGTGCCGCATTCGTTGCCAGAGCAACTATAATTAATTGATATATGAATACACATTACAATTCAAATAACTTACTTATGAGCAAATAATAATACTATTAATTAAATTCAATAAATACTGATTTGATACACAAGTTCATATAAACATAAAGATATACTAACAGTGACTCAACTAAATATGTACATGCCAAACTATTCAAAAACATAAATACACCAACATTGTTGAGTCTGAGATTTTCTATGGATGATGAAATTGAAATTTAGGATCTTGAATATATCCTAGCCTGCGCACAAAAAACAAATCATACGCTGAGTAATCAACTCAGTGGTATTTCTACAAATTCAATATCAACACGAATAAGTTAATGAAAACACTCAATAATTATACCTATGCAAAACATACTACTAAGAACATCATTTATTCCACTTTATTACATTTAAATAAGTTTCATAAACTAGTTCAAGAGTATAACATGTTAGCATACTATATTCCAAATTGAGTCGGTTAATTCGTCCCAATTCATACCAACCTTTCGAATCATAAATCGCTATGCATAATCTCTCACAATTGCAGCTTGGAATGACAGAAATGTGCAAGTGTACACAATTGCAACAAGTAATAAAGTGACAAGTAAATGTCGAGTTATTGTACCGACAAGGACTGTGAAAAGAATTATTTATAAATACAATTTAAAAATACTTTGGTGAAGAAAAATATTTTGATTTGAAGATGTGATTAAAAACTAGGATTTTAACTAAGTAAAATAAACAAAAATAAAATAAAAGTTCCAATGCACGATTTCAAAAGATGATTTTAATCAAGTTGACATAATTGTGCTAGATTAATTACATTTCTTAATTTTGAATTATTAAAATCATGTTCATGTTGTTACGAATAAATTCACGGCAACTCGGTTATTTGCTAACTTATGAACATACTTACTTACCAAAATCCATTTATCTCTTGACTATATCTCTATGTCAATTCAACTAATTAAACAAATTTTAATAAGCAAATGTGTTAATGCACATACATACTTATGAGATTGAAATAATCTCTTGTACATATTTCTATGCCAATTCAAATAATTAATTCAATCTCATAAGCACATAGAAGATTATGTGAGGTAACAATGTATTTCTACCTTGAAATAGTTTAATCACAATAATCTTGCAAGTTATGCAAGGCTAATGTATCATTAGATACCATTGCAAATTTAAACCTCAGCTACCTTAGATGATTAAACATGAACTGATTAAGTATCGTGTCAATTAATTACAATTTCAATCAATTTAGATAATCAATTCATTAGTTACTTTACAATTATAATGCAAGAATAACTTAGTCATGGATTTACTTAATCAAACATCTAACCAGGACCTATAACAACACAAACACAATTTTAATAACTCAAGTAGACGAAATGCAATCAACCTAACACGAATTGAATTTAAGCCATATTAAGTAAATTAAACATATCAACATCATAATTATTCATGGACATGTTCATAACAACAATAATAAAATTAAAAAGGATAAGGAACAAGAATCAAATTCGGTGTTTCTCCGAGGCTTGACTAGTTTGCTCCGTTCCTCCTTCTCTGCTTGTTCTTGTTGAACCAAGCCTTCCATCAACACTTGAATGGTATTGTAACACCCCTTACCCGTATTTAACGTTAGAAAAGGGTACGAGGCATTACCAAACTTATCACACGAATAAACATACAATTCCGAAACATAAATTTGCATCCAAAATAAAACCATTCACATTTAATCATAAGGTCCCTAAAATGAGCCTACAAGGCCCAAAACATACATTGGGGGCGGTTCGGGACTAAACCGAGAGCTTTAGGAAATTTTACAAAACTTAGGAAATTTTTCACTATACAAGGGTCACACGCGAGTGTGGTTATGGGACACGCCCATGTGGGCAGGTCGTGTGGTCACACACGCCCGTGTCCCTACCCCGTGTAACTCTTTGACTTGTAACTCATGACCAAGTTGAGTTCACACAGCCAAGACATACGCCCATGTCACGAGGCCGTGTGGAAAATTAATTTTACAAAAATAGGTGTAGACTTCACACGGGCAGGGCACACGCCTGTGTTTGAGGTCGTGCCGACACACGTCCATGTCTCTACTTGTGTGCTCAATTCTGAGCATTCTGTTTCTCCAAATTAAGGTGCAAGGGACACAAGGCCTATCTACATGCCCATGGGGCAGACCGTGTGTCATACACGGCCTAGACACACACTCGTGTGTCTACCTGTGTGGAAAAAATAAAGGCTATTTACCAAGCCATTTGCCATCCTGTTACACATACACACAAACACCAATTTATGGGTATAAAACACAGCATACTTAAGTAACCAAATATCCACAATTAAGATATTGACACTTCATTCTCATGTTATGTCTATCATATTTAAACACCACATACTCATCAACACAAATCATGTAAATTTCCATATTTATGAAATGCAACATCATGTGATTATATATATATAACTAACCTTAGCCAATTTCAAATGGCTTTATACAAAATAAACTTTCAACCAATAAGCCAACATGTTTGGCTAAATCAATTATGACACATAACAAAATGACCAAGTCCCTTATACATGCCATACTCTCAAAATAATATTTTCTTTAATACCCAAAATAATGTTTCTGATAGTGTGAGGTGAGTCTCCGATGATCTCCAATCTCGAGCTAGCTTGGTGGCACTATAAAACAAGAGAAAGAAAAGAGAGTAAGCTAAATAGCATAGTAAGTTCTTATGTAAATAATAAATATCTTAACCACATAAATTATCATACAATTCATGTAATGAAAGATAACATAATCATCATTAAATCCACATAAGCATAACTTACTCAATCACAATCTTACCAGAAGTTTATCACTTATAGCATTCATACTTATGAATTTCACGTACATATCTGTACCAAATCATAACACAACCACATACTTTCACATCTTTAACAACTCTCGTTGAACACTTGAAATATTAACGAATACTCGGAAAGCTTGCACATAAAGGCCACATATGTAGCCAAGCTACCTCATATCTCATTTCACATATATGCTCGTTCTCGAGCTAGTCACGGGTCTGCTCACACAAGTTGAAGGTCGGGACATAGCTACCTAGTGCTGCTCACACAAGCTGACAGGTATCCGCAACACATGCCGGAGTACCTAGCCACTGGTAGGACGTACAAGACCAGCACCCAGAATCACACAATCACATAGTCACCATATACATAAGTTCCTAGTGACATGTTACTCGTATCCTATTCTATTCCTAAGGTTCAATCGGGATTTCTCACTTGTCAAAACTTTAACAAATATATCCAAAGGGTCGATCATACAATTCATACAATATTAAAGCATTAAAACATAAATTGGCGATGCATTATTTACATACAAATTTACCTCGGTACAAAATAGTAGAATAAAGACCTAATCGTCAAACACCTTGTTTTTCTCTCGATCTAGGTGCGAACCTCATTTCTCTTGATCTAAAATAACAAATTTAGCTCATTTAATTATCACATTATTCAATTCAGTCCAAGAATCATATTATGGAAAAATTATATTTTTTTCCCTAACTTTTCACTTATTTACACTTTAGTCCCTAGGCTCGTAAAATGAAATATGTTCATTTTTCTCAAAACCCAAGCCTAATCGAACCTTATACATGCTTATAGTAGCGCACATTTTTCATTTATTCACATATTTCTACACACATTTTACAACTTTTGTAATTAGGTCTTTTTTGACATTTTTACCAAAAATCACCTAGCAAAAGTTGTTTATCACACAACTAACATTCATATTCTACCATTAGACATCAAAATACATGCATGTCTAACATGGGTAAAATTTTAAACTTTGCTAATACTTCAAATTAGTGCTTGAAAGGTTACAAGGATTTCAAAAACGTAAAAATCATTAAAAACGGGGTTAGGATGAACTTACAATCAAGCTTGAAAGTGGCCAAAACCCTAGCTATGACTTCCTTCAAACTTTTGGCACAAGTGACTAAATTGGATGAAAATGAAGACTTTTTATTTGTTTAATTTTGTCTTTATTTGCCAAATGACCAAAATGCCCTTAATGCCTAACTTTGAAATTTTACCCCTCCACGTCCATTTTTGTCCATCATGAGATATAATGGTCTAATTACTAAATAAAGATCTCGAATTTAAATATCATAACAAATAGACACCCAAAGCTTTTAGAACACATATTTTTCACTTTTTGCAATTTAGTCCTACTAATTCATTCAAGAGGTGAAATAGGCAAGGGAATGTGGAAGAAAATAAAGAACAATGAAGAGAGAAAAATGAGAGAGAAGTGAATAATTGAATGTGTTTGAGTTGTGTTTGAAGTGAGTAGTAAATGGGGTATTTATAGGTTGAGAAGGCTGCTAAAAATAGCCAAAATCAGTAGCCAAAGACTCCCCTCATGGCTGGCCACACATGTGGCATGTTTGAAGATTTCAAACATGCTATTTTTAGGTATGGGCAAATCTTGAAAGGCATGAATAATGGAGGGTTTGAATGCAAATTGAAGGAGTCTTCAAGGGCCATTTTTCAAGCCAAATAATCAGCCAAACAAGCTAATTGGATCAGCATGTGGGATGGTTTTGGGCTGCCTAGCGCTCAGTTGGATCGATTTTCTCGATTCAACTTTATTGGAGCCCTTTTCATAATTAATTAACAATAATTTATTTAACCCAAATTAAATTGGATTAAAATTAAAATTAATTATATTATGAATTAATACACATAATTTGGACTGTCTTAGGCTGAAAAATTAGTTCACCTTGATGCTTCAAAATTGCTTCTCGATTTTGTGCTTCTAGTAGTGTCTACTGAGCTGTTTTTTGCCATATGTGCAAATCTATCGAAAATAATCAAAATTAATTATAAAATTAATTAAAATTCAACATGTTAATAATTTAAGTACAAAATAATTATTTTATAATAACTATATATTTTTCGACAAGATTTTTACCAAAATTGCATGAATTTGAGTTTAAAAGGGCATGAAAAAGTGTGTTTATTTTTGTGTTTCCACACCCCCAAACTTAATTCATTACTTGTCCTGAGTAATGCACAAATTTGAAAAGAATTTCTTGAAAACCCCTTTGAAAAATTCCTTTAGAACAACATTCTTCCCAAAATCATAATTAGTATACTTATGCTCAAAAACAAGAAATTTGATATTTATGCTACTTATGTATACATATCATTCAAATTAATCTCAAGTATTATTATGATAGCAAAAATAGGCTAATGCTTTGTCAATAAAGACATGCTAAATTCATACCAATTTGATTTTATTCCCTTATTCAAGATTAAGTTTAACTTATGCCTTCATATGTTGAACATAGAAATTTCTCTCCACTAATGTAGGTAAGCATAGAAACTTGAATCAATAGGTCTTTAAAAAGGATGTAACGTGGCTAGGCTAGGGTAGGTAAAAGATAGATAAATTTAGGCTAAAAACCCTAGACTCAGCTTCAATCGGACCTTCGGAATAATTACCTTCAATACACCAACTTACTTTGCTTTCATATGCTCTTTTGTACATCTACTTTCTTTCAAGTACATATGCTTAGAGGTGCTCATGGGCCGGGCCGGGCCGAGCTCAATTAAAAATCTAGGCCCATTCATCTGGCTCGGGCAGAGCCCGACCTAAAAAATGGGCCTAAAATTTTGCCCAAGCCTGACCCATATAAAAATGCTAAAACCCGGACCCGGCCCGGCCCGCCCGTCGTAATTTTTTATATTATTTTATATAATTTTTAAATATATATAATACATCAAAAATACTAAAAAAATCAAAATAAATATTTCCCAACAAATTGAAAATTAATTTTAAAAAATATGTAGACTTAAATAATACTAAGATAGATGCCACTTAACAAGAAAATACCTCTAAAATAATAACAAAATTAACAAATGCCTTTAAAATAATAACAAAATTAACAATAAAATAAGTTTTATACAATATCCAAACAATAACAATAAATTAGTAGCAACATAATAGTAATATGGTATCAAAATAGGGAGAAAACATCAAGAAAATAAAATTAAAAAACAAAAAATAGAGCATTTTTTTGTCATTTAGTAAATTCGGGCCGGGCCGGGCCGGGCTCGGGCCAAAAAGACTCTACCCGAGGCCCGGCCCATTTTTTAAACGGGTATTATTTTTTTGCCCAAGCCCATTTTTCGGGCCTATATTTTTGCCCAAACCCTCCCACATTTTTGGCGGGCCTTCAGGCCGGGCCGGGCCGCCCGACTCATGAGCAGGTCTACATATGCTCTTATTCTTCTTTTTTACAAGCATTTTACTGAATGCACTACAAATTTTTGAGCATTTGATGCTTCTTTTCAACTCCCCCCAACTTATTTTCAAAGAACATTCTGAATAGTACTTAGTCTAGTGTTTGGGACAAATTAAAGATAATTAAGAGAAAAGTGATGGCTAAATATTGTAAGGGTTCAAATAAAATTAAGCCATATAGTCTCAAAGTTAGGTTTTAAGGGATAAAAATTCATTAAGGTTGGCTTGAAAGGCTCAAATGGTCCAAACAAAAGTTGTCTAAATCATTTTCAACATTCCATACTTCCTAGGATTTTGCCTCAAGAAACTACTAAGTCAATTCTAGAGACTGAAACTTTCATGCACGCCTAACTTTCTCAAGGAACTAAAAATTTTATGGTATGATTTGCATGCTTTATTAAAAATGCATTTATGTCATATTTCAGTTAACATTAACAACAAAAAAATTAAAAGGATAGGGAACAAGAATCAAATCTGGTGTTTCTCCAAGGCTTGACTAGTTTGCTCCATTCCTCTTTCTCCATTTGTTCTTGTTGAACTGAGGCTTCCACGAACACTTGAATGCTGCTCCAAATGATGGTTGAATGACTCTTTTTCTAGAGGTAAAATCAACAAAGGAATAGGGGAAGAAAATAAAGAACAATGGAAGGGAATGAAGAGAGAAAAGTGAGAAAGAAGTGAACAAATAAATGGGTTTGTGATGTTGATATGTTTAATTTAATTAATATGGCTTAAGTTTAATTCGTGTTAGGTTGATTGCATTTCATCTACTTAAGTTATTAAAATTGTGTTTGTGTTGTTATAGGCCTCAGTAAGACGTTTGATTAAGTAAAACCATGACTAAGTTATTCTTGCATTACAATTGTAAGGTAACTAATGAATTAATTATTTAAATAGATTGAAATTGTAATTAATTGACACAATACTTAATCAGTACATGTTTAATATTTACAGTAGCTGAGGGTTAAATTAGAAACGGTTTTTAACGATACATTAGCCTTGCATAACTTGCAAGATTATTGTGATTAAATCGTTTCAAGGTAGAAATTGATTGTTACCTCACGTAATCTTTTATGTGCTTATGAAATTGAATTAATTGTTTGAATTGGCACAGAGATATGTACAAGAGATTATTTTAATTTTATAAGTATGTATGTGCGTTAACAGATTTGCTTATTGAAATTTGTTTAATTGGTTGAATTGACATAGAGATATAGTCAAGAGATAAATGGATTTTGATAGGTAAGTATGTTCATAAGTTAGCAAATTACGAAGTTGCCGTGAAATTATTCGTAACAACATAAACATGAGTTTAATAATTCTAATTTAAGAAATGCAATTAATCTAGCTCAATTATGCCATCCTGATTAAAACCTTTTAAAATTGTACATTGGAACTTTTATTTTATTTTTATTTATTTTACATAGTTAAAATCCTAGTTTTTAATTACCTCCTCAAATCAAAATATTTTTCTTCACCAAAGTGTTTTTAAATTGCATTCATAAATAATTCTTTTCACAGTCCCTATGGGTACGACAACTTGACATTTACTCTTCACTATATTACTTATTGTGATTGCGTACACTTGCATATTTCCGTCATTTCAAGTTTTTGGCGCCGTTGCCAGGGATCGAACCAGGGTCACCCGCGTGACAGGTGGGGATCAAACTTTATTCATACTGAAGTTTAGCATACTTAACAAAATTTCAAATTTTTGAACAAAATATAACCTAATCATAATTGAAAGAAAATTTTATATTGAGTGGAAATAATTTCAATTTTTTGGTCCCCCCACTTAAGATGAACAATGTCCTCATTGTTAAAAGCGAATAGATACTATACACCAAGTAGGATCTAGAAAAGAGAGGGTGAGTCAATTTAACTACTTAAGCACCAAGCTCTCTCTAGATCTAATCCTAGACATGTATATATCTATTCCCACACTTTGTACTTTACAGCTTGTTCATTTTTATTTATGATTTCCACCTCTTGTTTTATTATGCGAAAATAAAAATTCCTAATAAAACCTAATCCTATTAAATAACCTAAGAACAAAAAAAAAAAAAGTCAAGATCCCCCCTTTTTATTTCTTTGTAGATCCCTCCGAGTTCGACTCATCTTTTGCTCCATCGTCTTTGTTTTTGCATGAATCGCTTCACTTCTTCTTTAATAGTGGACTCCATGGTTCAAATATGAAATTTGGAAACTCAAGCACAAAAACAAACGGGTCATTGAATATTTTTGTAAGAGCGCTTCTCATTGAGTCATTCCGTATTTTTGAATATCTCTAGTAAGCTTGTTGCTGCGACTGCATATGTTGCATTATGTCCATCAATTTTGACAGCTAATCTCAAAGATTTGGGCGAGGCAATTGAGTTCTGAACATTGAAGTTGCGACATTAGGTACAGTTACTAGTTCTATTGGTTCTACCTTATCAGGGATTTTAGATGACTACATTGGTTCGATCTCTATAGGATCTTCTTCTTTTTCTTCTTCAGGATCCTTGCTTTCTTTCAGCTTGTTGCTATAGAATAGAGTCTCCGACTATTTCGTAGAGGTCCCAATCTGTAATTTTGCCCTGGCTATAACCTGTCTTCTTTATGTTTGCAAGAATTTTAGCTTTCAAGCAAAAAATTGTTATTGTAAAGGGAAAGTAAGCTGAGCTAGAACGTCTAGCAGCACAATTCTGCATTTCTCTCAGGATGATTTTTCCCACATCAATAGTCTTTCCAATTAATATTGAGTGTAATAAGACCATTCACTCTAATGAAATTGTAGTCCCATGTGAAATAGGCATAAGGCTAAATCGAATTAAATAAAACCATACCTTTGCTAGTGGTGTTAAATATTCTTTGCGACAAGTGTAAATTCCTTACTTTGACACAGTCCACTTAAAACCTGGAACTATAAGTTCCTCGAGAATTTCTTGCAAATTTTTAGACTTAATATTGCTCATCAAGGAAGAATATTCGTCGTCTTTGAAATTAGGTAATTCAAAGAATTCATTAATAGCATTTGAGGTTATTGGTACCTTGATTCAGCGAACAGAAACTTCTGTCAATTCACTTGAGATCAAATTCGCATAAAATTCACTAACTAACTCCTCATCTACAGTAGGTCTTTTCTCATAAAACAACTCCTAATTGGGAGCTTTAGCGACTTGACGAATGCGCACCATGAAATCAATATAGTCAGTATATAGCCTTTTTCTGGATGCATCTGTTGATTCCTAAAAACGCTTTCGTATCTTTCTTTGGCTTCTTCACAATGGAATTTGTTTTGTGATTCGAAAATTTGGGTAGAGACACGAGTTCTTTTGCGAGGCATGATTAACCACCTTTTTATAGAAGTTAAGAACTCAAAGGAACTAAGTATAAAGCAAAAGAGGTTGGTTTTTAAGTATGGTTGTAGGGTGTCTTGATGGTGTGGTGCGATAGGCAAGGGTGTTGGTGGGAGTAGAAAGGCGCGGTGTAAGCAGATACGTGGGCAGTAGGTGGCACTGTCAGGTGAGCAGTATGGCTGGTGCATTGGCACATGTGAGCGGGTGCATGAAAGCAAGTCTGGCGTGAGCGGAAGTAGCAGTATGAGCTGTTGGGTGCGTGCGTGGGCTTTTGGCCGAATAGGGCTGGTGCATTGGCGCATGCGAGCGGGTGTGTGAAAGTAAGTCTGGCGTGAGCGGAAGTAGCAGCATGAGCTGCTGGGTGCGTGCGCGGGCTGTTGGCCGAATATGGCTGCTACTAAGTGTGAGAGTGCCATGTGGAGCTTGGTGGTGTTGTGGCTAGGGAGTTCGGCACTAGGTAATTTGGTACTTGGTGGGTTTTGGGTTTTGGATGCTAGGATTGATGGAGGGTTGGGTGAAAGAAAAGGAAAAGGTGGGTGACATTTATAGTGAAGGGAGTAGGAGTTTAATTAGAATTCTTAGAACAAATTAATAATTAAAATATTCTAAGTTCCAATTCTACATAGAGTTAACAACAATTAATAATTAATATAATGCATATTAAATTGTTATTTTCTATCAATTTATTAAAATAAAAACTTAGTAAATAAAATATGATCAAATTTAAACCAATCCTAATTCTATGCAAAGTTGATAATAATTAATATATATTATAATAAATATAATTATATACTAGTTATTATCATCTTATTTTTTAAATTAAATTAAAAACATTTATTTTAGATGCTTTTTGAAAATATTTACAAAAAGATACATCTAATTTTTAATATTTACAAAAATAGCAACCAAATTTTTAAAATAGTTCAATTAAGTACGTAAACTTAAAGAAAATTCGAAAACTGAGTTGCCATTAAAACTTGGATCAAAATTGACTCATTTTTTTGAAAGACTAAAAACTTATTTTTCCATTTAGGAAATAATTTCTCGGAAGATTATGTTAAAATCAATTCCCAGGAAAGATTGGAGGGGTGACAAGCGGTCCCGTTTAAGTTCCAATCTCCTGGACAGAATTTATTTAAACATACTAATCTCGAAAATATAACCTAAATCTTTTATTTAAAAAGAAAAACAAGAAAAATTAAATATCTGATAAAATAAACAGATTTGATCCCATTCAATTTTATCCCCCCAGTAATGTTTTAAGTGCTAAGCATTAACTCAAAAATTACCTCCTTTACTTTGAAGTTCGATAACTCTGTATGGATAAAGTTGGTGAATCGTAAATGGATCGGACCAACGTGTAACACCCCTAACTCGTATCCATCTCCAGAATAGGGTTTATAAGGTATTACCGACCAAATCACATCATTTAACAAATACATCTCCTATATTAAGCATTTATTTTCAAATATTATTCAAACACAACCACATTGTCCCTTATACAAGCCTATGAGGCTTTAAACATGCTTTAGAGATGGTTCGGGACTAAACTGATAACATGCAAAAACGTTGGAAAATTAGAAAACTTTTCAAGAATACAGGGGTCACACGCCCGTGTGAATAGGCAGTTTGCCTCACACAGCTACGGACACGTCCGTGTCATATGCCGTGTGAAAACAGGGCATACATACTAACTTGGGTCACACGGCCAACCACGTGCCCGTGTGTCTAGGCCATGTAACTCACTGACTTGGTTTTTAATTAAGCTTCAAGGAACACACAACTGTGTACTAAGGCCATGTGTCACACACGATCGAGCCACAAGCTTGTGTGCTTAGCTGTGTGGATGAAAATAGGCTAGTTACAAGCCACATTTCTCACCCCAAATATGTACACCTACAACACAATCAAATGATACCATTTTCATCACATTTAGGCAGCCAAACATCATCATCATTTTCACACTCATACCATATCAATTCAAACTATTTCCATACTTATTTCACTCCCATTATCCTATCCAAAAACATACCAATCTAGAATGATTCATTAGCTTTGATTCACATATATTACAAAACCTAATAATAAACTAATTCATCATCAAAGCTACTAAAACCAACCATACCAAATTAATACACATCACAAGCATTATATACATCCAACATCATAACATTCACAAACCAACCAAAATAACCCAAAATAAGCCATCACACATGGCTATATATTATATATAAACCAAAACATATACATTTATAAGCCATTTCAAATAGCTAACTTCATAAGCATCACATATACCAAAATGATCAAAGTCCCTATACATGCCATATACTCAAAATAAAAAATCAAAAGTACCAAATTGATAGTTGGATAGTGTGATAATGCTTCTGACGATCCTTGAATTCGAGCCAACTCGATGACACTATAAAACACGGGAAAAATAAATCAAGTAAGCTATAAAGCTTAGTAAGCTCATATGAAATAAAATTTAATATCATCATAAACACATAATCAACAATTGATTATAAATACATGAATTTGCATCAACAGTAAACCTTTCACTTATTCGGTCACAAAGTATACACTTTCTTACCATTTCTTCGATTCACAAATAATATGACTTATGTACGTACCTATACCATCTCATATCAATCTCATTCTCAACCATGTTATTCATTTACCCATTGAACCATTCAGAATAGAAATCGGATACTTAAGAGTTTCATACAATAAGTACCTATACCATGGCCCGAAGCCAAATCAAGGTAACTTATATTTGAAGTGCTGATATCATGGCCTGATGCCAAATCATCTGATATGCATGGCTCGAAGCCAAATCGGTATAACTCGTACCTGAAGTGCAAATATCATGGCCCGAAGCCAACTCAAAGTATCATCTAATGACATGTCACTAGTATCCAAACCTATTCCTAAGGTTCAATCGAAATTTCACACTAGTTGTTTCTATCATCGAATGTACTCGTAGAGTCATTTTCACAATCCATACATTAACGAAAATATCATAATCACAGTTTAGGCAATATCAAAGCATTTAACATACATTTATAATAAAATTATCACATACGAACTTACCTCGAACATTAATCTGAGACTTTGTTCTTTCCCCGATCTAAGTCTGTATTTCGCTTTTCCTGATCTATATAATATCAAATTCAACTTATTTAATTATCCCTCTATTCAATTTAATCCAAATCACACATTTATGCATATTTTCACATTAGCCCCTAAACTTTCACATCTTTAGTCCTTATTTGACAAAAATCACAAATTCACATAATTTCTTTAAAACCCATGCTAGCCGAATTACCATAGTGCCCCTACTAGCTCATAATTTTCATTTATTTCACATTTTGACCACACAATTTGCACAGTTCACAATTTAATCCCTATTATGCATTTTCATAAAAGAAATCACTTTATAAAACATGAAAACCTAACATAAAAAATTTGTATTTCATCATCAAACATCAAAACACATCAATATTCATCAATGGCATCTTTTAAAATCTTTAACAGTTTTGCAAAATAGTCCCTGGGCTAGCTAGTACTAGATGCAACGATAACAAAAACATAGAAATCATCAAAAATCGAGCCAAAATCGTGCCTTAATCAAGCTATGAATGTGTTGAACCCTAGCAAACTTTCTAAGCCATTTCTTTCTTCAAGTTTCGATCAAAGATGATGAGAATGAAGAAATAAATTGTTTTGTTTTAATTTAATTAACATAATTTACAATTTACCTTTATAACCTTAATAAAATAACATTAAACTTTCATAATGCATGTCCATAATAGTCCATTAATCTTAATAATGGTCTAATTTCATTATAAGGACTTCCACCTTCTATTTCATAGCCCATTAGAACTTTAAATTAATAGAACACTACTTTTGCATTTTTTGCGATTTAGTCTTTTTATCAAATTAAGTATTCAAAAGCTAAAATTACTTCACGAAATTTTCACACATATATAATAACATACCGTAAACACTAAAAATAATATTAAAATAATTTTTTGATATCAGATTTGTGGTTCTGAAACCACTGTTTTGATTTAACGAAAAATGGGCTGTTACACAACGTGATTTTAACTTACTTGGAAATAACCTTAATCTGGAATTAAATAACAAAACTTGCTGATCTACTTCAAATTCTCGATTCGAATGAACTTTTCATGCCATCTCTTAAGTCTTTCCTTGAGTAGTTTGGCATTGTCGTATGAGAACATTCGAAATTCTTCTAACTCTTTGAGTTGGAGAATCCGTTTCTCTTTAACAAGCATAAGATCTAAGTTGAGTTATTGGAGAGCCTAGTAAGCTTTGTGCTCTAACTTTAAGGGCAGATGACAGGAGTTCCCAAAGACCAACTTATAGGGTGACATCCCTAAAGGTGTCTTGTATGCTGTCTTCTAGGCCCATAAAGCATCGTTTAATCTTTCGGATCAATCTCGTCGATTTGAGCAAACTACCTTATTGAGTATGCCTATGATATCTTCGTTTGCTAGTTCAGCTTGCCCATTTGTCTGTCGATGGTAAGCTATGGCAACCTAATGCTTCACTCCATGTTTGTCTAGTAACCATTTCAACCATTTGTTCACAAATAGGACCCTTCATCACTGATGATAGCTTTTTGGGTTCTAAACCTTATGAACACATGCTTCACAAAAACTTCATCACAACTTTAGCATTGTTCGTTGAATATGCCTCGGCCTCAACCCACTTAGACATATAGTCTACTGCTACCAGTATGTACTTCTGACCAAAAGACGGAGGGAAAGGACCGAGAAAGTCAATATGCCAAACATCGAATAGTTCTACCTCAATGATGTTTGTCTGAAGCATCTCATTTCTATTGGTGACGTTTCCAACCCTTTGACATCTATCACAACTCTTTACGTAAGCATACGTGTCTTTGGATAGTGTTGGCCAAAAGAATCCAGCTTGCAATACTTTGGCTGCAGTACATGTAGCTTCGAAGTGTCCCTCACTTGGAGCTGAGTGGCAATGATATAGAATCTTATGTACTTCATCTTCTGCTACGCATCTTTTGATCATTTGATCTGCACACTTTTTAAACAAATATGGTTCTTCCTAAAAATAGTACTTCACATTGTGAAGAAACTTTTTCTTTTGATAATTCGTCTTATCAATTAGCATTAAACCATAAGCTAAATAGTTAGCAATATCAGTAAACCAAGAGGTATTGGACATGATTTACCTTCAGTATGTGTTCATCTGGAGATGTCTCCTGAATGGGTATAAGTGGAGAATTCCCTTCTTGCTGCTCCAATCTGGACAAGTGGTCTGCTACTTGGTTTTCTACCCATTTTTGATCTTGAACTTTTAGATTGAACTCTTGAAGTTGAAGTACCCATCGGATCAGTCTCGACTTATTATCTTTCTTAGCATGTAACTACTTAATTATCGAATGGTCCACATAGACAGTCACTTTGGTACCTACAAGATAGGATCGAAACTTGTCAAAAATAAACACAATAGCAAGTAACTATTTCTCTATTATCATATAATTCAGTTGAACTCCTGTCAGAGTCTGACTTGCATAGTAGATGGGATGAGAAAATTTGTTCCTTCATTGGCCCATGACAGCTCCTATCACGAAGTCACTTACATCACACATCAATTCAAATGGCAAATCCCAGTCTAGTGTGACGATTATGGGTATTGAAACTAACCGAATCTTCAAATCTTTGAAAGCTCTTAAGCACTCTTCATCAAATTTGAACGTCGTGTCCTTCTCCAATAATTTGCATAAGGGTTTAGCAATTTTGGAGAAGTCCTTGGTAAATCTTCGATAGAAACCGGCATGGCCCAAAAAGCTCCTAACACTCTTTACAGATGTTAGAGGTGGCAGTTTCTCAATAATATCTACGTTTGCTTTATCTACCTTGATTCCGTGTCTCGTTATTCGATGCCCTAGAACAATACCTTCTCGTACCATGAAATGGCACTTTTCCTAGTTGAGTACAAGGTTTGTCTCTTCACATCGCCCTAATACCTTGGCTAGATTGACTAGGTAATCATCATATGTATCTCTGAATACTGAAAAATCATCCATAAAGACTTCCAAGTATTTCTCAACCATGTTAGTAAAAATAGACATCATACATCTTTGAAATGTAGCAGGTGCATTACATAAACCAAATGGCATGCGTCTAAATGCAAATGTACCATACGGGTAGGTGAATGTTGTCTTGTATTGATCTTCTGGTGCTATTGTAATCTGATTATACCCTGAGTAACCATTGAGAAAATAGTAATAGTCTCGCTCCACGAGTCTATCCAGCATCTAGTCTAAAAATGGCAAAGAAAAGAGATCTTTCCTAGTCGCCTTGTTCAGCTTCTAGTAATCGATGCAAATTCTTCATCCTGTAACTATTCTAGTCGATATCAACTCGTTATTTTCGTTCTCATAACTGTAATACCTCTTTTCTTTGGCACTCACTCGACCAGACTTACCCACGAACTGTTTGAGATGGGGTAAATTATACTCGCATTTAACCACTTCATGAGTTCTTTTTTTACCACATCCTTCATGATGGGGCTCAGTCTTCGTTGTCCATCAATCGTTAAAATAATAGTTAAGTTATCAATTACTAAAAATTACAGATAAGTTTAAATAATACTTGAAATCAAATAAACGAGTGACAATTTAAAATAGGAATTGTACCACATTTTTTTAAAGCCTTAAAGTTCCAAATATTGTATAGTGAATAAAACTAAAAATACAATCTAATGATTTACTTCCATCGAGACTCTCTAAGACCTCTGTGTATCGAGTCTAGCGTCAGAATTCGGAGATGTACCTGAAAGGGAAAATAGAAGAGGGGGTGAGCTATACGAGCTTAATGTGATATCAAAACAAATTAACTATAACGTCGGAAATAGTATGCCAAACAGTAGTTCAAAAATGGAACATACTTACAGGGTTGCACAATACTAGTTGGTACATTCGAATTGGACGTACCCCCAGATATCAATATTTAGAGCATATTAGAAACACACCTAGGCACACAGTTGTAAGTTTCATTCAGTCACAGTAGCAATAATTCTCAATCAGTCAGACAGTTACAATCAAAGTCTACAGAATTCACTTAGTCACAACCGCTTTTCAATTGAACAGATCAAGCACAAAAAGAATAGTCAACAGATGCGCATGAATGCAGTTAAATTATAAAACCCACCCATCCAACCAACACACCTTCTCCGAGTATCCCTAAATTTTTGTGGGGTTTAAAACACCCACCCAGCCCTACACTTTTAAGTGATGTCATCTCGGGTTGCCCGGCAACGATGGTCATCAGTAAGTCCATGACCCTCAGGGTATTGGGACTACCCACGACCTCTGGGTATTGGGGCTAACAGTATGCAGTTAAACTACCAGATCAGTTAATAATAATACGCAACAATGCTGACGTATAAGCTGTACAGTGCTATGCGGTAACTCGCAGTACAGTCATGCAGTATGAATTGGCAAATCAGATAAGGGTACGTAGCATAGCTAACGTACATACAGTACAGTGCGATGCGGTAAACCGCTATACCGGTAAATTATAGTTGAGCTACTAGGTCAGTCAATGGTATGTGGCATAGCTAACATACATGTTGTACGATGCAGTGCGATAATCCTCTATACAGTCTAGTTGTAGTGAAATTGCTAGTTCAGTTCAGTTACAGTTTTCCTTCTCTTCAATATCCCACCCAAAAATTATTTTATGCAGATTTATGCGGGCAGTCAAACAAGCAGTATGAGATTACAAATTATAGATAATCATTCATAGTCAGGCATTCACATCCACTCAAATGATTATAGAGTTACTCGCACAGTCATATTTGCACATATCACACGATTAATCATAAACCAACCACAGTTCATACCCACACGAATCACATAGGTACAATTATAGAGGGCTAGTCACCCTCACTAAAGCCTAGCTAACCATTGGAACGCACAAAGTCACAATTAGGCTTTAATTTAACCTAAAACAAAACTAGCGAAATAGGGCCACATGCCCGTGTGCTCCGATCGTGTGGAGAAATCTAGGCTATGTGGGGTTCCAAACACCCCTGTGGAGGGTGGCACACGGGTGTGTGGCAGAGGCACACGTCCGTGTCATGTAAGGACACGGCCGTGTGAACAGGCCGTGTAACTCACTGTCCAATTTCACTAAAATGAAGTGCAGGGCAGACACAACCGTGTGAGGGTTTCACACACCTGTATGCCCATCAGACACGGCCATATGTCTCAAAACACACACCCATGTGGAATCCCTAATTCCCCAAATTAGTCACACGGCTATGTGGCTAGACCGTGTGGCACCAAATCCCTAAATCCCTAATTCCCAATTACATACGCCTATGTGACCAGAGGACACGACCATTTGGAAATGGATAAAATCCCCAAATCTGGTACACGACCATGTGGCCAGGCCGTGCGACATTAAAATTGGCTCGAAAACCTTAATTTCCAATGTCACACGGTCGTGTGACATGAAACACGCCGGTGTGGCTGCCTAGGAGGTCACGAAACCTCCCTAAAATAGCCCCGAAACTGCCATTAAAGCCACCAAAATAGTCTCCAACCCTTGCCACATCAAAGTATATCAAAACCGAAAGCATTACCCTCACTTCCATCGACTAGAAACCTAAAATCTTCAGGTTAACACAGAATCCAAAACTAACGAATAAAAAATAAGTCTGCAAATAATCGATTAGCAAAAATAGTATAGAAAATGTTTGAATCCCACACCTGTTTTATGATCGAAAAAGGCGATAGAGGAGCAGCAATCCAAAATCCGCAGGCAAGTCACTTCCAAAGCAATCATAATAACTCTAATTGAAAAATCAAAAGAAAACCCAAAAAGGAAAAAGAAAAAAGAAATACACGTCTATGATACTCTCGCGATATTAAGTAATAAAATTTATAAAAACTAATCGCACCAAAAACTAACTAATATCACGACTTTAAAGGTAAGTGCACCTATCGAACAGTAGTATAGTTTAGCGGTAAGACCGAGTTATCGTACCCAAGGGAACCAAAAGTACTAATACTTACTTCTTTTCTATTATCTAGCCTAAAAATAAAGAGGATTGATTGAAACTAATTCTAAAACTAACTAAAAGTACATAAAAAGTAATTTAGGAAAAACTTTCGGGAAAAGCTGATTGATATAAGTAATACTCAAGGGAGAATCCACCTAGACTTCACTTGTTATTAACTTCTTGAACTAGACGATTTATTCACTTGACTTGATCCGTAGAGATCCCTAACTTATGGTAATCCCTCCGTCGAGGCTAAGAACAACTAGGCCTAGGTTGTTAACTAAAGTTTCTTTATTAATTAACACCCTAGGTTGCATTAATTTGATCTATGGATCCCACTATTGGGTTTGACTCTAATCCGACAGATTTATGTCGCCTTATATCTAGGGTTGCATGCAACTCCGCTTAATTATGGTAGATCTACTCTTAAAACAAGGACTTTTGCTCCTCTGCCTAAGCACATCAGTTTCTTGAAATAATACCTAGGATTATTAAATCAAGAATGAAGAACACATAATTAAGAACAATTCAAGTATTTATCATATAATTCAAGAATAAACAATAACAAGATCTGTCTTAGGTTTCATCCCCCTCAAGTATTTGAGAGGTTTAGTTCATAATTAATAAGGAAAACATCTCAGAAGAAATAAGATAACAAAACATAAAGAACCCAAAAACCCCTGAAGGAATTTAGGGAGATCCTCAGTCTTGATGTAGAATTCTGGCTTCTGGGATGAATCAATCGGCTTCCCTTGGAGTAATTCCTTCCTTTCACTCCTTATGTTGGCAGAAATATGGCACTCCTTCTTGGGAGAAAAGAGTACTCCCTTAGCGGGAAAATAAGCACACCCTTGAAGTTACCTCCTAGGGTCTTTATATAGAGTTTAGAATGGCTTTCTTAGCCCCTAAGTATCCTTTTTTGAGTAGAATTGAACTTCCTCACGATATGGACATACCCGTGTGCCACGCCCATGTGGATTGATAAGAGGCCATGTGTGGGCCTATTGATGGTGGCACGGCCGTGTGGCCTGGCCGTGCTTGTCGGGGTTGGGCCGTGATCGTGTGGTGACTCCTTGGGCCGTGTCATTTTCACATTTTGGCCTATTTTCCTCGTTTTTGGTCCATTTTCTGTTCTTTTCTCTTCCTTATGCTCTCCTGAGTATAAGATATGAAAAAGAAAGATTAAGAGCACCAATTCTCACAAAATTGATAATAATTCATCCAAAATATAGGCTAAACATAAGGTAAAAATATGTATAATTTATCGTTTATCAGTCCACTTCAAAAGAAAATGAAAATAAAATAAAATAAAATAAAAGTAACAAACAAAATAAATAATAATGATAATATAACAAATAAATATTTATAAATATTAACAAAAAGTCTCTTCAGAAATCGCACCCAAAGGCTCGAACACAGGACCTCCAGTAAACTGACACTCCACTTAATCACCAGACCAGTAGGCCCATTTTGACACTAAAATGCACAACTTAACTCATGTGTACAACCTCCTCACTAACCCTATACTCAAAAACTCCAAAACTTCTAGGCCTAAAATTCGGGGCATTACAATTCATCCCTCCTTAAAGAAATTTTGTCCCTGAAATTTCCAATTACTAGAAAAGTCGTGAATCACAAACTATACCACTACACTCCCATTGTGCACTCTAATCCCATAATACTATCACACTTACACATACTTAGAACACTTAACCACTAAAGTAAACAAATATTACATACACCATTAGTATACTCAATTCAACACATCCATAATATCCAATCATACCTGACTCAAAATCATTGAGGGCACTCTCGAATCCGATGCTCCGTAGGCCCGTACCTGAGACATGCTCTTGACTACTTCCAACAGTCGCCCAGATGATGCTTTTTACAGTGCCAACAACCCGCCAAATTTACCTCATTACTAGTACCACCTTTACTATCACTCAGATGCATTCTAACACACTTCACAGATCGAGGCTCCGATCTTGGAGAACTACGATCTCTCTTCTTCTTACCATCCTCACACCTTACCTTCCACTGATTCTCTATTTCTTTCTAAGTTAGCCTCAAAAACATTTTCTAGTACCTCCTTATTACTTGAGTTAGTGCCTCAATACCAAGATCGAGGTTATCGCTACCTGAAGTTGGCGAATTCGCATTGATCTCCAACTCCTGAACAGTCTCACGTTCTGGAGAAGTAGACGGCTCTTTGCAATCATGTTCACCTTCGAAATCCATATCTGTCATATGGCTAACTTTAGAATGCCTACACTTTTAGAACATAGAAACAATTGAAATATAAGAATCTATATTTCTAATCTTACAGCTCTAAATTTTACTTGGACCAGCATCAGAGTTTTCGATATTTCATTTTTGTAAACCATTTTCAAAACACAAACCATTTCAACTTTCTGTGGTACAGTTCTTCAAATATTTTTCAAAAATAATTACTTGCGCACACGTTTATGTAAAAACACAGACTAAGTTTTTACAAACCTAACTCTGATACCATTAAATGTAACGCCCTAAACCCAGTATAGAAATTTAGACTGAATTTAGGATGCTACATTGATCATCGAAGTGATCGTAGGAAAATTTTACAAAAAAATTTATCACAACAAACCGAATATTTAATTGCTTAAATATCAATTACTAAAAGTTACAGGTAAGTTTAAATAATAGTCAAAATCAAATAAACGAGTGAAAATTTAAAACGAGAATTGGACCACCTTTTTTTTTAAGCCTTAAAGTTCCAAATACGGTATAGTGAATAAACTGAAAATACAATTTAATGATTTACTTCCAACGAGACTCTCTTATACCTCCGCATACTAAGTCCAGCATCAAAATTCAAAGATATACCTGAATGGGAAAACAGAAGAGGGGGTGAGCTATACGAGCTCAGTGTGAGATCAAAACCAATTAACTACAGGGTCAAAAATAGCATGCCAAACATTAGTTCGAAAATGGAACATACTTACAGAGTTGTACAGTACTAGTTGGTACATCCGAATCATACGTACCGGTAAATATTAATATTTAGAGCAAATTAGAAACACACTTAGGCACACAGTTGTAAGTTCCATTCAGTCATAGTAGCAATAATTCTTAATCAATCAGACAATTAAAATCAAAGTTCAGAGAATTCACTTAGTCACAATAGCTTTTCAATCGAACAGAACAAACACACAACGCAGTCAATAGATGTGCATGAATATAGTTAAATTATAAAATCCACCCATCCAACCAACACACCATATCTGACCATCCATACACTTTCTGTGGGGTTTAAAACACCCACCCAACCCTACGCTTTCAAGTGATGTCATCCCGGGTTGCCCTGCAATGATGACCATCAGTAAGTCCACGACCCTCAGGGTATTGGGACTGCCCATGACCCTCAAGTTATTGGGTCTAATAATAAGCAATTAAATTGCCAGATCAGTCAATAACAATATGCAGCAATGCTAACGTATAAGCTGTACAGTGCCATGCGGTAACCCGTAGTATAGTCATGCAGTATGAACGGCCATATCAGACGAGGGTATGTAGCATAGCTAACGTATATACAGTACAATGTGATGCGGTAAACCGCTATACTGGTAAATTGCAGCTGAGCTGCTAGATCAGTCAATGGTATGTAGCATAGCTAACGTACATGCTGAACGGTGTAGTGCGGTAATCCACTGTACAATCCAGTTGCAATGAAACTACCAGTTTAGTTTAATTACAGTCTTCCTTCTCTTCAACATCCCACCCAAAAATTATTTTATTGAAATGTATGGGTGCAGACAAACAAGCAGTATCAGATTACAAATTACAGACAGTCATTCAGAGTCAGGCATACACATCCAGCCCGTTGATTACAGAGTTACTCGCACAGTCATAATTTGCACACCTCACACGATCAATCACAAACCAATTGTAATACCCTTTACCCGAAACCATCACCGGAGTCGAGCACGAAGCGTTACCAGACTTATCTTACTAATTTGGGGCATAAAAATTTACTTTTGAAATTAATTCGCTCACATTCATCCAATATATACCTAAAAAGGGCCCTCTAGGCCCTAAAACATGCAATTGAAATGGTCGGGACCAAACCAGGAACATTAAAATTTTTCCAATTACTTACACAAATCAAAACAATTTATTTCACTATTCATAACAAAACTGTCCACCTGCATAATAGTCACTAAATTAATTATAACTCGAGTTACAAAACTCAAAATTTAAATTTGTAAATTTTTCCTAAAACTAGACTCATATATCTTCTTACCATAAATTTTCTAGAATTTTTGGTTTGGTCAATTAGTATAGTTTATTCATTAAAGTTTCCCCTATCAAACCTGACCTCTCTTCACTAAAAATTGATTATCTCATTTTACAGAATTCAGATGATGTTTCTGTTTCTTTCTAATGAAAATAGACTCACTAAGAAATATAGAGATATAAATTATACATCATAATTCTTCTTTTTGTACAATTTTTAGTGAAATTCTAAAATTGGAATAGGGGATCACGAAGTTACTCTAAACCAGTCTCGTAAGAGTTTAAATATCTCAAAATACAGATTTCCTTTGCTTACTCTGTTTCTTTACTATGAAAATAGACTCAATAAGATTTAATTATATATATCATTCATCATTCAATTCCATTTCCACAATTTTTAGTGATTTTTCAAATTCCCATCACTGTTGTTGTCCCAAAACTGTTTCATAACCAACTTTTACTCTTTCATAATTTCTTTGCATTAAACCTCATTTAGGCATACATAACATCAACACATGTTCTTATTTAGCCATATCATAAGGACATACACACAAAATGGCCAAGTCCTTATACATGCCATAACTGAAAATGCTTCAATGAAATTACCCAATTGGTAACTTGATAGTCGAAAGTGTGAAGCGATCTCCGATGACCTCCAACCCGAGCTTGTTTGATAAAACTCTGGAACAGAGGAAAGGAAAGAGGTAAGCTTATAAAGCTTAGTAAGTTCACATGTAAAATAATAGGCATTACTAATGAATTTAGCTTATTATTAAGCTTTCATAATTTGCATAAATAATGTTATATTCTTACTTTCCCATCTTACTCATTGGTAACCTTACCAAAGGCTCGGAATAAGAAAAAAATACCTTACTTAATAGCTTGCTTATGTACCTGCAACATCTCACTTAACACAGTAATACTCTCTCATAATATATAGGCATATTGCTAATCATCTCACAAAGCGTCATAAGTATAATTGAAAACTTATCACTTACTTAATACTTGAATATACTCATTAAAATACTTTTAATATTATCAACTTATAACCTCATTATTAATAAGCCTTATTGTAACACCCCAAACTCGGCCCAGACGTTATGGCCAGATCTGGTGTGTCACATGGACAGTTAAGACACCTCATCCTTTGTTAACAAATTTATCAAAACCATTTTAAGAGTATCGAGGAAAATAACTGTAACACCCTAATTTTTGGGAATTTTTAATTTTTGTGATTTTGGGGTAATTTTGAAATTTTGGGTGTTTGATTGTTGGAAATATGTTTAAGAGTGTTAGTGGGCCTTTAGAAGGCCCAAGCTTAGGTTAAAACTCGGTAAATTATCGAGGTTGAATTTTTAGTGAAAGGGGACCTAGTCAAGTGGGCTTTTAAGAAAAACTTCGTGAAACATGACACAAATAGGGCCTTGGTAAAGTGGCAAGGTGGCGCCACTAAGTTCCTAAAAAAGTGGCGCCTGGGAAGGAGTAAAAGGGTCCAGGGTTCAAGCTACAAGGTAAGCGTATGGTTAATTTTTATTTTTAGGCATGTGCCGGGCATTTGCTTACTTAAGTGAATTTTCGGTAAGGGCTTTAGGGGAGTATGGGCCGATTGTTTAGGTGGAAATTAGGGTAACTTAGCTTTCTTTTCTTTTTTACTGACAATTAGGGTTAGCCACCTTAAGTCATTCTTTTCTTCACTTCACAAAAGTGACCGAAAAACACAGCTTTCTTCTTCTTTGTGCCGAAATCTCTTTTGCTTCTTTCTTCTCTATTTTTTTTTCTTTTCTTGTTGCTATCTCCTCTAGCTGAAACCTCCTTACCACCCTATTCATCTTCTTGTTCAACTCCAACCTTCTAAAAACCACCATAGCCATTTGTCAAAAGAGCCGAAATCTCGAAAACTTCTTTTTCCTGTCGATTTCTTCTAGCCGAATTCTTCTTATTCTTTTCATCTATGGTGGCCGATTCTTACATCCATTAAATCCCTACCCTTTTTGACAACATCACCCAAATCTATAGCCTCAAATCATCACCTTCTACACCAGTCAAAAGTCGAAAACGCCATTCCTTTGGGGGTTCTTAGCCGAAATTTTAGATCTCAATGATACGGGTTCTGCTAGTGTTTGAGGGTTAGATCTACATCGGATCTGCTTAGAAATCAAACAGAAATTAGTGGTAAGTGTTTATCGACTTAGATCTATAAGTATTTTGCGATTTAGTAAAAGCCGAAGTCCCTAAAATCGAGGGGGATTGCCGATTTGGGCATGGGGCTCTAGGAGTCACTAACGAACGGTTTCTTTTGGTATTATTATGTGCTAGAGACGTTTGATTGAAGGCTTGGGCAAGGAGGAACGACTAGATCTAGATCTAGGCCCTACTTTGACAAAGGTAAGTGTTTGGAGCCACTGTAGGAGGGTGGCCGAAGGTGTGTATTGCATAGGGGTAAGTATTCAATTTGGGTTTTAGATATTAATGTGGTTTAATTGATTGTAGGATCGATTGAAGGAGATCTTACCAGTGAAATCATCAAACAAGTGTGTAACGAACCCTTCTTTAGTTTAAATCGGCAAAGGCCATAGTGACCGAAAAGTGATCGGAAAAAATGACCGAAGGGTCGACAGTATGTGGAATTGTGAGTTTGCGAATACTCAATAGATGGTAGAACTAGTAATCGCAAGTGACAAGTGGGCTAAGTGCACAATTTCGTGCGTTTCGGTAAGATGGGCCCTAATGGGCTGAATATGGGCCCAATGGGCTTACGGGCCCACATGGGTAAAAATGAGCTATAGATGTATTCTAATAGACTGTAGGCTTAAAATAGGTTAAATTAATGATTAACTATAAGTTCTGGACTAAATGAGCTTAAATCGCTAAAAAAGACACTATAGAGCCATTAGGGGTTTTAGGGCTTAGTGACTAAAAATTGATAAATCGTGTTAAATAAGTTACAGTTACGAAAGTAGAGTTATTAGTGATGTAAAATAGGAATAAAACCCTAAAAAGTGGATTATTTACTGAAACACCCTAAAAAGTGAGAAATTATAGTTTTACCCCTAGGTATAAAATGACTGTTATACCCCTAGGGTTAAATTGGATTGTTTTGCATGCTTTATTACTTCTGTTCATTATATGCCATGTCATGATCATCTAATGCATGGGGTTGGGGTGTATATGATTAGAGGAAGTGCTAAAGGGCTTTTGCCCCAGTTTACCGAAAAGGGCTTTGCCTCAATTTACCGAAAGAGGCTAGGCCTCATGTTATATAACAAAGCAGCTATGCTGCCAGAGGAGAGTAACGGTTGGGTGGGTTGAGTAGTTCTCCCCACACGGTGTGTTGGTTGGTACGGGTGGAGAGTAGCGGCTGGGTGGGTTGAGTAGCTTCCCCACAGATTGATATGGGTTTTTGCATGCATTCATGATTTATTATTGAAATAAGCCTTTAGGCCATACTGGTTACCGATATATGAAAGGCTTCAGCCCAGTGATATTGTATCTGAAAAAAGGCTAAGGCCCAGTATCGATAAACGAAAGGCTTCGGCCCAGTTAATATTAAGTTGGATTAGAGCTTAGGCCCAATGGGCCTGAGTTGATTTGGGCTCTGGATGGGATTCTTTACACAATGAGTTTACCAAACTCACCCCCTCTTCTTTCCATCCTTGTAGGTGAGCCTTAGACTGTGGACTTGGAGTTGGGAGGGATTCAGAGTGGCCACAGAAAGTCGAACACTGGTTTAATAAGTTTTTTATTTAATTTATTACTTATTTCTTTCATTATTATTTCTATTTGGGTTGTAATAAGGCCGCTAAATTTGTTTTCCTATGGGTTTTTAGCTATTAATTTTTACATTACTTAAAGTTTATTAGAAAATATCTGCGCGAGTTTTCCTAAAATTAATTCAGCGTTTTCAAAACTCGTCACACGAAGCAAATGAACAACAAAGTAAGCCTTTATAAAATTAACACCTACATATTTAACCGGGAATTTCTCTTAAAAACTCTAACAACAGTTTTTACCAAATTCACCCTAAGATTAGGAACTAGATCATGTGGTTAGGTATAGGTAATGTGACACACCAAACTTAGCCATAATGTCTGGGCCGGGTTTAGGGTGTTACATTTAGTGGTATCAGGGCCTGGTTGCAACAACTCAGCTGTAGATCGGGTCCAAAGAAGTTTTTGAAAATTTTTAAACTTAAGCTTAGGAAAGGTATTTCTTGGAAATCAATATTTTTTAGAAAATTAGAAAATCTTTTCAAAACTCGTTTTCTTCAAAGTATGCATGTTTTAAATGTTTAATTTGAAAGGTTTTGAGTTTCTGAAGTCTGATAACTGAAGAAGTGGCACACTGAATCCTCGACACCAAGTCTGTAAGTATCCCTGTTTATATACTGTACTGAAATTGAAACAATACTGTAAAGAGAGCTAAGCCTTGATATGATACTGTGAATAAGATAGTACTATGATTTCAAGACTGAGACAGTAGGGAAACTAAACCCTAGAAGACTGAGACAGTAGCTAGGCTACGAATACGTGAAAACAAAACTTGAAACTTATTCTGAGCATAAAATATTCTGCAATAAAGAATTGAAACATTAACTAATGTCATAAAATTTGTAATCAGATAAGACATTATGAGTACGAGAGCTGCTTGTGGACAAGGCCGTGGACGTGGCCGAGGTAGTGTTCAAGCTGGGTCTTCGTCTTCGGAACACATGCCAGCTGGTAAGGCACGACCACCACCGGTTGTAGAAAATGGGCCGTACGATCGGGCCACGGGGGATGACGCTTTGTCCCAGGCCATGTTAAGGGTTCTGGAAAGGGTTGCTGGAGCTAATGTTAGGCCCATGAATAAGGGATCCATTTCAGAGTGACTCTGGGCTAACGGAGCAGAGGTCTTCAGGGGCATATCAGGAGTGGCTCCAAATGTAGCTGAGTATTGCCTGAAGGCTACAGAATAGATTATGGATGACCTGGATTGCTCGGAGGAGCAGAAGCTGAAAGGGGCTGTGTCACTACTGCGAGATGAGGCGTACCAGTGGTGAATCACTATTAAGGAAGGTACCCCAGCTGAGCGAGTAACTTGGGAGTTATTTAAGACATCTTTCAAGGGGAAATATGTTGGAGCAAGCTACGTGGATGCTCACAGGAAGGAATTCCTGAATCTGACCCAGGAAAATAAATCTGTTGCTGAGTATGAGGCAGAATTTCTGAGGTTGAGTCGATACGCCAGTAGAATAGTTTCTATTGAGTACGAGCGTAGCGTCCATTTTGAAGATTGTCAGAGAGACGAGCTGAGGGTGTTGATAGCTCCGTAGAGGGAGCGAGACTTTGCGGCCTTGGTAGAGAAGGCCAAGATAGCTGAGGAGGTAAAGCAAACTGAACGACAAAACTGTGATAAGGATCAAAATCATTTTAGGAGGGATATTGGATCTTCTGGTGCTGCAAACTGAAATGCCAAGAGGGTTAGAGTGGAGAAACCGGTTCGAGCAATTCTGGTGAACACAGTTAGGCCACAAGCTTGTGGAGACTGTGGTAAAACTCATTTGGGGGAGTGCTGGAAACGAACTGGGGCGTGTTTCCAATGTGGGTCCAAGGAGCATAAGTTCAGGGAGTGTCCTCGGAGACCAACACAGAATCAGGATCAGAATCAAGTTGGGGATCAAAGGGTTGATCAACCAGTGCGAGGTGGACCACCACCGCCGATGGTGGTCAAGACAGAGGCGGAAATGGTAATGGGCATGGACGTAGAGCACCTGGCAGAGGTGCTAGTAATGTTGTGGCTCGTCAGCCAGCTTTGGTGTATGCTGCTCGTCGCCGTGAGGAGGGTGATGCACCTGACGTCATAACGGGTACGTTCTTAATTTCTAGCATACCGTACACTGCTTTGATTGATGTGGGATCAACACACTCATATGTTGCATGTAACATTTCTGGGTCGTTGGGTGTACACCCTGAGGAAATTGTGAGTGGGGTAACGGTACTCAGTCCACTGGGTCACTCGGTTAGGGTAGATAAACTTTTTAGGGAGGTGCCTTTAGAGACGCAAGGTAAGATCTTTAGTGGAGACTTAATGGAGTTGTCATTTGGGGAATTCAACTTAATTTTGGGAATGGATTGGTTAGCATAGGGCAACTTTGGATTGTACGGCCAAGAGAATGGTGTTGAGGACTACTGAGGACGAGGAAGTGATGGTTATAGGAGAACGAAAGGATTATCTGTCCAATGTGGTTTCGACCTTGAGGGCTAAAAAGCTGATTCGCAAGGGTTGCGAGGCGTACTTGGCATTTGTGAGCCAAGCTGGGACCGAGGATATGACAGTGGAGACAGTCAGAACTGTCAATGAGTTTCAAGATGTTTTCTCTGAGGAGCTTCCTGGATTACCTTCGAATCGAGAAGTCGAGTTTGGAATCGACTTGTTACTTGGAACGGCTCCAGTGTCCATCGCGCCTTACAGGATGGCACCAAGGAGCTGGTGGAACTGAAAGCCTAGATTCAAGAGTTGTTGGATAGGGGTTTCATTAGACCGAGCGTGTCTCCATGGGGAGCACCAGTACTGTTCGTGAAAAAGAAGGATGAGAAGATGCGTATGTGCATCGATTATCGCCAGTTGAACAAACTAATGATAAAGAATAAGTATCCTCTGCCGAGAATCGACAATTTGTTTGACCAGCTTAAAGGAGCTTCAGTGTTTTCCAAGATCAATCTTCGGTCTGGTTATCATCAGCTAAGGGTAAAGGAGGTAGATATTCATAAGACAGCATTCAGAACTTGGTATGGTCACTACGAGTTCCTGGTTATGCCTTTTGGGTTGACGAATGCGCCTGCAGCTTTTATGGATTTAATGAATCAAGTGTTCCAGCCGTATTTGGATCGATCCGTGGTCGTCTTTATTGATGATATATTGGTGTATTCGAAAACTGAGGAGAAGCATGATGAACACCTCTGAATTGTTTTGCAAGTGCTGAGAGAGAAGCAGCTTTATGCGAAGTTTAGTAAGTGTGAGTTTTGGTTACGAGAAATGACTTTTCTGGGTCATGTGGTTTCAGTTGAGGGGATTAGGGTTGATCCTTGAAAAATTAAAGCGATTTTGGATTGGAAGCCATCGAGGTCAGTGTCTGAAATTCGGAGTTTTCTGGGTCTGGCAGGCTACTATAGAAGATTTGTAGAGGGGTTTTCTCTTATTGCAGCACCGTTGACGAAACTGATAAGAAAAGGAGTACCTTTTATGTGGACTGAGAAACAGCAGGAAGCATTTGATAAGCTGAAGAAGGTTCTAACTGAGGCACCAGTGTTAATTCAACCAGAGTCTGGGAAGGATTTCACTGTGTATAGCGATGCATCACATGTGGGATTAGGTTGTGTACTGATATAAGAGGGTAAGGTAGTCACTTATGCTTCGCGACAGTTGAAGCCTCACGAGGCGAATTACCCTACGCATGATTTGGAGTTGGCGGCGGTTATATTTGCATTAAAAATTTGGAGACATTATCTATATGGAGAGAAGTGTATTATATACACTGGCCATAAAAGTCTCAAGTATTTGTTGACTCAAAAAGAGTTGAACCTTAGGCAACGAAGATAGATAGAGTTGCTTAAGGATTACGACTGCTCGATTGAGTATCACCCAGGCAAGGCTAACGTAATGGCTGATGCGCTGAGCCGTAGGGCTGTTACTGAGTTAAGAGCTATGTTTGTTCGCTTAAGTTTGTACGATGATGAGAGCTTGTTGGCGGAGTTGCAAGTGGGACCCACTTGGACTGAGTAGATTAAGGAAAAACAATTAAAGGATGAATCGTTTGCTTCGCGATTTCAGCAAGTTAAGGATGGTGAGAGTGGAGATTTTGGACTAAATTCTAACGGGGTTTTGTACTTTTGTGGAAGACTGTGCATACCAAAGGACTCTGAATTGAGGCGAATGATTCTGAAGGAGGCTCATGGTGGACATTGTGCTATGTATCCTGGAGGTAATAAGTTATATCGAGACTTGCGAGAGGTGTATTGGTGGCCTGGACTTAAGCGAGAGGTGACTGAGTTTGTGGGGAAATGTCTGACGTGCCAGCAAGTTAAGGCTGAGCACCAACTGCCTTCTAGATTGTTGCAGCCAGTGAAAATTCCACAATGGAAGTGGGAAAGAGTAACTATGGATTTCGCGAGTGGGTTACCTTCGACACCCTCGAAGAAAGATTCGGTTTGGGTAATCGTGGATAGATTGACGAAGTCTGCTCATTTCATAACGGTTAGGACCAATTACTCACTTCAGAAGTTGGCTAAGTTGTATGTGGCTGAGGTAGTGCGTTTGCATGGGGTGCCGGTCTCGATAATTTCTATCGAGATCTTCGGTTTACATCTCGATTCTGGTAGAAGTTGCATGAGGCGTTGGGTACGCGATTGGATTTTACCGCCTTCTACCCTCAGACAGATGGGCAGTCAGAAAGAGTTATTCAAGTTCTGGAAGAATGCTAAGAGGGTGCGTTATAGACTTTCGGGGCAGTTGGGAGGATTACTTACCATTATCGGAATTTGCATACAACAACAGCTATCAAGTAAGTATTCAGATGGCTCCGTATGAGGCACTTTACGGGCGAAGATGTCATACACCTACGTGTTGGATAGAGTTAGGGGAGCGCCAAGTTCTTGGACCAGAGTTGGTGGCAGACACTGAAAGCAAGGTTAAATTGATTCGAGACCGGTTAAAGGAGGCGTCTGATAGACAGAAGTCATATGCAGACCTTAAGCGTAAGGAAATCGAGTATGCTGTTGGGGACATGGTTTTTCTGAAGGTTTCACCATGGAAAAAGATTTTGAGATTTGGTAGGAAGGGCAAGTTGAGTCCGCGATTCATTGGGCCTTATCGGATTCTTAAGCGAATAGGGCCAGTAGCATATCAGTTGGAGTTACCACCAGAGTTGGACCATATCCATGATGTTTTTCATGTGTCCATGTTAAGGCGATATCGATCAGATGCATCGCATATTGTATCAATGGATGACATCAAGGTAAAGACCGATTTGACCTTTGAGGAGGAGCCTATACAAATCCTAGATCGAGAGGTTAAAATTTTAATAAGGAAGTTAGTTCCGTTAGTGAAAGTGCTATGGCGTAACCATGGCAGAGAAGAGGCTACCTGGGAGCCAGAAGAGATGATGCGTCAACAATATCCTCAATTGTTTGGATTAAGTAAATTTCGAGGCCGAAATTTCTCTAAGGAGGGTAGAGTTGTAATGCCCTGATTTTCGAGAATTTTTAAGTTTTTGTGATTTTGGGGTAATTTTGAAATTTTGAAATTTTGATTGTTGGAAATATGTTTAAGAGTGTTAGTGGGCCTTTAGAAGGCCCAAGCTTAGGTTAAAACTTGGTAAATTATCGAGGTTGAATTTTTAGTGAAAAGGGACCTAATCAAGTGGGCTTTTAAGAAAAACTTCGTGAAACATGACACAAATAGGTCCTTGGTAAAGTGGCAAGGTGGCGCCACTAAGTTCCTAAAAAAGTGGCGCCTGGGAAAGAGTAAAATGGTCCAGGGTTCAAGCTGCAAGGTAAGCGTATGGTTAATTTTTATTTTTAGGCATGTGCCGGGCATGTGCTTACTTAAGTGAATTTTCGGTAAGGGCTTTAGGGGAGTATGGGCCGATTGTTTAAGTGGAAATTAGGGAAACTTAGCTTTCTTTTCTTTTGTACTGACAATTAAGGTTAGCCATCTTAAGTCATTCTTTTCTCCACTTCACAAAAGTGATCGAAAAATGTAGCTTTCTTCTTCTTTGTGCCAAAATCTCTTTTGCTTCTTTCTTCTCCATTTTTTTTCTTTTCTTGTTGCTATCTCCTCTAGCCGAAACCTCCTTACCACCCTATTCATCTTCTTGTTCAACTCCAACCTTCTAAAAACCACCATAGCCGTTTGTCAAAAGAGCCGAAATCCCAAAAACTTCTTTTTCCTATCGATTTCTTCTAGCTGAATTCTCCCTATTCTTTTCATATGTGGTGGCCGATTCTTACATCCATTAAATCCCTACCCTTGTCGACAACATCACCCAAATCTATAGCCTCAAATCGTCACCTTCTACACCAGTCAAAAGCCAAAAACGCCATTCCTTTGGGGTTCTTAGCCGAAACTTTAGATCTCAATGATACGGGTTCTGCTAGCTTTTGAGTGTTAGATCTACATCGGATCTGCTTAGAAATCAAAGAGAAATCAGTGGTAAGTGTTTATCGACTTAGATCTATAAGTATTTTGCGATTTAGTAAAAGCCGAAGTCCCTAAAATCGAGGGGGATTGCCGATTTGGGCATGGGGCTCTAGGAGTCACTAACGAACGGTTTCTTTTGGTATTATTATGTGCTAGAGACGTTTGATTGAAGGCTTGGGCAAGGAGGAACGACTAGATCTCCTACTTTGACAAAGGTAAGTGTTTGGAGCCACTGTAAGAGGGTGGCCGAAGGTGTGTATTGCATAGGGGTAAGTATTCAATTTGGGTTTTAGATATTAATGTGGTTTAATCGATTGTAGGATCGTTTGGAGGAGATCTTACTAGTGAAATCGTCAAACAGGTGTGTAACGAACCCTTCTTTAGTTTTAATCGCCAAAAGCCATAGTGACCGAAAAGTGACCAGAAAAAAATGACCGAAGGGTCGACAGTATGTGGAATTGTGAGTTTGCGAATGCTCAATAGATGGTAGAACCAGTAATCGCAAGTGACAAGTGGGCTAAGTGCGCAATTTCATGCGTTTCGGTAAGATACCCAATGGGCTTACGGGCCCACATGGGTAAAAGCAAGCTATAGACATATTCTAATAGATTGTAGGCTTAAAATAGGTTAAATTAATGATTAACTATAAGTTCTGGACTAAATGGGCTTAAATCGCTAAAAAAGACACTGTATGGCCATTAGGGGTTTTAGGGCTTAGTGACTAAAAATTGGTAAATCGTGTTAAATAAGTTACAGTGACGAAAGTAGAGTTATTAGTGACGTAAAATAGGAATAAAACCCTAAAAAGTGGATTATTTATTGAAAAACCCTAAAAAGTGAGAAATTACAGTTTTACCCCTAGGTATAAAATGACTGTTATACTCCTAGGGTTAAATTGGATTGTTTTGCATGCTTTATTACTTCTGTTCATTATATGCCATTTCATGATCATCTAATGCATGGGGTTGGGGTGTATATGATTGGAGGAAGTGCTAAAGAGCTTTTGCCCCAGTTTACCGAAAAGGGCTTTGCCCTAGTTTACTGAAAGAGGCTAGGCATCATGTTATATAACAAAGCAGCTATGCTACCAGTGGAGAGTAGCGGTTGGGTGGGTTGAGTAGTTCTCCCCACATAGTGTGTTGGTTGGTATGGGTGGAGAGTAGCGGCTGGGTGGGTTGAGTAGCTTCCCCACAGATTGATATGGGTTTTTGCATGTATTCATGATTTATTATTGAAATGAGCCTTTGGGCCATACTGGTTACCGATATATGAAAGGCTTCGGCCCAATGATATTGTATCTGAAAAGGGGCTAAGGCCCAGTACCGATAAACGAAAGGCTTTGGCCCAGTTAATATTGAGTGCTTAGGCCAAGTGGGCCTAAGTTGATTTGGGCTCTGGATGGGATTCTTTGCACACTAAGTTTACCAAACTCACCCCCTCTTCTTTCCATCCTTGCAGGTGAGCCTTAGACTGTGGACTTGGAGCTGGGAGGGATTCAGAGTGGCCACAGAAAATCGAACATTGGTCTAATAAGTTTTTCATTTAATTTATTACTTATTTCTTTCATTATTATTTCTATTTGGGTTGTAATAAGGCCGCTAAATTTATTTTCCTATGGGTTTTTAGCTATTAATTTTTACATTACTTAAAGTTGATTAGAAAATATCTGCGCGAATTTTCCTAAAATTAATTCAACATTTCAAAACTCGTCACACAAAGCAAATGAACAACAAAGTAAGTCTTTATAAAATTGACACCTAAATATTTAACCAGGAATTTCTCTTAAAAACTCCAACGACAGTTTTTACCAAATTCACCCTAAGATTAGTAACTAGATCACGTGGTTAGGTATAGGTGATGTGACACACTGGACTTGGCTATAACGTCTGGGCCGGGTTTGGGGTGTTATAATAACAGGTTATTTAGTGAAAGTCCTATCTACTATCAATTGGTGTTTATTCCTTTAGAAGGTCTTATCTTGTTATTAGGTGATCCAGTTGTAACGTACGATGTGTTTTGAAAATGTTGATTAATTTTAAATAAAAACCCTCGCAGCCTTAGTCTATTCTATTCGTTATAATCAAGTTATAAGTAAATGAATAAAAATCAAAATGAAAATAAAATACTTAATGAGCGGCCTTATTACAAATTAAAACCCAAAAGAAAATAAATTTGAAAAGAATACTGAAATAAGTAATTTAAGAAAGTATTTTAACTAAGCGCAGTTCACGTGGCCACTCTGAATCCCTCCAGCTCCAAGTCCACTAAGGTTGGGGCTCACCAGCATGGATGAAAAGAAAGGGGTAAGTTTGGAAAACTCAATTGTAAGCTAAACCCAACCAGAGCCCAAATCAGTTCGAGCATAACTGGCCTAAGCCCTATCCAGATACAGTATTGACTGGGCCTTAGCCCTATTCAGTAGGCAGTGATTAACAGGGCCTTAGCCCTATTCAGAAATTAGTGTGGCCCTTAGGCCCATTATAGTAACAGAACAGCATTTATGCATGAATGCAAAGCCCAGCCCATTCCAACCCTACGCACCACCCGTACCAGCCCTACACACCATGTGGGGAATAACTCAACCCACCCAGCCCTACACACTACAGTTGCAGCTTAGCTGCTTAATCAGATAACGTGGCCAAGCCACTAAACAGTAAAACGAGGCAAAACCCCTAACAGTAAACGTGGCATTGCCACTTAGCACTTCCTCCTTCAAAACCCAATCACATGCAATAGTGTAAATAATGACATGGCATACAGTGAACAGTTTTAATTTAGCATGCAATACAGTCAACTTAGCCCTCCTAAGGGTAAAATGATCTTTTAACACCTATAGGAAAAACAATAATTTTCCACCCTTAAGGAGTATTTCAGTAAATTTACCAGTTTTTAGGGTTATATGCTCATTACAGTTGTTATCAGTCCAAATGTCATCTAAGTAACTTATTTAGCCCATTTTATCAACTTAGAGTTATCGGGCCCTAAAACCCCTAATGGTCCCTATGGCGTCCACTAACTATTACGGCCCACTAAGCCCAAATTTTACGTCTGTTTTAGCAGATTTATTACTCAGATTATTAGGATGTACTTACCGCTCGTTTTCACCCATATGGGCCCGTAAGCCCATTGCCCCCAAATTTGACCCTCTAAGGCTCAAAACCATCAACGTGCACGAAAATGCGCACACAGCACTCTTATCACTTGTGATTACTGGTTTTACCATTTTAACTGACCCATGAGCATTCACACACTCGTAAGCCCTCGAAATGCCAGAATTTCTATATTTCGGCTTTTGCCGATCTAGTCTACTAGTGGGTGTTGATTATACACTTGAGTTGCGAGATTTGTAGGAATCCCTCGAACGATCAATCTACAGTCGTTACAATCATATGTCACTAAAATCTAATTGAATAATTGACATAAAATCAACATACCTATTCGGCCAACCGATAACTAGATCTAGATCTAGATTGCCCCACAGTCCTAGCATCTAACGCTCCTTGCTAGATTGCCTTCTATCCACACTAAAACACAAAGAACCGAATGAAAGAGGCTAATAAAGCCCTTAGTCCAAAATGACAGCCACCCTAAGTAGTTAGGGGTTTTTGGCTTTTCTTGAATCACAAGATAAAGAATGAGAAGAGTTTTGAACACTTACCAAAGATCTACTTGCCAGAGAAACGTCCCAAAATACCTTCCTATTCTAGATCTGGTATAGCTCTAATCGAAACTTAAAAAGAGAATGAATCTAAGAGATCTAGAGGCTCAGTTCCCGAATCACTATGGATAAGGAGGCTTCGACTTTTGTATAATGAAGAGAAGGTTAAAAGTTTATGTAATGGAGAGGAGAAGATGTCGACAGAGGCTTAGAGTGTTGTGAGTTTCAATTTTTGGAAGATTAAGGTCTAAGGGGAATGAATATTTGGCCAATGAAGAAAATCGATAGAAGCTTGAGTTTCTCAGGCTTTCGACTTCTAAGAAGTCGACCAACTAAGGTTCTAATTGAATCGGAAAGAAGAAATAAGAGAAGAAATGAGTAGATTCAGCTTTTAGAAGAAAAGTGAAGAAATATAAGGAGTTTGGTTTACTTGCACAAATCGACACAAAAAGAGAATGTATGGGTCTTGTTTTCAGCTTTTAGATCATAAGAGAGGAGGGAAAGAAAGAACAAAGATGCAACCCCGTTGAGATTTACCAAATCGGCACTAAAACCTAACCCAAAATCAATCCCAAAAAAGAACCAAAGAGGGCATTCGGCACACTAAAGCTTCACCTACCGAAAATGCAAACTCAACACCCAAATGCCGAATTTCCTCTTCCACGACCCCTACAATTGGCCACCACTTGCTCCCATTCGAAAGTCATATATTTTCTCCCCTTATCCCTCCTTGACTCAATCCTATGAGCACTTCAAACTCTTTCCACCAGAGTTTCACTTGGAATCCACCACATGCCTTGCACATGCATTAAAAATAAAACCCCACTTTGCTTACCAAGAAACTTGAACCTATGCTCTTGCACAGCTACTATAGGCCACTCCTTTGTCTCTCAAGTGGCGTTACATTGCCACCTTACCACAGGCCATCTTGAGTCTTAAATTACTAATATTTTTTAAAAGCCCACTTAGTAGAGGCCCCTTCTCCCTTAAGTCTAAAATTTTAAAATTCTACTGGGTTTTAACTTAAGCTTGGGCCTTCTAAAGGCCTACTAACATACTCAAAGAATAAGTTAATAAATCCAGACAAGTAAAAATTAAATTTACACAAAATCCCAAAAATACTGAAAATTAGGGCGTTACATTTATGTACATACCTGTGCTCTTTCCTTGTGATCTTACCTTGTCATCTCTTTGACTTACTCTTTGGATTACTCAAGTACCTTTCCTTTTGAAATTTACCATTGCCATGTCTTGACATGGTCTTACGTGGTATCCTTGCCTTATGTACTCACCAATGCCATGCCTTGGCATGGTCTTACATGGGATCCTTGCCTTATATACTCACCAATGCCATGCCTTGGCATGGTCTTACATGGGATCTTTGCCTTATAGTAACTTATCAATGCCATGTCTTGACATGGTCGTACATGATTTCCTTGCCTTGTAAAACTTACCAATGCCATGCCTTGGCATCGTCTTACATGGGATCTTTGCCTTATAGTAACTTATCAATGTCATGTCTTGACATGGTCTTACATGATTTCCTTGCCTTGTAAAACTTACCAATGCCATGCCAAGGCATGGTCTTACATGGGATCTTTGCTTTATAGTAACTTATCAATGCCATGTCTTGACATGGTCTTACATGATTTCCTTGCCTTGTAAAATTCACCAATGCCATGCCTTGGCATGGTCTTACTTGGTATCTGTATCTTATGTTTCCATGGGTCAACCATGGTCTTTTTCCGTCAATTCTTCCTTAATTGCCATGTTATAAACATGGACTTTGAAATATTAATGTCTTGGCAATTCACAGCTAAAACATACTAGCTCAAAATTCTCAAGGTCAGTCATATAACTCAATAATAATAGCAACAATTTCATAATAATAAAATGCTACTCAACTTACATACTTACATTCTTAATCTCATCATATCCTCAATTTATCTTACTTTGCTCAAATTATGCTATTCGATACTTTCTTGATCTTATACAAAGCCACATTACCACATGGTCTTATATGTAAACTTATTCGAATTCTCACTTTTAATGTCGAATCATTATTGAACAATTCTGAATTATTATCATTATATTCAAAAATCAATACTCAAACATTTATAACTAATATATCAATTTAGCATTCAAACATGATTAATTAAATGCTTATTAAACACATGAACTTACCTTGATACCAATATGGCCATTTTGACTAACTTTCCTAATTTTTAGTTTTTCTCCCGTTCTAGGTCCAAATCTTATTTTTTGGGATATAAAACATCATATTTCACTTATTTAATCAATGTACTAATCATTTCGGACCTAAAACATATTTTTACAAAATTTACATTTTTGCCCCTAAACTTTTTCATATTTACACTTTTACCCTAAAGCTCGGAAATAAATTTTTATTCAATTTCTTTGCATTTTAGGCCTAATTGAACCATTTAATAACTATGGCAGCCCACAGTTCTCATTAAAACTCACAGTTATGACCAATTTTATAACTTTTACGATTTAGTCTTTTTGGACGTTTTCGTCGAAAATCACTCGGCAAAAACCATTTATCTAACCATAAACATGCATAATCTACCATAATTCATCATAATGCACAATTATTCAACATGGGTCAATTTTTGAAATCAAACCCTAAATCAAATAAATGGTAGAAATAGAGAAATCATGTTACCGGGATTTCAAAAACATAAAAATCATTAAAAATGGGGCTAGAATAGACTTACAATCGAGCTTGGAGGCTTGAAAAACCCTATCCATGGTTTCTCCATGCTATATTCAGCCTTGAGGAAGAAGATGAGCAAATTTTTGCTTCATTTTCCCTTTTTAATTCTTTTAAATTACTAAATGACCAAAATGCCCTTAAAGACTTTTCTTTCAAATTTGTCTTATTCATGCCCATTTTTGTCCAACAATTTAACCAATGGTCTAATTAATATTTAAGGACCTTTAATTTAAAACTTCATAACAATTGGACACTTCTAACATATGGAACTCAACTTTTGCACTATTTACAATTTAGTCCTTTAAACTAAATTGAGTGCCCAAACATCGACATGTTCGAATGAAATTTTTACGAAATCTTTTCGTGAAATCATAGATCATAAAAATATAATAAAAATAATGTTTTCCTTGTCGGATTTGTGGCCTCGAAACCTCTGTTCCGGCTAGGCCCAAAATCGGGATGTTACACCAATCACAGTTCATGCCTACACGAATCATATAGGTGCAGTTACAGAGGTCTAGTCACCCTCACTAAAGCCTAGCTAACGGTTGGAGCACACAAAGTCAAAATTAGGCTTTAATTTGACCTAAAACAAAATTGGCAAAATGGGGCCACACGTTCGTGTGCTCCGACCATGTGGAGCAATCTAGGCTGTATAGGAGTCCAAATGCCCGTGTGGAGGGTGGTACACGACTGTGTGGTAGAGGCATACACCTGTGTGATGTAGGGGCACGGCCATGTGAACAAGCCGTGTAACTCACTATCCAATTTCGCTAAAATGAAGTACAGGGCAAACACGACCTTGTGAGGGTCTCACACGCCCGTATGCCCACCAGACACGATCGTGTGTCCCAAAACACATGCTCGTGTAGAATCCCTAATTCCCTAAATTAGTCACATGGTTGTGTGGCCAGGCTGTATGGCACCAAATCCCTAATTCCCAATTATACACGCTCGTGTGAAAATTGATAAAATCCCCAAATCGGCCGCACGTCGTGTGGCCAGGCCGTGTGGGAGCAAAATTGGCTCGAAAACCTTAATTCCCAATGTCATAGGGTCGTATGACACAACACACGCCCGTGTGGCCACTGGGAAGGTCACAAAACCACCCAAAAATAGCCTCAAAATCACTATTAAAGCCACCAAAATAGTCCCTAACCCTTGCAACATCAAAGTATACCAAAACCTAGAGCATTACCCTCACTTCCATCGACTAGAAACCCAAAACCTTCGGGTTAACACACAATCCAAAACTATTGAATCAAAAAAAGTGTGCAAACAATCGATTAGTAAAATAGTGTAGAAAAGGCTTGAATCCCACACTTGTTTTACAATCGAAAAAGGTGACGGAGGAGTGACAATCCAAAAACTGCAGGCAAGTTGCTTCCAAAGTAATCATAATAACTCCAATAAAAAAATCAAAAGAAAACCCAAAAAGGAAAAAGAAAAAAGAAATACACGTCCACTTCAAAAGAAAATGAAAATTAAAATAAAATAGAAGTAACAAACAAAATAAATAATAATGATAATATAACAAATAAATATTTATAAATATTAACAAAAAGTCTTTTCAGAAAGCGCACCCAAAGACTCAAACACAGGATCTCCAGTAAATTGACACTCCACTTAACCACCAGACCAGCAGGCCCATTTTGACACTAAAATACACAACTTAACTCATGTGTACAACCTCCTCACTGACCCTATGCTCAAAAATCCAAAACTTCTAAGCCTAAAATCCGGGGTGTTACATGGTTGATTTGTCTTCTGTTGCAATTCTGTATCTAACAAAGTTGTTAGTTTATCAGAATTAGCTGGTTCAGAAGCTACTTTGTCAGATTTTGTAGATTCAGGTTCCGGTGAAACTGTAATTTCAACACTTGGTTGAACTTCCTCTAAGTCTTGAGCATAAGCTGGCTCCTTTTCAACTTCAACAATGTTGGGCTCTAATGTCTTTCCGCTCCTCAATGTCAACGCTTTACAATGCTCATTCCTTAAATTCCTCAAATTCTTCGTATCACTAGGTAAATCACCTTGTGGTTGGTTTCTGAGTTCAATTGCAAGCTGGCCTATTTAGTTTTCCAGGTTTTTTAATGTTGTTGCTTGGCTTTAGATTAAGGCATCATTCTTGGCTATTTATGCCTTCAACAAGTTCTCTAAGCTATTGGATGGTTCAACTTGAGGTTGTTTCTGAATTTATTGGGTAAAAATAGGTGGCTGAGTCAGTCTAGGTTGGGCGTATGTGTTATTGGCTCTAGCCCCTTGGTTACTCCAGGAGAAATTAGAGTGGTTTCACCACGATGGGTTATAAGAATTGGATTGTAATCCTTGCTTCCCCGGTTTTAGTTTTGGTTACCCATGTAATAGACAGATTCTAGGTTCGACGGACATTCTTTGAAAAAATGTCATTCCCCATAATAGACACAAACTACATTTTTAAATTGATTCGATGGCTATGCTGCAAAACTATTAAACCCATTAGTGGTAAATTTTTTAAGCATTGAGGAAATCAAAGATACATGAGGTGCTAGTGAAGTGAGAGCGTCCACTTTATGTATTCCAATGACTTGTCTTCCTAATGCTGCTTGATTGGTTAGGCATTGATAATTGTTGCTGGCAATCCTCTCAATGATTTCATAAGCCTCATTATAAGACTTCAAAATGATAGCACCATTAGCAAAAGCATCCACTACCACCTCGTGTGAGCATTGGGACTAGTATAAAACATCTCAAGTTGGATGAAATGTGGGATTCTGTGATGAAGGCACTTCCATAATAATGCTTTGTACCTTTCCTATACCTCATACAAGGACTCATCATCCATTTTTTGGAAATCAGTGATCTCGTTCTTCAACTTAGCATTCTTGCTAGGTGAAAAATACTTCATAAGGAATCTTTTCGCTAACTCTTGCCATGTAGAATTTAAATTTGGTGGCAACGAGCTCAACAAGGCTCAAGCTCTGTCCCTTAGCGAAAATGGGAACAACTTCAATCTTAGTGTATCTTTGGGTACTCAAGCTAACTTGAAAGAATCGCTCACTTTCATAAATAGTCTTAAATGAAGTTAAGGATCTTCAGTAGGCATTCCACTGAATTGGGCCACTGTCTAAAGCATCTGGAACATGACTAGCAACAGCTTGAACTATTGTACCTTGATTTTGAGTCTCATAATACTCGAATTAAGATCATGAAGCATTGGCACGACATACTATCTTAGAGCTTGATACATGCACAGGAACAATTGAAGTGCATTCAAGTTCATTAAGTGGACTAAACTCTAAGTTTCCCATTTCAAGAAAGGATCCAACTAAAATTCTCATCGGGTTTATAACACGTGCTAGATCAAAGAAGTTCAAAGAGGCGATGATGGTCCTGATTCAACAAGTTTGGGCTGAATATGAGATGTTCAACCCTTATTGGACCCAAAGTAACATCCCAAGTCCATGCAATGTTCTGCATGTGGTTGTTAGTTTAGTTTAATTAATTCTGCAGCTTTTAATTATGTCTTGTTTATTATATGCATCTTTAATTAACTTGCATTATTAATCTGCATCTTTTAATTATGACATGCATTATGTGTTTTGCATTAAACAAAGTCATGCGTTAAGTAATTCATTTGTTCATTTAGTTTGCATCTTAAACCATACATTAAATATTTTTGAGTTTGTTTATATAAGTATGTTATTTAATTTGGTTGTTACTTTTTAATGCATAAGTTATAGTGTGTTTAATTTTTCTTAAATAAATTAATTATGTGTTCAATAGTTCGTTGTAGGAAGGTTGGTCACATATTTTAAAGCTACAATAGGGTTGTTCATTTGCTAAGAAGAATCAAATGCTGTCACATTCAAATGGCTATTCAGTTTTGGCATAAAAGAGTGTGCATTTAGTCACTTAATTGTTGGTGCATAAAGGGAACCTTTTTAGTGGATATTGAAGCATTCAAAGCTCATTATGGTGGCTGTTCAAATGGCCCAAGAGTGTCTCTTCAAATCTGTTCAGTTTTAAAGCACTCAAATCTAGTTAAGGAGCCAATTAAAGAGATGAATGCACAAGTTTTTTGACATTTGATTTAAGGGAGATGAAGGGACACTAAACAACACATTAAGGGTTTATTAAGTCATTAATAAAGTGAAAAGACATGGCTTTCCATCTACACCAGAATCAAGTGAAGAGACATAATTATTGACTTCCCTACAAGAGTTTAAAACAAAATAAATGCTTGTAATAACCTTAGTTAATTGCTGAAGATGAAAGGTATCACATAGGCATTCAAATAGTCACAATTCTGCCTATAAATAATTTGTGAAAAGAGCCTTTGTTAGCTAATGAATGTTGAATGAATATTTTGAGTTATTGTGAGAATTCTATCTCGTTGTTCTTGAAAGAACTTACTTAAACTTATCAAGGTACTCCTTGTGGCGTCAAACCTTTTTCTTTTGAACTTATCACTTCCTTTCTTTCTTTGTTCTGAAGTGTGGCATTCTAACATATTGCTGGTTCCTTTTTGCTAAATAGCGGGTCACAGTTTACTTTTTCTTCTTCAAAGACTTATTTGTTATTGCACTTTATAGAAATCGGCTCATGATCTCTCATATTGTTGGTTCATTTCTAAGTGTTTGATTCGTACAAGTCATCCATCCAACCTACTTTTACTCATTTTCATCGACCAAGTTTTCATTAATCACAATTTCACCTTGAATGCTAACTTGAGACAATATATAATTAGGCGATCGATACAACTAGTGTATTGTAATTGAACTCATGATTACGAGCATGCATCAAAGCTCTATGCCTATCATTAGCAATAAGGATAGGATTTTGAGCAAGGTTTGCTCTGTTTCCTTGGTTCGAATTTTCGAAGTTCATCTCTTCGATCCTTCTTTGACTTGCTTGTCTTCTCCACTATCGAAAAGTTCTTTAAATCTCGGGGTTTACAGGGAGTAAATTGATGATTTGATCAATATTCATAGACATCTGAAACAAACACAAAAAAATTGATTAAGTTAAAATTGAACAGAAAAACAAACCAAAATGCAAAAGTAACAAATTCGCAAATAATGACTTTTTAAAACAGTCCCAACAATGGTGTCAAAAACTTGGAATGACGGAAATGTGCAAGTGTACATAATCGCAACAAGTAATAAAGTGACAAGTAAATATCGAGTTATCGTACCCACAGGAACTGTGAAAAGAATTATTTACGAATGCAATTTAAAAACACGTTGGTGAAGAAAAATATTTTGATTTGAAGAGGTGATTAAAAACTAGGATTTTAATTAAGTAAAATAAATAAAAATAAAATAAAAGTTCCAATGCATGATTTCAAAAGATGATCTTAATCAAGATGACATAATTGTGCTAGATTAATTACATTTCTTAATTTTAAATTATTAAACTCATGTTCATGTTGTTACGAATAAATTCACAGTAACTCGGTAATTTGCTAACTTATGAACATACTTACCTTCCAAAATCCATTTATCTCTTGATTATATCTCTATGTCAATTCAACCAATTAAACAAATTTTAATAAGCAAATGTGTTAATGCACATACATACTTATGAGATTAAAATAATGTCTTGTACATATCTCTATGCCAATTCAAACAATTAATTCAATCTCATAAGCACATAAAAGATTACGTGAGGTAACAATGTATTTCTACCTAGAAATAGTTTAATTACAATAATCTTGCAGGTTATGTAAGGTTATTGTACCGTTAGATACCGTTGCTAATTTAACCCTTAACTACCTTAGATGATTCAACATGCACGGATTAAGTATCATGTCAATTAATTATAATTTTATTTAGTTTAAATAATTAATTCATTAGTTACCTTACAATTGTAATGAAAGAATAACTTAGTCATGGTTTTACTTAATCAAACATCTTACTGAGACCTATGACAATACAAACACAATTTTAATAACTCAAGTAGACGAAATGCAATCAATCTAACACGAATTAAATTTAAGCCATATTAATTAAATTAAATAGATGAACATCACAATTATTCATGGACATGTTCATAACAACAATAATAAAATTAAAAAAAGGATAAGGAATAAGAATCAAATCCAGTGTTTCTCCAAGGCTTGACTAGTTTGCACCACTCCTCCCACTACTATGCATAATTACAGAAATTTCATACCAATTTCGAAATATTTACACTTTAATTCTTATGTTCAAAACTAACAACTTTCACTTTACATACTAATACTTTTTTTCCATATTTAGGCTTTAAATCTAACCATTTAACACCAAAAGCTTCAAGATTTAACAATGGCGATATTTATAAATTGTAACAATTTTGAACACGGATATATGGATTCGCTAAATCGAATTACAACAATCTCAAAAACATAAAAATTATTAAAAAGGGGGTTAGTTTAACTCACCATGCAAAGGATTAAGGATTGGCTTAATGTCTTTAACTCAACAATGGCTTCTTAGGTGTTTTTTTTTTTTTTTTCATTTCAGTGGAGAAGAAACAATGAAAAATGATAGTGGGTTTTATTATTATTAATAGTATTGTTGTTGTTATTATATAACATTATTTTTATTATTAAACCAACATAGTTTTTGCTAAAAACAAAGGCACCAAACCATCCCATCCTTCCTATTAAGGTCTAATTGCCAACTAAAGTATTAATTATTTTCTATTTATGCCCTTTAACAAATAAAAATCTATAACAATTACTTTTTATGATTTTTACAATTTAGCCTTTTTACCTTAATTGGTCATTAATTCAACAAAATTACTTGTCCAAAATTTAATTCACCTATATAATAAATTCATAAATATTTATAAATATTTATGGACTCATTTTACAAAAATGAGGTCTCGAAACCTCATTTTTCAAAATCAATAACTTTAGGGTTATTACACTTGTACCTTAATTAACTATCAATTAAACAAAAACTACTAGACCCAATTTTAATATATTTATATACTAGCCTTGTAAACATTAATATTTAATATTTATGAAAATGATATGCGAAAATGACATTTCAGATCTGTAATTTCTATCAGCACTAGAAATTGGGTCGTTGCATTTTTTAAACCCTTGGTATTATGAAAAGTGGGAATATCTTTCAATTTAATTCGCGTAAAGAAGCAACTGCTAGGTAGGCTTCTCCCATTAGTTATCCTCCAAGAATGGAAGTTGAAGAGCCATTATCCACTAAGGATGTCTATTCCTGCACTCTGTAAGATTTTATCTCATGTCTCGTTAGTGAGATTATCAGCCAAAAGGGACTATTCGCGTTAATATGCTTGTAATCCAATTACTTATGTGATTATTCAATGAAGCGTTCCAAGAAAGGATTACAGATCGCTACTTGCATTGTAATTTGATTTGTAACGCCCCAACCTTCTTATTTCTGCTTTTGAAAATATTTGACACAACTGTCAATCTGCTTTAGTGGCCAAGTGTTTTGGGTGTGTGTGAGAGGTTCTAAGTTCAAGCCTTACCTTTGGCAAATTTTGTTATTTTTCTAATATAAGCTTTATCTTAGTTCAGTTCAGTGGGCTTATATTTAATTATTTGTTATTTCATATCAGAATGAGCTTGCTGGTTCAAGTGGTAAGAGAGTCTGTGTGTTGGAGGTCCTATGTTTGAATTCCTACGTGAGCGTGAGTATTATTTTTGCTCAGTTCGGTGTTAAGAGTTTTGGTTGTCTTAGAGTTTTGAGTAGTGGGTAGTTTTGATGGAGAAAATATTGGGGAGTTGGGATATGGGGAGTTATCCGATTCTATTTTATTATTTTTATTTTTATCTTTTTATTTTTCAGCTCTCATCTCTTCCAACTCTCTGACGTCAATTCAGTCTTCCTCTCTTGGGTTCTGTTATTCCTTTTTTTCTTTCCCTCCTACACCTTTTAAACTTCGATTCTTTCATCCTTATTCAACTGAGTCTCACTTCGTTTGTTATTCGCGCGTTCTAGTAAGTTTTTCGTCTCAATTTCATTTTGTAGCACAAAAATGGTTTAGGAAATTTGATTTCTACGAACTACTGTGTAGGAGAAGGCGGTAGAGTTGCGATTTTCACTTCCAAAGATTAATTTATATGTGTATTCGTGTTTGCAGTAGTAAGTTTTTGAATGTTTCTCGGTTTAGGTTCTGTTTAAATTTGTTGTTTGGTTGTTAAACCGATGTTGGGTTCACTAATTTTAGGTTTCAGAGGGCTCGAGAGTGTCTATGCTTCAAACTGATACCAATTGTGTACCCAAAATGCAGGAAACAAGGCTTCAGAAAAGGCCAAAAAAATAAATTTGTCAACGCCACATGGGCATGTGGTCAGCTGTGTGAGTGGCCGTGTGGTCAACGAAGGCATGGCTGTGCACGAGACACGACCGTGCAGTGGTCGGAGTGTGGCCGTGTTAGCCACACGGGTTAGGCCAAGTTGGGCATGTAGACCCACACGGGCAATCCACAAGGGCGTGTGGGTTTTTAGGCCAAGCCGTGTAAACCATAATGGCAAGGCCAATCTGGGCGTGTGGGCCACATGGACATGTGGGCCTACACGGGCAAGCCATATGGGCATGTAGGCCCAAAATTCTAGAATTCTCCCTAAGGTCACACGAGATCGACTGTGGGCCTACTGTAGGGTCAGTAAATGTTAACCAAACCCTGGAGTCATATGATCTGCTAGTCTGATATTCTGATCTGAACTTATCACTATTATGCATGTCAAATTTATCTTACGTATGCAGTATATGCATCTGTATTCTGATATTTGTAATTATATATACACATGCGAGCATGTTTCATCTATATATTCTATATCTATTATTGGGGGTGGGATGTTGTATATGGAGGAAGTGTTCTGAAAGGCGAACTTCGCCTCTATTCTGGCAGCTATACTGCACTTTATCTATTATGTGTCATAACGGCACAACATGGTGTGTAGGGTTGGGTGGGTGTTTTTAACCACACATGGTGTGTTGGGATGAACGGAGATGGTGTGTAGAGGATGGGGGTAGGATTCTATTATTTGATCTGCATATCTGTATCTAATTCTGATTCTGAAATGGGCTTGGGCCTAAATCTGTATCTGTCAGTTTTATGATAATCTGTATGTGAGTGCATGCTTAATTCTATTGGGTTACACGTCGAGTTTACGTAAAATCACCCCGTTTCTCTGTTCTAAACAGTTAATCCACAATTTTAGGTGGATCACTACGATAGAGCCTCTCGGTGACCACGAGTTCGTAGACTATTTTTGTTTATGGTTTTTATTTTAAGTTAAGGGTTATTTTTGGATTTTTTTTGTAAAATTGGACTCTTCGGACTCTTTGGTTGATTTTCTTTGGACTTGGGTTTTCGTTTTAGTTTTAATCTGTGACTAATATTTTTAACTATGGTTTTTACTAAAACCAATGTTTCCTAAAAATACGGACTGTTTTCATTAAACACAACATTTTTCGTATGCTTTCGCTATTAAACACATTTTAAGGCAAAGTAATTAACTAAATAAATAATGTTTTGACAAGAAAATAGGCAAATAAGAATTGAAACCTGAAATAGTTTATCACATTGACTTCATTTTTAAAACCCATTTCTTGTGACACCTCCGAATTCAGCCATAACATTTAGGTCGGGTTTGGGGTGTTATAGATTGTTTATGTGATAAGTTTGGTAATGCTCTGTAACCTTGTTTTGGTGATGGATACGGGTTAGGGGTCTTACAAAATCGAGCTGACAATTTAATTGGTGGTTGGAACGAGCCAGTCGAGCTATTACTCGCCTGGACTAAACTGACAGTAGCCAAATTGGCTCGTAGTGCCGTGAGGGTGCCGCACCTGCACCATCGGACACTATGGTGTTGACGGCTACAATGGCAGCATTCTGATAGCTGGCGGGTGGTCCTTCGGTGATTGAGTAATGGATGAATTATGCTCCTACTAGAACTCTATCGGATAATTTGATTTCAGATTAAATATTCCAAAGATAATATTATTTTAATAGTTTTAATATTAAATTTAATTTAATACTTATCTTGATAGTATTTTATTAACTTAATATTAAAGTGATTAGCTTATTATTAAATTTGATTTAATATTTATCTATAAGATAAATATTCTATTACTTTAATAGACTTAATATTAAATTTAATCATAGTTGAACTCTCTAAGCTCTCCCTATATAAAGAGAGACATGTGTCATTATTTTTCACAAACTTAAATTCAATAGAAAATTCTTTGAAATGATTATTTCTGAAAATTTCTAGAGATATTTTTCTTATTTACAACTTGATCTAAAATTTTAGAGAAATTGTGAAATTACCCTGCTAGTAATTTTGTGGAAAATTTTCTAATTCGAAGCAAGCTCACACTTGACAGATGTGAGCTTGAGGATAGAGGAGAAGACTATTCAGTCAAAACGTTCATGCTATATGAATAAAAAAGGTACAATTTTGATTAAGTGTTTAATACTTTAGATATCACAACCAAGTTCTAGTTTTGGAAAAAAAATTTAAAACTTCATTTTTTCCTTAAACTTATTTTCCGCTTCGTTTTTCAAATCCAATTTTCCAACATAAATCTCTTTCGATGTGTTGCCTGTAGGACCTATGTACTATTTTCTCGATGTTGCCCTATAGAGCCTATAAATTGTCGTCACGGTGTCGCCCCAAAGGACCAGTCGTCAATCATTGTTGCTGTTTTACTTTAACAAGCTAGTCGATAGAAATCCACGATACTGCCCAGTCTCCCTTAAGTTCTCATTGAAATCTGCCCAATCCTCCAGTTCTCCAATAATTCCTAACTTCATCTACCCCATCAAGGTAAAATACCTTCGTACTCCGCATGCGAGATACTCATACAATACATGCAATCAAGGCACTTAATACATGACACAAGATACGCCACATATGATACACCATATAATATCCATTTAACATGCAATGATCATATTTGCAAATACTCACATACTTGTACAAGCATATGCATTCACAACATTCTCAGTCATCCTTTTTGCACACAACGATAGACTCAATTAAACAAGAATAGTCACAACATAAATTAGTTAACAACCCAATCTCATCAACCGCTTAGCTTGTCCATGCTAGAGCCTCCTTCCTCTTGGCAGCTAAGCATGACAATCGCATAAATCGATTAAATTGAAGTCATACAAACCTTAACCCAAAATTTACTTAGCAAAAACTTATGAGGACCTTTTGTCGTCTTTTGTTCTCAATTTCTCAAGCACAGAGAGTTAGGACGCTTACCAGTCTCAAAATCTCTCTACTTTCAGACTCCAATTCTCACATCTCCTGCTCCATACAGAGCTCTCCTAATTTCTCTTCTTTTCTGGAGCAACCGAAGAAGACAAAACAAGTAGAAAGAAAATTTTCAGAATGAATTTAAAGAGGATTTTTTCTTCTTTTTTCCTGAATGTCCTCATCTATATCTCCTCTACACGGTCTTTGAAACCCTTTTAGCCAATCGTTGAAAATCATTATGTCCCCCACTATGGAACCAATCGATTCCATCCTCACCAAACAAAAATTAGAACTCAATTATTTAATCGATAATTCACAATTTTTCCCAAAGTTCCTGGTAGAGTTGGCCAACTTACCATATGTTCAATTAGGTCCCAAATTTCTTCCATATTTGGGTCCTTTAAGATATTCGGGGTGTGACAGCTCTAGCTTAGGATGTGCCACTAGCATTTATATTCATTCTTAGCGGACTTGTAAAGTTAAATTCGAATCCTTGAATTCTCCTATGACTTTCACCAAAGTGAATTCCATAACTAATGTAGGTGTAAATATGCAAGAATAAGCCGACTGACCGTCATAACTTATATCCACCTCATCTACTAGAACAGGCACCATGGCCTTATGATAATATCAAATCACCCTTTTTTTGGACTCATACTAGTGGACATATTGTGGAATCATATTCACGAGATAGTTTTGGTGAACTTTCCTTAAAATGATAGTCTTGGCGGACTTTCCCCATATTAGATAATCCTGATAGACCTCCCATATTAGATAGTCCTGACGAACTTTCTACATGATATTCCTAATGGACTTTCCACGTTAGATAGTCTTGACGGGCTTCTCATGTTAGATAGTCCTAATGGACTTCACACATATACGGTAATGTCATAGCCATGGAGTTCCATTCGTCCCACTAAAGGCTTTTATACGTCCCACACAAGGGGCTCCCAATCATCCCATAAAGGGCTCTTATATTGGTGCGTACCATTCTCCGTGTCATTTCAAATGTCCTTTCTTAGCTCATTCAAGCCAAGCCTCCCTGAAAGCCACATACATAAAATGCATATGCAACCTATGCATGACTATTTGAACCTCCGCAAAGCCACATAAATAGAAGGCATATCATACACACATTCCACCAATAAAGACTATAAATCACACGACATATATCTTGCCAAACATTTCATTGATATATCATAATAATACTTATCAGTAGCCAATCATATCACTTTAATACTCAATAATGCATTACACTAAACACATTGTTTACTCAACATAACTAGTTCACAACAATCTATATATTTACATACTACACTGCTTGAACCACCATACACTATTACTTCACTATAACATTTTCATAGTTCAATTATCCAATAATTCATCATTCATAAAACATTGAAGTAAGTCTATTCTACTTACAAAACTAAAGAAAACATTTATTTACTAGCTAAGTTCTAGAACTTACCTAGAAGTTGATGCCAAATCCACCCACTAAGCTTTTTCCTTTCCTACATGTGCATCCAGCAGCTTGATCAATACTACAAAACAACCAATTCAGACTCTCCAATCATCAAAATGATCATACTTTACTTGTATATAGAAACTATTTAAGCAACTATTCAAGACTTCAACCTAGAACAAAATAGATCCGACGGCTAATTGACATCTTTAGCTTTCTCTCATTTCCTTAAATCCATGCATTCAGAAAGATTAAGAAACTTTCTAGCTTGATAAATCATCAGTTATTTGTGCACAACCTTAGTTTCTTTCCTTCATACAGATTGCTTTTCATCTTTCTTCCTTGCAACCCAACCAGTAAAGATGGTGAAAAAAGAACAGAGAAAGAAAAGGACAATCCCAGAGGATAACATATCTCCTTTATATAGTACTCTCTCACTTCTTTCATCGGTCTCAATTTCAACAACCAAATGTACAACCTCTTAATCATTACGTCTCCCACTAACTTAATTCTAGTTCATCTTGGAATAAATTTAGTTTGAAAACGACTTTCTTACACAATGGAAAATTAAAATTTTGAAAATCGACCAGGTTTGTGATATTTATAACAATTAGCCTTAGATCGAAATTGTACATGATTTTTGAATAAGCGGATCCTTGACGATTTTTAGCTTTGAACTAAGTGATCTTCTCCACTATTCTCATACCAAGAACTACTTCAAGTGTGGGCTTGAACCAGTTGAATCAAAACACAAAACTAGAAAAAGTTTTCTTTTCTTTTGGGTGAATATGAAAAATCTCTCTTTTTTAATAGAAACCGATAGAATTGTTATTCTAGAAAAATATATTTAGTAGTTGGGAATAAATTCTCTCTATTTTTTGGCAAAATAAAAATCTCTCAAAGTTATACAAATAGCTCTATCAGTGCCATCTATTTATAGGAAGAGAAGGTAGAACCCTTTTTGAATTGTAGAGGTTTATTTCAAATAGAAAAAACAACTTCCTAGTACAACTAAGAGAGGGGGAGGGGCTAATAGGGTGTATTTCCCCTCATATGTTTTATGATGGAGATTTGGGCCTCTTATTGTATTAGGCTTAATTATATGTGTTTTTTTGGATCTTTAAGCCAACACTTTATAATTTAATTCAACTCAATATATATTATTCTATTTTCTAAGATAAATATTAATTTTCTAATTAAATAATTTTCTCATCCCAATTTCACTTCTAGTAAAATTATGATGATTTTCCCTAGTAAAATTTTCAAGAAAATATATTCAATATTTCACAACTCAACTTGTTCTCTATTGTAACAGCCCGAAATAGGGTCTGGTCAGAATAGTGGTTTCGTAACCACAAATTCGAAGTAAAATTTTGAATTTTTGTAAATTTTTTATAAGATTTGATTTATTGATATATGATGTGAAAGTATTGTTTGAAAAATTTTATTGATTAAGTGCCCAATTTTATCTTTGGGACTAAATTGCATTAGTTGCAAAATGTGATGTATAGAGTTTAAGTACCCAATTGAAATGGGGGTTTGAATTGGAGGTCTTTATGTTGCAATTAGACCATTAAATAGTGCCATGGACACAAAAGGGCATTTCTAGAAATGTTTGTTAGTTATGTCATTAAGGGCATTTTTGTCCAATGAAGAAAAAGACAAAATAAGATGATATAAACATCATCTTCTCCATGGAAATGAACCCCATGGCCGCCGATTCTTCATTTCCTCCATGGCTAAGGCTTCTTTGCTTTCCATACTCATTTGTAAGTACGATTTTGCCCCGTTTTTGGTTATTTTTGTATTTTCGAGTTCCTCTAAGTTTAAGTTTCATGATTCTACCATTATTTTCAAGAGATTTTGGGGTTCAAAAATATACACATTTGTGTTAAGTGTGTATTTGGTTGATTAATGGTAGATAATGAAGGCTTAGAGGGTTATATGCATGTTTTTGGGAATGAAATTGGATGAAATTGTGTAAAAAGGGACTAATTTGTAAAGTTTACAAATTGTTCTTAAATATGTTAATTATTGGTAAATTGAGTGTCATTGTTGTGAAAATGGGTTAAATAAGCCCATGGAATAAAGAAAATGAGATTTTGAGTCCAAGCGACTAATTTGTAATTATTGAAAAGTTGAGGGGTAAATTTGAAAATTTACCCCAAATGTGAATTATGTTCGAAATTGAATAGATAATTGATAAATGATATTTTGTGTGTTAATTTAGTCCAAAAAGGATGTGACAAAGCCTGAGTAAGAGAAATAGAATAATCTCGAGAAATTAATTCGTTGGTGATTCAGGTAATTATATGTGAATTCTAGCATATTTTGATAAAATATAATTATTTATTCATAATCGTGTGATTATATAAATATGTGAATCATGAAACAATCAGAAACCGTATATATATCTGTAAATGTGGAATTAAGTTAAATACACAAAATTCTGATTAGTTTCTGGATGAACTTCTGAAATTATCCGAATAATTGTTCGTTTATGATTGCGTGATGATAATGATTTTTGAATTGTGAAATGAATGGAAATTGATGTACTTCCATATTCGTGGAAAATAGGTATGTTCTGTGAATTTCGATTAATCATTTGATATATCTCTGAAATTGTGATAACGATGAATTATCTATACAATCCCTATTGAGCAAGTCAGAATAAACGTAGATATAAGTGACATTGTCACTAGAGGGTTCTGATTCTGTCTGATATAGTTCCCGGGTGCTGGGTGGTCTAGCATGTGCTGCAGACACCTGTCAGCTTATGCGAGCAGGCCCGTGGTAACTTCTGTTCTGTTTCTGTTAGTAGCTTTGGCTACCACTCTGTTAGTAGCTTCGACTACCACTCTGTTAGTAGCTTCGGCTACCCCTCTGTAATGTAGCTTCTGCTACCCCCATGGCTCTGTCATGTCTGTGAGGCACTTCAGTGCTAACCTCTGCATATCTGGTTATATTCCAACATTGCTCAATGGGATTAGATTAACCGTTCTGTAACGAAGTGTTTCTGCATGTAAAACGAAATAGTTCTGTACATTGAATTTGGTATGGATAAACATGCATATGATTGCTATATGAAATGTGCCCAAAGGAGTTAGTTGAAGATGTAGTGATATGAGTTGATATTGGCTATGTTAAAGTAAACGATTCATTGAATTGTTACGTTGCTATGAATTTCATATGACTTACTGAGCTATTATGGCTTACTCTGTTCCTTTCTTTCTTCCTCAGTATATCAAGACTGTGGGATTGGGAGCCGAGGTGTTGGAGTATGCTTCACACTGTCAAGCTTCATCAGTATATTATGTCTTGATGTGTTTGGTTTATGGCATGTATAGAAGATTTATAGATATGTATAGTTATTTTGTAAACTTATAAGTTCTATGTTCTTAATGTTTGTATAAGTAAAGTATTAGTTGTATTGGTTGTATATGAGAATGTTTGCATGTTAGGGAGGTTAAGGCTTGGCATATAGCCTGACACGGTCTGCATGGCATGGCACAAGGGCGTGTGTCATGGCCGTGTGGGATTTGGTAGGATGCTCCACGGGTATGCGGCACGGGCGTGCCTAGGCCGTGGGCGATACACGGCCTGACCTTACGGGCGTGCCACTAGACCGTGCCTTCCTTGTACCTTGATTTCAATTTTAGTGTACCACCCGGGCAGGAGACACGGCCGTGTGTCTCAACCGTGTGGGAGTACACGGCCCCCAAACGACCGTGTGGGGTGACCGTGGCCAATTTGACAGATTCGACCACGGTCTCTAGACATGGGCGTGTGAAGGCCACACGGCCTTAGCACACGGCCGTGCTTTGTGTCACACGAGCGTGTGACATAGTTTCGAAAGTGAAAAATTTTTTGGGCGTTCGATTTGATAGGATTCGAATCCTAATCATCTATAAAGTCCGTATTACATTCAAAACTCTCGATCAGGGTCAGAAAGAGCGAATTTGTATGTGATTCTGTGACTATTTTTAGAGTTAAGTTCTGTGAAGGTTTGTTTAAATCCCGTAACGCTCTGTACTCTATTCCAGCAACGGTCTCAGGTATAAGGGTGTTACATCTATGACCGAATGGTTTATTTTTATTTTCAGGCTTTATAACTACTCAAAAATATTAACTCATTCTTTTGATCATTTCTGAGTAATCCATGTACATTTGCAAATGAATCATTTCTCATTTTCATTCATTTTGAGAAAGCCGCATTCAATTTCAAATGATTCCATTTCTCTATTTTATAGAAACTCATAATCATTTTTGAATATTTTCCATTTCTCTATTTCTATTCATTTAGTTCATTTTGATTCAAACACGCAACTCATTTTTTATTTCAACAAGCTAATGGAGGGACTGATTGGACATATGTAATTAGGGTTCAAATGGTTTATAATTAAGTTTTAGTTTTTCATATATTACTTATAAACTTATTTAGTCACGAAGTCATTCCACTCTCATATCGTGACTGAGCTCTCCCTAACAACATACCAGTACGAAAATTTCTACTCAGTGCTCATCCAATGACCTTATCATAAGTGTGTTACCCTCATAGGATATTCTTAATTTCTTTGGGATAATATTCACTCTCCCAATATGATCCTATTTTATCTCATAGTAACCATTACATCTTCCTTCATGAAAAGTCAATCACTATCAAATATTAATCAAGTAATCATAAAAAAGATGAACAACCAATGACCATGTTTATTTTTTATCAACCATATAATGCCAATGAGAGGACATCTCATGTCTCGAGCTAAGAATTCCACTATTGTGATGACACTATGTATTACAAAAGTCGTACACCTAATACACTAGCTTTTAGTTGCTTATCTATTCGAACTGAAGCTTTTACTTACATCAAAGTGTATGAGTAACACATACATAGTCCTCTATCCACTCAGGATTTAGGTATGCCACACTATGAACGTCAAAAGTGAACAAATCCAAAAATGTGTTTAGGATCTATTCTTTTTGGTCTGTCCAATGTACTGTCAGGCCAGTCAGTCACATCTATGTCTCTCTCTTTTGAAAGTCATTCGCACCGATGCCCAAGATAAAGCATCTCCCCAATTGGACTTGATGGACAAAATATTAGTCTTTCAATTGGTTTTCTCATTTCTTATTAGACTAACAACATGTTTAGATTCGTCTACTAATACAAGTTATCTTTTTGTATTACAATTTGACCATGTAATACCACTTGGTATTAGTTAAACATTAGACAACCAGTGAGCAACATTGCTTCCATTTTACTTTACATACAAAAACCATGTGAAGATATTATACAAAGTATTAATGTAATTCATGAATAATTTTATTAACCAATCTGTTTGAAAAAATTACAAGTGTACATTGATGAGAATACTACACTTAGGGCACCAGATCCAACAGTTCATAACCAACCGGATTATGGTTGAAATCCAACTTTTCCTCAACCAATTTGCTACTTGTGGTTATTTGCAAAAAGAAAAGCCAGATTAGAGAACCTTTCAATTTAGTATGCCAAATTCTTTTGCTACTTAAGACTTTCCAAATTTGGGTGTGACAACTCTCCCACCTTAAAAGAAAATTTCCGTTCCCAAAATTTCTTATAATCGAGAAAAGTTAATTTCCAGTAAAGCGACATGTATTAACTTTACACAAGGTACTTATGAAAATCTTTGTACCCCAATACTTGATGGATTAATCGTGTAACACTCCAAACCCGGCTTAGACGTTATGACCGAATCTAGAGGTGTCACAAGAAATGGGTTTTAAAAATGAAGTCAATATGATAAACTATTTCAGGTTTCAATTCTTAATTGCTCATGTTTTGTCAAAACGTTATTTATTTAGTTAATTACTTTGCCTTAAAAAAAGCATACAAAAAATGTTGTGTTTAATGAAAACAATCCGTATTTTTAGGAAACCTTGGTTTTCGTAAAAACCAAAGTTAAGAATATCAGTTGCAGATTAAAACTAAAACGAAAACCCAAGTCCAAAGAAAATCAGCCAAAGAGTCTAGAGAGTCCAATTTTACAAAAAAAATCAAAAATAACCCTTAAATTAAAATAAAAACCATAAACAAAAATAGTCTAAGAAACACGTGGTCACCGAGAAGCTCCGTCGCACCAATCCACCTACGACTATGGATTACCTGTTCAGAACAGATAAACGGGGTGAGTTTACGTAAACTCAATGTGTAACCCAACAAAATTAAGCATGCACTCACATATAGGTTATCATAAAACAGATAGATATAGATTCGGGCCCAAGCCTATTTCAGAATCAGAATCAAATACAGATATGCATATAAAATAATAGAATCCTACCCCCATCCTCTACACACCATCTCCGACCATCCCAACACACCATGTGGGGTTAAAAACACCCACCCAACCCTATACACCATATTGTACTGTTACGACACATAATAGATAAAGTGCAGTCTAGCTACCAGAATAGAGGCGAAGTTCGCCTTTCAGAACACTTCCTCTATATACATCATCTCGCTCTTAATAACAGATACAAAATATACAGATGACACATGCTCGCATGTGTATATATAATTACAGATATCAAAATACAGATGCAGATACTGTATACATCAGATAAATCAGACATGCATAATAGTGATAAGTTTAGATTAGAATATCAGACTAGCAGATCGTATGACTCCAGGGTTTAGTTAGCCCTTACTGACCCTACGGTAGGCCCACAGTAGATCGGAAAGACCCGTGCGACCCTAGGGAAAATTCTAAAATTTTGGGCTCGCCCGTGTGGGCCCACACACCCATGTGACTCACACGCCCAGATTGGCCTTGCCCTTATGGTTCTCACGGCCTGGCCCAAAAAACCCACACACCCGTGTGGACTGCCCGTGTGGGCCAACACGCCCAACTTAGCCTAACCCGTGTAGCTCACACGGCCACATTCCAGCCATAACACGGCCGAGTCTCGTGTATGGCCATGTCTTTGTCGACCACACGGCAGTGTCATCGCACACGACGACTCACACTAGGAGCACATGCCCGTGTGGCGTCGATAATTTCATTTTTTAGCTTTTTTTGAAGCTTCATTTCCTGCATTTTGGGTACACACCTGGTATCAATTTGAAGCGTAGACACTCCCGAGCCCTCTGAAACCTAAAATCAGTGAACCCAACATCGACTTAATAACCAAACAATGAATTTAAACAAAACCTAAACCGAGAAATGTTAAAAAACTTACCACCGCAAACACAACTACACCCAGAAATTAATCCTTTGAGGCAAAAATCGCAACTCTACCGCCTTTTCCTACACAACAGTTCGTAGAAATCAAATTCCCTAAACCATCTTTATGCTACAAATAAAATTGAGATGAAAAGCTTACCAAAACATGCGAATAACAGACGAAGTGAGACCCAATTGAATAAGGACGAAAGAATCAAAGATCAAAAGGTGTAGGAGGGGAAGAAAAAAATGGAATAACAGAACCCCAAAGAGGAAGATTGAATTAACGTCAAAGAGTTGGAAGAGAGGAAAGCCAAAAAATAAAAAGATAAAAATAAAAATAATAAAATAGAACTAGATAACTCCCAATATCCCAACTCCCTAATATTTTCTCTATCAAAACTACCCACTACTCATAACTCTAACACAACCGAAACTCTCAACACCGAACCAAGCAAAAATAATACCCACGCTCGAGCAAGAATTCGAACATAGGACCTCCAACACACAGACTCTCTTACCACTTGAACCAGCAGGCTCATTCTGATATGAAATAACAAATAATTAAATATAAGCCCACTAAACCAAGATAAGCCTTAGATTAGAAAAATAACAAAATTTGCCAAAGGTAGGGCTTGAACTTGGGACCTATCATACACACCCAGAACACTTAGCCACTAAAACAGACTGACAGTTGTGTCAAATATTTTCAAAAGCAGAAATAAGAAGGTTTGGGCATTACACAATCATACATTTCATATTCATTATTCATAACCAAACATAAATCGTTCATATATGCTCGTATTGTCCCTAACACGAACCCTCAAGGCCCAAAAAAAGCCTTTAAAATAATTCGGGACTTAAAAGTAAACTTATGAAAATTTTGAGAAAACAATGAAAATTTCAAAGTACAGGGGACACACGCCCGTGTCACAGGCCATGTTGACATTCGAAATGGAATCACGTGGCCATGTCCTAACCCATTTTCGTCCCCGTGTAACTCACTAACTTGGGTCACACGGCCAACCACACACCCATATGACTAGCCCATGTAACTCACTGACTTGCTTTCATTAGAAATCTTAGGGGACACTGGCCATGTCATCTGACTGTGTGTCACACACGGCTAAGAAACATGCCTGTGTCTCTGCCCGTGTGGATGAAAATAGGCTATTTTCTAAGCCACATTTCTCACCCAACTTTGGTACCAACCTACACATTTCAATAACATATAACCACATCCAAAAATAGACATTCAAACCAACCCAAAATCAAACCTAAAACATGTAATATCCATCCACACAATATAGTATCCATACACCTTTATTTGATCACTTATAAGCATACCAAGTATACTTACAAAATCTACCTAAATGTTTATTTGCATATATGCACATAATGCAAAAAAATAACATGTATACCACTTCACTAATTCATCTAATAGGTACCAAACTAGCAATATACCATCAAGCATTCTTATAGAAATCATGAATCATACAAGATATGGCCAACCACACATATGTACATACCAACACATATGCCAAATCAAGCCACATTAAATGGCCCAAAACATATACGCTTTCATTAGCCAAAATGACCTATACATGCCATATAACCAAAGTACATGAAGTTCAAAAGTACCAAAACAACTGTTGAATAGTGTGATGAGATCTCTGACAACTTCCAATCTGAGCGAGCTTTCGAATTACTATAAAACATAGAAAAATAAACAAAGTAAGCTATTAAGCTTAGTAAGCTCGTATGGTTAATAAGTACAACTTACCATTCATCCACAATTTAAGAAGCATAAGTAAACATAGGGAAGTTTTCAATCAATCCAAAGATTACACATAATCACAACCATATTAGTCATGTATGAATCCACCAACTATGAGTTACTTATCATTCTTCTCACGAATACCTGAACTGGGTCGTATCATCTCTTATATCCTCATACCATCATCTTTTCCCATTGAAACATTTGGAATAATATTGGATATTTGGGTATCTCGCACACTAAGTGCCAAAATATGGTTAAAACCATCTCTATCACATATCTTATATAAATGCTCACTCTTGAGCCATCACTAAGTCTGCTCACACAAGCTGTAGGTCAAGTCGTAACTACACGGTGCTGTTCACACAAGCTATCGAGTAACCACAACACATGCCGAAAAACTCAGCCACCAGTAGAACGTACAGGACCAGCACCTATAACACAGTAACCCTTAATGACATGTCATTTGTATCCTATCTATTCCTAATGTTCAACTGGAATCCATATATTGCCGATAACTTATCGAGAATCTCCACAATGTCATGTTATCATAATTATATCAATTAGGTATTTAAACACAAATAATTTAATACTTATTAAACATACAAACTTACCTCGATATAGTACGGATGAAAATAATCGTTCAGTCTACATCTTGATCTTTTCCTCATCTAAATCCGTAAGTTGCTTTTCTTGATCTATATAATCAAATTTAACTATTTTAATTCTCATTCTATTCAATTCAATCCAATTTCATATTTTTGTAAATTTACTATTTTACCCCTAAACTTTTAACTTATTTACAATTTAGTCTTTATCTAATAAAAATACAAATTCATGCAATTTAACAGATATCCATGCTAGCCGAATTTCACCTAAGCCCACAATAGCTCATATTTTTCATTATTTCACACATTTACCTCATAACTTTCACATTTATCAATTTAATCCCTAATTGACATTTTCAACCAAAATCACTTTACAATTGTTGTTTAACTAACAACAAGGATATATTTTTCTATCGTCAAACATCAAAATACTCACACATTCATCAATGGAAAAACTCAAATACTTTATCAATTTTTCAAATTAGTCCTTGGGCTAGCTAGATTAAGCTACAACAACCTCAAAAACATAGAAATCAATAAAAATGAGACAAATTTCACTTACATGTACAAGGAGAGAGATGGCTGAATGTTTGAGCTTGGCTATGCCTTAAGCCCTAATTTCAGTGGTCATCTTCATTTAGGAAGATGATACTTCCTTTTTCTATATTTTAACTTAAGTTATTTTATTAATTACTTATTTAACCTTGGTTTATAACATCAAATTCATTTAAACAATGTCCATCTTTGTCCACTATTAATGTTAATAGTATAATTACCACATAAGGACTTCCACTTAAAGTTCTATAGCTATTAGACACCTTTAACTAATAGAACACAACTTTTGCATTTTACGCGATTTAGTCCTTTTTACTTGATTAAGCATGCAAACATCAAAATTTCTTAAACGAAATTTTACTACTATAATACTATCATGTTGTAGACATTAAAATAATAATAAAATAAATATTTCAACCTCAGATTTATGGTCCTGAAACCACTATTTTGATTTCACTAAAAACTAGATGTTATAGGTTTCACATACCAGACTTAGTTCGACCAGTTTTTGGGTGTCAGTCTCAATTTTGGGTTCTCAGGCCCAATTTTTTATCCTAAGTCCAAATTTCAAGTTCAATTACCCATTGGGTCAATTGTTTGACTTGAAAATTAATTTTTAAAATATCATATTTATTTTAATTAATTTGATTAATTTAATTTTACTAGCCAAGTATGAGGCCGAGTTCTTAAGACTAAGCCGCTATGCGAGAGGTATGGTGGCTACTGAGTACGAGCGATATGTTCGCTTAGAGGATGGCCTTAGGGACAACCTAAGGGTTCTGATAGCTCCACAGAGGGAACGAGACTTTACTGCACTAGTCAATAAGGTGAAGATTACCGAGGAAGTGAAGCACACTGAGCGCCAAAACAGAGAGAGAGGTAGGAACAAGAGGGATTCGGAGCCCTCGAGTTCCATTCAGAGGCATAAGAAAAAGGCCAGAGTTGATGGGCCGATCAGAGTTAGGGCCCCTGTTACTGCTACTAAACAGCCGCCGTGTACTAACTATGGTAGACAACATCAGAGCGAGTGTTACAAAAGACTGAGGCATGTTTTAGGTGCGGTTCTTTAGAGCATCGTATTAGAGATTGCCCGCTGAGGTATAATCAGATGCAAGCTTCTGGTGTGGGTACTACACCACCGAGAGTAGTTCAGCACCCATCGAAAAGCCGTGGTCAGGTTAGGGGTGGTAATGGTTAGGGTCATGGTCGTGGTCAAAGAGCACCAGGCAGAGGTGCTAACCAGATTGAGGTAAGATAACTAGTTCTAGTATATGCTGCACGTTGTCGAGAGAAGGGAGATGCTCTGGATGTTATTACGAGTACGTTCTTAATTTTCAATATACCTTATACTGCATTGATAGATATAGGATCTACTCATTCCTATGTTACCTGTACTGTTACTAAAAACTTGGGGATTCCGATTGAGAATACTTCGAGTGGAATTATGGTATTAAGTCCTTTAGGGCAGTCCGTCTGGGTTAATAAACTGTTTAGGGATGTCCCTTTAGAGGTACAATGGGTAATCTGTCTGGCTAATCTTATGGAACTTCCTTTTGGGGAATTTGATCTCATATTGGGCATGGATTGGCTAGTTAAACACCAAATGAGCTTGGATTGTGCCACTAAACGGGTAGTACTAAGAACTGAGGAGAACGACGAGGTAGTTGTAAATTGGGAACGTCAGAACTACTTGAGTAATGTGATATCTGTACTAAGGGCAGAAAAGATGGTTCATAAGGGATGTAAGGCTATTTGGCCTACATAAGTGTTCCAAATTCTGGGGATTCTTCTGTTGAAGGTATCAGAACGGTTAAGTATTTTTCGGATGTGTTTCTTGATGAGCTACTTGGGTTACCTTCGAACCGTGAAGTAGAGTTTGGGATTGAGCTCATTCTTGGTACAACTTCGGTGTACATCACCCCTTATAGAATGGCATTAAATGAGCTTGTAGAGTTTAAGGCTCAGATTCAAGAGTTACTGGATCATGGGTTTATTCGCCCTAGTGTGTCTCCGTGGGGAGCGCCAGTTTTGTTCGTGAAAAAGAAGGATAGATCTATGCGCATGTGCATCGACTACTGACAACTGAACAAACTGACCATTAAGAATAAGTACCCCCTACTGAGGATATACGATTTATTTGATCAGTTTCGAGGAGCATCAGTATTCTCTATGATTGATCTTCGATCTGGGTATCACCAGTTAATGGTTAATGAGGCCAATGTGCATAAGACGGCGTTTAGGACTCACTATGGTCACTATGAGTTCTTAGTGATGCCGTTTGAACTAACAAATGCACCAGTAACTTTTATGGATCTGATGAACTGAGTGTTCCAGCCCTATCTGGATCAGTCCGTAGTAGTGTTTATTGATGACATTTTGGTGTATTCGAAAACTAGGGATGAACATGATGAACATCTCTGAATGGTTCTGCAAATTTTAAGAGAGAAACAACTATATGCCAAGTTCAGTAAGTGTGAGTTCTGGTTGTGAGAAGTAACATTTTCTGGGTCATGTGGTATCTGCTAAGGAGATTAGGGTTGATCCTTGTAAGATTGAGGCTGTCTTGGATTGGAAGCAGCCTAAGACTGTATCTGAGATTTGCAATTTTCTAGGACTGGCTGGGTACTATCGATAATTTGTAGAGGGCCTTTTTGTAATTTTAGCACTATTGACTAAGCTACTACATAAGGGCATACCATTTAATTGGACTGATGTGCAGCAAAAGAGCTTCAAGAAGCTGAAGACTGTACTAACTGAAGCCCTTGTTCTAATACAGCCAGAGTCTGGGAAAGAGTTTACAATCTACGGTGATGCATCACATATCGGTTTAGGATGTGTGTTGATATAAGAGAGTAAGGTGGTTGTGTACGCGTCTCATCAGTTTAAGACTCATGAGGTAAACTATTCTACACATGACATGGAGTTGGCTACAATGGTATTCGCACTGAAAATTTGGAGACATTACTTGTATGGCGAGAAATGTATCATTTACACTGATCACAAGAGTCTCAAATATCTTCTTAATCCGAAGGAGTTGAACCTTAAGCAGTACAGATGGATTGAACTACTAAAAGATTTTGACTGTACGATTGAATACCATCCTAGTAAGGCGAATGTGGTGGCCGACGAACTGAGTCGTAGGGCTATAACTAATTTGAGGGCGATGTTTGCTCATCTCAGTTTATTTGATGATAGTAGTCTGTTGGTTGAACTCTAGGTTAAACCGATGTGGATCGAGCGGATTAACGGTAAATAGTTGGAGGATGAGTCATTGGGTCTTCGATTTCGACAGATTGAGAGTGGTAACACATTGAATTTGGGACTGAATAGCGAAGGGGTACTTTGTTTCCATAGGAGAATCTGTGTTCCAAAGGATACTAATTTGAGGCAGCCCATAGTAGCCCTTATGCTATACATCCTGGCAGAAATAAGATGTATCGAGACCTTCATAAGTTGTACTGGTGGTCAGGTCTTAAGCGAGAGGTTACTGATTTTGTGAGTAAATGTTTGACATGCCAGCAAGTGAAAGTTAAGCATCAGCTACCCTCGGGTTTACTGCAGCCAGTTAAGATTTCGCTCTGAAAGTGGGAGAGAGTGACTATGGACTTCGTTAGTAGGTTGCCCTTAACGCCTACTAAGAAGGATTCAATGTGGGTCATCATGGATCGGTTGACCAAGTCTGTCCACTTCATACCTTTTCGTACCGATCATTTGCTACAGAAGCTAGCTAAGCTGTATGTGTCTGAGATAATGAGACTACACAGAGTACCAGTTTCGATAATATATTATAGGGATCCTCGCTTCATGTCTCAGTTCTAGGGAAAGCTACATGAGGCTTTGGGTACAAGGTTGGACTTTAGTACTGCGTTCCATCCTCAGATAGATGGTCAATCTGAGAAGGTGATTTAGATACTGGAGGATATGTTAAGGGGTTATGTAATAGACTTTCGAGGCAGTTAGGTGGACTATTTTCCATTGACAGAGTTCGCTTACAACAACAGTTACCAGTCTAGCATACAGATGGCTCTTTACGAGGCACTATATGAGCGTAGGTGTCGCACTCCTTTGTGTTGGATTGAGTTGGGCGAGCATCGTGTTCTGGGCGCTGAACTAGTTTTTGATACCAAGGATAAGGTCAGGTTGATTCGAGATAGACTAAAAGATGTATCTAATAGAAAAAAGTCGTATGCAGATCTGAAACACTGAGAGATAGAGTATTCTGTGAGAGACTTCGTGTTTCTCAAGGTCTCACTATAGAAGAAGATAATAAGGTTTAGACGCAAGGGTAAGTTGAGCCCTAGATTCATTGAGCCTTATCGCATACTGAGACGAGTGGGACCAATTACCTACTAGTTAGAGCTACCTCCAGAGTTGGAGCGGATTCACAATATTTTCCATGTCTCGATGTTGAGGCGCAACCGATCTGATCTCACACATATTGTTCTAGTGGAAGAGATTGAGGTTAGGCCAGACTTATCTTTTGAGGAGGAACTAGTTCAGATTTTAAATCATGATGTAAAAGTTCTAAGAAGAAAGAAGATTTTAATGGTTAAGGTTCTGTGGTGTAACCATAGTCGAAGGAGGCCACGTAGGAGCCTGAGGATGCGATGCGATAGTAGTATCCTCATCTGTTCTAATTAGGTAAAATTTCGAGGCCGAAATTTTCTTTAATGGGGGCAGAGTTTGTAATGCCCCAATAATTTTTAATATTTATTTTCGTATGTTTGAGACAAAAAATATTTGTTTGCTTCAATGGTTAAGTGTTCTGGGAAGTGTATGAGAAGTCTTGGATTCAAGCCTTAGCTTTGGCAAATTTTGTTTTTAATTAAATAAACCCTAACTCTAATCAATAGGCTTATAAATAAATATTGGAAAAATATGTCAGAATAGGCCTGCTGGTCTAGTGGTTAAGAGGAGTGTTAATGTGCGAGGGTTTTGGAGTTCAAGTACCAGTGCTAGCAAGGGGATTTATTTTTACTGCTTGGCCATGGAAGAGTTGTAGTTTGACTGAAATTGGAGTGTTTGAGGAGTGTGGGGAGTTGCCAAATTTTAAGAGGTTGTTAGAGGGAATTTCAGTTGTTGGGGATTTAGGGGAGTGTTTTGGGGAGAAAAAGAAAGGAATTTGAGTTTAGTGGGAGAGTTGTGCCGAATTTGAAGTGTAGTTACTCAAAATTTCGGCTGGAGTGTTGTTAGTTCCTCAGTTTTTTTCTCTGCTTTTTGGTTTGTGTTTTGTCTCTACCGAAGTGTCCTTACCAAGACTCTTTCCTCTACTACTGATTCTTTTCCTTTCTTTTCTACTTCTTGTCACTTCGAGTTGGTTGTTGAATTCATGTCTCTCCTCTCCATCTTTTTTCTTTTGTTTTTATTGTTTTAGCTTAAATCCTTTCCCCACTTGCTTTTATTATTTTTGCTTGTGTTTTAAAGATTCGTTCCTCTCTCTCTCTCTCTCTTCCTAATATTCTTTTTGTCATTAGCCTCTCTTTCCCTCAAGTCGGCCGTGCTAAAGTTTGGGCTTCTCCCTTTGTTCGAATATTAACAGTTTTTAAATCCCCTTTTATTTGGCTCTTTTTTTTTCTTTTGTGCTTTTGAAAGGCACTCAACTCTGTCGGTAGATTGGTAAATATGTAGTTTTTTTTATTATTTAGTTCTATAAGGTACTGACTGAAAGGTTGTTTGGTAATTAATTTGATAAGTGAAATGCAACAAAAGGTTTAACAAAAAGGTTCTTGTGGCTCTGTGGGTGGAGATCGGGAGGGTGGTTGGTGCTTCATTGAGGAATCAAGGGTGCGATTTCGTTTAATCTTGGTAAGGGGTTTTGTCGGCCAATCTATCTTTAGCGTCGTTTGTTCTTGACTGTGTAACAAAGTGTGTAACTGATTAATGACATTTTGGGCTTGAAGCTAGGTTGGGCATATTCGGAGTGCGGTTTAACCTCTAACAAATTCAGGTGTGTGTGTGTCTATGTGTGTGTATAAACACGACTTCGATTATGAAAATCAGTAAAAATTAGAATAAGTGAACGTCGACGCCACACGGTGTGCTCGTGCCTGTATAGGTAGCCCGTGTGACTGAACATGGGCGTATGACTAACGAGGCCAACCATGTGTAATTTCATGGGTTAGGCCGAATTGGGCCATGTGGGCCCCACACGGGTGAACCACACGGACGTATAGAGATTGTTGTGCCAGGCCATGTGATCCACACGGCCAATGCCATTTTGGGTCGTGTGGGCCACACGGGCGTGTGGGCCCACATGAGCCCGTAATATGGGTCGTGAGCCCATTTTCACTGCTTGACTGTTAAGGTTGCACGGGTCACCCGAGACGACTGTGGACCTACTGTTAGGTCAGTAAGCTTACCTAGACCGCTAATTGACTGAATGACTGTTATACGCCTGTGTGATGTATATATACATATGTGCATGTATGACTATGCTTTAGCATGCTATCTTAATTATACTGAATACATGTATGATATTCTGATATGACATGACATGATTGCATGATGCATTGCATGGGGTGGGTGTTATATTGATCGGAAGAAGTGTACTGAAAGGCTTCGAGCCTAAATTACTGGTAGCCCAGCTGCATAATACTGTATAGTGCCACATTCAGTACTTTCTAGAGTGTAGGGATGGGTAGGTTGATTATATCCCCACATGTAGTGTAAGATTGGACAGAGATGGAGTGTAAAGGCTGGATGGGTAGGATTTGTATACTATTTAATCTATTACTGCATTGATTAATGTTATTGTAATGGGCCAAGGCCTAAGTGTATGACTGTTCTGTACTGATATGGGCTAAAGCCCAACTGAGATGGTCACCGATGCTAAAAATGGGCTTAGGCCCAGACTGTGTTTGTTTCTGTCTGTTTGCTATTATGGGATTACACACTGATTTTTCGTAAACTCACCCATATGTTTTGACTGTACAGGTAATCCCATACATAGGCGGATCGGTGCAACGGTGGACTTAGTGGTGGCCACATGACCAAGCTAATCCGATTTAGTGTTTTATGATTTTGACTTAATTTTTGAGGTATTTTATTGTAATAATGGCCTTTGGATTTATATTTTTAAATTGAGATTTTATTGTTGTTTTGGTTTATAACTGCTAACAGTAGGAAAAAGACGTGAGTTTTCAAAAGATAAATGTTTTATCAAAATTACCTTAAATATGCAATTGGTTTAAAAGCTTTGGTGATAAAGGATGATTTGGAAATTAATAACATTTTTAAAAGTGATTAACTTTTCGATGATTCAAGCTTTGAAAATGAGCGACACGTTTTTAGATTCATCATTGAGTAAAACAAAGTGATTAAATAGAAATATGGGTTTTCATCGACATTACACTTTACGAAAAACACTTCAATGTGACATCGCCAGATTCGGCCATAACATCTAGGCCGGGTTTGGGGTGTTACAGTGTATGTGGAAACATAAAAATATATAGACTTTTTCAACCCCTTTTAGCTCTAATTCATGCAATTTCGTAGTAATTTTTGTCAAAATTCATACTTTAAGTATAAAAATAATTAATTTTCACTCAAATTATTAACATATTGAATTTTAATTATTTTTATAATAAATTTACACAAATTTGATTTATTTTTGACAGTTTTGTACAAATGGTGAAAATCGGCTCGGCAATCGCCTCAAAAGGCTTGAACCATTAGGATAATTTTTCTGCATTGAGTGAATCAAAAGTATGGCTGATTAATTTTCCAGCCATAGAAGATCCAAAAATATTAATTGAACATATTTTATAATCCATATATTGGGATAAAAATTAATTATAAACCTAAAGAAAAAAGGGTTCAATTGTGCTAAGAGAAGAGGACTAATCCACCAAGGATTTAATTCGTGATAGATTAATTGCATTATGTTCACTTAAATTATTATAATCGTGTATGTGTTGTTATTAGGCTTTGGTAGTTTATTCAATTAAATAAAATGATGCCTATGTTATACTTGCATTATGATTGTAAGGTAACAAATGAATTAATTATTAATCATATTGAAATTGTAATTAATTGACACAGTGATGCATGTTTAATCTTCTAAGGTAGTTGAAGGTGAAATTAGTGACAATATTAAACGATACATTAGCCTTACTTGCAAGATTATTGTGATTAAATTGTTTCAATATAGAACTATGTTGTTACTTCACTTAATCTTATACTTGTTTATGAAATTGATTAATTGTTTGAATTGATATTGAAATATATTCAAGAGATTAATTGGTTTAGTAAGTTTGTATGTGCATTAGTTAGAAAAATACCAAGTTGTGAAATTATTCATAACAGTGTGAGCATGAGTTTATTAATTTTAAGTTAAAGAATATAATTGATCTAACACATTTATGTCATATTGATTAAACTCGCTTTTAGAAATCGTGCATTGGATTATTTTACTTTTTATTTACAAAATTAGTTTTAGCTTTTAGATCACTTCTTCAAATCAACATATTTTCTTTCCTTCACCAAATTGTTTAAAGTTGCATTTCATAAATATTTTTCTTTCACAGTCCCTGTGGACACGATTACTCAATCATACTTGTCACTTTATTACTTGTTGCAATTGTGTACACTTGCACATTTCTGTCGTTCCAATATGTTTATTGTTTGTATTAAAGTATATGACAGATTTTGATTTCTTTGGTTATTAAAGTGTATGGTAGATTTGGATTTTTCCAAAGTTATGGTTTTTCATATGCATACATATAGCTAAAGGAAAGAGACAAATAAGTTCTTATTTGACAAATTAGTTTTTATTGAATTATTTGAAACTGTGTATGTCATTGAATTATTCAAATATGATTCAAAATAATTTTTAAATGTTGATACAAATATGATCATTGTTTGTATCAAAGTGAATTGCAAGTTTGAATTTTTTTCCTAAAGGTATTGTCTGCCATGTGCATACTAATATCCTTAGGAAAGAGACAAATTAGTTTTATTTTTATGACTTATCATTATTTATTGAATTATTCGAATCTGTGTATGTCATTGAATTATTCAAATATATTTCAAAATATTTTTTAAATGTTGATTCAAATATGATCCTTATTTGTATCAACTTGAATTACAAGTTTGGATTTTGTCTAAAGTTATTGTTTGCCATGTGCCTACTAATAGCCTTAGGAAAAAGACAAATCAATTCCTATTTTTATGACTAACAGTATCAAAGCTTCTTTAGATTCAATATGATTCAAATATGATTTAAATATGAATCAAACATGACAAACCAATTCCTAGTTGTCAAGAACATTTTTTTAAATGTTGATCCAAATATGATTATTGTTTGTATCAAACTGTATGGCAGGTTTAGATTTCTTTGGTTATTGTCTGCCATGTGCATGATACTATTTTAAATTTGTTCGTATTAAATTTTTTGATTATTGTACATTATAGAAATGAGTTTCTTTGTATTAAAGTGTGTGACATGTGCATGACAAAAATGAATTTGTTTGTATTAGTTTTTTTTTTTTTTTTGTACTGGTTATTGTCTAACACTGCCTAGGTTGTATTAAAGTGTTTGGTTATTGTCTGCCACTGCCTTTATTGATGTTAAATTTGTTTGGCAGGTTTATTTGATGATAAATTTAATGAGAGTAAAGAAAAAAATGCTTGATTTGATGTGTCTAATAGGGTTAGGGTTAATTTAAATGGCTTAAACATGGATGATATAGAATTAGGGGAACTGTTTGATAGTAATGATTCTAAGAGGTTAAATAGTGCACATGAATCTGACTCAAATGGCCAAAATTGGTCTGAGTTCAACTTAGACTATGACATGAATAATCCAAAACTTGAGGTTAGAATGTTATTTTAGACCAAAGACGATCTAGTCTAAAAGAAGTTGCCAAGTAGTATGGTAGGATGAATAGTTATTTTATTAAGTTCCCAAAATAAGATCAAAACAGGTTAAAGGCAGTTTGTAGTTCACACTATTCTTGGTACATACATGCCTCTACACTCCACCCTAATTACCCAACTAACCAAACTTGGCAAATTAGGAGTTTAAACCCTAATTTACTTTGCTAGGTCAACATTATAAAGACAAGTTCATTGTTGATCTTGATTATTCTTTGACATCATTGCAACACGATGTCAAAAGAGATTTTCTTTACCTAATCTCACTAACCAAATGTAGAAGGACTAAACTTAGGGAAGTAGAATTACTTGAAAGAGCTCATAAGGCCCAATATGAGAAGAAATATGAGTATATGTTGGAGGTTAGGACCCAAAATGTTGGAACAACAACAATCTATTATCTGGATAATAGGTTATTTCAAGGGATGTTTGTTTGTCTGCATGCATGTAAAGATGGGTATAGGGCTAGTTGTAGGAGGATAATAGGTTTAAATGGATTTTCTTGAAGGGATACTTTGGTGGCTACCTACTAGAAGTTGTTGGGATAGATGAAAATAATGGCATCTATCCTATTGCATATGCTGCTGTTGAAAGTGAAAAACAAGCATCATGGTACTGGTTCTTGGAGTTGCTCACAATGGAGTTGGAAATTGTGAGTTCATATCAGATATCTTTCATGTCTGACAAACAGAAGGTAAAACTCCATTTGTTTGCTTTGTTTTATGTTTTTTCTAATGTATGCCAAAGAATTAAACTATTTCTGTTCTATTTGCAAGGACTTGTAGAAGTCATATCTATGTTGTTTCTTAATGCACAAATAAGAGACTGTGTTAAACACCTACATGCCAATTTCAAGAAAGCTGGTTTCAAAACAAAGGAATTGAAAGATTTACTTTGGAAAGTTGTAAGATCTTGCAAGCACTCCAAGGCATTTTAAGGATGCCATGGTTGAACTGGAAAATACCAATCAACATACTTATAATTGGTTGAAGGGAAAGAACCTGGTTCAATGGTTAAGGTCCCACTTCTCATTTAGGAGTCAGTCTAACATGTTAGTGAATAATCTTTATGATGCTTTAACAAGGTAAACCCCTATTTATTTTCTATATGCAGTTCATTAAGGACCTTGTCTTACTAGTCATTTATGTTACTTACTAGTAGGTGATATTGGAAGTAAGGGGGAAGCCCATTCTGACCTTGATGGAAAAAATTAGAACCAAGATTATGTTATTGATTGTCAAGAAGAAAGAAGAAGCTAAAAAAATTAAAGGAATCTTGTGTCCAAAGATCAAGAAAAAAGTTGGATGTCAATATAAAAGATTCAATGAGGTAAATAGATCATTTTTTAATATGTATACCTTTATTCTACCATCACATGCTGGTGGGGCTCATCACATGCTACCTTTACTTGAATATGATATGTTCTAGTGACTATTTTTTAGGTGTGTTCCATCACATGCTGGTGGAACAGATATCAGGTTGAAGGTGGTCCAAGCAATCAGCATGTGGTGGATCTAGTTAAGAATTCCTACTCCTACAAGAATTGGGATCTCACTGGCATCCCTTGCACGCATGCAGTGACTGCATTCATCTAAAAAATGATGCCTTGAAACTTATGTACAAACCTAGTATACCAAGCGAAACCCAACTTGCCATTTACTCCAACTTTATCATTCCAATAAGGGTCCTAAGCAATGAGAGTCTGTGTCGGACATACTACCAATATTGCTTCCTACACTAAGAAGACTACTTGACAGATCTACTAAGGTGAGAAGGAAAGAACTTGATGAACCACAAACAACAACAAAGCTTACCAAGAAATGGGTGGAAATAAAGTGTAATAAATCCAAAAAATTAGGTCACAATACAAGTCACCCTATCAATCATTATATATGCAGCACAAATAGTGACAATTAGAATGCTTTGTTTTCTGTGTTTGTCATATGTAAAAAAAATGCATATTTAATATTCAACATTATAATATTTAAATATTTTTAAAAATTAAAATTGAAAACATACAATAATATTAATCTTGATTCAAGTAAATATTATATAAAAACAAATTTACTCATAAATAAATTTTTTTTCGAAAAATTACCTAAGCTTTTCAAAAGAATAAAATCAATTTACAAGGAAAGGAAATTATTTTTCTTTGACTTGTATGTCATTTTCTATTAAACAATCTGTTTTCCATAAAACAAATACAAAGGAAATGTCAAAAATATTTTTCCTAAGACGTTTCCCCATGAAACACACGCATCATAAGAAATTTGTCTTAAAGGGAGATTAACGGTGGAATCAAAAGTGTTAAAAGAATCAAAGTTTACTCTCACCTCTAAAGCTCAAGCTCGAGTTGAAATTCAAACTTTCCAATATTAGGCTTAAAAAAAAAGAAAAAGAGAATCAATTAAGTTCAAAAGCTACTCAAGTCAAATATTGGGATACACAAATTTGATTCGCTCAATGCTTGAACTCGACTTGATAATAACCGAGCCGAATTGCATGTTTCATGTATCCTGATTAGGGATGTAAGCTTCAAAAGTTCAACCAAAAGTAGACATTGCTCAATTTGATTGTTGAAGTTGAATGACAGCATCAAAGCAAAAAATTTCATCAGGTTCAAGTATCTCTTCAAGATCTTCAATACTTTGTTCTACTCTTAAATCTTTACCAACTGAGAGGCTTTTCTGCAACATATAAAATGATCATAAGAGTTAGTTGGGAGGCCATTCATAGAGGATGCCATATGATCCATTGTAAATATGTAAAATGTTTACAAAGGACACGCATGATTCCATTGATGTTGAATATAATGGTACAGAAGTTGGTGTTCAAGATTGGTATACTCGATCTATTCTTTTTCATAAATTTTAAGGATCATTGTACCCTGTATCCAAGTATGTGTCAAATACAGGTACCTTAGGAAAAATGAAAGAGCTCAAGTAACATAGGACTATGTTGCTTCGACTCTTTGTTTGTCTTGAATTACCCAGGCCCAACATCCATGTCTGACCTATCCGGATATAGGTATGGAGATATGACTCTCCAAAGTCTCGCAATAAATGAAAAAACTTAGAAATAATTGACATACTCATGTTAGACATGAATCTGCATCCAACATGAGTAACTTAGGCATGGGATTTAAGTTACCATCAAGAGACGAACTCAAACCAATAACAATTATATCAGTGTGATGAAATTTATAAACGTGAGGTAATGCATGAGAACAATAACCGAGCAAATACTATCTTTACACATTGCTTACCTTTTCAACATATTCAGCTACAGTGGAGTTAATTACTTTAGTGATTACTTGCTTGTAAACTTTTGAAGCTCCGAGGACTTCTAACAAAATCTCTCTAGGTATCTGCCAGACAATTTAAAATATTATAGACAAGAGAGAGAATTTGTTTCGCTCCTACACTTTGCTTTCCTGAAATATCTGTATCCGACATACACTTGAACATGGCTATGAGGATATTATGCTCCAAGGAGTAAAGACCCTCCAAATACATTAAAGAAAAAGAAAAAAAAAATGAAAATACCTATGTTGGAGACATACCTGCATCCGACCTATGTTAGTTGAACTAGGTGTGAGGTCAGATAAGGGTATGTGTTTGACACAGGTACGTTCAATTTTTTCAAAATTTTCAATGTATTTGGTGGGTCTTTCATGGATCATATCCCCATATAGTCGAATATGCATTGAACACAAGTGTTGAACATAGATAATTCAAGAAAAATGAAGAATCAAAGCAACATAGTGTCTGACACTTAAACCAAATCCCAGAGCATTGACATTTATGTCTTTACATAGTTACAGGGTTTCACAAATATCATTCATGGGCATGGTATGAAGAATCTAAAGCCTTTTAAACGCAGCATCACATGATTAAAATGAAGTGATTGAAGGCAGTAAGTCATTAGATAATCAAAACTTACATTTGGTGTTTTTCCTGTCAGCCCCAAAAGTGTTGTTGCGAGACAAATCAACCAATTAAGTGGTCAAAGAAAACATCAGCAAATTACTAAGAAGATGAAAAGGTACTATCAAGAAAATAAGTCAACTGCAACTGCCTCTTCATTTTTTTTTGAACTACCTATGTCCGAACACTCATGTCCAACACATTTTCAGACATGGGCATAGGAATATAGCCTCTCAACATGAAAAAGCTAGAAAAAGTTGAAGATTCCTGTATTGGACACATACACACATCCCACACTTACTGACGTAAGAAATGAAAGGCCAATCCAAGTTTCAGCACGATAAGTATAACTTTATTTTCAATTCTTGAGTATATCTTCTATGGTTGTGTCTCAACTTAGCAAACCATTTCCATTCTCCTAAAGAACCATATAATTCTTCCCTATGGATTTGCAGAACTAGCAACATTAGATGCAACACAATTGCCAGATGGAAAAAAATAACTAAAACATGATACGCCATGAATATCTCAAAATCTATATAACAAAAATTATCAATATATTAAAATTTGTATGTACGATTTTCTGTAGTACAAGTAATAGGTAAAGAAAGGGTCAACCCAAGGGTTGAGACATATTTGCAGCATTTTGATGAATAAAAATCCAACTAGAAAGTGCTTTAACTCTCAAGAAATGGGTGCTACTCAGATGCCTTATTAACATGATACTCATTTTTCTTAACTTGTCGAGCTGCTACTTGAATCCTAAATGGCAGGTAGGGAATGAAAATGAAGTTCCATGATACAGTGATAAGATGATTGCTCTCTAGCTAATCTTTCTCTAGGAAAATAATAGCTAGTGCAAGAAAGAGAAAAAGAGATGCTACTATTGATGAATCATGTATGTATTTGACCAGGGTGGTGAAGAACAATAATACATATATATATATATAGAGAGAGAGAGAGAGGAGGGGGGGGGAGAGGTTACAATTCGCTCTTTCATGTTAAAAGACACAATCTAATGTCTAATGAACGTTGGTAAAGGACCCTCCAGTAAGATGAAGATACATTCAGAAAACCAAGAAAAAGTACTTATCCACTAGAAATAAAATAGTACCTCCTTTTACTCTTCTAAAGCCAGGGATTGGCTGGGCATCAGCAACCATCTTGTCAAATACTTCATTAAAAATTGCTCGAGTTTTGGCTCCTGATACCTCGACTCTTATCTGGTTGAAGAAAGTTACGCAATAATTTAGCTTAATATTCACAACCATACCAATTGTCTCAAAATTCAGCATAGTTATCATTATCCAAAAAAAAAGGCCACCTATTTGTATGATTCGTATGTTTCACTTCCAACATGAAACTTCTACTGAATAGACTTCTCCAAGGGCCAGCCCTTAGACAAGTTCTTTTGTAAATGGGGTGTGCCCAACCTAACCTATATTACTATTTAATAATATATAAATAGGTTTTTTTTTTTTTAATTTTTAGTATTAATAAACAGAATTTCAAACCTATGAGTCTGGCTGGGCGAAAAATGAATCTTGGCAAGAAAAATCGTGGTGAGGTTTAATACAGCCCGTATACATGTCTACATGTTACCCAAAAATATTTTGTACCTTTAGCTTTCGGCTCTCTTCAGTACTAGAAGGGGTAACAGTGAAGTCTTCAAACTGGGAAGAAACTCCAACATCTTCCACATCTAACCAAGTTAAATAAATGGCAATATATAAAATAGAACTAAGAAGTACATAAAAGGGGGCAAAGAGAAAAGTTATTAAGACTAGAAAGAGAACTTATCAAATTTTGCACCTGATGATATAGCATGTGCTGGACGAAGATATTCATGTCTTTTCCTGAAAGAAAAGCAATACCGAATTTTACAAAAGGATAATATGTCAGTTACCATTCGAAGTGGAGTTGACCACGAGAATTCCAAAAGAAAATAAATGGACTTAACCATAACTTAAAACATGTTGAAAGACAAAGCCCTTTGAAGAGGTTGTAAAGCAAGCATATGAAGCTATGAGCAAAGTGTTCAGAAGTGGACCGGTGGTCAAACCAGTCCGACCGATTTGTCTGGTTATATTAAATAAATTATTAAAAATTCATAAAATTAAAAAATATTTAAAAAATTTAAAAAATAAAGAAAACCAATTCAAACAGTTTGCAGGTCAACCAGTCCAGTCACTTATTTTGGACCGGGACCCCGGAAAAAATAAAGAAAACCAATTCAAACAGTTTGCAGGTCAACCAGTCCAGTCCCTTATTTTGGACCGGAACCCCGGCCTGTACGGTCCAACTCTAACGAACCAGGACTACGAGATAAACAGCAGCATCGAGCATAACATGCTCAAGTCACAATCTCTATATATGAAGTTTTCTTAGGACGTATATAAATTAATTACAAACACTTAGAAGAACTGTTTTTTTTTTTTTTTTACAATACAATGGGAAAATCCCGTAATAGATGATCCTAGGAAGGTACTACATTCAGTCTCTAAGAACTTTAAATACAAAACATAAGAACATATTTTTCCCTGACACAAATCAGTCAGTTTTGAGTATAGTCAAATTTAATATGAGGCAAAGAAATACAATTCCTTAAGAGGAAATATTTTGGGATTACCAAATAGCGTTTGAATTAGATTAAACTTAAGCAGTGAAAAGAGAGTACCTTCCATGAAACTTTAGAGTCCTATATCTTATTCTAGGAGGAAAACATGCTCTCCTGCAAAAAGTATTAGAAACAAAGATACTCTTTTCTTGTTTACAGCTAATAATCTGCAAAAGAAAGAAAAAATAGTAATAGGGGAATCCGTAAGATTAATGTTTTGTATTCAATTTGCTTTGAGACTGGAATTTCATTGATGCATTAATGGCATGTGTTACATGAGTACCGGATATGGATAGCTTCAATTTTTTTCAAGATTTCAACGTATTTGGAGGGCTATTAAAGGATCCTCTCTGTTACCAGTGTACGTCAATAAGACGCAACAGACATTAGTACTTCAAGGAAAATGAATAGTCGGAAAAACATAGGAAAAAGCATAGTTGATAACAATTGATGAAATGAGAATCAGAATATTTCAGGGGGATTTGGTCTTAAAAATATAATTTTCCTGCTTCTTAAAAGAAGGCAAAGAGCACAACTAGAAGGCTAAAAACAGAGCTAAAGGTAAATTTATCAATATATATATATATATATATATATTCTCCTTCACACTAGATATCCACAAAGAACTGATTATCAAGAGCAGCAGCTTGAACCAACGCTCTTTCTCTAACTAACTAAAAGCTTAATTCCCTTTCTCTAACACTATAATTTCCCACTAATAAACAAATGATGTCGTTGATGTTGCACGCCAGTCGTATGTAAAAAGGCTTAAACCAAAAAATGACTTTGCCGATTTATAATAAAAAAGGAGAATTATCCTCTAACAATCTTAATGGCAAACAAAAAGAAAAAATGAAGGCGGTTAACTCCATTAGCGACTTAAAAAACCTGACCCAGATGACTTGGTATTTAAACAAGCAGAAAAAGAGCACTACTTTCCCACATGAAAATAAAGTGGAGAGAAAACTAAGTGGATAATTTGAAGAATGAGTTGAATTTGGGAAAGAAATACATAAAATCATGAGCAAAAAAAAATTAGGAAGTCAATTTACCTTGGGGTTTAAACCCAACCAAAGGGTCTTACCAACAGCTACTTCCATTATCTTCTGCTTCTTTTGCTTCCTATCACAAAGGAAAATAAAATATGTACTTGTTTTTATATGGTTTATTAATAAAATTTATTAACAATGTTTTAATGGTATAAATTTATTGTTTTCAAAACAATTTATTTATATGAAATAAATGCATTTATTTACATAAAAGTGTTGTCTAATTTTATTTTTTTCACTTAATGCCATTATACTTTTTACGAAAAAAAAACTCTTAATAAAACTAAAATTCTTACTTATAATTATTAATAATAACAAATCTTATGAAATTAATATTAAATTTAGAATTTTGTAATCCTTCTCTGGATATATCCACACTTAAAGAATATTTAGTTGAGTTAGTTAAAAATAGAGACAAGTGTTCGATCGAATCTAAGTAAAAAAGTTTTGAATTAATCAAACCGTGAATCATATTTTATCATTCTAACTCGATTTGAAATTTCTTGAATTGGTTTTCTTGTAACAAGATTTGACTCGATTCAAATTGGTTTTCTTTAAATTTGAATCGAGTCAAATCCAGAGAAATTGTTCGAATTAAATTAAAATTTAAACATGTCAAATTAAAATCTTATTACAATATAACTAATTCTATGTTAGAGCACATAAATTTAAAACCATATGTACATTTGAAAACTTTTTCAAAACAAAATAAGAAAAAAATAAATATGATACTTTAGTATAATAAACTAGAATCATTAATTAACTTATTTATATCCCAAAATGAGAAAGATCAATTTGCTCATTTTCAAATTTCACAAGAACAAAAAGAGTATTTACAACAATCTCTTTTTGATTTATTCGAATTATAAAATTCTACTCGACTCGAAATCAAAAGTTGAATTACTTATTCAAGTTTACTTGAAAAAATTGAATAACTCAATTTGATTAACTCAAAATTCTTTTTTTTTTCAATTTTTTTAATCAAATCGAGTTTTTCTCACCCCTAGTGATAAGGGGCACAGCAAATTAAGATCGTATTCAAGTTGTTTGACTCGAAAAAAATTCAAATCTGACTTGAAAAGAAAAAAAATCAAACAAATTTAGAAAAAAAAACAACTAAAAGAATAAATTTAATAATAAAGAAAACAATAAAAAATAAAGAAAACAAAAGTTAAAAGGTAGAAGATGAATCGAATAAACCAATGGATATGAATAGAAGATAGTTGTCTAACTGAACTCTTTGAGATATAAATAGAGGTGAGTATTCAATCGAATTGAGTTGAATCGAGTCAAAAAATTTTGAGTTAGTCGAGTTGGCGAATCCTATTTTAACAACCAAACTCAATTTGAATTTTTTTCAAATCAAATCGAATTGAGTCAAAAATTTTCGAATCAAGTTGAGTCGAGTTAATGAATCCTATTATTTATACTCAATATTGCATTTATATGAACCGATTATTTAACTAGTAGACGAAATACAAGATTATCTAGCAACATAAACAATACAATGTTTTTGCCTTTTAACTTAACGGGTAAACATTTATCAATACGATATAGTTTGTCTTTTAACTTAATGGTTCTGACTTTTAACTTTAGAAAAAGTAAATATTTATCAAAACGACGTAGTTTTGCCTTTTCTTATTTAGATTGTCGGATAACTTGAATTGTATAATTCATATTCTAGTTAAACCAAAAAACTTGATTTTTTATTCGAGTTAATTTGAATAACTTGATTAACTCAAATAACTCGAACTATTTAATTCAAAATTTGAATTTTTTATCGAGTTTTCGAGTCGAATAGAATTTTGCTCACCCCTAGATATAAACCCCCAACAAATTCAATTAATGGCTCTAATCAACCCTCCAAGAAATAATTCTTGACAAATTAAAACAAGAAGAATGGATTCTCACGACTTTTTGAAGAAAACCGAAAAGAAAAAACCACTTCTAAAAATTACAAGAAAGCAATCTTGTGCGAAAGAAATTAACTTTAAGAGTTGAAAATTTTATTAATGAATGAAGCAATCCCTTTAATGAATAATGACGAAACCTTTATATAGGTTAGCTAAGTAAATTCAAATAAACTCTCTAGTATAATGAAACTTTATTTAATCTAAATACGAAGTAGTTTTAGTATAATTAAACTTTCTTGTTGACTATTAAATATAAAACTTCTAAACAATTTAAAATACTTAAAAATATCCTAAAATTAGAATAATAAAATAATAAAAGCTAATAGATACAATATCGGGCTTATATACAATAAAATTAAGCATTAAACTTGAATCCAATATGATTTAAACTCGAAGTAAAACTCGAAACTCGTAATTTCCCATAATAATCATGTTTAGAAATTTTACTCGCGCAGACTTCACTAAAACTATGATAACTTGAGCTTCTGAACTTGAAATTGAGTGATTTAAAGTGAGCGTCGAAGTTAAGAGATAACTCTTCAAGCTTTATGAAGGCATTTCAACCCAAAAATGTCTGGATCTCATCCTCCAAAAAGTCATCTCAAGTCAACTGATTTTCCAAACTTGAAAATTCACAGTTTTGGTGAATTGAATTTCATAAATTTCACTCATCTGTATATGTATCATTCCCCCTTTCCTTAAATCTTTTCTTTGGTCGAACAAGAAAGAATCTTCATCATAAGTTGAATGGTATAATTGTGCCCTTCTCAAGGGATCAACAAAGTCTTAGGCTCCGTTTGTTTCACTGAAAATGATTTTCGGAAAATAAATTTTGGAAAATAATTTACTTTTTTAGAAAAGCTAATATTTCTGGTGTTTGGATGAATCTGTGTAAAATATTTTTTGTTGTTCGGTAGATTTGTTGAAAATATTTCATAAAAGTTGTTTTCAATTAAACAAACATATATTTGAGATTTTCTCATTTTTTCATTGTTTAATTAAATTTATTTTTATCTATAATTTTATATTTTACATTGTTTTTGCATATATTAAAAATATTATGCTAAATTCAAATTCATTACAACGTCATTTTTTAATCACATGACTACTAAGTGGGAATTTTTTATTTAAAAATATGACATCAACAAAATTGAAAAAAAAATTAACGATGTTAATACTTAGACTTGATTTTCAAATTTGAAAGTAAATGGACTAAATTCTTGAAAATAAAAGTACAAAGACTAAATTACAAATCTATAAATTGTACATAGACTTATGACACATTTTAACCTTTATACTATAAAATATTTATTATTAATATATTTACAATTGTAATAAATATTTATTATTAAAATATTAATATTGAATAATTTCAATAATATGTGAATAATATTATTTAAAATTATTATTTTTAAAATTTATTATTAAAATAAAATTGAAATATTAAATAATTTATTAAAATAATAAATTGTATTTATTATATTAATAATTTATTATATGACTAAATATAAATAATTAAATATGTATGTTTAATAATATTAAAAAATATAATATTTTAAATATTTTTAAAAATAAAAATTTATTATCAATATAATAATATTAAGCTTGATTTAACTTAATTTTTATGTAAAAATTAAATTATCTATAAATGAGCTCTTTTTCAGAAAAATGACTTATGCTTTTCAAAAGAGTAAGTCATTTTACAGGAAAAATAGCTTATTTTACCTTGACTTGTAAGTCATTTTTCGTTGACCAAACTATTTTCTGGGAAACAAACACAGGAAAATACAGAAAACATTTTCCATAAAACTTTTTTACATGTAAACAAATGGACCCTTAAAAGAAAGAAAAAAGTGCACTGCACAAATTCAAGTTAAAGTTAGTGAAAACATAATCATTCTTCTCCTTTGTATAAGTTCTTTATTTCTTTGTATTTTATTTCTCAATGTGAATTGACCTCTCTAATTTTACCTCGTAAGAATTTTCACTTGCTAAAGTTGGACCATCAAACTGACTTTTGTTACTTAAGGTCTCTTTTCTCTTAGTTTTTCTACATGAATCATCTTCCCTTCTTTTTAACCCCTCACAAAAATTTTAAATATTGAATTCATTATAATACAACTCTTTAGGAGGAAAATAAAGGTCTAACTCATCCAAATTCATAGGCTGTAGGAAATAGTTCTCACTATCAACTTTTTCTGATTCACAAGGCACATTATCATTATCATCATGTTTCTCACTATTACTATCAACTTCTTTGACATAAATTTTGGAACAATGTGCAATGCTAGATCTAGACTCAACAATAGGCACAAAATCACACTTACTATCTTTACAAATAGTGTCACTCGAATTTTTTTACTCATTTATATCATCAGAGTCAATGATAGCACTAAAATAAGATTCCTCAATAGGCTTGATGTCATACATACATTCTTTTTTGCAACTTTCATGATACATGCACGAAGGGGGTGAAATTTATTAGATTCTAATCATCAAAACTGCCAATTTTCAGGCTTGAGAAATCAGCAGACTTGCAACGACTTTTTGAATGGAATCCTGGCATTTCTAGGTTGAGATATCTTATGGAGTTTGAAGATCTATCTCTTAGCTTCGAAACGCATTTTGAATCACTCGATTTTGAGTTCAGGAGCTCAACTTATGACCGTTTTAGTGAAGACTGTACGAGCAAAATTTCTGAACAAGATTATGACGGGAATTACGAATTTCGGGCTTTTAATTCGAGTTTAAATCATATTGGGTTCGGGTTTTAGGCTTAATTTTTATCATATATGAACCCAATATTTTATTTATCAGCTATTTTTATTTTATTATTATTTTATTCCGAATTTGTGATAATTATTAAGTATTTTAAGTTATTTAGGAATTTTATATTAATAAGAAAGTTTAGTTTAAAACTACTTCTTGTTTAAGATTAAATTAGAATTCTAGTATACTATTCTATTTCTCTTTTGAATTAATAAATTCTCTCTGGATTTTTCTTTTCAAGAATTTCTCTTGAGTGTCTTTTGGAAGAGTTTATAACAATATTTTTAGATTGTGGGTATCATCTTTAAACTTTTTCTTGCCAATGTTTATATTTTGGAGGGGAAATTAGAGCCGCTTGAAGGGGTTGTGGATTCTTCGTGTTTCCAAGGCTTCTTACGACTTCTACACGCCACGTTCTATCTTTCCATTTATTTTCTTTATTTGCTTCCATAATCTTTGATTTATCATTTTAATTTAGTTATTTATTTTAATCATTTTTATCTGACTTGGATTCAATTTCGTTTCAGGTTGTGTCAAAATCCAAGTTTCTTTTTTGAACGTCTAGAGCCCTAAGTCAAATCTGCGACTTTGAAAAACTTTACAATCCGCTTCCGCATTCATCCATCTCATCCTTTATCATTTCATCTTTGAGTGGATAGTGAATTGGACATTGGAAACTCTCGTGATCTTTTGAACCACACCAATGACATTTCAAGATAGGCGAGCGATCACTCATACTCTCTTTTCCTTGTTAGCATTAAGAGTCTTGGTGATCCCTCATATCACCAAACATTTTTTGTACTCTTCCAGAAGTCGTTTAAGCTCATAGAACTTGCTATGTCTTTTGTACCAATGTCGTTCTCAACAAACCCATGTACAATAGAAGATTGAGTGGCATTGAGGAGAACATGTTCGTGCAGGCTTTTTACAAATATAAAATCTATGTTTTTCCCAAGGTTTATCATTCTCCTCTTCGGTACTATGTGTGCACACCATTTTTTAAAAATCTAAAAGTAAAAACACTAGAACGAAAAATTGATCAAGTAAAATCAAGTCTCACTATTACGCACTCGTAATAAAAATAAACAACTTTAAAAGGAAAAGAAAAGAAGATAAGATTGTCTCGGTTGTAACTTTTAAAGAGTAATCAGACTCAATAATATTCAAAAAAAGATATGGGATCACTCTCTAACTAGCTTAAAGCTCTAAAGAGCCAAAGAGTTGGAAGTAAGTTACGCAGAGAAAGGAGAGACAACTCTTTTTGTACCCATTAACGCAAGAAGTGAAAAATGTGTAATAGAATAAGAAAAGTTAAAAACAAAAGAAAACGTAAGGCTAGATTCAAAGAAAATTAACTACCCAATAGAAAACCCGAAACAATGAAAAACAACTTGAATTTTCTGTTCAAAATGTTTCCAATGTGCTAAAATCATGAAATTCAATCTAGGGCTACCTCAAATGATAAAAAAAAAAAGCTTATCTGAAAATTTTTTGCATAAAATTTCACTCACAAAATATTTTTCGATTTTTTTCCACATTTTCAAATTTTTTTCAATTTTTATTTTTTTCAACTCTTTTTTTCATGGAAACATTTCTTTACTGTAAAATAGCACCTAAAAATAGTGGTTAATTTTTCATATTAAAATAAGGTTGTTTACCCACTCAAACAATCAAATTTTTGAAAATTTTTCTAGGTAAAACAATTTCAAAATAGTAGAAAATTTGCAGTAAGAAATTGATTATTAGCACACATGTGAAATGAAAAAAATGCCTACATTTGATACTAAATGATAAGGGCCACAACAAACCAAGATCATATTTAATTTGTTTGACTTAAAAAAGATTCAAATCTAATCTGAAAAGAAGAAACCAAACAAATTTAAAAAGAAAAGAAAAAAAGAAAACAACTAAAAGAAGAAATTCAAGAATAAAAAAATAAAGAAATAAAGAAATAAAGAAAATGATAATTAAAATATAAAAGATTAATCGAATAAACCAATAGACATAGATAGGAGATAGTTGTCCAACTAAACTCTTTGAGATATAAACCCCCAATAAATTCAATTATTGACTCTAATCAACCCTCCAAGAAATAATAATTGGCAAATTGAAGGATGAAAAATGAATTCTAACGACTCCTTGAAGAAAATCGAGAAGAAAAAAACTGCTTTTAAAAATTATAAGAAAGCAATCTTACACGAATGAAATTAACTCTAAGAGTTGAAAATTTTATTAATGAATTAAGAAATGTCTTTAATGAATAATGAAGAAACCCCGTATAGGCTAGCTAATTATAAATAAAACTTAATAGATATAATATTGAGCTAATATATAATAAAAAATAAGCATTAAACTTGAATTCAATAGGATTTAAACTTGAATTAAAGCCCGAAATTCGTAATTTCTCATAATAATCTCGTCCTAAAATTTTACTCGTGTAATCTTCAATTTGTTGAACTAAAAACCAACTTAAAATAAACTAAATATCTCAAAATTGAACCCAAATTTGTTGAAGATTCATAGGTAAATATTTTACTGCTCCACCTATTATTTGGCTGATGAATTAACCTTTTATAGAAACTAATCTTGTACCACATGCGTATGCATATAAAATCACATATTTAAAATATACGTGTGCATATAAGTGTAACACCCCTAACCCGTATCCGTCGCCGGAAGGGTTACGAGGCATTACTGAGAAATTTTTCTACTGTCATACATTCACAAGTTCTTTAATTCACATCACTTAAACGAAATCAAACGTAATATCATAAACTCGAATAATCACATGCTAATAATTTCGAATTCTATAACCAACATATATATAATTAATCTTTTAAATTCAAATACAAAGTTATTAAATTTGTAGAATTCCCATAAATATGTGCCAATGAATAACCAATACACCTTGAATAAATTATACATATAATAATAAGAAGTTACTATTCATTTGGTAAGAATTTCTAGTCTTAATCGAATGCACAATCTTATCAACTAATCATGTCATTCAATTTCTCACCTTTATAACTATCCCTCTCAAGACCAAATGCACAACTCAAATTTTAACCACACTCATAGCATAATGAAATGTTTTATTACACACTAAAGCCGATTATGCATATAACTGTTTTGAATTCTTCATTCATGATATTTATATATATATATATATATATATGTAAATACACACTTTAACATAACAAAACCTAAATTACGAAATGCTCATGTCTTAATCAAGATTTAAACTGATTGTAAACACATTTGCTACTTTATAGAGAAGTCAACTATTCAAACAATTATAGTTTTAAAACACCTACTCAAAACATACTATCATACTTAACAAAATAAACAAGCCATTTTCGCATGGCTTTCATATAAATGAACAAAATATAACCTTCACAACTCGTCCAACCTATACATGCCATAAGTCAAGTTTAAAACATAAAATACCAAAATAGTAGATAGTGTGACGAGATTGCTGACGATCCCTGAGCTCGTAGCTTGATTCAAAAATCTATAAAAACAAAGAAACATGACATCCAAAGTAAGCTTTTATAAGCTTAGTAAGTCTTAGACAAATAAACATTTCAACTAATTAATCAATTCAATTCATATAAGCCGAATATACCAAATTCAATCTAACATAACATATATATTTTCTTATGCCATAAACGGTTGATCACGATGTCATTTAATCCTCTATGCACAATATAGCTTCTTGAATCACTAACTTGCTCAACCATATTTGAATACACAACCATCATTTAAAATATATCCATATATGTATATATATCAAGATATTACAAATTAATACACTAATTCTCTCATATAATTGAATACACCAATCACATATATGCTCACATATGAACAAACACATAAATCCATTATAGCTTCGTATTTAACCAAATACATAAATTCATTTCATCCTCAAGCGCACTTGCCAATATGGCCAAGAATGTAATTCATTTAATAATTTACTCAACCATTACAATCTCTTGATGAACTCTCATAAACAATGACTTGATCATATTTCACCGGCTTAATGCCTGCTAGGTTTTAAAACCTGAATCAATTTCACCGGCACACAGCCTGCTAGGCTCGGAGCCCGAATGTACTCGATAGCACTTAACTTGCTAGGCTATTAGCCTAGTTTACATTTCACCGGCTTTAGGCCTGCTAGGCACGAGGCCCGCATAACTCGAATATGTGGTTCACTCTAATCACTTATTTGACATATAATTTTCATACTCATTCATGTGAGATTAGATGATCTTCCATACACCGAATCATCAATGAAACACTACCAATATAATTCAATAATCTCTTTTACATTCGGTTAACATAAGTAACCATAGATATAATGATTTAAGGATTCAATTCACAATCTGCAACATATATATAAAACATCAGTAGAACACATTAACGCCTCATATCCATATAACATAAACTCATATAATTTCAAATTGTAACACCTCTTCCAAATCACATTCGGCACCATGTATTACAACATTCATCTCAACACAAACATTCTAATCAAATTAGGCATAATTTATTATTCAATAATTCAATCCTTTTTGCTACTCCACATCCACATCGGCAATTATCATATTTAATAATCACACAACTCAATTATTCAAAGATGATATTAGGCAAAAACAAGGCATGAATGCATGGCTTCTTTTATTCATGTTTTATTATAACATATATTATTTCTAAATTACTAAACTAGCCTTAATAAAATTATTCCAATCCTACTAATATATGACCGAATATGTCCATGCAAAAATCCTTTGGAATAATTACAACATAAACACCCAATATTATAAGAACAACCACAATTCGGCCATTACACATTTAACCATCAAATTCCATCTTACGCGATTAATCCCTTTCATTAAATCGGGCACTCAAACAATAAAATTTTTATACGAAATTTTCATTCATGCAAATTCGCATATAATAAACATGAAAAATAAAATTTATAATTTTTTTCAAACTTGGATTCGTGGTCCCAAAACCACCATTCCGATTAGGGTCGAATTCGGGTTGTTACAATAAGAATAACATCTAACTCAATAAGAGTTTAAGGTTGGAAATATATTACTGCAAAATAAAATTGTTAGCGCTGATAGGAAACCAAACTGAATGTAAATAAATAAAGCAATCATTGTGCTATGGAAGAATCACTACCTTAGAAGCAATTTGCCCTGATCGGTGTAATCATGTAGTGCACGTTGCCCCTTAATGTTAATATAGTACTTCAATATTCATACACCTGAATCAAAAAGGTGAAACACAATTTGTATTGCTCTTCTTAAAAGGTATCGAAACAAAATTAAAAATAAAAACAGTTGGTTAGAAATCTGATCGAAAAATAAACTGGAAAAAAATCGGCGAAACCACACTAGGTTCAATTCCTAGGAAAGATTAGAGGGGTCACAGACTGTCTCACTTAAAACCCAATCTCCTAGACAGAATTTTCCTCTCGTGTAATTTCACTGAACACCAAAATTTAGAGAAAAAAAGGATGAGAGAAGATAGTTTTCTCTTGTTGTGTTCTATGAAAAATAAGGAAAATGACCTCCTATTTATATTGTTCTCTGAATGGGTAAAACAGTAAATTTGCACAGTCAATTTCCTAAAAGATCTCAACAGCCAAATTCTGATTCTATCAAATTGTAATAGTTTAAAAGCTGGGTTCTAATTTTTTTTCAAATCATAACCGTTTAAAAATATATTTTTTCAATATCTTTGCATTACCAACGTCACCTACTAATACAAAGTAGTTTTTGTAAACATGAAAAAAAAAGTAAAATATGAGAAGAGAAACAACGAAATTAGCCACTTAAGCACTAGTATCTTATGGATTTGAACTAGTACATAGTGAAATGAGTGATTCTTCTCTTTAACAAGTGAATGAATCTTGAACTTGTTAAGATAGCGGTTAACTCATGACACAAACTAATCTCAGATCCAATTGATGTTCTGTGATAGATTAACAAGTTTTAGCCAATACACCTCGGGATGTTGGTAAGTGCTCTAGAAAGACTACCCAATGTATTTCATAAAAGGTGGCTAGTCTTTCACACTTACATAGGTGATTTCATTAAGTCTTTCTCAATATAGACCACTCGAATCAGGACTATGAAATCATTAAGAGCATTTATTAAGCTTGTCCTCTCAAATTTAAATTCAATGAATTCATCAAGTTTGTCTCAATAGGACCACCCAAACTCTGGATATGAACTCATTGAGAGTAATAAACTCAACCACACCTGTCAGTGAATTCAACAAGTCCGTCTCAATAGAACTAAGAGTGAGAACTCAACCTTATGTATGTATATCGTTCACCATAGAAATAGGTAGAATGTACATTATAAGTTTTTCCATGGTTTCGCTTGACCACATTGAACTTAGAGAACTAAGTTGGCTATCCACCAAGAATTCCTCAACCACTAGGCTTTAAGACCTATCCCCCTCGACAAATCAAGAACCATTTTCCCATAAAGAAATCTCTGCAAGTAGATTCCTAAGTCCCTCAGCCTCTTGTCCGGCTCAATCAAAACTATGATTCCATTGTGGAACGATCAATACATGTTTGTTTAACAGACTTCCAAGAAATAATTGCTCCATCTAAAGTAAAGACATACACACTTTTAAAATTAACTTTATCTGTCACCTAACTTGCATCACAATCCTTCTAGGACTGTAGGGTATTTGACAAATTCCAACTTCTAAGTTATTGTATTTTAATTTCAATCAAGACCATTTGGGGAAAGCTCAACCTTGATAACTAGCATAGTAAATTGCAAACCATAACACTCCTCCACTTACTATGTTGATGCCTTCATCAAAATAAAGTCATACTTTTAGTAACCTTGTTGTATTAAGTTGACATTTTAGTCTCAAGTTCATCTTCGGCCTTCAAGGCTTAAGTTTATGATCCATTCAATGCGCATCGGACATAAACTCTAACTTGATCTCATATCAATTGTTGGTGTAGTATTGTCTATGCTTATTCCTCCACTGAACACTTAGATCCAATGCCACGACACATAATCATCAAGTTACAACCTTGAGGAACCCTTAATGGTATGAACCTTTGTCGAATGAATATTACCATGTCTTTGATGCTTAAAAAAGCATCCTCTGGATGTGGCACCAACCACACTCTTATGGTATGGCGTTGGATGTGTCCCCCTAGACGTGGTTTATTCCAACTGCCCCTTATGACACCAACACAAAACTTCTCAACATTGAAAATTCAGACACATTGGTCATCCCTAACTTAGACCCTCTCGGCCCTTTCATGGTCACCCCATATTGGGTGTGGCCATCTTGGCTAATCGCAACACATATGGCACCACCAAACTTGGTCGATCCCAATATCAATTTTAGATTTTAATGATCATTCACGCAAACTCTGGTATGTTGCACCTTTCTCTGCACAATCTCATAGGTTGTCTAAATAGACATCCCCCGCTAGTTCTCTTATTTAAGCTCTCGAACTCGATAACCATCCAATCTAGTTTGCTTAAAAACTCAGTGATGCTTGGACTAGCTCCACAAACCTCATGTATTAGTAGCTTATCATGGATAACGACATTGTAAGCCCTATCCCAAACACAAAGATACAACAATCCATTCATAGTCCTTTAACCAACTCAAACTCAAGGGTCCTTTGACCAACTCAAACTCTAAGGTTCTTAGACCCACTAAAACTCAAGGGTCCTCCGACCAACTCAAACTCAAGTGTCCTCTGAACAACTCAAACTCAAGGGTCCTCCAACCAACTCAAACTCCAAAGGCCTCTGATCTGCACAAATCTACGTGGCAAATTAGGCTTTTTGGACACACTTAAAGAGCTTTTTCTCGAGAAAAATAGAGTTTTTAGCGTAGTTTTTTGTTATTTTAATATTTTCAAGTAATAACTGGAAACGCCTTATTTTTATCTCTTTTTTTTATCCAAATTGGCTGTAAGGACGTGTCAGAGGTTAAAAATGAGCAAGAACGACATCCTGGGCAACGGTATCGCGATATCCAACCCTTGGAATTGCTATACCTCTGACAATGTAAAAGACCAGGGAGGCCCTTCAGTGGTATTGTGATATCCTCTCCTGGGTATTGCGATATCTCATTCGTCAGGGTGACAAACTTGGACAAAAAGGGCAACCTTTATCTACCCAGCTCACCAATCACATAAGGCCCGTGTAGAGGCAATTTTGGTATCGAAAAGTTATTAGAACACCATTCAAAATAGCCGAAAATTGTTAAGGAGGATAAAGACACATTTTAGCTTAGTTTTAGATTTAGTTTTCTTTAGGTTTTCTTTAGTTTTTTCTGCACTTTTTAGGGTTTTTAGTTTTTCTCTTCTTCTACCTTAGATTATACTTTATTTTTTGCATTTACTTCATGTCCTTATTATTTTTATGTTAGTTAACACTGTAGCTAAGGTTTATTTGCATTTTAGTCCTTGTATTTTACTTTCGAGACTCTTTAAGCTTTAGTTTAATGTATTTTAGTTTATTTTACTTTAAATCTGTTAAAGCTTGTTCCTTTTATGTTTCTTGCCTTATATTTTCTTATTAAATGCTTTTAGTTTCATGCTATTTAAGTTTTCTTACATAAAAATCTCAACTTTCCTATTTTTCTTAGACTTTACTTTTATGGTTGCCTTGTTTTCCATTATTATGTTTATTTTCTTCATTTTAAGTATGAGTAACTAAACCTTTAAGAAGGTTGGTTGATAGAGATGTCAATAAACTAAAATATTTGAACAAGGGACTAAAACGTAACAAATTAGACTAATTTGAATAGAACTAAGAACTTAGGTAGTGACGTCCCTAAGGGAATATCAAAATAAAGTGAGATCGAGAGGTAATCTCATCACACACTCGTTCGTTAGTCCCAGATTAATCGACGAGATCGAGAGATAAATCAGACCAAATTCATCGAAGTCAATGAATGTAACAGCCCGCTTTTAGTAAAATCGAAAGAGTGGTTTTGGAAACACAAATTCAAGGTTGAAATAATTATTTTATTATTCAATTGAGGTCTGCAACATGATAGTATGATTGTGAGAAATTTTCTTTAAGAGATTTTAATGTTTGAATGCTTAATTTGATAAAAAGGACTAAATCGCGTAAAATGTAAAACTTGAGTTCTATTAGCTAAAGGTGTCTAATAGCTATAGAACCTTAAAGTGTAGGCCCTTATGTGGTAAATAGCCCATTAATATGTTAGTGGACAAAGATGGGCATGGAATTGGTGTTTTTATTTAGTTAAAAATTTAAGGGTAATATAGTAATTAATATAATAACTTAAAACAAATAAAAGAAAAATAAGCACTCATCTTCTCCAAGCCTTTATTCCATCGAAATTAAAGGAAGAAGAAACCATTTTTAGGGTTTCTTGGTTCGAAAATTATAATAGCTTGCAACTAAGTGATTTTGACTCAGTTTTTAATTATTTTTATGTTTTTGAGATCGTTGTAACTTAGTCTAGCTAGCCCAAAGACTAATTTGAGAAACTGTTAAAAGTCTAGAGATTTTCCATTGAAGAATATACATGTATTTTGATATTTTATGATGGATTATAAATGGTTGTTGTTATATAAAAAAAACATTTGTAAAGTGATTTTTGGTAAAATTGCAAATTAGGAATTAAATTAAGAAATGTGATAAATTGTATGGTAAAAGTGTGAATATGTGAAATATATAGGCTATTATAAGTATGCTAAATATTCAGCTAGGCTTGGGTAGGAATAAAATTGAATGAATTTCATTTTACGAGCTTAGGGACTAAATTGTAAAGAAGTTGAAATATTAGGGGCAAAAGTGTAATTTTTCCCAAATAGGTGTTTTGGATTAAATTGAATAAAATGGTAATATAATAAGCTAAATTTGATTATATATAAATCAAGAAAAGAAAAGATCAGCATTAGATCGGGGGAAAGACAAAGTGGTAGATTCATAGCTCGATTTTCATTCGTGTTATACGAGTGCTTCGGAAGCTTGCTCTATTCGAAAGTTATTAGAGATTGCATCACACTATCTAGCTATCGTTTTGGTACTTTTGAACTTGTGTATTTTGGTTATATGGCATGTATAGGAGTAATGGTCATTTTGATCTATAATTTGGATTTGGATTTAGGGATTTGTATTGGCTTGTAAATGATGAATGCTTGTTTATGTGTATAGCCATGTGACTTGGCTTAAATTTGGTATATATGTTAGTATGTATAAATGTGTAGAGCAAGCCTCATTTTATGATGAATGGTTGCTTTGGTATGCCTTATTGTGGATTGGTATTGAAGGTAGAAAATGGTTGAAATTGTGAATGTAATAGCATGCTAAGCATTAGGCAAATAATGCTTATATGAAGTTAACCATTTAGGAAATTTTTGGATGTGGTGTTGTTAGGTTTCGAGTGATTCATTGGAGTGGTTTTGAGCATTTGATGTTGGTGTTGGTAGTATATGAATTTAGCTTGAACTTGGTTGGTCAAAAGTTCCTATTTATGCATTGGTTATTTCTGAAATGTTGAACCTAGGTTGACAACATTATGGGCGAGAAATGTGGCTTGAAACATAGCCTATTTTCATCTACACGGGCAGAGACACGGGTGTCTGTCTCAGTCGTGTGTAACACACAGCCAGGTAACACGGCCATGTGTGACACACGATCAGGTAACACGGCCGTGTGTCTCTGTAGCATTTAATGAAAACAAGTTAGTGAGTTACACAGGCTGGTCACACGAGCGTGTGGTTGGCCGTATGACCAAGTCAGAGAGTCATACGGGGTAGGACATGGTTTGGGACACGGCAATGTGATCCCATTTCGAATGTCCACACGGCCTGTGACACGGGAGTGTCTTTTGGCTGTGTGAGACACACGGCCTGGCCACACGGGCGTGTGTCCCTGGATATGAAAAATTTCAAAGTTTTCCTAGAATTTTCCTAAGTGTTCAGTTTAGTCTCAAATTGCTTTCAATGATTGTTTTGAACCTCGAGAGCTCTTAATAGGGACTTTATGAATGTGTTTGAATAATTTATCTATGGATATGACTTATGTATTTGAATGGTATGTTAATTATCTGATATGTCCGGTAATGCTCCATAACTTTATTCCGGTGACGGATACAGGTCAGGGGTGTGACAATGAAGTTGAGATTGAGAGATTAAAAATGGAGCGACTTAGTAATTTAAGTGATTTATGTCCTTAGACTGAGATTTGGTGAACCATATCGAAGTCAACCAACCCCCATTAGTGGTTTGTTGGATAGTCTCTATAATAGCCCGATTTAGACCCTAATTGGAACGGTGGTTTCGGGACCATGAATCTGAGTCAAAAAATATTTAAAAACTATTTTCTGTGTTTATTTTGTGTGAATTTATATCTATGAAATTTTCGTGATTTAATTTTGTTGTTTAGGTATCCGATTAAATAAAAGGAATTAATCGTGTAAATTAAAAATTTGACGGTTAAAAGCATAAGGGCTAAATTGTTGGTGGCTTTCTAAATGGAAGCCTTTATGTTGCAATTAGCCAGATTGAGAAAAGAATGGACGGTAGTGGGTATATATTATTTGATTTCATAATTTTATTTCTAAGGTTATAATAGTAAATTAGGTAATAATAAGTATATAATATAAACATAAAATTAAAAGCCAAAGTTTTATTCTTATTCTCATCAATGAATATGAAAAACACAAAGAAAAGAATAAGTTCTCAAGGGTTCGGCCATCTTCCAAGTTGATTCAAGGTTCGTTTTTACTCAATTTTTGATAATTTTTACGTTTTTGAGATTGTTGCTTCGAGTACTATAAAACCCAAGCTTTAATTTTTGATTTTGATGAATATTTTGAATTGTGCCATTGTTGAGAGCTTGTGATTTTTGTTGTTTGATAATGAATTATGAAAGGTATGGATTGGGTTAATATATATTGTAAAGGAATTTTTGATGATTTTGAGTAATTAGGACTTAATGGCAAAAATAAAAATGTGGGGGGGACTAAAATGTGAAATTTATGGAAAATATGAGCTTATTTGGACGCTAGGGATATTCAGCCTTCCTTAGATATAATTAATTTTGCATAATTTTGTGTTTTGTGCATTAGGGACCAAATTATAAAAATTGTAAATGTCAGGGGTAAAATGGTAATTTGCCTATTTATGCGTTTTTGAATAAATTGAATAAAAATATGTTTAAATGAGTTTAGTTTGAATATGTTTAGATCGAGAATTAAAGAAATCGAAATTGGATCGGGGAAAAGCTAAAGTTATCGACTAGTCATCCTATCCTGTTTTCCATCGTCCAAGGTAAGTTCATAAGCAAATAGACGTGTTTATTTGGTAATTAAATGTTATATTTATATATTATCATTAAATGTAGAATTTTAATATGCTATGGCCGAAAATGATTAAATTTGACTACTACACTTCCGAGTTCGATTCGACTGAGATACGACGTCTGAAAGCCACGTATGAACCTTAGGAATAGTTAGGATACATATGTCATGACATAGGATTCTGATATATGTGTGCGAGGAAGACCATGGCGTCGATATGGGGTTTCGATATGTGTTTACGAGTAAGACCCTGTCTAGGATAGTGGCATCGATATGTGGCTATATGTAAGACCACGTCTAGGACGTTGGCGTTGTACGATTTATGTGATTACTTAAGTGTCCTATCCAATTCCAAATGGTTCATCGGGCAATGACAAGTTGTGATCAAATGCGCAAAATAAGCTAAATGATCAGGTATGAATTATTTTAATACCTACTTGAAATTAGGTAAGTAAGTTACTAATGTGAGCATGTGTGTTTAGTGAAGTATATTTGACCTTTGTTATATGTAAACATATGATGTCATATTTGATTTATGAGTATATGATGGGTATGTGTTTACACAATGTTATTTAGCTTGGAAAATTAAAAGTTATTTTCCTTATATATATATATATATATATATATGCATGCTTGTATTCAGACATATATTAAAAATATGTATGTGATTGTTGTCCTATGGTTTATGAATATAGGCACATAAGTGCATGTGTACATGAAATTGAATTATAAAAGAATTTATCTTTTTGGCCATGTTTAGTGTTAGCTTATTCTTATATAACCATGAATATTATACTGTGTTTAGATATAAAATACTAATGTATAGTGACTATGTTTCTGAGAAATCAATGCCGCATATTTTTATATGGCTTGGAATTTTATTAATAATCGTAATGATTTATATTACGTGCTTAATGTTTAAACAGATTTATGTTTTAGTTTTATGATTACAACATACGGGTAAGTGTGAATGTTTGGAAAAAAATTATGTTTCGTCAGGTAACATCTCATACCCCAATCTAGTGACAGAGACGGGTTAGAGGTGTTATATTTTATTAGTATCAGAGCTTGGAATTTTATATTTTTATATGGCTTGGAATTTTATTAATAATCGTAATGATTTATATTACGTGCTTAATCTTTAAACAGATTTATGTTTTAGTTTTATGATTACAACATACGGGTAAGTGTGAATGTTTGGAAAAAAATTATGTTTCGTCAGGTAACATCTCATACCCCAATCTAGTGACAGAGACGGGTTAGAGGTGTTACATTTTATTAGTATCAGAGCTATGGTTTAGTCAGTTCTAGGACTACCATAGCGTATGTGAGTCTAGCTATACATGCCATATTTAACCTGCGATAGTGTGATATCTCCTAACTCCGACGAAAATTATTTTGTTAAGACAGATGAATTTTTCAACCGAGCTAATTTTGATAGTACAGAATGTGTATTCAAATGCTTAAATGGAAATGTGTTAATGATAAGTTGAAGTTTACAAAGGTATGGATTAAAGAGTAGGATATATTGATGTTGATATGTGTTATAATTATATGAGCATATGGATTTTGATATCTGAGTTATGATTGCTATCTGAAATGTTTTAATTGTGAATTAGTGATTTGAGTTGGTATATGAATTAAGTATTAAAGACAAAAGTGAGTAGAAGTAAATGTTTCATAAATGTTTGGATAATATGAGATTTTTAATGAATTAATTATTTGTGAAAGTGTATGTTATCTGTATTTATGTGCAAGTCAAATTTGAGGCTTTATTACCCTCACCCCTTATTAGTGAAATGTTACTGTGAAACCTGAAAGATCTGGATTAAATAAGCTCACGAGGGTGAAGTTACAAAAGTCTGTGTTCGGAAGATTTATATTGCGGTAAAAAAAATGGTGAATGAATCAGCAAATGAAGGCAGTATTGAAAGAGATGCTAGGTAGTTCTGAAGATTATTCAGATTATGTGACCTCACTATTGCAGAAGAAATTATCTCCGATCAAATAACCTAATCAGGTATGTTATCTAAGGAAACTATTAGGTAAACACTTTTCTGAATTAATTCCTATTAGTGAAGGGGTAATGTTCGAATTATATTGATGGCCGAGTGTGGTGGTTATAGTTGGGCAGTTGTTACGATTTTTTGGGCATTCTATATACACATTTATTCTCAGAAGTATCTGTGACGGCTTAATTTCGGAGGGAATTCTTACCGTAGATGAAAGCATCGTTGGTCTGTTTGGGTTATGTTCGACATTGCTCTGTCTTTCTCTAATATTTATTCCGTGGTGTGGATATTAAAATCGATGGTAAAATTTGTATAATGTCAATATTCTATTCCTACTGGATATGGCTATGTTGAAAACATGCAAAGATTATATTGCTTCTATTACTATGGATTCTAGTATTTATGAGTGACATTGTTCTTTCTGGACATACTCTAGGATATCATAAAAGCTAATATTATTCTATAGGGGTTGTATTTTTGAAATTCTGTATAGCTTCAGACATTAAAATTTCACTATTTCGGTCTTCTTATGATTCCATGTGATTATCTGTAAGAGATTTCTATCTGACAGAAATGGCTATATCTGTTATAATTAAAATTTTTGTTCTGAAAATTTTAGATGCACTGCAGCATTATTATTAGAGTTATAAAAGTTATGTTTCTGTATTGGTTATTGTCCAAATCATATCTGGTTTTCTTCTGGGTTCAGATACTTTGATAATGACCAGGATATTATCTATTATTTCAGGTAAGATGTCAGTCTCATTATGATAATATGATTTCTATTTGATGACTGTGCCTTTTGTATAATGATATGTTTGAGTTATTCTTTTAGCGGGAAGGAATAATTTCTTTGAAAGGACTGATCTAATGGTTTAGTCTGATCTGAATTATTTGATTTAAAAGAAGAGTGGGTTATATGTGTTTGAATCTATTCACTGGAAATTTGAATGTACATGTGTGATTTGAGGAATATTCTAGAAGAAAAAATTTGTACTTTTGAGAATTCGATACAGAATCATGTTTATCGGAACAATTCTATCTGAGAAATGTGATGGTAAAATTAAAATTAGTTATTAAAGCTTCCCTTATGATTTGAATGATGATTCAGAGTTCTAGATTGATGTTGAAGGTTGTTTGAGGTTTGGAATTGAATATGTATCCCAAGAAACTCAAGGTTAATTCAAATGATTTTGAGCAAAACTTACAGCAGTCGGTTATCTGTTCATCTGAGTAGTACGAAGACGTGCAATGATCTAAAACAGTTTTAATGGGGGTATGGTATAAAATAAGACATCTTCTACCTTGCTTTGAAATGTTTAGTTGTTATCAAGTAAAAGTCGAGTATCAGGTACCTTCCGGGTTGCTTCAACTAACTATGATACCTAAATAGAAATGAGACAGAGTCACAATGGATTTTGTATCTGGATTTCTGTTGACCTCAAGCAAGAAAGATGCCGTCTAGATTATTGTGAATAGATCGACTAAATTGGCTCATGTTGTTCCAGTTCGTACAGGTTATTAGCATAAAGAGCTTACTGAGTTATATGTTTCTCAGATATTGATTAGATACTTCACATGTGATTAGTCCGAACGTATTCATTGGTAAGATTTTCAGGGACAAAAATCCCTAAGGGGGGAGAGTTGTAATAACTCGATTTCTACCTAATTGGAATGGTGGTTTCGGGACCATGAATCTGAGTAAAAAAAATATTTAAAAATTATTTTCTGTGTTTATTTTGTGTGAATTCATATCTATGAAATTTTCATGATTTAATTTTGTCGTTTAGGTATCCGATTAAATAAAAAGACTTAATCGCGTAAATTAAAAATTTGACAGTTAAAAGCATAAGGGCTAAATTGTTGGTGGCTTTCTAAATGGAAGCCTTTATGTTGCAATTAGCCCAATTGAGAAAAGAATGGACAGTAGTGGGTATATATTATTTGATTTCATAATTTTATTTCTAAGGTTATAATAGTAAATTAGGTAATAATAAGTATATAATATAAACATAAAATTAAAAGCCAAAGTTTTATTCTTATTCTCATCAGCGAATATGAAAAAAAAAAGAAAAGAATAAGTTCTCAAGGGTTCGACCATCTTCAAGGTTGATTCAAGGTTCGTTTTTACTCGGTTTTTGATAATTTTTACGTTTTTGAGATTGTTGCTTTGAGTACTACAAAACCCAAGCTTTAATTTTTGATTTTGATGAATATTTTGAATTGTGCCATTGTTGAGAGCTTGTGATTTTTTTTGTTTGATAATGAATTATGAAAGGTATGGATTGGGCTAATATATATTGTAATGGAATTTTTGATGATTTTGAGTAATTAGGACTTAATGGCAAAAATAAAAATGTGGGGGGAATGAAATGTGAAATTTATCGAAAATATGAGCTTATTTGGACACTAGGGATATTCGGCCTTCCTTAGATGTAATTAATTTTGCATAATTTTGTGTTTTGTGCATTAGGGACCAAATTGTAAAAATTGTAAATGTCCGGGGTAAAATGGTAATTTGCCCATTTATGTGTTTTGGACTAAATTGAATGAAAATATGTTTATATGAGTTTAATTTGAATATGTTTAGATTGAGAATTAAAGAAATCAGAATTGGATCGGGGAAAAGCTAAAGTTATCGACTAGTCGTCCTGTCACGTTTTCCATCGTCTGAGGTAAGTTCATAAGCAAATAGACGTGTTTATTTGGTAATTAAATGTTATATTTGTATACTGTTATTAAATGTAGAATTTTAATATGCTATGGCCGAAAATGATTAAATTTGACTACTACACTTCCGAGTTCGATTCGATCGAGATACGACGTCTGAAAGCCACGTATGAACCTTAGGAATAGTTAGGATACATATGTCATGACATAGGATTCTGATATATGTGTGCGAGTAAGACCATGGCGTCGATATAGGGTTTCGATATGTCTTTACGAGTAAGACCCTGTCTAGGATAGTGGCATCGATATGTGGCTACATGTAGGACCACGTCTAGGACGTTGGCGTTGTACGATTTATGTGATTATTCGAGTGTCCTATCCAATTCTAAATGGTTCATCGGGCAATGACAAGTTGTGATCAAATGCGCAAAATGAGCTAAATGATCAGGTATGAATTATTTTAATGCCTACTTGAAATTAGGTAAGTAAGTTACTAATGTGAGCATGTGTGTTTAGTGAAGTATATTTAGCCTTTGTTATATGTAAACATATGATGTCATATTGGATTTATAAGTATATGGATATGTGTTTACACAATGTTATTTAGCTTGGAAAATTAAAAGATATTTTCCTTATATATATATATATATAGCTTGTATTCGGACATATATTAAAAATATGTATGTGATTATTGTCCTATGGTTTATGAATATAGGCACATAAGTGCATTTGTATATGAAATTGAATTATAAAAGAATTTCTCTTTTTGGCCATGTTTAGTGTTAGCTTATTCTTATATAACCATGAATATTATACTGTGTTTAGATATAAAATACTAATGTATAGTGACTATGTTTCTGAGAAATCAATGCCGCATATATTTTATATGGCTTGGAATTTTATTGATAATTGTAATGATTTAAATTACGTGCTTAATGTTTAAACAGATTTATGTTTTAGTTTTATGATTACAACATACAGGTAAGTGTGAATGTTTGGAAAAAAAAAATTATGTCTCGTCAGGTAACATCTCATACCCCAATCTGGCGATGGAGACGGGTTAGGGGTGTTATAGTCTCATTTGTTTATACTTCTTACAATTTAGTCCTTGGAGTAGAATATTTAATTTTCTTGCAAAATCTTCCTTAATGAATTGCCATACTATAAAATCGTATTAGTAGCCATTTAGACTCTAATGTGTATGCTAATCATTACTCAATCGTTTCTTCCTTTAGGTTTGATCTTTGGAATACTTCGGTGTTTCATTGTAACACTATAAATATTACAACTGACATTGTACGTTTGTAGTAAAATCAGGCCATAGAAATAATTTCATAAATTCTGTGTTTTAACGCGCACGCGCATATCCAGTCAGCCTTCCAAGCCCATGTAATAGCTCGTATTAGGGCCTAGTCAGAATAGTGGTTTCAAGACCAAAAATCCAAAGTAGAAAAGTATGATTTATGATTATTTTTAAGTTTATGACATGATTACATAATAGTGATAAAATGCCATGAAGAAATTTTTATGAAAAAGTGACTAATTTGTCCTTTTGGACTAAATTGCAAAAGTTGCAAAATATGAGTTTCTAGAATGTTTAAGTATGAAATAGCATTATAAAAATTATTGAGGTCCGTATTTGGGAAATAGACCGATTATTAGCATGATAGACAAAAATGCCCAAGGAAGGGAAAAATCTCAAGAAAAGGGTGCAATGGCATGTTGCTCATTTGGTAAAAGTAAGTAATAAAAAGGGAAAAAAAGCCAAAAATAAGCTCATCTTCTCCATGTACTAGCCGAAATTTCCAAGCCTTCCATAGCTAGGGTTTTTTTCATTTTCAAGCTCCAAGTAAGTGACTCCAAGCCCCGTTTTTAATTTTCTTCGTATTTTTAAAATCCTCATAGCTTAATCTAGTTATTTCGTCCACTAATTTGAGCTAGGGTTTATATTCAAAAATATACTCATGCATGACATGAAAGTATTTTGATGTCTAGTGGTAGAATATGAGAGTTTGAAGTGTAGTAAACATCTTTTTCTAAGTAATTTTTCATAAAAATCCCTAAAAGGAACTAATTGTAAAAGTATGAAAATATGTAGTAAAAGGGTGAATTAATGAGAAATAGAAGTTGTTATAAGCATAAATAAAGTACAGCTAGGCTTGGGTAACTAAGAAAATAAGTGTATTTCATTATACGAGCCTAGAGACCATTTTGTAAATATGTAAAAGTTTAGGGGCAAAATTATAAATTTTGCCAAAGTGTTAATTATGGGCTAGTTAGCCAATGTGAGTATTAAATGAGCTTAATTTTTCATTTTAGATCAAGAAACACAAAGCCCATATCGAAACCAGGGAAAAAGTAAAGTGGTGGACTAAACCACACGTTCACCCGCATTTTGGACCCGAGGTAAGTTGTATGTAATAATTTAGCGTTTTGCATGATGAAAATTATTATGATGATATTTCATGAATTCTATGTATTTCTATGAAATTTATCGTTATGAAATTTACAAAGAAATGATGATGAAATAAATGAGAAAGCTAGGTTAAAAGTTAAGGAATACGAAGGGTACCGTAGTCATGACATGAGATATGCAGGTCCTGTGTAAGACCATGTCTGGGACATGGCTTCGACACCGAACTGAGATCCCATGTAAGACCATGTTTGGGACATGGCATTGGCATCGGCATAAGGTCCCGTGTAAGACCATGTTTGGGACATGGAGTCGACACCGAGATGAGGTATAGATCCCCTATAAGACCATGTCTGGGACATGGCATGGGCATCTAAGAGATCCTGTATAAGACCATGTCTGGGACATGACATTGCATCAACTTACGATCTCGTGTAAGACCATGTCTGGGACATGGCATCGACATCGATATAAGATCCCATGTAAGACCATATCTGGGATATGGCTTTGGCATCGACTTGAGATCCCATGTAAGACTATATCTGGGATATGGCTTTGGTAGTTTCCCATGAGAATGACCTTATGGGTATCTTTCGATATTTTAAGTACATTAATAGAGAAAGTATTAAAGTTGATTAGTTAACAAGAAAGACTAAAGTTTCATAATAAGTGTTATAGATACGCTTAGTAAGTTACGAGAAAATGAAAAGTAAGTTATGAGAACAACTAAGTCATGATCCTGAGTAAGTTATGAGATTGAATCAGTTATTAGAATGAGTAGAAAAGTAAATGACATTTCACAATACTTTTTTTGAATGATGTTTTATGACTTATGTTGCTATCTTATCCCATGCAACTTACTAAGCATTTTATGCTTACCCCTTCATTTTCCCTTCTTCCTTGTAGATTTGTCGAATTAGCTCGGAGATCGATCAAAGTCAGAGCTCGAAGTCACACTATCAAGCCATTCATTTTGGTATAGTAAAGTTAGTTATTTTTTTGTATGGCATGTATAGGGAGTTTGGTTATTTTGATATATGTTATTTTGAGTAGCCAAATATATTGGCTATTGATATCACTTGAGTCAAGTTGTAATTGCCTTTGGAAATGGGCTAATACTGATTAAGTTATATTTTATGCAATGTGGATCAAAATCATGAGTGTGCAAGTTTGCAAGTTTAAATAGAGTAATGATGAATGAGAATGATATGTATGGTGGTATGTGAGTGCCTTAAGTTATGAATGTTTAGAAAGTATAATTATGTTTGAAATTGGTTAGAGTTGGTTGTGTTTCAGGGTGGCAAAAAGGCTTGGAAAATAGCCTATTATTGTCCACATGGTTAGGCACACGGGCATGTGTCTAGACCGTGTGTTACACACAGTCTGCACCAAGGGCGTGTAGCTCGATCGTGTGTCCCCTGCATCTTAAATATTTAAGCCAGTATTGCAAACGGGTGTGTGTCTTGGCCATGTGAAGTCAAGTAATTCATAGTGTTCTAACAGAATGGTCTACGGGTTATTGGCACGAGCGTGTCTAGGCCGTGTGAGGGACACGGGCCATAGACACAGACGTGTGCCCAAGTCGTGTTCAAACCTGTATGTTTGAAATAAGAAAAAAAATTCAGCACGGGCTAGGAACATGTCACACACACCCAGCCCACACGGGCGTGCGGCCCTGTTTTAAGCAAATTTTTCTAAAATGCCTGAAAGTTTTCAGATTGACTTCCAACCACTCTCGGCATATGTTTTGGGCCTCGTAGGTCCATGATAAAGTAATTAAGAGCATATTTGTGAAAGTTTTAAATTGGAGCGAGAGCTAAGGCCCAATTTAGTAAGTTTGAGCAAGGTTAAGTACGATAACGCCTTGTACCTCGTCCCGGCTTCTGACTCAAGTAAGAGGTGTTACATTTAGTGGTATTAGAGCTAGTGTTTAGTCAATTCTAGGACTAACCTAGCATATGCATGAGTCTAGCTGTTTATGTCATACGTATGTACATGTGCGATATGATAGTGTGACGAATCTTGACAATCTAAATGTGTTTTCTTATAGTAAATGGATCCTAAACGAGCTATGACAGATGATGTAGAAAGCAATACTCCGGCTTCCGCTGAAGGAACGGTGCTAGCTGGGTCAGAAAATAGACCAGCTACAGTTAGTCAAGGAGGAGAGGCCCGGGAGGCCTTCTTGTAAATGATGAATGAGTGGTTCATAAAGTTCATTCGAATGAACCCGGCCACTTAACATCAAGCTCCACCCTCTGCTATTCCTCAATCTACCCGGTAGCTGCCTAAATTGTAGAGGTAGTAAGACGAGAAAAGCCCCCGGTTGATAGGATCCAGAAACAATGGGCAGAAGAGTTCCGGGCTACTAAAGATAATGACCCGGAAAGAGTCAAATTTTGGCTAGAGATTACCATCAGGGTATTCGATGAATTATCTTGCTGTAATACCCCATTTTTGCCCAGGCCCATACCAAAAAATGATAAAAAATAAATAAATAAATAAATTCCAAGCCCAGTTCAGAATATATCATTTGGCCCGATCAGAATGGCCCATTACTTGAAAAGATTGAAGGTCCATCTACAAACTTGACGTATATGGAAACATAATCTTCAAGGATACGTAATCTTAGAAATGATATGTAAATCTTAGATATGATATGCAATCTTAGAAGATATGATTTTGATATCTTAGAGATTTAATTTGAAGATACCCTTTAATCTTAGCCGTTGATGTAATTGATCTGTACCGTTAGATTTGGGGAGGCTCAACTATAAATAGAGGCCTCCCCCCTTCATTGAAAAAGACACTTGAATTTTGGGAAGCAATAAAAATTCTTGAGAGCTTTCACTCAAATTTCTCTCCCTCTTACGTTCTTATTTTCGGTGGTTTGTTCTTATTTTATTCTTTGTTCATCTTCATTTTTCAACTTTTTTTTTATTTAATTCATGTTTCCCTGATTTTTTAATTCTTTTTTTTAATAATTTTAGTATTATATCAAACTATTTTATTTTTTAATATTTTTTAGTATTACTCTTAGTTAATTGTTTTTTTAAATTTTACTCAAATCATTGTTTTAAAAAATATATTTCATTTAATTGCCATATTTTATCCAAAAGTTTTTCTTAAACAAGGCAATGTTTTGTGTTTAGAAATTCGGGAACTAGTACCTTAACATGCTGGGTTGCGATTTTCCGCTTGACTAAATAACTAAATATCCTTTTAATGAATTATGAGATGAATTTAGTTACGAGGATTTAAAACATCGTGTCCTAACATGCTGGATGTGATGTTTATATCCCTATTTCCTTGATTTTTAATTCTCTTTTATATTTTATTTTTTAATAATTTTAGTATTATATCAAATTATTTTTATTAAATTCTATATTACTCTTTGTTTTAAAAAAATACATATTTCATTTAATTGAAAAGTTTTTTCTTAAATAAGGCAATGTTTGGTGTTTAGAAAATCGGGAAATAGTGCCCTAACATGCTGGGTTGTGATTTTTCATTTAACTAAATAACCAAATATCCTTTTAATAAATTTTCCTCAATTACGAGGTGATTTCAGTTACAAAAGTTTGAGAATATCGTGTCCTATCATGCTGGATGTGATATTCGTGTTCTTTTGGAACAAAGGATTCTCGGTTTTTAAACTCAAACTATTCCAATTTTAAAGGGATCTTATTTTGAATTATTTCAAACTTTGACATTAAGACAGAAAACAATTCAATTTGGTACCAATTTTGGGCGTTGTGAGGGTGCTAACCCTTCCTCACACGTAACCGACTCCCGAACTCGTTTTCTCAAAAATTCGTAGACCAAAATGTTTTATAAGGTGATCCAATCACACCTAAAAAGATTGGTGGCGACTCCCGTTTTCATTTTTCAAAAAAGTCGAACCCCGTTTTTCAAACTCGTTCAAAAATGGTTTCGACAATCTTGCACACCTGAGGAATGTATGTAACACCCTGAATTTGGGCCTAGAAGAATTGGGCTTTGAATCTAGGTTCGGATAGAAGAAAATCAGAATAATTGAGAAGTTTTAAATATTATCGTTTAAGAAAAAAATTTTGAATTAAATTATTCTTAGAAAATATTTCTGTATTTATTATTACTGATGTTTTAAAATTTTATGAAAATTATAATTATGGTTATTAGAAAAAAATATTACTGTATTTAAAAATTATTATCATTAGATAAAAACATATTTATAAAATTATTATTGTTATTACTATTATTATTTTTTTTATTATAAAAATATAAATGGCATTATTACAATTGGTGTTTAGTTTAGTAATTAAATAAATTATGAATGAATTATAGGATTTTCGGGATTTTTTTCAGGTTTTTGTGCCTTTGGTGAAATCTTGGAATTTTGGTGTTCTGATTGTTGAAATTATGTTTAAGTGTGTTAGTGGGCCTTTAGAAGGCCCAAGCTTAAGTTAAAACCCGGTAAAATCTTAAGTTGGATTTTCAAGTGAAAGGGGACTTGGTTAAGTGGGCCTTTAAGAAAAACCGTGTAAAATATGTCACAAAGGGAGCCTTGGTAGAGTGGCAAGGTGGCGCCACTAAGCTCCTAAAAATGTGGCGCCTAAGTGGGTATTCAAGGACAAGGGTTCGAGTTGCAAGGTAAGCGTAGTGTTCTTTTTAATTTTTAAGCATGTGCCGGGCATGTGACTATTTTAAGTAGGAATTTCGGCAAGGGCTTTTATGAACTTGGGCCGATTACTCAAGTGTGATATTAGGGTTATATCTTTTTCTATTTTCTGTCATAAGAATTAGGGTTAGCCACCTTAGGAATTAATCTTCTCTTTTACTGTCAGAAAAGCCGAAACTTGCCTCCCTAGAAAGCTTCTAGCCGATTTCTTCTTCTTCACCTCTACCGTTATTTTTTTTTCACTTTTCTTTTTCCTCTTCGATCTCTTCCCTAGCCGAATACCCTCCTTACTCAGATTCACTCTTTCTTTTGCTTCCACCCCTCTCAAAATCAACCATAGCCAATTGCTCAAAGTGCCAGAAATCCCGAAAACTGCTTTCTTTTGCCGAATCTTTCTAAGCCAAATTATCTCTGTTCCTTTCACCTGTTGTGGCCGATTACTACATCCCCCTGAGCCACATCATTGTCGACACCATCACTCAAAATCATAGCCCAAATCGCCATCTTCTTCTCTAGTTGAAAAGCCGAAATCACCATAGTTTTAGGGAGATAGCCGAATTTGCAGATCTCATAGATAAGGGTTCTACTAACGTTTAAGGGTCAGATTTACATCAGATCTGCATAGGAATCGAAGAGAAATCGTTGGTAAGTGCTTAATACCTCAGATCTGTACATTATTTCATGTTTTGGAAAAGCCGAAAGTCCCTAAAGTTAGGGAGATTGTCGATTTGGACTTTTAGTAATTCAAAGTGGTATTTTTATTCTTTTTGAGTGATAGTTAGCGAGGAAGGTGATCAAGACAGGAGTTGAAGGCATCGGTATCACCAGATCTAGATCTAGTGCACCTAAATCGTCAGAGGTAAGTTTTCATGGCCATTAAGGGTGTGGCCGAATGTGGTAAGGGATTGTGGCTTTGGTTTTTCGTAGATCTATTGATTAATCAATTAGATATTGGGTTGTAGGAACTGTCGCATAGGAGATCTCGTCGGTGAAACTGCAAAACAGGTGTGTGTTTCGAATTCCTTTCAATGCGCAAATCGGCAAAAGCCGAAAAGCTGAAATGCCGAAGTTTCAGTATTTCGAGAGCTTGTGAGCGTGCGAACGTTCTCAAGTTAGTAGGAGAAGGTTAGTTTTGGAATCGGCACTGTTAGGCGTGTTGACCGCTAAATTTTGGACATTATGGTAAGTTGGGCCTCGGTGGGCCAAATATGGGCCCAATGGGCGATTTGGGTCCATGTGAGTAAAAATGGGTTTAAAGGTAATATTATGAACTGTAGGCGTGAAAACAGTTAAAACAAGATAACTGATTATGAAATTGGGACTAAATGGGCCTAATGGGCCAATCGACGTAATAGGGCTCATTAGGGGTTTTAGGGCTTGAATGCTAAGACTGAAAAACTGAGTTAACCGGAACTTCTGTATAGCTGTGTGATTAATAAATACTGTAATAAGCATGAAATCTATAACATGAGAGCAAAGTTACTGAAATACCCTTAGGGTAAGAAATTACTGTTTTGTCCCTAGGTAGAAAATTACCGTTATACCCCTAGGGCTAAAATTGACTGTACTGTTTGACATGACTGTTACTGTTATTGCATGCCATGATATGTATCTATTGCATGGGTTGGGTTTTGATAATGGAGGAAGTGTGAGTGGCACAGCCACATTACTGAAAAGGGGCTATGCCTCGTACTGTTTCTGAAAGGGGCTTTGCCTCGTATACTGTTTATCTGAGCAGCCATGCTGCGACTGTGGTGTGTGGGCTAGGTGGGTCGAGTTATTCCCCACATGGTGTGTTGGTTGGTACGGGTGGTGTGTAGCGGTTGGTGGGTTGAGTAGTCTCCCCAATTGGGTTTGCATTTATACTGCATTACTGTACTGTACTGTTATGGGCCTATGGGCCAATCTGTTATCTGAATAGGGCCTCAGCCCAGTATCTGTTATAGGGCCTTGGCCCAGCTTACTGCTATCTGAATAGGGCTTTGGCCCAGTATCTGACTGAGACTGGTTAGGGTTTAGGCCCAGTGGGCTTGAGCCAATTTGGGCTTTGGATGGGTTCGGCACACACTGAGTTTTCCCAAACTCACCCCTCTCTTTCCATCTTTGCAGGTGAGCCCTAGATTGTGACTTGGACGCTGGGAGGGATTCAGAGTGGCCACGAGGACTGAACTTTCTTGGTTTAACTACAAATATTTCATATTGGTTTTTACTTTGATATGGGTTGTAATAAGGCCGCTATAACTGTTATTTGGGATTTCTTTACGGTTTTATTTCAAACTTGAACATACACTGTTTTTGAAAATTAAATCAATATTTTCTTAAACAACCTGACTTTACTAAAAACTAAGAATGATGATAAGACTAAAATGAAACGATTCACAAATGAGATAGAGATTAGGTCGAATAATAATCAAATTGGGAATTTCAAGAAAAACAAATATTACTTTTCAAAAATCTCGAACATCAGACTTAGTACATAGGACGGCGTAGCATAGTCTAGGTGATGTGGCACACCGGACATGGCCATAACGTCTGGGCCGGGTCAGGGGTGTTACAATGTATGAAGTTTGTAGTATCTTTTCTACGAGATTCCGCTTACCGGTGGTGGAACATCCTCGTGCATTGGTACCAAGGGAGAAAGTTAATTGAGAGTTCTCCCAAGAGGAGTTTTGTAATAAGTATATTAGTCCTCCGCTCACTGATCAGAAGCATAAGGAATTTCTAGAGTTGAAGCAAGGTCGGATGACTGTAACTGAGTATGAGCGTGAGTTCATGAGACTTAGTAAATACACTCAATAATGTGTATCCACCGAGGCCATCATGTGCAAGAGGTTTGAGGATGAGTTAAACGAGGACATTGTATCAATACCATTGTATAGTTCAAATTTTTAAAAATCAAGGAAAAATTCCAATACTAAATTTTAGTTCTTTAACACTTTGGTCCCTGTCCAAGACTCCAAAAAAAATTCAACCAATCCATTTCTCAATTCAGTCATATAAACTCAACTCCAAATTCCAATAGTTGTATAACCTATCATAATTTCATAAATTAAGGCAAATTTTATAAGATTAAGAAAGTATTCATATTATTCAATTAGGTCCATCAACATATCTTATTTCAACCAACATTACCTATGTACATGCCATATATAGGACCAAAATATTTAAACCTTACTTCTTTCCAAGCTTAGGGGATGTGATGAGATAAGCTAGCATCGTCTTCTGATCTAACACTTGATGTCTAACTTGTATCTATGCGTTAGAAAAATAATATGTTAAACATATGACAAGTCAATAAGTACTCATGAAATTAGAATCGTAACATTCCCAAAACCCCCTTGGTAAAAACTAATATAAGATAGATTTTTTAGTGAAATAAGATATAAAGAAAGCAATGATGATGGATGTTAGAGAAAATTGATATAAGAAGTATATTGTGAAATATTAATTTGAGCTAGGGGCTAAATCATAAAAATATGAAAAGCTCTACGGTCCAGGTGTAAATATTTAAAATGTGAGTGGCTAAAGTATAAATATGGAAATATTAAAGGGCTAATAGTGCAAATATCTTAAGGGTGGAAGGGCCTAGAAGGACCAAATTGAACAAATGAAGAAATGAGGACTAAATTGTAATTTTTACCAAGAATATGTCATAAAAAAGATAGAATTGTAGAGAAAGTACAAGGGTAAAATAATCATTTCTTAAATAAGATAATTATGGGAAAATATCTTTGGTTATGGACAAATTTGGGCCATTAGATTAAGTTGAAAAGTAAGAAGAATTTGTGACCATTCGATTGAAATTATTACTAATAGATTTTCTATAATATTTTAATATTAATTAATTTAGAGATTTTTTTCAAAAAAAAAAAGAAGAAAATTGTTCATGCTTTATTATCCCACCATCGTCCATCACTAGTATAAATAGGGGGAAGTTTCACTTTTTTTTATGCAACTTAGTCCTTTGTCATGAAATTCTACCATTCCTCTTAAATTTCTTGGAAATTTTCCTAGGCACTAAAGAAAAATAAAGAAAAATCCTAGGGAGTATGTACATAAATTTAGAAAAAGGAAATAGTACATAAATTTAGAGAAAGGAATTAGTAGATGGAAGTGGAGAAAAAATTGAAAAAAAAAGAAGGATGGTCATGAATTGAGGAAGGAAAGAAAAAAAAAAAGCAAAAAAAGGGAAGAAATCCTTGGTAAAAGAGGTAAGTTTTCATGTTAGCTTTAGGGTGTGTTTAGTATTGCTTTTAAGAATCACTTTTGAGACAAAAAAACACTTTTGGACAAAAGAATTCCTAAACAAGCTAATTTTTTAGAGAAAAAAATGTTTCTTTTAAGCCAAAAATTGGCTCAAAAACACTTTTTTGAGAAGCTGAAAATTTGAACTTCTCCCCAAAAGCACTTTTGAGAAACATTCTTAAACTAGGTTTTAATTGTATTTCAAAGAATTGAGTTAAATTTTTTATCATTAGAATGCATACTATATGAATTTAAATAAAATAGTAGACTAAGTATGTAAATTTATACAAAGCATCAATTTCCATGGGAAAAATAAGAGTATTTACTAAAGCAGTTTTGGACAGTAGCAGTAGCTTAATTTTGAAAACTCACCAAAAATTGTAGAAATCGAATAGATATTGAATTAAATATGGAATTAAATTTTATTGAGTCTAGTTTATCATAAAAGAAATGGTGTAACTAAAGGAGCAGTAGATTATGAGATATATGAATTTTTGTGAGACAATGTTAGATGATTTCAGGTTTCCCCTGTTCTAACTTTGAAAAATCATTAGAACTTGTAAAAAAATTTTAGAAAATGAAATATATATGGATAAAATCTTAATGAGCCTATTTTTCAAGGAAAATAAACGGTAACTTAGTACGAGACTGGTACTGAAAAATAATAGATTTTTAGTGAAGAAGGGTTAGAACTACCTATGTAAAAACACAGTTTAGACCCTAGTCGAAACAATGGTTTTGAACCCAAAAATTTGGGGTCGTAAAATTATTTTAATATTATTTTGGAATTTGAAGTATGTTAATTTATATGTGTAAAAATTTTGTAAGTTAATTTTACTGATTGGTTGTCCAAATTGATAAAAGGACTTAATCGCGTAAAATGTAAAAGTAGCGTACTATAAGTTAAAGTGCCTATTTGCTTTGAATAATTAAATGTGGGGTCCTTAAAATGATATTTAGCCATTGGATAATGGGATGGACAGTGATAGACAACCATTATATGGTTTTCTAATTAATTTATAAAGGCTAATTTGGTAATTGTATAATAAAGTATAATAAAATAAAACATAAAGAAAAGGTTTCATGTTCATCTTTTATTTGAGTTGGCCGAATGTTAGAATAAAGAACCCATGGATGAAGCTTAGAATATTCGGTACTCTTGAAGCTAAATTTGGGTATGTGTTTTACTCGGTTTTTGATAATTTTTACATTTTTGAGATCGTTGCTTTGAATATTACTTAGCCCATGCTTTAATTTTTGGAATTGATGATGAATTTGAGATTTTATATTGTTAATAATGTGATGAATTTGTTGTTTTATGATGAAAAATAAATCTTTGATGTTTGATTTTTATGTTTAATTAAGTGATTCTTTTATAAAAATGTGTATTAAGGACTAAATTGAGAAATTTGTAAATTGAGGGGCCAAAATATGAAATAAATTGGATTAATGGGCTACTAGGGACCCAAGGTGAATTCGGCCTAACATGGGCATAATGAAATTTTGAATAATTTGTGTTGTTTTAAATTAGGGACTAAATTGTGAAAATGTGACATGTTAGGGGCTAAAGTGTAAATTGCCCATTTATGTGTTCTTGGATGAAATTGAATGAATTGTTGAATTAGTAAGTTAATTTTGATTTAATTAGATTGGCAAAAGCAGAATTCGGATCTAGATCGGGGAAAGTCGAAAGTTATTAAATAGTCGTTTAGGTCCGTTCGCGTCTATACGAGGTAAGTCATAAGTAAATAAATGTTGTTAAAGTGAAATGTATATGTATTATATGTGCTGAATTGATTTTTGAATAAATATATGTATGTGCTGAATGGTAATGCAAATGTATGTATTTTGAATAAGTTATATATATATATATATATATATGTTATTATGATATTGAATTGTTTGAGAAGCAGAATATATGAATACGAGAAAGTTTCAATAACGTGACAACATCTGAAAAGTTCCGTACGAACCCTAGGAATAGTAGAAGATACGTATGTCATGTCATGACATACGTATGTTGGCATCAATTTGAGATATCATGTAAGACCGTGTCTAGGACACTAGCATCGATTAAAGATTACGTGTAAGACCATGTCTGGGACATTGGCATCATATATGATTTCGTGTAAGACCCTATCTGGGACAGTGGCATCGATATTTGATTACATGTAAGACCACGCCTGGAACATTGGCATTGTATGAGCTTTCAGAGCTATCCGAGTATCCTTATTGATTCTGAACGGTTCAATGGGCATTTCGAGAAATAAATGAGTATATAAATATGCATCCAATTCAGGTATGTTGCATGTTTATGAAATTGAGTAATGAAGGCGAGTATGATAATGATCAGTTGATATATGATCTATGTGAAAATGAGATGTGGTTAATAGTGAGTGAACTATGATTAAATGAATTATATGAGAAATGTGGAATGGTAATTGTGTTTTCCCATATATGATTCAGGTACTTGTGTTTCGATTATGTAATTCAGAAATGAAAGGTGAATATGTTACAAATGACGATATGTGAAATGTATAACATCAAATGATATGAATGTGTACAAATGAATGATTGTTATATATGTTCGTTATATGAATTGTGGTCCTATGTTTTGAACATGGGAATTATGAAATGAGAAACATGGTTTTGAGAAATGGAAAGTAGTATATGTGTAAAATATGATATGTGATTTATATGAAAATGAAATGTGAATATGTGCTCTATATATGAAATTGAAATGTAGTCAAATGGATAAGATATGTGTGAAGTTATTATGTTTATGAAATGCTAAAATAAGTAAAGCACTTAATATGATCATATGAATTTTCGAGTGAGATAAATACATATGTGGTTGAGATTTGTTAAATTCGACCTAGTTAAGTTGAAATATAAATATCATTGAGATGATTTATTTGCTTATGGCTTACTAAGCTTTCAAAGCTTATTCTGTGTGTTTTTTCTATGTGTTTAGATTTTTGGAGATTCGCTCAGGTTGAATTGGAGACGTCATCACACTATCTGGTTATCATTTCGGTAAACAAATGCTTTGAGTTTTGGTTATGTGGCATGTACAGGCTAGCATATGTTTCAGTTGGTTTTGAAATTGTATATATAAGCCATGCTAAAATGCTAGTAATGATCCTTAATTGTATGCATTTTTGGTCATGGTATGAGTTCATGTTGGGAATTATGTTTCATGGTATAGGAGTGTGGTGTGCTTGTTATATGATTTGGCATGAAGTAACAATATGTATGGTTTATAATTAGCTCATCTTTGTGAGCATGATAATTGGTATGATATGCATTTATGGATTGTTATAATTCTGCTCAAGTAAATTAATTATGGTTGATGGATGTGTTCTGGGTGTGGTTTATTATTGATTTATATTATGACTATATTTTGTTTATGTATTAGTTTGGGAAAGTGACAATTGTTGAGCTATTACATTCTGTTGATGATAGGTAAATGAATATATGTGTTTGTGTCATGAATTATGGTGATTTGGCATGGAACGGTCAAATTGATATATATATGTAATTGTATGTTCGACTATGATGTTTGACTATTTAGGTTCGGTTTATATTGGCAAGAATGTATATGTATTAATTATTATATGGAAGCTTTATTAAATGATCGATTATAAAATAAATTGATTTGGTTGTGTATATGAAATTTTTCAAATGATTTATAGTGTACGGAATTGGCACGTTTTGAATGGCTAAAGTTCTTAGAAAATGGCTAATGTTAGTCAAGTGAGTAATGTATGAATTGGTTATATATGCATTTTAGGCTTAATATTTAGCATGAAAATTGGGTTTAATTTGTATGGGTTAACTTGCTAGCTGAATAAGAGATAGGATGAATGGCAAAGCATACATATGTTTTGTACTTGAATGGTGAACTAGGCATATATGTTTTATTAGTTGAATTCAAAAAAAAATGGTGCATATTAGAAAAGGTTAAATGCTCATATGGCTAAGATGTTTATATGCTAAACTTGACCATTTGGTGAAATTGATTATGCCGCATTTTCTAATGGACAATAGGCCGAGCAATATGGATTACTTGGTTTTATACATATGTATAGAAGTATGAACTGATATGTTGGATATTTAGCTTATGAAATAAAATATGCTTGGATGTCTTAATGTATGTGTATGGAATTTGTAATGTGTTAAGTTATCTTATAATTTGATTCGAATGACATGAGTAAGAGGTATATGTGTTTCGAATGGTGGAGTTATAAAGCATGTGTAATACGACTGGTTTGAGCTGTGTTTTATATGGTAATGCCTCATAACCCTATTTCGGTAACAGATACGGGTGAGGGGTGTTACAACCTAGTAGAAAAATAAAGGAAGATTTGAAGAATAACCTATATTAATTGGATTAAGTAAAAATCTTGAAATTTTTATTGTAAAAATTTCATTGATTCTAGTTTCAAGAAAAAAAAAGGTGGATCTTAATTTTGAATCCTGTAGACCGAGATATAAATATTTTAGTGATTGTCACTTAAATGGATAACCTTAATAAGAGTATGTATTTGTGATTAGAGAATCCTTGATTAATGTCAATCATAGGCATGATATGTTAAGAGCCAAAGATTTATGCATATATAAAAATATTAAGGATGTTGATTGGAGAGGAGGGGGAGGAGGAAAATATTTGAAGAGTTATAATACTAAGAAATTGTTACAGAGGATGGTTTTTCTAATACATAAAGGAAGTGCAAATATTTTATTGAAATACTAAGTAAGTGACTTATATAAAATAAATTAAGAAGCCTTAATTGACAAATTTATTTGTAAATAATAATAATAATGATATGTAGAGAGGATAAACTATTTTTAGAGTAAATACTCTAAGGACATATTTGTAAAATGTTGATAATTGTGTTAAATTTATAAATTTGGAATTAATGGCATGTTCATAAGGTTCATTACAAAACATCATATGTTTAAGAAATAAGTGGTTGGGTAACGACTTTTGATAATAAAGTTGATATGTTTTAAGGTTGAAATGAAAACAAAATTAATTGTAAAACTTGATATTTGCTTAAAATTATATGAGATAATTATATGTTTATGAATTGGTACATGAAATTAGGATTAAAGGATGCTTGGAGATAATTTGGTATGTGGATTGATATGGTTAAAGTTGACAAGTAAATAGGGGTTAAAAAGGGGTGAAATATGGAGGACTAAGGTGGTAAATTAACCCTGACATAAAATAAAGCATCGAAAGACATTTTGGTATTGATATCAAGCTCAAAGTATTGATATTCTGAAGGAAATATCGATATATTGGACAAGGTATCGATACATAGGGTATTTTTCTTGAATTTTTCAACTTCAAATCTCAAACGATATCGATACAATAGGAATATCGATATCTAAGCCTAGGTATCAATACATTAGTACTAGTATTGATAATTTGGGCCTTGCTCTGCATAAGAATGATTCAAAATGAATTTTTACTGAAAAGTTTCACTCGATTTTAAGTTGTACACTAAAAATATGTTAAAAACATATTCGTAGGGTTAAAATATGATTGAAAAAGGGTTCAGATAATTGAATTTAACTAGGATTACTCTGGCACTCAAATGTGACATTCCTATACTCAACTTGATAGTCGAGTCAGGTATAAGGATGTTACAAGAATCTATTCATTTATCTGTTTGCTTGTTATCACAAGTAATATTATTGTTTTAATTCACGGATATATCTTAATAATCATTAGGTTATTCCATGATTACAAAATTCAGTAATACTTGCTCCACTTTTTCTTTTTATTGTTATTATTACATGGATTAACAAGAACAAGAATTTTTATCAAAAATCACTTACCACCACTTTTTAGCCTATGCTAGACATGTTTGAACCAGATGAATACATGAAGCACATTATGAAACACGAAGCACAAAAGTGCTAGAAAAACGGGCATCAAAGTGCATAACAATACAGGAGCATCAAAGTGTTGAATTCTTGAATATCATGATTAACACGGGAATGCTCAGGTTCCTATGACATGCCACCTATGTAACACCCCTAACCTATATCCGTCACCAGAATAGGGATACAGAGTATTACTGAAAATTTTTAACTTAAAACATTCAATTTCAACCATTTTATAAAACACATCATAACTCAATCAAACACAATCATATTGTCCATTTTTTGAGCCCTTGAGGTCTTAAAATGAATTTAGCTATGATTCGGGACTAAATCAGAAACATTTAGAATTTTATGGAAAAAGATAGAAAATTTTATACTACAAGGGTCACACGGCTAAGACACACGCCAGTGTCTCAGGCCGTGTGGACATTTGAAGTAGGGACACACGGGCGTGTCCCAACCCGTGTTCGTGCCCATGTAACTCTCTAACTTGGGCCACACGGCTAAGCCACATGCCCGTGTGCTAGGCCGTGTAACTGCCTAATTTTTAACCCTTTGAAACCTACAAGGGACACACGGCTGAGGCACATGCCCATATCTTAGGCCGTGTGGACAAGAAATAGACCTTTTTTAAGCCATTTCCTTCACCCAAACTATGCTCACGTATACAAGCCATTTACACATATATTCAAGCTTCAAAATGTACCTAAAACATGTATAATAAAGCTAATTCAACTAATATCTAACCATACAACCAATATGACGAAAGGCACCTCAATCACATAGCATCAAATCAATCTAAACATATGCATAATTTAGCCATTCATCAACCATACGTTTCCAACCAAAATTCCATACCAACCTTACCTCAATGACCACATGAAAAAATCACATTCAAGCATACCAAATTGGTCATTCAAAACATGAATTCACTTGACCATTTCAACATCTACCATCAAAACATTAAAATGCCAAAAGTTCATCAACCAAAACACCACATTTACAAGCCAAAGATAATGACCATTTCATCAAACACAATTCAACTATACATGCCATTATAACCATGACTCAAAACATCAAAATCTATCGATATAGTTGTTTGATAGTGTAACACCCCTAACCCGTATCCGTCACCGGAATAGGATCATGGAGCATTACTAGACTTATCACATAAACAATCATACAATTCAAATACAATTCACATATATAAATATAAATCGTTCACATACACTCTTATAGTCCTTAACATGAGCCTTCGAGGGCCAAAACAAATCTTAAAACCAATTCGAGACTAAATTGACAACTCATGGAAACTTTAGGAAAATATTGAAAATTTTCACATACAGGGGACACACGCCCATATGGCTAGGTCGTGTGTCCCACACGGCTAAGACACGCCCGTGTCACAAGCCGTGTGGACATTCGAAATGAGATCACATGGCCGTGTCCCAAACCATGTCTGACCCTGTGTAACTCTCTGACTTGGGTCACACGGCCAAACACACGTCCGTGTGACTAGCCCATGTAACTCCCTGACTTACTTTCATTAAAAATCTCAGGGGACACACGGCCCTGTCACCTAATCGTGTGTCACACACGACTGAGACACACACCTGTGTGGAAAAAAATTGGCTATTTTTCAAGCCACATTTCTCATCCAAACTTGCATCAACCTAAACATACCAAATAGCATGTGACCATATCCTAAATAGGCGTTAAAACCAACCAAATATCAACACCAATTCATACAATTCCAATACCAACAAACGAAATGCTCATAAGCCTCCTAATTAGCCATTCAAAAACATACATATTTAACATCCAAAGGTTATCTATATGGTCAAGAGCATAAATTCACTTCCATGTTTAATTCATAACCAATATGACATATCTCAACTCACCAATATGGTACTCAATTTATCAACTCACAATAAAGGCATTTCCTTGACAACAACCAAGCATACCAAAGCCATTATAATCACAAAAGATAAGACAATTACATATATATACACATACCAACAAAAATACCAAATTAAGCCAAATCACATGGCTATTTACATATCATAACATATAGGCTTTATTAGCCAAAACTATCTATTCAAACCATATAACCACAAAGCCTATACATGCCATATAACCAAAATACACAAGTTCATAAGTACCAAAACAATAGCTGGATAGTGTGATGAGATCTCCGATGACTTTCAATTTGAGCAAGCTTCCGATTCACTATAAAACACGAAAAATTAAACATAGTAAGCTATAAAGCTTAGTAAGCTAGTATGGCTAATAAGTATAATTTAACAATTTATTCACAATTTAAAGAAGCATAAGTAAATATAGATAAGCTTCATTCAATCCAACAATTAGCACATTGCCATAACCAAATGAATCATGTATAAATTTATCAACTTTCACTTACTTTTCATATGAATTTATCAACTATCACTTACTTGTCGAACTTATCATGAGTACCTGAACTAATTCGTATCTTCCCTTATTTCCTCATACTATCATCTTTGCTCATTGAACCATCCAAAAAAAATTGGATACTCGGGTATCTTACACACTAAGTGTCATATATATGGTTAAATTGTAACACCCCGAATTTTGGGCTTAGAAGCATTGGGCCTTGAGTTTAGGATTAGTTAGGAGGTGGCTTAAATAATTTAGATGCGTGTGAAAATTTTAAAATTTCACGTTTAGTTTAATATTTAAGTGAATTAGGAAGGATTGGTAGTCTGGGAAAAGTCCTAGGCTTGATCTAGGGCTTTAGCAAAAATTTTAATTTTTGCCTTAGGGAAACCCTAGTCTCAAGTGTTAGGCCTTTTAAATAAATTAAGGGGAAAATAGGACGCAAGTGGGCCTGTGGCTCAGTGGCAAGGTAGCGCCACTTAGGGAGTTATAGATGGCGTTACTATCAGTTAAAGAGGTCTAAGGTTTGAGGCTTAGGGTGGTAAATTTGGAGGCTTTATTTTTGCACCATGGAAGGGAGGTAATGGAGTTGGAGTAGACTCTTGAAGGGAGTGTTCAGGAGAGAAATTTAAGGTAAGGATAATGGAGAGAAAATAGGAAATTGAGGAGGGGAGGTGATGGTGCCGAATGGGACTTTAGGTGAAGCTAGGTTCGGCTTGTGGCTATTCAAAGGTGTCGAATTCCTTTGAGGGGTTCTTTGGGCTTCTCATTATTTTTCTTCTTCTCCCTAATTGTCGAATTTTCTTTTCCCTCTCAGTCTATTTCTTCCATTGTCAAATAACCCACCATCTTTTTACCAAAATTTCTATTAGCATAGTAGTCTTCTTTCTCTAAAAAGTCGAATCCATTCTTAACCTCTTAAATGCCGAAATAGCCACATCAAATTGCCGATTTCTCTTTGTTCTCCTCCATCACAAATTGGTTGCTATTATCTTCTCTTAATCAAGTTTTAAAAGCTGGATCTCGTTCAGTAGCTATCTAGGCTGCAAGATCAAAGGTTAGATTCGGTAAGTGATTCGTCAAACATCATTTAGTATGTTTTGGTAAAAGCCGGAGGGCTATCTAACCCTTCTTGTTGTTAACCTTTTTTTGATAAGGGTAGGGTTCATAAATCGCAAGCGTAATTGGGATCTACAAGTCTCTACCGAAAAGCTATTCTCTCGTTTCGGCTTTTGGGTAAGTGTTCATGATTTTGGGGATATGTGGCTGAATGGTCTACAGTAAGTGAAAGGGTAACTTAAGTGGATACAAGTCACCTATTATTTCATCTTTAACGATTGAGATTAATGCAGATCTAAGTATATTCGAGAATAATAGCTAAGGAGGGGCGATTAGAACTGGTGGCACATGGTAAGGTTACGGTAAGGCTTCGAGATTTAGTAAAGTTGTAGTTTAAATATGGATTTGATTCGAGGTTGGTATTGATTGTAGGTTGAGGCTAAAGATAGTGTAGTGCGGATCATCAACCAGGTGTGTACATACACTACACACACGACAAATCGGCAAAAGCTGAAATCTTGAAAAGCCAGAATGCCGAAAAGCCAAAAAGCTGAAAGGTTGGTGCCGGCAACCACGCGAGCGTGTGAACACTCGTGTGGAGATATCGATACGATTATCGAGGCCTAGAGAGCGATCTTATGGTCTTCGGCCACTATTTGGCCAACCGGGCCAGACGGGCTAAATGGGCCTACCGAGTTTGTGGGCCTAAATTGGAAAAAGTTGTTATATGAAATTGAATGATGGATTGATATGGATGATTGTATGATTTGATTTTGATGGGGCTTAATAGGCTTTATGAGCATGATTGGGCTTAGTGGGCCTTATGGGATTGTAGAAATGCATGCTAGGGTTTTAATGGATTTTAGGCCTAGTTCTGATGAATTCTCAAATTGCATAAGACTTAATTCAATAATCAAATATGTCTGTAGACAAGTCGCTAGGCTAAGGTGTGGCAATGGATGTATGCATGTCTAAGATTGGATCTAGGAAGAGCTTGGTACTTAAGCGGTCCGAGTGACCCACCTCCTCTTCTCTTGAATCCTACCTGGTGCATAGTGTCCATTCACTTTAGCCACGAGGACTTGTTGATGGGCCAAAACTCATAATTAAAACCCGTACTATTAGAAACAAAAATGCCCCTGTAGGGTAGAATTATGAAAATGCCCTTGTAGGGTAGAATTACGAAAATGCCCCTGTAGGGTAGGATTACGAAAATACCCCTGATAGTGAAATGACTAAAATACCCCTAGGTGCTTAATATGTGATAATATGTATATTGCATTCATGAAATGTTTGTTGCATTTAGGTGGGTTTAATTGGATGAAGGAAGACATGTGAGGATTGCATAGTCGCTTGACGACCGTGGATCAACCGATGGCTTTAAGCCCAATATATAAACAGCATCTTTGCTACAACGTTTGCGTAGTGCTACTGTTGGTGCTACCTTTAGAGTGTAAGGATGGGTGGGTTGATATTTATATCCCCACAAGAGTGTAGGGTTGGAAGGGAAATGGAGTGCAGGGTTGGATTTGGGATGGGTGCATTGCATTCATGTGATTCTGATGTGATATGAGGTCAATATGGGCTAAGACCCAAGACCACCGATATTGCTGGGGCTTAGGCCCAATGTGATATTTGTATATTGATTTGATTTGATTGCCAAGGGTCGTACACACTGAGTTGCGAAACTCATACCCTTTAATTTAATGTTTCAGGTGACCCTCAATAGACGGCTCGACATGAGGGAGGACTCGGAGATGGCCACACTGTAAGCTACTTATAAGTTTTAAATAGTTTTCGAATTACTTTATTTTTAATTACTTTTTTTTCAATGGATTGTAATAAGGCCTTGTATCTCTGATTTGACTTTTCATTTGGGTTTATTATCGTTACAACTGTCAAATCATCAAACTTAAATAAATTTTCTAAAGTTAAACATGGTTTTCTAAGTAACCTTAACATGTGAACGTTTTCTTAAAACAAGGGCTTTCATTATAACTTAACAAGTTACAAGGATTTTGATTTTTCCAAGTCACAAATTTAAGTTTTTAACCAAGCAAATTTTCTACCGAACACGTTTTTAATTGAATAAAGTCGTTTTGAAAATAACCTCTTTGATGTGACATCGCCGGATTCGGCCATAACATCTGGGCCGGGTCTGGGGTGTTACATAAACCACCTCTGTCACATATCTTATATAATGCTCACTCTCAAGCCATCACTAGGTCTGCTCACACAAGCTGATGGTCAAGACGTAGCTATACAGTGCTACTCACACAAGCTGTTGAGTATCAGCAACACATGTCAAAAAACTCAGCCACCGGTAGGACGTACAGGACTAGCACCCGAATCACATAATCACGGTAAACCCTAATGACATATCATTTGTATCCTATTTATTCCTAAGGTTCAAACGAGATCTATTCTCTGTCAATGCCTTATCGATTATTTTCGTAATTTCATTTATCACAATTACATAATTTAAGCATTTAAACGCATGTAATATAATGCTTATTAATCATACAAACTTACCTCGTATTTATATGGATGTAAATGACCGTTCAACCCACTACTTTGTTTTTCCTACGATCTAATTCCGATCTTTGCTTTTCTTGATCTATATATAACCAAATTTTAACTTATTCAAATATCATTCTATTCAATTTAGCCCAAAATACACATTTTTGTAAATTTACACTTTGACCCCTAAACTTTTGACCTCTTTATAATTTAGTCCTTATCTCATAAAAATACAATTTCATGCAATTAAGTACCAACCCATTATGGTCGAATATTAATAAGACCCATAGCAGCCCATATTTTTCATTTATTCACACTTTTAACCACATAATTTTCACATTTCTCAATTTAATCCCTAATTGACATTTTCACTAAAAATCACTTTACAAAAGTTGTTCAACTAAAAACAAAGATTCATTTTCCATCATCAAACATGACAATACTCACATATTCATCAATAGTAAAATTCTATACTTTTAAAAGTTTCACAAATTAGTCCCTGGGCTAGCTAAATTAAGTTACAACGACCTCAAAAACATAAAAATCATTAAAAACCAAACAAAAATACACTTACATGCACCAAGGACTATGGCCAGACCTTGGAAAGTCTTTAATGGCTTCCTTTGTTTCTAATTTTTGGCAGAAGAATGAAGAAAGATGATAATCATGTTTGTTTTATTTTAATTTAACTTTAATTACTAATTTACTATTTTAACCTTTATTATTAACCTTTATAATTTCATAACCAATGTCCATAAATGTCTACTAACATTAACAATGGTCTAATTACCTCATAAGTACCTTTACTTTAAAGTTCTATAGCTATTAGATGCCTTTAGCTTATAGACCACAACTTTTACATTTTACGCGATTTAGTCCTTTTTCACAAATTAAGCATTGAAACGGTAAAATTTCTTAACAAAACTTTCATACAATCATACTATCAGGCTATAGACCTAAATTTTATAATAAAATAAATATTTTCGCAATGAATTTGTGGTTTCAATACCACTGTTCTGATTTCACTAAAAACGGGTTGTTACAACTCTCCCTCTTAGGGATTTTCGTCCCCGAAAATCTTACCAGAAAACAGATTAGGGTAATTCTTTCTCATAACTTCCTCGGGTTCCCACGTAGCGTCTTCAATGCTGTGACATTGGCAAAGAACTTTTACTAATGCTATGCTTTTATGTCTCAACTCTTTGATCTCTCGTGCTAAGATTCTGATCGGTTTTTCATTATATGACATATCAGACTGAATCTCAACCTCTGTTAGCGAAATTATATGCGAAGCATCTGATCGGGACTGTCGTAGCATAGATACATGAAACACATTATGAATCTTTTCAAGTTCTGACGGTAAAGCTAGATGATATACCACTGGCCCTATCCTCTCGATGATCTTATACAGCCCGATGAAACGCGGACTCAACTTTCCTTTACGACCGAATCAAAGAATCTTCTTCCATGGTGATACTTTCAAAAACACTCTGTCACTGATCTGGAATTCAATGTCTTTACGTTTTTAAATTTGCATACGACTTCTGTCTGTCGAAGCTGCTTTCAAACTATCATGAATTACTTTTACTTTCTCTTCAGTCTCTCAAATTAAATCAACCCCGTGAATCTTTTTCTTACTAAGCTTGATTCAGTACAATGGAGTTCTACACTTACAACCATATAAAGCTTCATACGATGCCATCTTTAAGCTCGATTGATAACTATTATTATATGCGAATTCAACCAGCGATAAATATTTTTCCTAATTGCCTTCAAACTCTAAAATACAATAACGAAGCATATCTTCGAGAATATGAATCACTCTCTCAAACTGACCATCGGTTTGAGGATGAAATACGATGCTAAAATGCAACCATGTACCCAAATCTTCTTGCAATTCCTTCCAAAATTGTACTATAAATCTCTGATCCCTGTCCAAAATAATATAGACCAAAACTTATGCAATCGAACGATTTCAAAAATATACAACTCAACTAGTCTATCAAGAGAAAAGTATGTACGTACGGGAATAAAAATGTGCAGATTTCATCAAGCGATCAACAATAACCCAGATAGCATCTTTCTTCTTCAGAGATAGGGGTAATCCCGATACAAAATCCATCGTAACACTATTCCATTTCCACTCAGGTATCATCACAGGCTTTAATAATCCCGAAAGCACTTGATGTTCAGCTTTAACTTGCTGACAAATCAACCATCTGGTCACAAAGTTAGAAATATCTCATTTCATACCTGACTACCAATATGACTGTTTCAAATCATTGTACATTTTATTACTCCCCGAATAAATAGACAAACTACCACTGTGTACCTCTTGCAAGATTTTCTGTATAACCTCTGGATCTCTCGATACACAACTTCTACCTCAGAACATCAAACAATCATCAGCTCCAATATGAAACTCTAAATCAGGAGTCAACTCACACTGTATTCTTTTTGCCTTCAACTCATTGTCACATTTTTTAGCTTCACAAATTTACTAAAGAAATACTGATTTATCTTTTAACTCAGCTAAAATCAAACCATCATCAGAAAAAGTCAATCTTGTATTCAATGCTCTCAAAACAAATAAGGATTTTCTACTCAAAGCATCTGTGACAACATTTGCTTTTCTCGGATGGTAATCAATGACTAACTCATAATCTTTCAACAGTTCGAGTCATCTTCACTGTCTCAAATTCAAATCTTTCTATGACAACAAATACTTTAAACTCTTGTGATCAAGAAATATGTGGCATTTTTCACTGAACAGATAATGTCGCCAAATTTTTAATGCAAATACTATAGCGACCAATTCTAAGTCGTGCATCAGATAACTCTTTTCATATGGCTTTAATTGTCTAGAAACAAAAGCTATCACTTTGCCTTCTTGCATTAAAACACATCCCAAACCATTTAATGATGCATCACTGAAAATTACAAACTCTTTACCCAACTCAGGTTGAATCAGAACTGGTGCTTCGGTTAACAGAGCTTTCAACTAATCAAAACTTTGTTAACATTTCTCAGGCCATTCAAATTTTACATCTTTTTGTAACAATCGAGTCATCGGTGTAGCTATCATCGAGAACCTTTTTACAAATCTCCGGTAATAGCCAGCTAATCCTAGAAAACTTCTAACCTCAGATACATTTCTTGGTGGTTTCTAGTGAACAACTATTGAAATCTTGCTCGGATTAACTCTAATGCCATCTACCGATACAATGTGTCCCAAAAACCTAATTTCTTGAAGCCAAAATTCACATTTACTGAATTTAGCAAACAATTGCTTATCTTTCAAGGTTTGCAATACAATTCTCAAATGCTCAGCATGTTCATACTTATTCCAGGAATAGATCAGAATGTCATCAATGAATACAACAACAAATCTATCTAAATACGGCCTGAAAATTCTATTCATCAAGTCCATAAAGATTGCAGGAGTGTTAATAATGTAACACCCCTTAGCCGTGTTCGACACCAGAATAGGGTACGAGGGGTTACCTTGCTAAAACACATACAAACATACATTTCTGAGTCAACGAATTCCGTTCCAATTTAAAAATTTTCAAACTTTGTCTTAAAGTCCCATATTTAAGCCTACAAGGCCCAAAACAAACTTGAGAAACCCTTCGAAACTAAACTATATGCATTAGTAGACATTAGAAAATTCCATGGAAAAATAGGGCACATGCCCGTATGGAAGGGCAACACGCTCGTGTGATCTCCTAACATGGCCGTGTTGAAGGCCCGTGTAGCTCACATGGCATAAGCATATAGGGACATGCCCATGTGGATTTATTTTCTAACATCGAACCTACAGGGGTTTTCACACAGCCTGGCACACGCCTGTGTCCATGGCTCAGGTCCCTCACACAGCCATGACATGCTCGTGTCTCAACTCATGTGCAAAAACCTTGGTATTTTGTTTCTGATGTCATCAGCTCATAAGGGCCACATGGCCAAGGCAAACGCCTGTGTGCCAGGTCATGTCTTTCCACACAGTTGAGACACACAGCTGTGTCTCCGCCCGTGTGGTTACTACTAGACATTTAATTTTTCCAACTTAAGGTGCAGGAGACACATGGCCGAGCCACACACCCATGGGCGAACCGTGCATCACACACGACCTAGACACACGCCTGTGTGTCTACCCGTGTGAACAAATCAAAGGCTATCTACCAAGCCTTTTTGCCACCCTAAAACATAATCCAATACATAGCAATCTTACCAATACATAACATGGCATAAATACTCAACCAAATAACCAGAATTAGACATCCATATATCAACACATGACCCATGCAACCATACATTAATGCCACTACACCTCACGCAATTGCTCATCCGTACTAATTGCACATTTATGAAAAACATCATCATTTGCATATATCAATAATGAATATTAGCCATTAACCATGGCCTTACACAAAATGAGTTAATTTCTATGACAAGCCAACACATTAGGCTCTAAAACAATATGACACGTAAACAAAAAAAAAAAAAACTAAGTCCCTATACATGCCATACACACAATAATAAAACTAAATATACCAAATGCTTCTATTGATAGTGTAATCGATGCCTCTGACTTTTTTTGGTGCCACTATAAGAAAATGGAAAGGAAAGGGAGTAAGCACAAGGCTTAGTAAGTTGCATGTAAATAAATAACAACAATTTACCATGTATTCACATATTCACAACATATCATAATTTGCACATAATACATAATTTATAAACACAACTTACTCATTTTCATCCTTTACTAATCATACAACATAAATTGAGCTTACGTCTCATACATTTAATGTAGATACCTGTACCACTCACAACATGGTCATAACCTCTTCCATTATAACATAAACTGTACATTTCCCACTGAACCATTTGGAATACTAAATGATATTCAATAAGCCTCAAACGTAGGGTAAAATGCCGATGCCATGTCCCAGACATGGTCTTACATTGTGTTTCCGTGTTCAATACTGAAACAGGGTACGAGGCATCACTGGATTTTTCTACAGTTACAAATACACAAAACCAGCTATAAAATTTCTTTCAATTTAGAATCTAATCACATTCTTATCATATATACATTAATTCACTTACTAACATGCAAGCATACTCGTTCACGTGTTGTATCATTATGACTTGTAACATAGCTACTATTAGTCATATCGCATGGTCTTATACAACAATAAAATTTCCATTACTTTAGGCCAACATTTTAGGCCAACTCAGTAACATATATACATATATTCAAGTCCTTATACATGCCATAAACTTATAAATATTTTGGAATCTTTTAATACTAACCTCAGCCTGATAGTGTGATAGTATCTCCGGCGACCTCCAACTCGAGCTACCATCTGAAACTCTATAAGAAAAAGGAAGGGAAGGGAGTAAGCATTATAGCTTAGTAAGTAAATATGTAAATAATAATCAATTTATTACAAGCTTTTATAAAACTTCATAACATGTTCTCATAATAGTATAATTACAAATACACATAGTTCCACCATTTACTTAAGCCCTTTTCAAGCTATTTACTCGAGTAACAGTCACTAAATTATTTTTATCCAGAGTTACGGAACTCTAAATTAAGATCCGTCAATTTTCCTAGAAACTATACTCATATATATTCTTACCAAAAAGATTTTAGGATTTTTTGTTTGGCCAATTAGTACATTTTATTCATTGAAGTCTCCCCTGTTTTGCGGTTCAGCAGTTCTGACCACTCTTCACTAAAATTTAACTATCTTTTGATAAAGAATTCAAATGAGGTTATAGTTTCTTTCTTCTAAAAATAGACTCATTAAGGAGTCTAACCATATAAATTATGCTCCATAATTTTTTTTCAATTTTTAATGATTTTTCCAAGTCAGAACAAGGGATCACAAAGTCATTCTAAGTCAGTCTCACAAAAATATAAATATCTCAAAATACAAAATTACTTTGCTTGCTCTGTTTCTTTTATATGAAAACAGACTCAATAATATTTAATTCCATATCTAGTTCAGCCTCAAATTCAATTCCTACCATTTTTGGTAATTTTTCAAAGTCACCCCACTATTGCTGTACAAACTGTTTTATTTCAAATCTCATCTCACCCATAAATTTTCTTAGATGGGTTTTCCAAATAACATTTGCCCACATCAAATTTACCGAAATTTGATTATTCATAAATGTAGTAGCCTGCACTTAGTACTACACATATGACCAATTTCATCTCTTACACATAGTGGCCTGCACTGCGTACCACGTATGTGATCGAAGTTATCAGATACGCATAGTAGCCTACACATAGTACTACACATGTGATCCCAACTATATGATGCACGTAGTAGCCTGCACTTACTACTACATACGTGATTTAATCCATCTTGAACACATAGTAGCCTACACATAGTACTACACATGTGTTCCCACCACAAATCATTTGTATCTTTTCTATTCCATGAGTTCAATCGGAAAATATACAATTTACCAATTCAGTCATTTTCATTATAATTTTGTATTTTTTATCAAATAACCATCCAATATCCAACTTCATCTTGCATAATATAACAAAATATTGAAACATAAATAATAAAAATGTTTTATTTACATATCAACTTACCTCAATTCAAAGGATGATAAATTTGCAATCTAGTCCACAACTTTTTCTTTTCCCTGATTCGAGTCGATTCCATGTCTTTCTTGATCTATAATAACACATTTCACTCATTTATTCCATATACAACTCAAATTAACTCAAATTTATATTTTGGAAAAATTTACTTTTTTGCCCCTAAACTTTGTAAAAATTACGATTTTGCCCCTAAGCTCGTAAAATAATTTTATTCAATTTCTTTGCATTTTAGGCCTAACTGAACCACTTCATAAATATGGCAGCCACAATTCTCATTAAAACTCACACTTATGACCAATTTTATAACTTTTACGATTTAGTCCTTTCGGACGTTTTCATCGAAAATCACTAGGCAAAAACCGTTTCTCTAATCATAAAAATGTATAATATACCATAGTTCATTAAAATGCACAATTATTCAACATGGGTCAATTTTTGAAATCAAACCCTAGATCAAATAAATGGTAGAAATAGAGAAATCATGTTATCGGGATTTCAAAAACGTAAAAATCATTAAAAATGAGGCTAGAACGGACTAACAATCGAGCTTGGAAGCTTGAAAACCCCTAGAAATGGTTTCTCCATGCTATATTCGGCCTTAAGGAAGAAGATGACCAAAAATTGGCTTTTAATTTGATTTTTAATTCATTTAATCACTAAATGACCAAAATGCCCCTAACTTAAAAATATTCTTTTTCACCCATTTCATGTCCATTTTTGTCCAATAAATTAAAAAATGGTCTAATTACCATTTAAGAACCTCCAATTTAAAATTTCATAACAATTGGACACCTCTAACATGTAGAAATCAACTTTTGCACTTTTTACCATTTAGTCCTTTTGATTAAATTGAGTGCCCAAACGTCGAAATTTTCATACAAAATTTTTACAAAATAATTTCATAAAAATGTAAACCATAAAAATATAAAGAAAACACATTTCAATTAAACACCTTTACCTTCTAGAACGTAGATTTTATTACTTTTGCAATTTAGTCCAATTTATCAAATTGGACACACAAACAATAAAATTTTGTAACGAAAATTTCACAAAATATTGCAAACACAAAATAAATTTTAAAACTCAATCAGAATAAATATTTTGACCTCGGATTTGTGATTTTGTAACCACTATCTCGTTTAGGCCTTGTATCGGGCTATTACACATTGGCTCACACACATCAGTGCCAATGTCACGTCCCAGACATGATCTTACACTGACACGTATCAAGGCCGGTACCATGTCTCAGATGTGGTCTTACACTAGCTCTCATCTATCGGTGTCGATGCCATGTCCCAGACATGGTATTACACTAGCACTCGTACAACCTTAGTGTCATGGCATGAATATCCGATCTATTCTTACGGTTCAACTGGGAGTTTATCACATTAAATCTCATCATGCATTACTCATAATCACATTTGATCATTTTATGCCAAATCAACAATTCAATGCATAATATCAATAAAGTTGCATTATTTACGTACAACTTACCTCGGTATACAAAATGCATGCGACTAATTTGTTTTAGTCCACTTGGTTGACTTTCCCCCGGTCTAGGTTCGGATTCTATAATTCTTGATCTAAAATAAATAAATTCACTTATTTAATCATCATATTCATTTAGTTATTCCACAATTCATATTTTGACAAAATGACCATTTTACCCCTAGGCTCTAAATCAATTTTTATCAAATTTTCTCATTAATTAAGCCTAGCCGAATTCTTTTCATACTTGAAGCAGCCCTCAATTCCAATTATTTCACACATTTACCACATAATTTTCAACTTATACAAAATGGTCCATTTTAGGTGTTTTTCATGAACACCACTTCACAAAAGTTGTTTATTTAACAACCAAGATTCATTTTCTTCCATAAAATTTTAGCAAACAACATAAACACTCTCATGGTAAAACCCTAGACTCTCAACCTTTTGCAAAATAGTCCGCTCAATAGTTAGCTCATGCTACAAGGGTCCCAAAAGTATAAAAATCATCAAGAGAAGTAATCAAAATCACTTACTTGCAAGGGTGGAGAGTTGCTAAAATTTTGAGCTTCTAAAACCCTTAAAATGGATGAAAATTTAGGTGGAGAAGATGAATGATTTGGCCCCTACTTTCTTTATTTTATTTTATGAATATTTTATCAATTAAGTCACCTAATACCACCAAATTTTTTACTTTCTTAAATTCTCTTGTCTCATGGCCAGCCATCCCCTTAAAATAGGCTTAGTTGCCCATTAAAGACCTCTACATTAAGTTCCATAGCTATTTAACACCATTTGCTAGTAAATCACAACTTTTGCCTTTTATGTGATTTAGTCCTTTTTCGCAATTAAGCTCACAATCGCTAAAATTAATTCACCAAAATTTTCATGCACTAATATAATTATGCTATAACACATAAAATAATATTAAAAATAATTTCTCTGACCTCAGATTTGTGGTTCCGAAATCACTGTTCTGACTAAGCCCAAAATCGAGATGTTACAAATAACCCAAATGGCATAATGAGAAATTCATAGTGTCCATACCTAGTTCTAAACACAGTTTTTGGCACATTCAAATCTTTAACTCTCAACTGATAATAACTAGATCGCAAATCAATCTTAGAGAACATTGTTGCTCCTCTCAACTGATCAAATCAATCATCAATTCTCGGCAATGGATACTTATTCTTGATCGTAACCTTTTTGAGTTGTCAATAATCGATACACAATCTCATTGACCCATCTTTCTTTTTAACAAATAGAACTGGTGCACCCTAAGGCGAAAAACTAGGTCGTGCAAAACCTCTATCTGTTAACTCTTACAACTGAGCTTTCAACTCTTTCAACTTTGTAGGAGCTATTCTGTACAAAGCTATCGATATCAGTGAGGTTCCAAGTACTAATTTAATAGCAAACTCAACTTCTTTGATAGGTGGCAACCTAGGTAACTCTTCTGCAAACACATCCAGATGGAACGGTGGAAATGTGCAAGTGTACACAATCGTAACAAGTAATAAAGTGACAAGTAAATGTCGAGTTATCGTACCCATAGGGACTATCAAAAGAATTATTTATGAAATTAATTAAAACATTTTGGTGAGGTGAAAATAATTTTGATTTGAAAAGAGTGAATTTATAACTAAGATGAAAACTAAGTAAGCAATTTAAATAAAATAAAAAGAATCCTAGTGCACGATTTCAAAATAAGATTTAATCAAGATGATATAATTGTGTTGGATTAATTATACCTTTTTAACTTAGAATTATTAAATTCATGCTTATGCTGTTACGAATAAATTTATGGCAACTCAGTAATTTGCTAACTTATGAACATATTTACTAATTAAACTCCATTCATCTCTTGAACATATTCCTATGGCAATTCAACCGACTAAACAGAATTTATAAGATAAACATGCTATAGCACATACATATTTATTAAATTAAATTATCTCTCGCATATTCCTATATCTATTCAACCGATTAATTCAACTTAATAAACATGTAAAAGATTATGTGAAGTAACAAAGTAGCTATACCTTGAAACAATCTAATCACAACAATCTTGCAAGTTATGCAATTAAGTTTAACTTATTCAAATATCATTCTAGTCAATTTAGCCTAAAATACACATTTTTGCAAATTTACACTTTTACCCCTAAATTTTTAACCTCTTTACAATTTAGTCTTTATCTCATAAAGATGCAATTAAGTACCAACCTATTATGGCCGAATATTAATTAGATCCATAGTAGCCCATATTTTTTATTTATTCACACTTTTAACCACACAATTTTCACATTTTTCAATTTAATACCTAATTGACATTTTCACTAAAAATCACTTTACAAAAGTTGTTTAACTGACATCAAAGATTCAATTTCCATCATCAAACATCATAATAATCACATATTAATCAATGGTAAAACCTTATACTTTTAACAGTTCCACAAATTAGTCCCTGGGCTAGCTAAATTGAGTTACAGCGACCTTAAAAACATAAAAATCATTAAAAACCAAGCAAAAATACACTTACATGCACCAAGGACTATGGCCGAACCGTGGAAAGTCTTTAATGGCTTCCTTTGTTTCTTATTTTCAGTGGAAGAATGAAGAAAGATTATAACCATGTTTGTTTTATTTTAATTTAACTTTAATTACTAATTTACTATTTTTACCTTTATTATTAACCTTTATAATTTTATAACCAATGTCCATAAATGTCCACTAACATTAACAATGGTCGAATTACCTCATAAGAACCTTTACTTCAAAGTTCTATAGCTATTAGACCCCTTTAGTTTATAGAACACAACTTTTACATTTTACGCGATTTAGTCCTTTTTCACAAATTAAGCATTCAAACGGTAAAATTTCTTAACGAAACTTTCACACAATCATACTATCATGTTGTAGAAAGATTTGTGGTTTCAAAATCATTATTCTGATTTCATTGAAAACGGGCTGTTATAGATAGTGTGATAGGTCTCCGATGAGCTTCCAAACCAATCGAGCTTCCGATAATCTATAAAACATAGAAAAGAAGACGTTGTAAGCATATAATGCTTAGTAAGTTCGTATATCATGAACAATGCTTACCATTTCAATGCATAAGCTTAAAAATAAATGTAACACCCCTTACCCAAGTCTGATGCCGGGACGAGGTATGAGGCGTTACTGTACTTAATCATGCTCAACGTATAAACTCGGGCTATAAGATATCATTTTCATTTAAAACTTTTCATTCATTCTCTTAATATCTTTAATATGGGCTTACGACGTCCAAAACATACATAGGGGATGCTTCGGAACTAATCCGAGAACTTTCGGGCACTTAAAATTTTTTTGCTTAAAATAGGGCCACACGCCCGTATGGGATGGGACACGCCCGTGTGGACAGGCCGTGTGGTCACACACGCCCATGTCCCTAGCTCGTGTCAAATTTATTTTTTTATTTCGAACCTATAGGGGTTTCTACACGGTTGGACCACACACTCGTGTCTACAGACCGTGTCCCTCACATGGCCAAGACACGCCTATGTTCTCAACTCGTGCTACAATCTGACTTTACTCAAAGCATACATTAGAATTCACAAGGCCAAAGCACATGCCCGTGTGCTCAGCCCGTGTGCAACACTGACTTGGCTAATTTATATACAGAGGACACACGGTCCATCAAAATGCCCATAGGGGCTGACCGTGTGTCACACACGGCCTAGGCACACGCCCGTGTGCCCATTCGTGTGGACAATTATAGGCTATTTCCAAGCCTTTTGCAAGCCTGAAACTTATCCAACCACAAAATTCATTTCAATATCACACAATATGACATTTGATAACATATAATACTCATAACGTAAGGCATTCATCATCATTCAGTCATCCTACTTAAACATGCTACTTGCATTTCCATAACTTCATCAACATTGCATAGTATTAACTAAAGCAATATTAGCCCATTTCCAATGGCTATTACAACATGACTTGTGTAATACCAATAGCCAACACATTTGGCTACCCAAAAAAATGACACATATCAAAATGACAAAGTTTCCTATACATGCCATACTCAAAGTAGCTAACTATACAATACCCAAAATAGACGTCTTGATAGTGTGACTTTGAGCTTCAACTTTAATGATCCCCAAGCTAGTTCGGCAAGACTATAAGGAAAAGGGAAAAGAAAATGAGTAAGCACATATATGCTTAGTAAGTTGCATTAAATAAAATAGCAACATAGTTAAAGAAACATCATCTAAATCAAAAGTCATGAAATATCATATAAGGTCTCATTCATTCTCATGACTTACTCATCATTTGAATTACTCAATCTCATAATTTATAAAATCTCGTAACTTACTCGTGCTTTTCTTGCTGTATTACTCATAACCATATATTTTCAATTTTTCGTGACATACTCATATGCACATGCAACACTCATCATAAAACTTTAGTCTTTTTCTTTAAAATAATCAACTTGAATACTTTACCCATTAATTCATGTGGAATACCGAAGGATACCCTTATGTCAACCTCATGATAAAATGCTAATGTCATATCCCTGATATGGTCTTACATGGAATCACATGTCGATGCCAATGCCATGTCCCAGACATGGTCTTACATGGGATCACGTCTTGATGTCGATGCCATGTCCCAAACATGGTCCTATATGAGATCGTAAATTGATGCCGATGCTATGTCCCAGACATGGTCTTATACGGGACATCATGTCGATGCCAAAGCCATGTCTCAGACATGGTCTTACACGGGACCTACAATTTCTCATGTTATGACTACGGTATCCTTCGTATTCCTTAACTTTTAACCAGGCTTTCTCATTTATTTCATCATCATTTCTTTGTGAAATTCATATAAATAAACTTCATAGAAATACATAGAATTCATGAAATATCATCATAATAGTTTTCATTATGCAAAATGCTAAATTATTACATACAACTTACCTCAGTTTCAAAATTCAAGAAATATCGGTTTAATCCACCACCTTACTTTTTCCCCGGTTTCGGTCCAGGCTTCATGTTTCTTGATCGAAAATGACAAATTTAACTTATCTAGTACCCAAATTGGCTAAATAGCCCATAATTGACACTTTGGCAAAATTTATAATTTTGCCCTTAAACTTTTACATATTTGCAAAATAGTCCCTAGGCTCGTATAATGAAATGCACTTATTTTCTTGGTTACCCAAGCCTATCCAAACTTTATTTATGCTCATAACAGCCCCTATTTCTCATCAATTCACACTTTTACTACATATTTCATACTTTTAAAATTTGGTCACTATTAGGGATTTTCATGAAAAAACACTTAGAGAAAGATGTTTAGTACATTTCAAACTTTCATATTCTACTACTAGACATCAAAATACTAGCATGTCATGATAAGTATATTTTTGAACATAAACCCTAGCTCAAATTAGTGGTAGAAATAGCTAGATTAAGCTACGAGGATTTCAAAAATACGAAGAGAATTAAAAATGGGGCTAAATTGCACTTACTAGTGAGCTTGGAAATAAAAGAAACCCTAGCTATGGTGACTTATGAAATTCGGCAGCCTTGGAAGAAGATGGACAAAATTTTGCTTCTTTTTCTCTTTTTATTTCATTAATTAACCAAATGACCAAAATGCCCTTATGTCCTTTCTTTAGAAATTTTTCCTTCCATGGGCATTTTTGTCCATAATGCTAAAAATTGGTCTAATTGCTAAATAAGTGCCTATAATAATTTTTCTAATGCTTTCTCATCCTTAAACTTCTAGAAACTCATATTTTACACTTTTTTCAATTTAGTCCTAAAGGACAAATTAATCACTATTTCATAAAATTTCTTTCATGGAATTTTCCCACTATTATGCAATCATATCATAAACTCAAAAATAATCACTAAATATATTTTTCTACTTCCAATTTATAGTCTCAAAACCACTATTCTGACTAGGCCCTAATTCGAGCTGTTACAGTAAATATGAATCAATCCATCACGAGCTTGGCACAAGCTTAAGCATCACCAACAACACAAGTAAGAGCTTAATCACATAACAAAATTCATCACATGGTAAGGTAAATCTCATAATCATAAATCATATGAAATCATACTTTTCATAACATGGATATACATACTTTGTTTATCAATACTTCATACCTTTCCATAATTTCACAGTGAAAACCATCGGAACCCTTATTGGTTCATCCCTTTTCATACCCGTTGAACCACTTAGAATAATATCGAATACGTGGGAAAGCTCAAATTAAGTGTGCTAAACATATGGTCGAAACCATTCCTTTTCCTTTTTCTTTTCATAGATGCTCATACGAGCCATAAATGGATCTGCTCACACAAGCTGTCCAGTATCTACAACAAATGCCGGAATTCAGCCACCAGTAGGACATTCAGGACCAGCACCCGAAACATGGTAACCCTAATGACATGTCATTTGTATCCTATATATTCTTAAGGTTCAAACGAGGCTCGATAGTCGTCAAAACGTCATTGGATTTTCGTCGTGACATGGTATGATAAATAACATGATAGCATTTAAATCAAATAACATTGAAACACTATTTAAACATAATAACATTAAAAAACTATTTAAAATACTATTTAAACATACGAACTTACCTCGATCACAAACGATGAAATAGGATCAACTAGTCTGACACTTTATCTTTCCCTCGATCTAAATCCGTACGAGGCTTAACTTGATCTAAATAATCAAATTCAATCCATTCAATAATCATTCTATTCAATTCAATCCAAAAATCGTATTTTTCAAAATTATGCTTTTCCCCCTATTGTTTTGATTTCTTTACAAATTAGTCCTTAAGTTCGTAAATTAAAATTCCTGCAATTTAATCCCTACCCAAGCTAGTCGAATTTAATACGGTTCCATAGCAGCTCATAATATTCATTATTTCACCATTTTCACCATGAATATTACACATTTTTCAATTAAATCCCTAATTGACATATTCAAGAAAAATCACTTCACAAAAATTATTTATCTAACAATAAAGACGCAATTTCTTCCATCAAACATCAAAAACCACATGAACACATTCATGGAAAAGCTCTAATCTTTTAACAGTTTTGCAAATTAGTCCTTGGGCTAACTAGATTAAGCTACAACGACTTCAAAAACATAGAAATCATTAAAAACAAGATGAAAAAGACTTACATGTAAGCAATTGAGATGAACAAACCCTAGCAAATTTTCCTTTGAACATTTGGTTGAAGAAAACCAAATGGAAAAAGATGATATCTTAATTTTACTTAATTTTTACTTTAATTTACCTATTTACTCTTTTACCCTTTTAAAACATCCATAATTTCAATAAAACTAATCTCATAAATGTCCACTATCACTTAAATGGTCTAATTACCATCTAAGTACTCTTACTTTAAAGTTCTATATCCCTTTAATACTTTTAGCTACTAGAACTCTACTTTTGCACCTTTTACGATTTAGTCATTTTTACTTAATTAAACATGCAAATGATAAAATTTATTAACGAAATTTTTATACGACCTTGCTAATATGTCTTAGACACTAAAAAAATTAATAAAATAATTATTCACACATCGAATTTGTGATCTCGAAACCACTGTTCTGTTTTCACTGAAAATGTGCTATTGCAAACTATATCCATGAAGTTCAACTCTAGTCTACATAGGCATTTCACAATACTAGATTTATAATATTTAATCACGAAAGCTTAATTTCACGTTTAACATGATTTCATTACATTTTCTCATTCATTTCATTCAAGCTTACTATTTAACATTTCACGAACCTTGAATCTCAAACATTAAGATTTTTTTCGTCTTAATTTCTTATTTCACATATCAATTTTTTTATACACGTCACTTTTCTTATTTTAGTCATAAATTTCACAAAGTTCACGTTTTATTTTTTCACATCACAAACATACAATATTTTCTAGAATCTCACTTTCACTTTTCAAACATATACTATTTCGTCACACTTTCTTACATATTCTCTTTAACAATTTTTCTTCTCATACATCAGATTTCATACATTTCATTATTTAACTATACTTGTTTACACTTTTTCAATTTAGTTATTGTCTATCCACAATTTAAAGAACAATTGTAATTTAAGTTACAATAATCATGTATTTTTATACTCTCCTAAGCTTTCATAACTTTATTTAACTACACTATTCATTTATCAAATATTTTCTCTTAAGCTTTCATAACTTTATTTAACTACACTCTTCATTTATTAAGCTTTCATAACTTTATTTAACTACACTCTTCATTTATCAAATATTTTCTCTTAAGCTTTTGTAACTTTTCAATTTAGTCCTTTTTGACATAAATGTTATTCACTAACTTAGCATATTTAATCAATTTTCTTCCTTGTAACACTTTAATCACAAATTTTATTTCAATATCTTGTTTCACATATCAAAGTTCTATGTATTTCAATTTTCTTATTTCAATCACATATTTCTTCAATTTTTACAATTTAATCCTTGTTATCATAATTTCACATATTCAATACTCTATGCCTTTTTCATCAGCTCATAACACATCTATTATACTTTAATCATAATTTTCTACTTCACATGTTAAATTATTTCACATTTTATTTTACTAACCTACTACTTATTGCACAAAGTTTACATTTTAATCCTTAAATAACAAGGAAATTCATGGGTACTTACCTCTTTTCTATAAAAAAAAAAGTCACTTGCTTTTATCTTCTCCTTATCACTTGATTCACTTTTTCCCTCTTATTCTCTTAGCTTGATTTTCTCTCTTCTCTAATTCTATATTTCTTAAATTTGAATTGATATTTTTGCTCCAAAAACTTCTTATGGCTATGAAGATTCTTTTGATTTCTAGGTGAAAATAGCATATTTGGATGGAAAGGACCAAATTGAAAAGTAAGCAAAACTTTCTTTTCTTCAAGAATGCTTAATGTGAAAGTCAAGAAAGATGGAGAAATTTCCATCATCATCTCCTTTTTATTTTCTTAACCATTAATTAAATAATAAAAATATCTTATATTAAAATAATAGTAAAATAATAATAAAATAAACTTAACCAATCAAATTCAACACAAATGTCTTTATCTATCATGATATTTTCATGATAATTATCTTGATTGAGAAATGATTATTTTACCTTTCAACATTCTCCACAACTTTTTCCTCCAATCATCACTTAATTAGATAAAATTATAATTTAGTCCCCCATAAGTCTCTATTTATTCAATTTGATCCCTATATGTCATTTCCATGTCATAATAGATTGGGTTATTTTCACTTTTGGTCCTTCAACTTCTCTTTTTTACACACCAATCCCTTAATTTTTAAATATTTATATTTTAACCACAAATTTTTTACATATTTACGATTTAGTCTTTACTTTAAATTAATGTATCATAACATATCTCTTAATTAAATTTTCTTTGACATCACTCGACTTTCTCTTTAATCATCTTTATGTCTTTTTCTCACTTTACCAGAAAATCATTTATACACTATTTCAATTTACTACTACTTTTATTTATAATGATTTAAGGGATGTTACACATGTGGTGAAGTTGAGATTTTATAGACATATGTGTTATGGGTTCAAATCTCATTATGTATGATTATTTTTATTGATTTTATAAAAAATATAAAAAGACAAAGTACCCATGTAATGATATAACTTATTCTATATATAAAAAGTTATTTAATCATCTCCATGATAGAGTTGATGTCTAATTAGCTTATGATACAAATTCAATTAGGGCTTAAAGTTAGTAAAGATATAACAATGTGGATGAAAACAATTTTTTTGTATAAAAATATTATAAATTATATAAAATTAAAACAAAATTTTGGTTGAAGTGGTAAAATTAAAATTTTGGAGATGTGTCATGGGTTCAATTCTAATTACATATGAATTTTTTTTATATATTTTATAAAATTATAAAAAGATAAAAGTACCCTCATAATAACATAACTTATTTTTCAATAAAAATATAACTTATTCAACTGAATTAGTGTCTGGTTAACTTGTGATACCAATTTAGTTAAAAATTTAAATTTAGTAAAGATAAAAATGATGTGGATGAAAAAGCTTGTGTAAAATTATATCAAAATTATGTTTTTAAGCTTCACCTTCTGTAACACCCCTTACACGGGTTTATCACCTGACCTGAGCACGAGGCATTATCGAACAATATCATCGTCATCCGTACATAATCGAACCACAAATTTTCGTTCCAATTTAAAACTTATTTATAAAATATCATACAATCCTTAAAATAGACTTACGAGGCCCAAAACATGGTTTAGGGATGGTCCGAGACTAAACCGAGATCTTAGAAAAATTTTGGAAAATTTGACCTAGTGCAGGGTACACGCCCGTGTGAAACAGGGGCACGCCCGTGTGGGCAGGTCGTGTGGTCACACACGCCCGTGTCCCTTACCCGTGTTGAATTATTGGGAATTTATTTTTCATTTCAAACCTACAGGGGCTTTCACACGGCCGAGCATACGCCCGTGTCCTTGGCCTATGTCCTTCACACGGCCTTGACACGCTCGTGTGGCCTCCCTGTATGAAAAACTGGGACATTATATTTATGACGTCAGGATGCCATTTTGGTCACACGGCCACGGGACACATCCGTGTGACCAGGCCGTGTGATGTCCCTAAACTCTGAAAATCCCATGCAAGGTCCACACGCCCTACACACATGGCCGTAGGGGCTAGCCGTGTGGCCTTAAGTTAGGCTATTTTCCAAGCCAAACTTTGCCCCAAAACACATGCTATCACTACTACTTTTAACACCACATGCAAACACATCTATAGTCATCTAAAAAACTCCATTTACTCATCCACTTCAATTTAAACACACACAAATATACCAAGTATTTCATGAATTTCCTCATAATAATAGATAAACAAAATATTATTCATCAATGGCTAAATCATTTAACCTCCGATTGCAAAATGACTTATCCCATGACAATTACCATAACATAACCAAACCAACTTAACACCAACAACATCACTAAGTCCCTATACATGCCATAGTCTAAGAGTTTGTTTCACTATACCAAAAGATAATGTCGATAGTGTGGGTGATCCTCTGACTCGATCCGATCCCGAGCTGCCTTGATTGAATCTATAAAACAAGAGAAAAGAGAAAGGAGTAAGCTTCAAAAGCTTAGTAAGTCTATATGTAAATAATTAGCATTGAGATAACATTTAGCCACACCAAGGATATCACTTATATACCAACTTACCACCCAAATCTTACCAACTTTCCCATCCAATTCATACACATTATTTTCACCTATTTAAGTCCACATGCATCCTCACAACCACATGCATTTTTCTACAATTTCACTTGCCCAAAGAATGCACCTGCACATACATATCGAACTACCACACCAAGTCTCTTTAGTGAGCATTCCCATTGAACTTTTCGAATTAACATTTGATACTTGATGGATTTTCCACTCATGATTCCATCAACTCATAAGCCCGGCTTTCGGGTACACATGCTGAAGGTCACTTTATCACTCATATGACTTAGCCATTTAAGCTCGTAGCCTTCGTGAGCATATGGTGAAGGTCACTTTATCACCCATGTGACTTGGCTACATATGACATTGCTCTCATGTACACATGGTAAATGTCACTTTATCACCCATGAGACATAGTCATTAAGTCCCATAATTATCATTGCATATGGTGAAGGTCACTTTATCACACATGTGGCTTAACCATTGATCTCCATAGCCCTCGGGTCTACATGTTGAAGATCACTTTATCACACATGTAACTGAACCATATTTTATCCGTATTACCCGTTATTCCGAAGGTTCAACCGGGAACTCTTGTTTCCAACACATCCAACATGATAGAATATTTTCAATATCAACATTTCATAATCTCCATTTGAATTATTAATGTAGAATTAAAATGGACACATTATTTACATATAAACTTACCTCAACAACAAAAAGCAAAAATTTGCAACTTAATCCGAGACCTTGCCCTTGCCCCGGTCAAGGCTGATTCCTCGATCTTTTCAATCTATAATGACACCTTTAACTCGTTTAATGCACATATTTCTCAATTGGACACAAAATCATCCTACGAAAACTTTTACCATTTTACCCTTAGCTTTGTAGATTTTTACAATTAAGTCCCTAGGCTCATAAATTGAAATGTATCAATTCCTTTGGTTACCCAAGCCTAGCCGAATATCCATGGCACCCAAAATAACCCACATTTCTCACAAATTTATACTTTTACCCTTCAATTTATTAACTTTGCAATTTGGTCCTTTTTAGGGACTTTCATGAAAAATCACCTAGTAATTACAATTTACCACACCCTAAACCTTCATATTCCACCATTAGACATCAAAATGCTTGTATGTCATACATGGGTAAAATTTTAAACATCAACCCTAGCTTAAAATAATGGTAGAAATAGCTAGAGTACGAGGATTCTAAAAATACGAAGAAAATTAAAAACGGGGCTTGATTGCAATTACTATGAGCTTGAAAAGTTGAAGAAACCCTAGCTATGACTTCCTCTCTATGTTCGGCCAAGGAGAAGGATTATGGACAAGATTTTGCCTTATTTTTCCCTTTTTATTCTTTTATTAATCAAATGACCGAAATGCCCTTCATTAAAAACCTTTAGTATTCCACCTTTCCTTGGGTATTTTTGTCCAAACCAAGTTAAAATGGTTTAATTACCATATAAAGACCTCTAATTTCAAAACCTAATTGAATCAAGTACTTTATGAAATAAAACCCATATTTTTCACCTATTGCAATTTAGTCCAACATACCAAATTGGACATGTAATTAATAAAATTCACACACCAAAATTTCACATATTTATCCAAACACCCAATAAACATCAAAACTAAATCGGAATAATATTTTAAACCTAGGATTCATGGTTTCAAAACCACTTTCCCGTTTAGCCCCTAGTTCGGGCTGTTACACCTTCTGCTTGCTTGACATGATGAGATTTAAAAATTTCTTTCATCTCTCAAAACCAGTGCTTTAGAATTGAATTGGACTGATCAACCTACTGACTTGAAGATATAGATTGAATTGATATAGACAAATTGAACTAAGCTAAACAAGAGGTTTAACCAACTATTTATTTTAATTTTTAAATATTTTAAATATTTATAATTTTAATAATTTATTTGATAGAATCAAATGAATTGATCAAATTAAAAATTTGTGGCCTAACTAATTCGACTATCAGTTTAGTTCTGAAAACCTTATCAAAACCATGAAGCTCAAAATACTCGCACTTAAAAAAAAATCGAGAAGAAAAAGAAGAAAGAAAAAATATAATTTAAACACTACTTGTGATTAAAAAATAAGTTAAGTACCAAAATAAAAAATATATATAATTTAGATATTAACTTATAAGTTAAACCTTTTTAAAAATAAATTTAAGGATTTAACTAACTGTGTGAGTAACATTACATATTTTTAATTGCAGAAGTTGACTTAAAAAGCTACCACGTCTCACATTTATTTTATATAGTTATTTATTAATATTTTATTGTACCTACAAAACACTTGTGAAGTGTAAATAATAATAATAATAATAATAATAATAATCATAATAATAAGGGTAAATTACACCAACAGTCACTCAACTTTGGGGTAGCTGACAAAACAGTCACTTGAGTTTCATTTCAGACACTCAGGTTTCATTTGAGTCACTCAACTTTAAAAAAATAACAAAACAGTCACCAACATTATTAAAAAGTGACAAATTAGTCACTCATTAATGTTTTCTGTCACAAGCTTAACAGAATAGCTGACGTGGCAGTTAATTAGCTGACGTGGCTAATTAACTTGCCACGTAGGACAAGTAGTCAAAGGGTAAAAAAAAAAAAGATGATTCGGCATTCTTTGCATCTTCTTCTCCCTCAACCTCTTTCTCTTTGTTGGTGAATAAAAAGATGATTGGGCATTCTATGTGCATTTCTTCTTTTTCTTCTCATCTTTCTCTGCATCTTCCTCTCCCTCAACCTCTGTCCAAGTCTGTAAATCCTGTTAACTGTTAACTTCTTCTTTTGCGGGAGTAAGGCTGCTTCGAGTTCATTGACTTAAGAGCAAGTACATCGTTCTTGTTCAGCCAGAAAGATACCGTTATCAGCCTTAGTTTCTTCCCTATGACACCACTGAACTAAACTTTCGACCACCCATGTTTTCTGTTTGCATCCAATTTGATATTCCTCAAGTAGCAATGCATCCAACATCAGAACATGGAAAACACAGTTCCTTTTTTTACCATATCTTTCTTCCAGGGGAAAAAACCACTGCCAAGTTCTACAAAAAAAAAAAAAAAATGGCATCAAATATTTGAATGATATGGCATGTAAAATAAAATATTTTTCCATAATTTCCAGGACCGTTGCTCTCTGTGTAAAATATAAATAAGGGACATGCATGATATAATTGAATTTCTTGGATCCCATTGTTCTTTTATAGTTGCTGGAGATTTTGAGGGTTTTAGCAGGGCTTTGACGACTTTTTTTTTTATTTTATTTTTATCATTGATAGAATTATTCTTTACCCTTTCTATACAGAATTTATAGGCTAATGAATTTATTTAGTTATTTGTAAAACATATAAGAAACGATAAACAAAGAAAATTGCCTTTTGTCTCCTTTTCTTTTCCGGTTCCATCTACTCAGTCAACACACTGCTGTCTCTTTTTCCTTTTTCTTTACTTATATTACTCCTATAGAAGAGTAGATATGGAACTCGAAAAAAGAGTAGAAGAAGAGAACTGTTTAATGAACGAAGCTTTGCTACTTGCTACCATGTACATCCTTGGTATACCAGTGGATGTGCATTTGACAGATGGCTCTGTTTACTCTGGAATCTTCCACATTGCTGCTGTTGAGAAAGAATTTGGTGGGTTTTGCTTCTTCTTTTTCTGGGTTTGTTTTGGCATTACTTCTTTTGTTGGAAACGAATTCTGGTTTTTGGTTGTTGATTGAGATTTATATTTGGGTTTTGGGTTTTATTGAATTATTGTGGTTTTGTTTGTAAACATTTTTATCCAAGCGTTGGTTAATTTTTCTTACTTGGTTTTCGCTTTTACAGGGAACAACAGAGAATGCCCAGAGAAAGAGGTTGAGGGAGAAGAAGATCTTTTTTTTGACCTTTTGACTACTTGTCCTATGTGGCAAGTTAATTGGCCACGTCAGCTAATTAATTACCACATCAGCTATTCTGTTAACCTTGTGACGGAAAACGTTAATGAGTGACTGGTTTGTCACTTTTCAATACATTAGTGACTGTTTTGTTATTTTTTTAAAGTTGAGTGACTAAAATGAAACCCAAATGACTATTTTATCAGCTATCTCAAAGTTGAGTGACTGTTGATGTAATTTACCCTAATAATAATAATAATAATAATAAAGTGATTTGAAAAGGTCCAAAATACAAAATGCCCGACTCATTGAGTTTGGCAGGGAGACAGGTGTATCATTTCCAAACAGAATTTTTTATTTTTATTTTTTCTGCAGTAAGTCATTGTGGAGTTTGCATATTATTATTGAAATGAAATGGAAATGTCAGTGGGCCTTAGCAGCAGTGTGAAGGGCGGAGGAGTCTTGAAATTATCGCTTTGTCCCCTAGCATTTAGTCGATTTAATCCCTCTCCACCATCATCAACATCCAAATTTCTCTTCAGGTTTAGTGTTTTCTGCTTTATTCATGGTCTTTCAGCTCGTGAAGCATTGCTCTAATTCGCTTTTGCTGTTTTTTTTTTTTTATTTTGAATGGATTCTTCTATTCTCTTGCTTTATTTGCTTGTTTGTTTCACTCGATCATCTTCCCTTTTATTTGATTATAGAGTTTTTATATCTTAAATTTTGAATTCAGTCTCGCTTCTGGCTTTATTCTTGTTGCAAAACCAAAAACAAGAACGGTGATGATAGGAAGGAACTGTTATTCACGGACAAGTAGTTAATACATGCCATTTAATGCTTAATTTAAGTAAAAGCACAATCATACGGGTTCTATCTTAAAGTGCCATTGCTTTTTAACTGCCACAGCGTGCGTCGATATTAACTTTGATTTAACTCTTTTGTCTGCAGTCTCACTCACTCTTATTTCCTGTTTCCTGCTGCCTTCTTTTAACCCATCAAGTTCAGCCTTTAGATTAAAAGGTCAATTATGTTTCAGCAACTGCTGCTCATAAAACCATTTTATCTTCCGTATTTGATCCTTCTTTATTCTGGAATGTTGGTGCATCTCCGGATGTATTTGGGCTTTTTTGATAAGTGCTGAGATATGGATACAGTAATAATCTGCAATAATTTTTGTGCGTAGATGTAAATGTCTTTGTGTGCATAGTGTTAAAATTATGTCACTCTTCTAGAATTAAGCTTTTCTTGGCTTTGTTATAAAGTGATATGTTATATTCTTTCTACTTCTTCTAATTAATATTTTGGCATGCAGAAAGAAGAGTTATAGCAAGAAGCTTACCGGGAGAAGGCTCATATCTAAAATGACTGATTCTGAAGTGAAGTCAGCAACATCAGACTCCATTGCAGGGAAAATGATTTTTCAGCCCATCTTGGAGGATGGGGTTTTCCGGTTCGACTGCTCTGCAAATGATAGAGAAGCAGTGTATCCGAGTCTTTCATTTATAAATAACAAAAGCAGGGATGTACCAGTCATGAGTAACAAGACTCCTTCATATATCCCTTCTTTTGAGTGTCGTCTGGGACAGCAGATTGTCAAACTGGAGGTTTGTTGTTGCTTTGCATTTTAGTATATTTTGCCTCTTCAAACTGTTGTGCATTTAGCATTCTGCCTATCTGTTTTCACTTTGATGGTGAAGTTTTCTGATAGAATTTGAAGTCTCTTGTTCACTTCTTTTTTCTTTAACTAATCTAGTGGAGTTTTCTTGTTGTTAAGTTTCCTGCTGGTACCTCATTTTATGGAACTGGAGAAGTTAGTGGACAGCTAGAGCGAACAGGAAAAAGAGTGAGTTATTTGCAAAACGTGGCTGCCATGAAATATATTTTATTTTCCTAGCATTGCTAGTGATAAGTAAAGCTTCTTGTAGGTTTTTACATGGAACACTGATGCATGGGGTTATGGTCCTGAAACTACATCATTGTACCAATCACATCCTTGGGTTCTGGCTGTTCTTCCAAATGGAGAGGCGTTGGGGATTCTAGCTGACACAACAAGGCGCTGTGAGGTGGAGTGACTTTCCGTTATTCAGTAATAAATGGATTAAAATCCTGTTAAAACTACTGTAGGTTTATATATTTTCGTGTAACAGTCAAACAAACTTGTTATCTAGCAGATTGATCTAAGGACAGAATGCAGAATTCAGTTTATTTCCTTGCCTTCATTTCCTGTCATTACATTTGGTCCATTCTCTTCACCGACTGCAGTTTTGGTATCTTTATCTCATGCAATTGGTAATTTCTAAACCTAAGCTTTTGCCCCTTGATATTTTTGGAGTTTATTTTTGCAACCACAACCATTTATTGTTTTTGTGACATCCTACTCTACCTCTCATTCATACCATACAATTGTCTTACTTTTGCTTTGGGTTTGGTAAAACATAATTTGTGAAGCTGGATTACAGGCGCCATTCTGGTCCTTTGGGTTTGATTTCAAAGCTTGTATTTTATTTTAAAAATCTGCCAAGTATTTAGGTAAATTAACTAGAGTGAGTAAAGCATAGAAACACAAATATTAAATATGAATAGATAGGCGAGAATGATAAATTCATACAAATTCCGTTCAAGCAAATAACATGAGAGGTTTTATGTTTGACTTGAAAATTCAATAACATTAATAGCAATAATAGGCTTTGTAGGCTAGGAGCTATTCTGAGATAGGAATTACTAATTTGAGGATGAGGTTGATAAGCATAAATCTTTTTTTTTTTTGTCTTTTTATCAATACATTATTCAAATATGATCTTTTTGGCAGTTTTTATTCTTATTACCTTAAACTTTTCTGCATAGGGACTGTTTTTATGCCTCCAAAGTGGTCATTGGGCTATCATCAATGCCGTTGGAGCTATGACTCTCAAGAGAGAGTTCTTGAGGTTAGTGCTTAGTTATCTAAGTTGCTGAAATGCTCTTCCCCATTTTTGTATGAGCACCTCATATCTGTAATGATTCTTTCATTGTTGAGAATGATAATACTGATCTTTAATATTATATTTTCAGATTTCGAGAAGGTTTCGGGAGAAGGGTATACCTTGTGATGTGATATGGATGGACATTGATTACATGGATGGCTTTCGTTGTTTCACTTTTGACAAGGCATGTTCTCTTTTAGATGATCATTATTAACTTTAATGTGGTTCTCCTATCCCTCTCAAATAAACCTACATGGAGATTAGTTGGGTTTTTTGGTCTACGAACTAGAATAACTTATGTTTAGATGTGAACAATGATCGATTCACTTGTGATTGCCAAAGATAGGCTCAATTCGGGGAGTGGTTCAAAACCATTTGGTAATAAGAAGAACATTGGTTTAATTGATGTAAATACATGGATTTCATATATATTTAATACTCATGGATTTCATTTTGACTCCACGCTAAAAGGGAAAATTAGTTTGATGCCTCTTTAAATATATTATCAGTGGATTTACAAGTATTTTTATGTAATGATAGAGTTTATAATGCTTGAACTTGTAGGATTAATATATTTGACTAAAAAAAAAAAAAAAAAACTCGCAGGATTAACATTCCTTATGTGAAGGTACTTGATAAAAACTAGATAACTCTCTTAAAACTCCCATAATAATTTAAAGTTAAACAGGTTCAACAATTATCCCTTGTAGATTGGAATTGCAAAAGTTACAATTCTTCTGTTTTAGTGGCAACTAAATATTCGGAAATAGCTGTCCTGTTCAACAGTTTCATACTTTGTTAGTGACAACTGCTGCCCACTAAATATCCTCTATGTTCTGAGGTCTGTCAGTAGTAGCAACAACTAGACCTAAACTAGCTATCATACAATGAAACTTCAGTATCATTGTTGTATGAAAATTGAACGATAAATGATTTGCTTCAGGAGCGTTTCCCAGATCCAAAGTCTTTGGTGAAAGATCTCCACAATATTGGTTTCAAGGCAATTTGGATGCTCGACCCTGGGATTAAACATGAAGAGGGCTACTTTGTTTATGATAGTGGGTCTAAACATGATGTTTGGATACAGAAAGCAGACGGGAAGCCTTTTGTTGGTATTTTCCTTTACAAATTCATGTTTAAGCTTAATTCTTTTTTTTTCTTAGCTCTGAAAAGGTTTTTCTTGCTTTTTAGGGGATGTGTGGCCGGGACCTTGTGTTTTCCCTGATTTCACACAGTCAAAAGCCCGTGCTTGGTGGGCAAATTTGGTTAAAGATTTCATTTCTAATGGTGTTGATGGTATATGGAATGATATGAACGAGCCAGCTATTTTTAAGGTGGTTCTGAAATCTTGCTATATGCTTTTTTCCCCTTCCGCCGGAATTTGTTCTCACTTTGCTCTTGACAGACTGTAACAAAAACAATGCCAGAGAGCAATATTCACAGGGGTGATAATGAACTTGGTGGTTGCCAGAGTCATGCTCACTATCACAATGTAGTTCCTGAACCTTGTCTTTCTATTTTTTTTTTTTTATTTCACATTGCATCTAACCGTGGGTGGTATACTTTATGCATGTTTTCATTTGTATTACGGACAATCAGCCTTGTGGTTCTGCTGATCAGCTGATTTGCAGTTGAAGTAATACTGAACGAACAATTCATTCCATTTGATATTTTTAAATCTTTTATCTTGGTATTGGTTACTATGTTAGGTCTATGGCATGCTAATGGCAAGGTCAACTTATGAAGGGATGGGATTAGCTGAAAGAAGAAAGCGTCCTTTTGTTCTTACTAGAGCTGGATTTATTGGGAGCCAAAGGTATGCTGCAACATGGACTGGAGATAACCTTTCAAATTGGGAGCACCTTCAAATGTCCATCTCCATGATGCTTCAATTGGTAAGTCAAATTTTGATATCATGTTGTTTTGTTTGATGCATAGATGGGCTAATGAAACCATGTTTTTTAACCATGTCTTTTACCTTTCCGTTCTCTTTTCTTTGTATTACATGGTGAAGCTGAACTTTAAGGCTGTAAGCATGGCTTTATCTCTGTCTATATTAATTTAATTGATAGGTCAATTTCGAATTTTTTTTATTTGTTTGATGTATAGTTTCTCTATTGACTTGGTCTATTACTTTCTGTGTGTCATAAGTATGTCTCTCTTAGTTTTCCACTCTGCTGCCTTATTTTTCTCGTATATGGAAAATTTTAAGGATCTGGTTGTATGTGTGTGGAAGTGAAGCCTGTGCTGTATTAGGGACATTGTAGAAGGTAAATGGTTTGTCTATTTATAGCAGTATTGTCAAGGGTGCAAGGTGCACCCTAAGCACTAGAATCCTTATATTGCCTGAGGCACAAGGCGGAAAAAGGTACTCTTCTGAGTGAAGGAAGGTGCAATATGTACATGTATGTGTTCATATACGTGTGTGTAAATGTAATAAGCCTAAGATATTTAGTAGAGTGGTCCAGTTTATCTACCAAACATGGAAAATATTATTTTTCTTTTGTTGGGTGATATGCATCATTTTCTTACAGTCCTATGTTTGTTGTTGAATACTCAAATATCAAGAAGTATAGAGTTTGATATAATCCCCTTTCTTATTAGTGAAGGTAAAGCTAATGAGGAAAAAGTTTAAATAAAAGATATAAAAGAGAACTTGAATCAAGCAGTATTTCTTTTAGCATCGATTGCCCTGCAGAGAAAAAAAAGGATGTTTAGGCAAACCAGGCTTGCACCTAATCTCATGCACCTTGCCCAAAAGGGTTTAAAGCACTTCTAATGTATGGCAATATGCAGTAGCACATGCCTTGACAACACTCTTGTAGCCAAGAAACTATAGTGCACATTCATAGAGCTAGCTTTGAAGTGGTACTGTTCCCTTTGTGTGTTGTATGTGAGCATGGCCTCTCTATGGAAGAAAGATGGAAGATGGGATATAACTGTTACAATGGTAATTGATAATTCTTACATGTGAAGGCCATTTTCTCTTATAGTGGGTAATTTCTTTGGGACACTGATGAATGAACTACTATTTCTTACCTATTACTGAATTAGAAAATTTTATACAAAATTCCTTTAGACCATTTTGTTAAACGCAATCAAGGTGCAGAATGCAGAGACACCTGTTGCAATGTTTTCTTTTGTTGATTGATCTTCCGACTGATTAAGTTCTTCACCTTTATGTTTTAAATGGAAAATAAATGAGAGCACGGATTTATGTGTTCAACAATGTACTGCTTTGTTTTAAATGTTATGTTATTTGTAGGGCCTCAGTGGTCAGCCACTCTCCGGACCTGATATTGGTGGATTTGCTGGAAATGCTACACCCAAACTTTTTGGCCGGTGGTTGGGTTTTGGTGCTATGTTTCCATTCTGTCGTGGGCACTCAGAGACTGGCACCATTGACCATGAGCCATGGTCATTTGGTAAAGAGGTTTGTTATCCTTATTTCTGGTTATAATGGAGGAGGAAATTGAACAGAAAAAACAAAGCTCTAACTAGTTGAGGAAAAAGCTAAAGAAAAATATGAGATATGATTAAAAATATTAGTTACATTCAGTACATTATAAAAAAAAAGGGTTAAATATAAAATTAGCATATGAATTTCTCTACTTCTCTCAGATTGGTACTTATAGTTTTTTTTGTCCCAGATTGGTATCCGAACTTTTTTCCGTCAATTAAATTGGTACTTGAGTCTAACGCCGTTAAATTTAGAACACGTGGTAGAATAAGATTGTAACACTTGTTGTAAATGACATCATGGTGATGTCATAATCTAAAAAAATATTAATAATCAATAAAAATATTTTTAATAAATATTTCTTTTTTTCTTTCTTTCTTTTTCCTGGTGATGTTTCTTCTTCCAATTTCCTTTTCTCTTATTTTTCCCTGTGACCTTTCTTTTTCCCAATTTCCTTTTCTCTTCTTTTCTCTGCTAAACATGTTTGCTTTCAATGGCTGATTTTAATTCATCTCCTTCACCTTCTGCTACTGTTGCTGCTTCTTTGTTTGACGTAGAAGGTACTGAGCTTGATTCTCAGGCATGTAGGAAGCGAGTTCAAATTCTGGCTACAAAGATCCAGATTACCCAATAAAGTTTCTGGGTAGTTGGATTTTTCTATTTGTTTCTTGAGAAAATATGAGAAAGAACCAAAAAAAAGGTTTTTTTTTTTTTTTGTTTTCTGTTTACATTTCTTTCTTTTTAGCTTCTAGGTTCTGGATTTATCTCTATTTTATATTTTGAGTCTTGGGTTCATATTCTTTTTTGGATTTTTGCATTCAATTTTTCTCTTTTTTCAGTTTTTTTCTATTTGTTTCCTGAGAAAATATGAGGAAAAAAATGATAATTGGATTAGGGTTTGTAAACTATTAAGACATAATCCAAGTTCTCTATACCTTTTTTTCAAAAATGTTAACCTTGCATTAAGCTCTTTAGCAGCTTTTGTTATTGGCATATAAAAATATTGTGAAATAATTTTTGCATTATTGAAAAATTTAACCTTCTTCTCCTTCATTAATCTCTGGTCTCCACAGTGTCTGCCATTGTTAACTTTCAGAAGCTTTTGATTTTCTGGTTCAAATAATGTTCCCAATTCATTCCAAAAAACCATTCTCTACAAAAAAGAATTATATAAGTAAATATAATTTTTTCAAAAAAAAAAAATCAGTTTATGAGTGTATAAGCTTGGATTTTGCTCAACATCAGCATATAAACAAACACTATTCATCAATGGAATAGTATTGTAAAAGCTCATGTCTTGCATGGGAAACTCATCGTCCACCATTAAATTATAAAATAAACTGAAAAATAAATTGAAAATTAAATCATGATTGAGGATATAACAGATATGAAGTTAAAGTTTAAGAGGTGCGGGTTGATTGATGGTGGCGGGAGAGGAAAACCAAAGGGGTTTAAGAGATGTGGTGGTTGGTTGATGGTTGTGATTGGATGCTGAGAAAGTGACAGAAAATTTGGGGGGGGGTGACAAAAGAAAGAAAGAAGAAAGATGAAGAAGGGTAGAAGCAGTCCCAGAAAAAAGAAAGAGAAAGGAAAAAAGGAAAACAAAAACAAAAACAAAAAAAAGGTACAAGACGATGCCACGTCGTGGCGTGCGATTGGCCAGCGCTGGCATGTCAGCAAAAAATTAACGGTGCTAGACTTGGGTACCCATCAATCTGGGAGAAGTGGACAAGTTTCAATCTGGGAGAAGTGGACAAGTTTGGGTACTAATTTTATATTTACCCCTAAAAAAATACATGACTGGCAATGACTTAGGTTTGTATAGACTTAGAGATCACTACATGAACTGTTTGATGGAGCATGTTGCAGCAGCCTCCAAAGGTGTTTATGAGGTGTGCTAATGCCAAGGGTTAATTTGCATGTCCAATTAAGAGGATGTGATTCAGGAGCTTGAGTAGGCTTTGATATTTGATATTTCTTTTTCTTGAGTTTATTTATGAAAGGTATTTCACTATTTACTTGGTTGCCAGAGATTTTCAATTAAGGATCTTACTTCGATTCCCCTATTTTAATGAGTATATTTTAAGTTACATTTGTGAGTTTTCTATTTAAAATCCATGTACTTATTACTTGGAAAATAAGCAAAACTGAGTATATGAATAGCTAAATTACCTGGAATATATGTTCACATTAATCTTGTACAATTTGGTTCTATTTCCTCTTCCTTGTTAAATTGTTCTTAATTTTCTAGTTTTAGACTGCATTTTCCACTTAGTGCTGGAACTAACTTCAGTTCTGTCAAGTAGTGTGAAGAAGTATGTCGCCTTGCATTAAAAAGGCGCTATCGCCTCATACCACATATATACACTCTTTTCTATATGGCTCATACTAGAGGTACTCCTGTGGCAACTCCTGCATTTTTTGCTGGTGGGTTTCTCTACTTGAGTAACTCAGTTATATTTATTTTACTAGGATTGCACTAAATGTTTCTGATAACTTACTAGATGTATTGCTCTTTTCACTGGGACTGCTGATGACTCTTTGCAGATCCAAAAGATCTCAATTTAAGGAAATTGGAGAGTTGCTTCCTTTTGGGCCCACTTTTGGTCTATTCAAGGTTCAATATCTCTCCCTTCAAAGATGAATTCTACAGGATAGTTTAATTTTCGCTTAAATTATGTTGCTTCATGCATTTTTTGTTTATTTTCCCTTTATGCACTTTGCTATTAGGAATTGACAGGCAACATACGAAATTTAGTTTTGTTTGGAAGACTGTTTCATTGTTTGGTAATGAACAATTTGCTAAAGACTATGTCTTATTTGGAACTGTAATGATGAGTAACTAATTGGAGAATTGTCTGACCATTGGGCTGTACATAGTTGCAGTAGAAGTGTAACTTCTCTTTTTTGTCATACAACTACTGTGAAGCCCTTATTTTGTTCTAGCAACTTAGTAGGAAAATGAAGAGCTATTGTTTGAACAACAAATACAGCTAAAAGACTGTCTATTATAAATTTCTGGAACAACATGATAACATGATTTGTAAATGGAATGAGCAAATTGAATTTGTCGTGAACTATGCTACCTCAAGAATCATACTTCAGACCTGTTTAAAGAGACATTTCCCTTTTATAATAGACTGTAAAATATCCTTAAAATTTATATCACAAATAAATTTGATCCCTTATTATATGATGTTTGTTTCATCTTGAATTTTACTGCAAGCTGTTCTTAATTGGTGAACTAGCAAATTGAAACTGATTCTTGTAGTATAAAGTTACCTTTGAACATAAAAATGTGGTAAGTTAGTGCCAAAGTGCTCACTTTTAGGAAATTCTATCTTTTTTATTTTACCTTGCTTTACATATTGACAATTTATATTTGTTATTAGCATAATGCCAGATCTGGGGTCTGATAAATTACAACCCTTGTTGCCTAAAGGAATTTGGTTGAGCTTTGACTTTGACGATTCACATCCGGTATAAGTTGCAAAATAACTAGCTTCCTACTTTAATGAGCATCTAGTTTTGCCAATTGCTGATATTTACTTTTACTTGTTCTTTCTTGGATATTTCAGGATTTACCAGCTTTATATTTGCAAGGTGGATATATTATACCTTTTGGTCCTTCTCATCAACATGTTGGTGAATCTAACCCATCGGATGATTTAACGCTTATTGTAGCGTTAGATGAACATGGTACTTTTAAGTAATTTGATACATTTATGCTATTATTTTCTGGTTCTTGTGTTTTTCTTGCATTGTGTTAGAGTGGGCTTCAAAAGTATCGTCCTTGATTTTTATACAAAATTATATAAGGCTAGCTGAAGGAATGTCTTACGCTCTAAGAAAATTTAGACGTTCTCCAGCCTTAGAAAAACCTTTGCACTTAGCAACTATGCCAACCCTAGAGTTTCCATGTGTATGTCAATGAGGGCCTCCAACTTTGAAATCGTGTTGCCATAGAAGTGGAAAATTTCATAATATGTTGCACCAAGCAACTTTAGCTTATCATTAAGTGTAAATTCTGTTGGGGAAGGAATATCCTATGGACATTGTTATGGAAGTCTGCTCCTCAAATATCAAGAAAAACTTGGAACAAAAGGAATGTATGTGTTGGACACATCCATATCAATCAGCTCCGTGGTGCAAGTAGAATAGGTTGAAAGAAAATTTTCAGTGTATTCATTCCTTGAAGAATTGTGCTGAACAATTTTCCAGTGATAGGGCTTTTATGCTGCATAAAATGTCTCAGTGGTTTTTCTATTGTTTGGGATCTTATGACTAAAACTAAATCTTTTCTATAACAGGGAAAGCAAAAGGCTCTCTTTTTGAAGATGATGGTGATGGATATGAATTTACTGAAGGTGAATATCTTTTAACTCATTATCTTGCGGGACTTGAATCTTCAGTTGTCACTGTCAAAGTATCTAAGACTGAAGGATTGTGGAAGAGGCCAAACCGTCGCCTTCATGTTCAGCTGTTGATTGGTGAAGGTGCAATGGTATGTCTCCTTTTCCACAGAAACTGACATTTGCATATAAAATAAATTAGGAGCATGCTGCAAAATAATTTAATCCATCTTTTTTAAACAGCTTGATGCATGGGGCAATGATGGGGAAGATCTGCAAATAGAAATGCCTTCTGAAATTGAGGTCTCTAAGCTGATATCTTCTAGCAAAGAGCATCATAGGTTGCGCTTAGGTAAATTTCTCTTCGAAGCCCCTACTATCATTCATTTCTTGACAAACGCTCATAATACGAAACCATTCAAATTTCATTAACTCAAGACACTATTTTCAATGGCTGTTTGTTGTCTTATAATAAAGCAGCTTGGAAGTTTGGCCCTAGATATGTCTATGTTTGATTTAATCTATTCAGTGAGTGCATTTTATCATGTTAGGTAAAAGGGCATGCAGATTGTTTAACTCATTTGATTAATGCAGATCACCACTTTTTGTTAATATTTTTGGAACCAATCAGGTCTTATTCCTGATGTGCATAAAATCATCGTTTGACTGGTAAAATAGAGGAATGTTAATTGAGTTAATCTCCTAGACAGACTCCTACATATGGTTAATAAATGGGTCAATTTAAATCTGACAATTTTTTGTATGCCCTTTTTGCATGATATGAATATGTTTTGAAGTTGATTCTTTCAAATCTGCACTTGCCAGCTTCATGTTAATATTTAGTTGCATCACTCTGCCATTTCACAAATCTTTAGGTTGAACTTCCTTTTTTAATATTTGTATCAGAGTTTCATTTCATATCTTATTTTGGGAGTTGAATGGTGCATGGCTCTGCCATCTCAAATTCTATTTTTAAAACTTCTAGCCAAAACATATAAAAACTTGCATCAACTTGACAACCTGCTTGTGGTCAAAAGATTGGATGTGTTATCAAATGATTTCCTTTTATACATATATTCAATATTATTTGATGATTTTTTTTTGACATCTTAGTTTCAATATGCAGAAAGTATCAAGCATATTCCTGATGTGGAAGATGGTTCTGGACACAAGGGAGGAGAACTTTCAAGGACTCCAATTGAACTGGCAAATGGTGATTGGTTACTAAAAATAGTACCCTGGATTGGGGGTAGAATTATTTCCATGGTTCACCTTCCTTCAGGTATTCCAATGTATCCCAACATTTAAGCATTAAATTAAATGCCTTACTTGAATCTAACAACATAGACCTTAGTTTGGTTACATGTCCTTAGGAAATATGATGCTTCATCTGTGGTTTGCTTATAATTTTCATATTTCTATTGTAGTTCCTTGAATTTAGTTGGTTAGTGAATGAAATAGTGAAAACATAATTAACGAGGCACAAGGAGAAAGAGAGAATGAAATTCATCATCAAACAATACATATATACAAGTATGAGTCTACTCTATAAGGAAAGTAAATAAAAACAAATCCCTAATATATCTTGCTTTAATCCCTAATAATTAGCTATATTATTTTATTTACATATCTTAACACTCTCTCTCAAGCTGGAGCATAGATGTTAATCATGCCTAGCTTGTTACAAATAGAATCAATTCAAGGTCCACTAAGAGATTTCATAAAGATATCTCCTAATTAATCCACCGTTCTGACATAACCTGTCGATATGAGCTTTTGTTGAATCTTCTCACAGATGAAGTGGCAGTCGACTTCAATAGGCTTCGTTTACTCATGAAATACTAGATTGGAGAATATATGAAAGGCACCTTGATTGTCACATCACAATTTTGCTGGTGACGACTTTTTAAATTCCAACTCATCCAGTAACTATTGTAACCATAATTTCACACACAGATTGTGTCATAGCTCTATATTTGGATTTTGCGCTAGACTGCGACACTACACTCTGCTTCTTGCTATTCCAAGAAATCAGATTTCCTCCCACAAAAGCACAGTAACCAGTAGTTGATCTCCTATCCAACTTTGATCCTGCCCAATCTACATCAGTGAAGCATTCAATACTTGTGTGCCTATAATTCTGATATAGAGGCCCTTGACCTGGAGCTTCATTTAGGTAACATAAGATTTGTTCTAGTGCTACCCAATGTTTAATTGTTGGTCAAGACATGAACTGACTCACAACTCTCACAGAATATGCGATATCGAGACGAGTAATTGTGAGGAAATTCAGTTTCCCAACTAGTCTCCTATACCTCATAGGATCCTCAAATGAATCACTATCTTCCTTCATAAGTTGCAAATTGGAATCCATTGGCATGCTGCACGGTTTACATCCCAACTTTCCAGTTTCTTCATGTAAGTTAAGGGTATATTTCCTTTGAGACAAGACGATACCCTTCTTACTCCTAGTAACGTCAACGCCAAGAAAATAGTTCAACTATCCCAAATCCTTCGTTTGAAACTGAGTATGATGGAATGATTTCAAAGCAAGAATGCCTGCATCATCACTTTTAGTAATAATAATACCATCAACATAAACTACTGCCTTTGAGTGTTTGTAGAAAACTGAGTGATTACAACTACTCTTCTGTAAGCCAAAATCCTGGCTCACCTCACTGAATCGTCCAAACCATGCTCATGGGCTTTGTTTCAAACCATACAAAGATTTCCAGGGACACATCATCTCACTTTTCCCTTGAGAAACAAAACTAGGTGGTTGCTCCATATATACCTCCTCCTGTAGATCACCATGCAGAAAGATATTTTTCATATCAAGTTGGTGCAAGGGCCATCTGTATGTAGCCGCCATAGAAATGAACAAAAGAACAAATGAACAAATGAACAAAAGCCATTTAGCCACCAGAGAAAGTATCCGAGTAATCAATCCTATAGGTTTGAGCATATCCTTTAACAACAAGATGGGCTTTTAATTGAGCAACAGAACCATTAGGATTAACTTTGACCATATACACCCATTTACATCCAATAACCTTCTTTCTAGTAAGCAAATTAACCAATTCCCAAGTATCATTACCATCTAAAGTAGTCATCTCCTCTATCATTGCACCAGTCAGGATGAGATAAGGTCTCCCTAACAGTTTTAAGGATAGAAATAGAGTTTAACAAAGCAATGAAAGAACTAGTCATAGGGGATAGCTGATCATAAGAGACAAAAGAGGGGATGGGATAAGTACACTATTGTTTACCTTTTCGTAGGGCAATGGGAAACCTCAAAAAATCAACAAACAACCCATGAATCTTTTTTCGATCAAGCAACCGACCACTGGGCTAAGGTTGGAAAAGGGTGTCTACATCAAGGGTGGAGGTCGGTGGCGAGATGATGTCCCACATACCCATATGCACTGGCATGTGAACTAGGATCGCAAATCTTTAGACAACGTGTGAGCCTCATGCGTTGGTCCTCTAATCGTCGAAAAGTGTAGATCGACTGTTGAGATGGTGGCGCTCCTCCCTGTGTCAGCGATGTACTCAAAAAACCACTTTGAAAAAATGACCCATGAAATATCCAAACGGTTCGTGTTCATAATAACGGAACACGATCTCCCTAAATTGAGCCAAGAGGCTCTGATACCATGAACAAAATACTGAAAGAATAATTAACGAGGCACAGGGAGAAAGAGAATGAAATTCTATATATCATTCATCATCAAACAATACATACATATACGAGTATGAGTGTACTTTGTAAGGAAAGTAAATAAAATCAAAATTTTAATATCTTGCTATAATCCCTAATAGTCAACTATATTATTCTATTTACATATCTTTACAATCAGATTTTTTGTGTTATTTTCTATGATGCCAAGTAACATATATTTATATAGTCTTGGTTGTCCTGTCTAGTTGCATGGGTGTCTGAGGATTTGAGATGAGTCCTTATTCTTGTAAGTAGTCTCACTAGACCATAGAAAACATATAAAATAAATCTGCTCCATTAGTTTTGACCTTTTTGTCGGCTTCATATTAGGGATGGCAATGGAGCAAGGCAAGGGGATATATTGGCAAATCCATCTTTGCTCCACTGTTGGCATGTTCTGCCTTGATCCTCGCCTTGCTTTGTCATGGATGTCAAAACTTGAATACCACTATCACCTCCATGGATGTCGAATGCATCCTTAATAATCCCATCTCACCTTATTTGTAGAGTTTTAGGGATGGAAATAGAATTGAGAGATGAAGAATTTGAAAGAGGAAAGAAGCAAGAAACTGATAGAATTTTTAAGAGAAAAATACATGTTTGCCACTCATTCCTCCTTAATTCTAGTAATTCATCAAGTAAGTCTCTCAAATTAAGATACAATCAAATTAACCATGAAAAAAAAAGGAAAAACAAAACAAGAGAAATTCTAGGAAAAACCCTCCTAATCTCTTTATTCAAACAAGGAAACTAAAGAAACTAATTCGGATTAACTTTGGAATTCTACACTCCCCCTCAAGCTTGTGAATAGATGTTGATCATTCCTGTCTTGGAATTCAATTCCTCAAATATTATTCTTGAAGAATAAAGTATGAATATTTCACCTAAATATTTTAGTGTTTATTGTATAATCTATTATTACATTTCTATCCTTTGAAAAGTTAAAATGGGTAAAATAGTGATTTCAAATATCGTAGTGGGGCTGGGGCGGGGCAAAGAAATACCCAAATTGATTCATACTTGTTTTTCAAAAAAAAGAAAAAAAGAAAAAGGAAATGCCCTGCCCCAGCTTCGCTATTAGAAGAAATAAAGAAACCTCTTCATTCGGCGCAAATCAGTCTAAAATCCATCAGGTGGTTCATGTTTTACCATACTTATTTCAGATATACTCGATAGTTATATCAATGAACAGAGCAAATTGGCTACCTTTTGCTTTGGTATGAATAAATAATGGGGAAAGTTGATTTTTTAGTTAAAGAAAGTTCTAGTCCTTATGGTTTGGATAGGGAGCGAGAGTTCTAGTAAAATAAGAAAGCAAGAGTTCTGTCACATTTTTTATTTGAAACTAGCCTGCGTGGACTTGCAAATTATCACTTATACTCACTGCCTTCTCTCTCTTGCATGCAGGAAGCCAATGGCTTCATAGCAGGGTTGAGATTAACGGATATGAAGAGTATAGTGGTATGGAGTATCGGTCTGCTGGATGTACAGAGGAATACAATGTCATGCAGTGAGTTTCAGGACCTGTCATTATTCATGGATAATGTTTTCCTCTCATAAAAATAAATATAATTAGATTCTAAAACCGTCAAATATTGTGAACTTGATGTTTGTTTTAAGTAAAAGATCAAAGTGATGTCCTTGGTGTTTATCCTTTATTCTTCTGTTTGCTTCAAACTAAAACTAAAGAAAAGCCCTTGTCTTGATATGTCATTTAGGTCGTAAGTTTTCCCCATCTAAGAATACGGTATCCTTAGCTTGAGCATTGTGTTTATTTTATTGCTCCTTGTACATAATGGTATAAGAATAGATTTACATATTGAACCAAATATAGATTTTCTTTCATCTGATTGCTCATCAGTTCTCCCCAATGTATCAATAATTTGTAAATATTTGCATCCGAAAGTGAAAGTTAAAATTCACTGTCTCAGATTTGATATATTCTTTAAGGAATTAAGTGAACTGGGCTAAAGATCTGGCGCATGGCTGAAAATAGTAGCAAGACAATAAGTGAAATATGTTTTAGTGAACCACATCAGCTATTGCTACCTTAGTACAGAGTACTCCATATTGGAATCTGCAGACCTCATATATTTCTCCAAAATAATCATGATAAAAGACTTAACTGTTTCATTGATTTATGAGGTTCTTTCTGGTGAGCAAAATTAGATAAAGATAAGGGGAATTAGCTCAAGATTTTAGGCTCCATTGTTGCAGTCTTGTATTGGGTGTATTTTTATTGATAAAAGATTCATTTCGTGTAGGAGAGATCTTGAGCATGCAGGAGAAGAGGAATCTGTTCTGTTAGAAGGTGATATTGGTGGCGGTTTGGTTCTTCAGCGGCAGATAACTGTTCCGAAAGATAATCCAAAAGTTTTGCGCATTGAATCTAGTATTTTAGCTCGCAAAGTTGGTGCTGGATCTGGTGGATTTTCAAGGTTTTTTTCAATTTTCACATCCACTTTTTTCTTTTCTTTTCCATTTTTCATTTAGGCTGTTGTTTGATTTAGTCTGATTGTGGGCTTTGTGACAATATTAGCAAAAATTTGACATTTAATGGAATGAGATTTGTGTTTACATACATGGTAAAATATCTGGTTAACGATCAATTTTGTGGAATGAAAGTGAAAAAAAGAAAAAAAAGAACATGCTTCTAGTACGAGCAGGTAGCAAAAAATAAAGAACATGGTTCTTCAACATGGAGATTGTGAACTGTTCATAGATTCTTAAAAATTCACGAAGTTATTGGTGCATTCAAGTAACACGTTAAGAATTAGAGATGGCAAGAGAAGAGGACAAATCTTTAGGGAGCCCTCTAAATTTAGAAAATGAAGAATTTACTTGAAGAGGTAATTGTATGATTTGTTAAGTGGTTTAGTGTTTGACCTGGCCTTATAGTTTATAGTTTGATCAGACCCCTATCCCTAGTTCCTATTGTTTGAATCTTTCTATCTTATTTGGTTGTTGCTTCTTGCTTCTCGTGTTTTGCAATTAGTGTCAGTTGGCATGCTTGTCCCATTTTTTGGTGTTGGCTTTACATGTATGGCCCCAGTTGGTTTTTATCACTCGAGTGAAGATTGAACTTATTTGCCTATTTTTATTTGGTCTATGCTAGAAACTTTATTTAATTTTAGTTGAAAATGGCCAAGGCTTTTTGTAGTGGTTTTGATTCCTAAGGAGGGGTACGGTCCGAGGTTCAAATCCCAGTTTCTTTTCAGACTTCCTCCCATGTACCTAAAGGCTTCTTGTAGTGGTTCTGAGCGCATGGTTAGTAGAAATGAGTATTGTGTCCTATAATGGGAAAAAATGTATTATTCGGAGTCACATTACTCGTATCAAATGTGAGATAGTTTATTCAACAACTTATCAGACTATTCCATAACCATTTTTCATCTTTACTTCTTTTTGCAATCTTTAGCTTTGCATTATTTCCATCCTGTAACCCGTGAATATCATTATTTATTGTATCATCGATGATTTCTTTTGTAGGCTGGTTTGCTTGAGAGTTCATCCAACTTTCTCTCTCTTGCACCCAACAGAAACTTTTGTGGCATTTACCTCTGTTGATGGCACTAAGCAGGAAGTTTGGCCTGAAACTGGAGAAAAAGTTTACCAAGGGAATCTTCTGCCTAACGGTAATGCTACCTGCATTTAAAAGTAACAATTTTTATTATTACAATCGTAATAAGTATAGATTCCCTAAATTACCTTTAAAATATTGTAAACCGGAGGCTTAGCACAGTTGGTTCAAATAGTCACCCTTAAAAGGTGCTGTTGGATAGATTTGAGATTCGACTACCAATACTTCAACCTCCCCTCTTATCTGGGGCTTTGGCCTCTGCCTCCTTTGTATAAAATATAAATAGAATAAACTGTGAGACCTTAAGCTCAATGAATGGCTGGTGTTCATCTTCTTTCTTGAAAATTATCTTTTGACTAGAAGCCAATCTCATTGATAAATGCCATGATTTCGGAATCATTGATTCCATTTGCTTTTCTTTAGGTCTTTTTATATATGGTAAAATCCCATGTGTTTCTTTTATAAAATTCAGGTGAATGGAAGCTCGTTGACAAATGTCTCGGTTTAGTGCTCATCAATCGATTTAATGTTGGTGAGGTCTATAAGTGCCTCATCCACTGGGGAGCAAGGACTGTAAACTTGGAACTCTGGTCTGAAGATCGCCCAGTTTCGAAACAGTCACCACTTCAGATTTTTCATGAATATGAGGTGAGAGAAATCTGAGTAAATTTCTCTCATATTATTTTAGTTTATGCTCTGATCGTCGAGTTGCAGAGTTGGTTAGGGAAGTCTTGAATTATGAGTTATCGTAAGACATAATTTTGGATGGTTTTAGTCAAAATTTTCGTACTTGGCATTTCTTTCAAGTAATAATGTACCTTGTATATATCTGTGATATATATATATATATATATATATATATCACTTACATTATATGACTCTTGCGGTGGTTGTATGCTATGTTGCTCTACATGTTTTTTAAAGTGCTCATGTTCGACATCTGTCTGTGTCACATATTTGGACATGGGCACAAAACCAGGAATATTGGTAAATGGGCCAATATATATCAAGACTTAATTATTCTATCTAATTATGGTTCCATTCTTTAGACTAAGGTTTCAAACTTAGAGGTTCAATTTACCTAACTTAATAAAAATTCAAATATTTGTAAAATTCTCATTTTTTTGTGAGGAACTATATAAGCCAATCATTTGCCATCGCTTTATAAAAACAATTTTGAAAATGGACATCTTTAACCATTTGCAAGGACTACTTCTTTGAGTCAATCATTTGTGACATTTTTTGAACTTAAAGTAATTTGAAAAAGAAGACGTCTTCATCCATTTGCAAGGAATAATCGACTGACTATTACAAGTAACTTTTAAAATAAGACGATCTCACCCATTTGCGTCAACTTTTAAAACGGACGTTAGAAATAAAATTCACCAGCTTGATTAATCAATAACTATTACAAGGATAAATACTAGATCAAGATAATCTATAGACTGTAATTGGCTGCTATGAGGATCACATCGGATCAAGGATAATCTATAGAATGTAGTGTGTAAGGAAGTCAATCTACAACAATGTAATTAGGACGTTGGATCAAGGTATTCAAGCTGATTCTAAGACCTTCAAGCAAGTCAATCTATGACAATGTAACTAGTGTCATGGGCCGTAGTTCAAAGCTTGTGACTATCGCACCAAATGTATTCGATGGAGGTCTATTGTGTAGATGGTGATCATTTGGCCTGCAAGAACTGACCCAATTTTGTAAGCTATTGGAGAAGCCTATCAGATTGAAGCTTGGTTGGCCTGATAATGAAGATATGACAACTTAGACTATTTTGGGTAACTAATCTTAGAAGATTGATAGGAATCATATCTTGTAAAGATTAGATCATATTTAATATGACATATCTTGTAAATCCCTAAAATCAATAAATAGAGAGCCTTCCCATTATTTGTATTCATTCCATTCATTGTTTCTTTATTCTTTGTGAATAAGAGAATATTGAGAGCATTTACTCAAACACCTTCTGTGCGCTCTTTCTGTTGTTCTTTGTAAGCTTTTTTTTTGGCATAAATTGCTTCCGATCTAATTGGTGCTTTGGAGGAGTTCTTAAGGAATCCTCACTTGAGTAAAGGCTGACTTACATGAGTTTGGACGAACGGGTCGCCTAAGGTCGTAGCCCTGTGACAAGTGGTATTTGAGCTATTGGTTCGAAGGCACTGTTGGGATGTCGAAAGAAGTTGTTGGTTAAAGTGAGCCAATGGAGACCTGTGGAAGGGCTAGAAAAATGAGTAGGTCGAGGGATTTGTTGTCAGCTTTGGAGGATCAAGTCGTCACTCTTGAGCAGTCTATGGGGGACGTCAAGGAGAGGATCAACGATGTTGATGATAGACTCATTGATGGGTTGCAAATGATGAAGGAGCTGTTCAGGGAACTTGTGCCGGATACTATTGGTTCTTTGGAAAACAAGTTGGCTGGGAAAAATGATGTTCTCAAGGCTATGGTGACAGCTTTAAAGGAGGAGATTAGTGAGCTTAAGGGGGAGCTTAAGATTTTCAAGGCTATCATAGGTAATGGAATGTTGGCTTCAAAGCCGAAGCAACAAGCAACAGATGTGCCCAAACCGAAAACATTTAAGGGAGCAAGGTCCGCAAGTGAAGTGGACAACTATTTATGGGCCATAGAGCAATACTTCTATGCGATGAGCATCGAGGATGATGCCACAAAGGTAAATATTGTTGCTATGTATTTTACTGACGTTGCTTTGTTATGGTGGTGACGTAGGTCCACTGATGTGAGACGTAGTGGAACTGAGATTGGGACTTGGGAGGAGTTCCAAAAAGAGTTCAAAGCATATTTTACCCCAAGTATGCCAAGGATGAAGCTCGAGCAAAGTTACGATGGCTTACGCAACGAGGCATGGTTAGGGAGTATGTGCGGGAGTTCAGTGAACTCATGCTCTAGATTTCTGATTTAAGTGAGAAGGAAACATTTTTCTCCTTCATGGATGGGTTGAAACCATGGGCGAAGAAAGAGTTGCAACGCCGAGGAGTTCAGGAACTTACCAACGCCATGATGGTAGTGGAGTCCTTAGTGGAACTTGTTCCGAGAAGAGAAAGGTTTGAATCTTTCAAGCCCAATGGGAGGGACAATGGTGGGTACCATAAGGAAGATGAAGAGGGACATAGAAATGATAGAAACGATAGTAGTAGTGATGGTGGTAATAGGAAACCACGAAACAGGAAGTGGAGACCCAGCAGCTTGAAAGAGATGAAGGGAAAGTTGAGATGCTACCTTTGTAAGGGATCACATATGAAGAGGGATTGCCCAGTTTCGTCTATCAAGAGAAATGATCAGTTAGAATAGGCGGAGGCTGTTGAGAGAAAGACATCAAGGGTCAATTCGATGGTGTTCATTCTTAAAAAGAGGGATGGCAATAAAGGGTTGATGTTTATAGACATCAACATTGCAGGTCAGAATAGGAGTGCTCTGGTTGATACGGGAGCATCAAACTTGTTCATATTAGAAAAAGCTCTGAAGAAACTTGGTCTCTCGACTAAGAAATCAAATAGGAAGATCAAGACGGTAAATTTTGAGGAGGCCCCAACTGTGGGAGTAATTCGTAATGTAGAGATACAAATTAGTGAATGAAAGGGAAATGAAGAATTTGAGGTAATCCAATTAGATGTTACGATTATGTGCTTGGCATAAACTTCCTTGACAGGATTCATGCACCTTTGTATCTATTGGCCAATCAAATTCATATTATCACTGGTCCGTTATAAAAAAAATATTGTACCAGTGCATTGAGATATGAAGGTTGGGAAAACGTGTTGTCGTTAATCCAACTAGTCGAGGATATTTCGTATGGGAGGAACATTGACTAGATAGAACGAAATGCTATGAAAGCCCCTTCAAAAGTGTTAGTGGCACAGGACATTGATATAAAGCCTATAGATTCGGCTGTGGAGCAGACACCTTTGGGAAAGGTCGGTTGTGCATCGGGCTTCGAGGAAAAATAAGCTATGTAGAAATAGTTGGGACAAGTAAATGCTACGATTAAGGTACATTGTGAACACTTTGATAGTTTTTGAATTCTGACTTGTTGGCTTGGCAAGGTCGTAAGGGCCCTTTCAAAGTTCATAAGCAAGGAGACCGAGAGACTTGCGCAATACGAAGCCAATGTGTGAGAGTCAAGGAGATTTAAAAGGGAACAAGTCAAAATTAGGGCAAGTTAGAGCGGAGACTTCTTGCCAACAAGATGTACCAACAAGTGTAACGGTTCAAGTTAAGAAGCGATAAAAGTTGAGGCAAAAGTTCCAAAAGAAGGGACAACCTAATTGTAAGGCATGTCGGGAAGAAACCTAGGTAACAAGAGAGTTTTGAGGTGAATCAAGTCAATACCATTCGAAAGTCGCAACGAAGGCATTGCGAGAATGAGCAAGGGAGAATATCACAGGCCAAAGTGCAAAGCCCGTGACCATAACACAAGATGTACCCCATAGAGGTCTGTCAATAAGATGGGGATCATTTAGCCTACGAGAACTAGCCCAATTCAAAGAACTGTTGGAGAATCTTGTCAGATTGAAGTCTAGTTGGCCAGATAATGAAGATATGACAACTTGGCTATTTTGGTAACTAATATTAGAAGATTGATAGGAATCATATCTTATAAAAATTTAGATTAGATTTGATATGGCATCTTGTAAATCCCTAAAATCAAGGGATATGGTTAATCTCGTCCATCGATGTAACTTAATCTTATCCGTTGGTTTTGGAGGAGCTCAACTATAAATAAAGAGCCTCCCCCTCACTTGAAAATCATTCTACTGTACTTGAATTCTTAAAAGTAATAGAATTCTGAGAGTATTTACTCAAACACCTTGTGTGCGTTCTTTCTTTTGGTTTTCTATTGTTCTTTATGACTTCTTTTGGCATAAGTTTGCTTTGGCTCTACAAATTGATGCCTTGGAGGAGTTCTTAAGGAATCCTCACTTGTGAAGGCTGACTTAGGCAAGTTTAGACGAACGGATTGCATAAGGCTGCATGGATTGTGAGACGAAAGATCTAGCCCCTAACAAATGGTATCGAGCTATTGGTTCGAAGGCACTGTTGGGATGTCGAAAGAAGAGTTTGAACAAATGTGGGTCAGAAAGTCTTCGAGGGAGATACTGTCGGCTGTTGGAACGCGTGGGTAAACTTGAGGAGTTCATGGTGGATGCGAAAGAGTCAGACAATGCACTTGGGGAAAGCATTGATGACTTGAGAGAGTAATCTAAGGACTTTGTGACCATGTGTCTCACTTCCAATAGGGATAGTATGCAAGAGTTGCTAGATTCCTAAAGGAAGAAGCCGACGGAGAGGAACGATACTCTCGAAGCTATGGTGGTCACTTTAAAGGAGGAAACAATGGCCACAACGATGGCTTTGAGCACAAGAATAGAGGAGCTCGAGGGAGAGCTAGCCTTGTGCCGAGTAGTCGTGGGGAAAAGAGTATCAAGTGCAACACTTAGTTACGAGGATGTGCTAAAATCGAAAGAGTTTGTGGGGACAAGGTCTACATGTGATGTAGACAATTTCTTGTGGAAGATGGAATACTACTTTCGTGCCAAAAGCATCGTGGATGATGCAGTTAAGGTAAACACTGCTTCAATGTTTCTTACTGATATTGCGCTTTTATGGTGGCGATGTAGGTCCACAGATAAAAGGCAAAGTGAGATTGGGACATGGCAAGAGTTCCAATGTGAGTTGAAGGGTTAGTTTTACCCTGAATTTATTGAGGAAGAAGCTCGGGCAAGTTGCAATGGATAATACAACAGGGCACAGTGGGGAGTATGTTCGAGAGTTCAAGGAACACATACTCCAAGTTTCAAATGTGATCGAGAAAGAAACATTACTTACTTTTCAGAATGGATTGAAGCCATGGGTCAGATAGGAGGTGGAACAAAGAGGTGTCCAAAAACTGTCGAAAGTCATGATGGTAGTAGAGTCCATGGTCAAGCTTGGTTTAGGGAAAGACAAGCTTGGATCTTCTAAGTTCAAGGAAAGGGGCATATGTGAAAAGGATCACAAGGAAGATGTTGTTTATGGCAATAGCAACAGCGACAATGGTGGTAATAGGAAACCATGAGTTGGGAAGAAGAAACCCAACAGGAAAAGGGACAAGTTGAAATGCTTTCTCTATGATGGTCCACATATATTGAAGAAATATCTGAAGAAATTCATGCTTTCTAAGAAAGAAAAGTCAGTGGGTAAGGCTTCAGGATTTGGTTCGAGCGCAAAGAGTGTCGAAGCCAAGGAGGCCGAAAGTGAGAAGCCAGTGAAGGGTTTCTTATTCATGGTCCTTATAGGTTACGAAAATGTCAGAGAAGTCTGTCATCGAAGGGGACGATGGAGCAGACAAGGAGTCCAAGAAGCTTGGTTTGAGTAAGGGAAAAGTGAAAGTTAAGAGGGTAAAGAGGAGCAAAAAGAAGCGAGTAAAGTGTTTCTTGTCTTGTGGTTCTTATGAGTTGCTGGATTGTCCAAAGCAAGCCGTAGTTAAAGGAAAGACAACGTCTGAGCTTGGTGAGTCGTCGGAGGGGCTTCCACCCAAATAAGATGTGAGTTTGTCATCAAACTTAGGGGAAAAATTTGCAATGAAAACAGTAAAGTTGGACCAATGAGGCTTAATTCGAGTAAAGGGTCAGAGTTGGCAGAGTCACCAACAAGGCTTCCACCTATGGGAGAGGTGGTTGGTGCATCGGACTTTAAAGGAAAAGAAGTGATGCAAATGGGACAGTTGATCAGAACAAAAGCAATGAGTAGGATGTTTAGAGTTAAGAAGCAACATAATTCGAGGCAAAAGTCCCAAAGGAAGGGAAAAGCTAAGGCATCGAGACGAGACTGAGGCAAATCAAGTCAATGCTATTTGGAGGTCACAACGAGGGATATGGTTAATCTCGTCTGTTGATGTAAATACATCTTGACTGTCAGTTTTGGGGGAGCTCAACTATAAATAGAGTGCCTTCCCCTCATTTGTACTCACTAATTTATTTTCTTTATTCTTTGTGAATTAGAGAATAGTGAGAGCATTTACTCAAACACCTTGTGTGTGCTCTTTTTGTTGTTCTTGGTAAGTTTCTTTTGGCATAAATCACTTTCGCTCTACAAATTGGTGCCTTGGAGGAGTTATTAAGGAATCTTCACTTGAGTAAAGGCTGACTTAGGCGAGTTTGGATGAATAGATCGCCTAAGGCCACACAGATCGCGAGATGAAAGATCTAGCCTCGTGACACTAGGACGTTGGATCAAGGTATTCATGTTGATTCTGAGGCCTTCAAGTACTCTCTTGGCGACAGGCTAATTTTGAGTCCTTCAAGCACTCTCTTGGCGACGTGGTCTAGTTAAGGTTTGACTTTTATAGCGCAATATCATTTTGACATCATAAGGTAACCAATATCAATTTCATTACACTAATATTAAAAACTGAACATTGATAATGACAATGTAGAAAGATCGTAAAGAAAAAGAAAGAAAAAAATAAAACACAGATATTTAAGTGGAAATTCTTTCAGGAAAAAAATCATTGGTAGAGGAGAAGAAAATTCACTAATGTCGAAGTCGAATGATACAAGAGAAGTTTTGACTACATCTATTTATAGGTTAAAAAAACCTAATTCTAATCAATGTCAAATAGATTATGCTAATAAATGCTAAATATATTGTACTAATAAATACTAAATCTTCTAGAAAGAAAAATATTTTGTTTAACTTGACTTGCAAGCAATCTCTTAGAATTTGGGTCACACAACTCTAACAATCTCCACTTTATCATCAATTCTCAACAAACAAGTTCTCCACCTCTTCCACGAAACACTAAGGGTATTCTTCAATAATGAACACCAACCAAGTCCAAGCAATGCTTGAACTTGTTATAAGAAGTGACTTAGTCATCATATTTGTAGGATTATCATGAGTACTATCTTTGCTCACAACAATATCACCACGAACAATAATATCATGTGCAAAATAATATCGAACATCAATTGCTTTGTTCTCTCGTGAAACATTTGATCTTTCGTAAGAAAGACGACACTCTGACTATCACAAAATATTGTACTAATCTAAAGGTCTTTATTGAGTTCACCAAAGAATACATTTAACCAAATAGCTTCTTTATAAGCCTTGGTAATTGCCATGTACTCAGCTTCAGTAGTAGGCAAAGAAACTGTAGTTTACAAAGCAACTTTCCAACTGATTGCATAACCTCCAATAGTAAAGACATACCCGGTGAGAGATCTTCTTTTATCAAGGTCTCTAGCAAAACCAGAATCAATATACCCAATGACTCCATCTTTAGTTCTTCCAAATTGTAAGCAAACATTAGGAGTACCTCATAAGTATCTAAAAATCCACTGAACTACTTTCCAGTGTTCTTTACTGAGATTTGACATGCATCTACTAACTGCATATGATAAATCTGGACGTGAGCAAACCATAAAATACATGAGAGATCCCATTACACTAGAGTATGGAACATGTTTCAGGTAGTCAATATCATTGTCTAATTGCAGAGACAAAGCTAATTACAGCTTTTCTATTTTCAGGCCACCATAACTTATTGTAACAACCCGATTTAGACCCTATTCGGAACGGTGGTTTCGGGACCACGAATCTGAGTCAAAAAAATATTTAAAAATTATTTTTCTATGTTTATTATGTGTGAATTTATATCCGTGAAAATTTTGTGTTTTAATTTTGTCGTTTGAGTGCCAATTTAATAAAAAAAGGCTTAATCACGTAAAATGAAAATTTGATGGTTAAATGTGAAAGGGCCGAATTGTTGTTGTCTTTTTAAATGAAGGTTTTTATAATGCAATATTACCATGATAGCATCATATGGTTTAAAATTTTAATATAAAGGTTATGTATGTAAAATGATTATTAAGTTATAATAATATAAAACATAAAATCAAAACCCATATGTTCATCTTTTTGGTTTGACCAAATAACAAAAAGAAAGAAAGAAAAATAAAGCTTTAAGGTTTGGCCATCTTTGAAGCTTGATTAAGGTATGTAACTAGTTCGGTTTTTGATACTTTTTACGTTTTTTAGATTGTTGCAGTGTAATGTACAAAGCCCATGCTTGAATTTCTAAATTTGATGAATATTTTGAGTTATGCCATTGATGAATAATTGAGCTTTGTGATGTTAGTTGATGAATTATGAAAGATATGTTTTGGATTAATATGTTTTGTATTGGAATTTTTGATGAATTTGAGTAATTAGGGCTAAATTGCAAAAATGATAAATTGAAGGACTAAAATGTGAAATAAATAAAATGTATGGACTTGTATGAGCATGGGTAATATTCGGCCTAAGCATGATGTGTGCAAATTTTGCATGTTTTGTGTTTTGTGCGAATTGGACTAATTTGTAAAAAGTGTGAAATATTAGGGGCAAAATGGTAATTTATTGATTTATGTGTTTTTGGATTAAATTGAATGAAATTGTGTTTGAATAAGCTTAATTTGAATATGTATAGATCAAGAACTAAAGAAATCAGACTTGGATCGGGGGAAAACAAAAATAATTGAATAGTCGTTCTATATCATCCGTCAATATCCGAGGTAAGTCTATAGGAAAATAAATGCTGTTAATTTTGAATATATGTGAACTTAATATGCTGATTTGAATTTTACGAGTATATATTTATGTTAGCCAAATTTGTATATACATGGGAGTAATGTGTACAAGTTCGATTTGATCAAGTTACGACGTTCGAAAGTCCCGTACGAACCTTAGGAATAGCTAGGATACATATGTCATGACATAGGATTTCCGTTATGTGTTCTCGTGTAAGACTACGTCTGGGACGTTGGCATCGATATGTGATTGCGTGTAAGACTATGTGTGGGACATCGACATTGTATTTGTGATTCGTGTAAGACCTTGTTTGAGACAGTGGCATCGATATGTGATTACATGTAAGACCACGTCTGGGACGTTGGCATTGTACGATATGTGTTACTATCCGAGTATCCTTTTTCATTCTGAATGGTTCAACAGGCAATGATAAGTTATGACCAAACGTGTAATCGAGCTAAATTGATCAGGTATTTGATAATTAAATTGCTTATTGAAAATAAGGTAAGTTGACTATTTGTTATGTGATACAAATTATTTATGGTGCATATGTAAATATATGTGTATGTGAAAAGTATATTCGGCCAAATGTTATGTATAAGTGATATCATACTTGTGATTTATATGCAAACATATATGAATGGTTATATTCGGCCTTATGATTACAAATTATAAATATACATGAAATGATTCATGAGATACAAGCTTGTTTATGTGTTTTTGATTGAGTATAGGTTGTTTCAGTTTATGAAATATGTACAAAAAAGTTAAAGTGTGAAATACCTATTTGTATCAAAAGTTAAATTGTATATTCGGCTATGTGATAATATTGCTAATGAATTTTGTAATGAAATGTGAAGTCATGTGTAATTTATGTATATTTTAGTAATTTATTTGCTTAAGACTTACTAAGCTATGATAGCTTACTGTGTTTATATATTTGCCTCTGTTTTATAGATTTTGGAGATTAATTACGGGCTCGGGGATCGTCAACGAAGTCTATCACACTAGCGACTATTTTGGTATTTTATAAAGTTGAACTTAAAACCTATGGTATGTATAGGCTAGTTTGTGTTATGTTTGATTTTGGGATATGTATATATAAACCATGCCAAAATAGCTTGTTTATTGTGTTAAGTACGGTTTCATGCTTTGATTAAATGATGTGGTTGATATATTTATATAAATAGATGTGAATTATTCTTGATGTGTTTAGTCAAAATTTGATAATGTGTTTGAGGTATAATATGATGGATATATTTGCTTGATGAATCGCCCATGACATGTATATATATGTGAAACATGTTTGACATGTTTTGTTTAAAGTTTTGCTATATATTTCGGTAACAAGGTAAGTTTGGTATTTTGATATATGTGCGTTAATGAAAGGTATGATATGTTTGGGTTTTGTGATGAAATGAATGAGTTTCTTGGATGGTTTGTATAAATATTTTAAGTGAAGTTATAGTGAATGTGTTCGATTATGTACCAAAATAATTAGGTTGGTTACATATGAATTGAAGATATATGTTATAATTGTGGTATTAAAGATGAAATAAATGACCAAATGAATAGTGATTTGTGCATTGGTAAAGAAAGAAGATTATAATGAGTTTAGGTAATGGTATGTTCGGCTATGGTTCTTTATTGATTAAACTTGTTTTATAATAGTATGAATGTATAAGTTTTAGTTGTTGTATGGAAGTTTGAGTAAGAAGCCGAATATATATATATATATATATATATATATAAATATATATTAAGTTGTTTGGTTTGTATATGTGAAATGTTGGGTTTGATTTTTGTAGTATATGAAATTTGACATTTGAATATGGTCATTTGAGATAGATTTGTATGGTTCATTGGCATTGTTGATTTAGTTGGAAATAGTGCATAAATACATTTATGCATATTCGAATATGGTTTAGGTACAAATTGGTAAATAGACAGTATAAATATTTGGTATGATTATATATATAAATGACTATTACATTTAAGGTAAAATTTCATATAGGTCATTGACATCAAAAGCATGTTCAGTCATGGTGTTATTTTTGTTAATGCAGTATATGATTTTGGTTTAGTAAGTGCATGTATTCTATTATGGCTTAGGGGTGGTACATTTATATCCTTTAACACCAAGCTTATAACCAAGAAAAACACATTTAATGGATCTAGGTTGCAATTTCCATTATCAACATTAGCATATGTAGGTCACCCAAAAATCTTTAAATAAGAATAATCAGCAAAATTACTAGACTGTTAATAAAAAAACATGCAGTAGACGCTACTTCAACCCAAAACAACTTCGGTAAACAAGCATTAGGCAACATACATTGAACCTTTTTCATGATTGTTCTATTCATCTGTTCTGTGATGCTGTTTTGTTGTGGAGTATGACGAACTGTCAAGTATCTCATGATCCGTTCTAATTTGCACAATTAATTAAACTCATTAGAACATAATTCCAAGCCATTATTAGTGTGAAGGTGCTTTATCTATTTTCCTGGGTGCTTCTCGATCATAGTTTTTTCCAAGCCTTAAATGTGGAAAACACCTCTCTTTTATTCTTCAGGAAGAATGCCCAAACCTTTCCGGAAAAAATCATCAATAACTGTCAACATATAATTAGCGCCACCCCTCAAAGGCACTCTAGATGGTTCCTGAATATCATAATTAATATAATCCAACGTTCCCTTCGTGTTATAAATTCCTCTAGTGAATCGAACACTCTTTTGCTTCCCAAAAATGCAGTGCTCATAGAACTTTAGTTTGCTAATGCCTTGTCCATCAAGAAGTCATTTTTTGCTCAATTCTGCCATGCTGTTCTCACTCATATGCTCTGGACGCATATGCCAAAGTCTAATAACATCATCATCTGACAAGAAGGAGGAAGCAACGGCTGCATCACCAGTAATAGTTAAACCTTGCCAAAAATATAACTTGGCAGTCTTTCTCTGCCCTTTCATCACAATAGGGGAACCCTTGGTAATCTTCAGAACCCCACTTTTAGCTATGTACTTGTACCCCTTTGAATCAAAAGTACTCAATGAAATCCAATTCCTCTCCAATTCTAGTACATATCATACGCCACTAAGTTTTTTGACGACTCCATCAAACATCTTAATTTTGATCGTGCCAATACCTACAATTTTACATGAAGTATTATTTCCCATCAAAATAACACTTTCAAACACTATTTCGTATGTTGTAAACCAATCTCGATTGAGACTCATATGGAAGGTGCAATCAGAATTAAGAATCCACTCCTTTCTCACTTTAAGGTTGTTGGCAGAAGCTATTAAGAGTTCACTATCGCTCTAGTCTTCTACAACATCAGCTTCTCCAGATTGTTTTGGTTGTTTTCCCTTTTGATTTACCGCGTCCCTTTTGATCTTACTATGCAACTTATATCACTCAGACTTAATGTGTCATTTCTTCTTGCAGAAGTCATAGGTTTTACCTCTGTTTGAAGATCTTGATCTACCCTTAGATTTACTATAAGGATTTCATTCTTGTGTCCTCCCATGATTATAGCTAGTATTTGTTCTTATCTCCCACGAATAATGAAAACCTTTCCCTAAGAGTCGGATCCAGACATAAGATGTTTCATCTTGTCATACGATATTAAGGAAGCATAGACTTCATCAACTGTGTGAGATTTGTAACTATACAAAATTGTATCTTTAAAGGTTGAATAAGACGAGGGCAACGAACAATGTAAAATTAACCATAAATCTTCTTTATCGTACTAAACCTCCATGGCCTCTAGGTCTGAGAGAATTTCTTTAAACATAGTTAAGTGTTCATGCATAGACCCACCTTCTTTCAAACGATGAGCATAAATGTGCTGCTTCATATGCAACTTGCTAGTTAAGATTTTCGACATGCATCGCTACTGCAACTTTGCCCATAATGCACCGGCGGTCTTCTCCTTCATCATGTCCTATAGAATTTCATTCGACAAATGCAAATATAATTGTGTTAAAGCCTTTTGATCTTTACACTTTTTCTCTTCCTCCGTCAATGTTGAAGGAATTTTATCTACCCCTAAAAGGGCATCCTCCAAATCCATCTATGCAAGAACTGTTGTAAACTCTAATTTATAGAGGTTTTTTTAGTATTTTATGACACCTTGTTTCCTTAAAAATAATATTAATCCTGAGTATTTGATTACTAATTGGGTGAATTTTATTTATATTTTAGTAATGAGCATGGTTTAATGATGTTATTTTATGCTATTTTACATTAAATTTGTACATAACTTAATTATTTTATGTTCCATGTTGAACTTGAGATTATTTTTTAGTGTAGTTGGACTAAAGAAATTTTGCATGATTTATTTTTAAAATAAAGCTACATGGACATGCCTGATTTTACTCTACATGGGCGGCAAACATATGCAAAATAGGTCAAGAAGAGTTGATTTGATCGTATTAAAGAAGGGTCAATTGATGGACAAGTAGGGTAAACAATTAGGCCACCAAACCGTCCAAACAAGGGAGAACAAGCCCAATTCGGCAAAGGCATGTGCACTGCTCAAATATTCACTTCTGGGAGATTTAATGAAGGTCCTTACACTTGCAAATAAATTAGAAAATAGCACACCAACTTTGCTCAAGAAACCGTCCACCCTTTGCTTGATTCAAGCATGATATCATGCATGAATCAAGCAACCAAACAACTCCCTTCTCCACAATTTATGGTCGGCTATGGGAAGGAGAAAGCTAAGGGTGTCATCATGCTATTTTTAGTAAACAAGCCTACCATCCTTCACTATAAATACCCATCTCCTTTCTTCATTTCAATCATCCTTCATTTCATAATCATTTATCATTTCCCATTTCATTCTTCCATTGTTTCCTTTCTTCCTAAGACTAATCATCCATAAACTCCTTCTCCTTTTGCCAGCAAAACCTTGAGAAGATACTGTCTTGGCTGGCCACCTTGAGAAGCAATTTGTAAATGAGCAACACGATGATTGGAGAAAGCCACTTCGACCAGATTCTGCAGAAACACCGAAACAATAAGTGTTTATCCTTCCTTATCCTTGTTTACTTTTAATCATATTTGCAATTTGTTTTGTTATCTTGTCATCAATGATGGTAGCTTAATTTTGTTTAGTTAGAATGGTTGCATTAATTTAATAAAGTTTGTTTAAATTGTGTTTATGATGTTCTGTACCTCAATCGTTTATGTTTTCAATTAAACTCAAGTATGTATTTCATTCATAAGTGATTGAATGCATTAGAGTTTGTTGAGTGATCCTAACTAGATGACGACTAATGGACACAATAATTGAAAAGTGCATGCTTAATTTAGATCTTAACCCGACTAAATTGAAGGTTCATAATATCTTGTAAGATTTCTATCAACTTGCATAGTTTTTAAGTTTATGTGATTAAAAGGTTTCAAACCTAACCCATCCCTGCTACTTCACATGAATTCTAAGAAACCTTTAGTTGAATATGATCAGTAAAATGCATGTTTTTCTAAGTAAAAGATTCCAAAATGACATAATTTTGGTTTCAATCTCATGAAAGATCGAGTTGCTTTGGATTATTTTTCCTGAACATTGTAAGCATGATGAAAATGAACTAAGTTGAATAATGTGAATAATGTGACTATTCTAGCCTATTCATGTTATTGTTGTTGAAATCTTGTGAATTCTGTTGTTAAGTCCATCTCATCCATTTTATTCATTCATCATACATACATTAATTTGTATTAGGGATTATTTTCCATTTAGTTATTTATTTTTACTTTTTACATTACATCGCTAAAAAATTATTGTGTTTTTTTACCAAATTGTTAACTTTAATTTTATAATTTATTGATTAAAATACATAGTCATTGTGGAGATGATAACTCTTTTACTTACTTATTACTTGATAACGACTGTGTACACTTGGACAAACCATGCATTACAAGTTTTTGGTGCCGTTACCGAGTGCTGTTGCCTTAATAAATTTTTTTGTGAAATTACTCTTTGCAATTTGGTTTTTATTTATTCCATTTATTTCTAAATTTACTAATTAATTCTTATTCTTTAAGTGTTTTTGTGATTTATTTTTTAGGTTTTTTTAAGCATAGATCAAATTATCGATTTATTACTTGTAGACCCTAAATCAAGCGAACATTTAGACAAAAAGATGAGAAAGAATATCCTAAAGACAAGTTGAAATGGACTTTGGAAATCAAAATGATGTTCAAGGAAATAGTGCCACTAATGTGCATAATCCAATCCTTATTGCTGATGATAGGGATCGAGCTATAAGATAGTATGTTGTGCCCCTTTTTATTGAATTAAATCAGGGAGGTAGGAACAAGAGATCAAGGCACGCTAATTTGAATTGAAGCTTGTGATGTTTCAGATGCTTCAAACAATGGGCTAGCTTAGTGGTATGCCCACAGAAGATCCACACCTTCACCTTCGTAGAGGTGAGTGATTCCTTTAAGATAGCCAGTGTAACTGAAGATGCATTGAGGTTGAAGTTGTTTCCATATTCATTGCGAGATTGAGCATGAGCATGGTTAAATTCATTGCCACCACATTCAATTTCAACTTGGCAAGAATTAGTTGAACGTTTTTTGGTAAAGTATTTCCCACTTAGCAAAATTGCTAAGATGTAGAATGAGATCACCACTTTTCAACAATTGGATGACAAGTCCCTATACGAGGTGTGGGAAAGATTCAAGGAGTTATTTTGTAGATGCCCTCATCACGAGATTCCACATTGCATCTAGTTGGAGATGTTTTATAATGGTCTCAACGCACACACAAGGTTGGTGGTAGATGCTTCTACGAATTGTGCTCTTCTGTCAAAGTCTTATAATGAGGCTTATGAGATCATCGAGAGAATAGCCAGTAAAAATTACCAGTGATCGACAAATCAAGCAACTTCAAAAAGACAAGTAGCCGAAGTGTATGAAGTGGATGCCTTTACGTCACTCTCAGCTCAGGTGTCTTTCATATCCTCAATGTTGAAATAGTTTACAACTAGCGGTTTTAATCTTGTTGCAGCCTAACCACTTAGTCAATTTGAGGTTATTTCATATGTATATTGTAGGGATTGTCATTCTTTCGAGAATTGTCCAGCAAATCCTGAGTTAGTTTACTATGTAGGGAATTAGCACCAAAATAGAAGTGGACAATGACCACAGTCTAATTTCTGTAAGTCTTCATTGCGTAATCATCTGAACTTTTCCAGGAGTAACCAAGGAGATGGACTAAACAACATCTACATGCAGCATAGACCAAGTCAATCCCAAGGGTTTAATCAACAAGCTCTAAAACCACTACAAGTTGAGTCATCTAACAGGTTGGAGAACTTGTTGAGGGCATACATAGTGAAGAATGACACTTTAATCCAAATCCCAGTAGTTAGCTATGAAACTTTGTAATAGACCGCAAGAAGCCTTACCGAGTGATATAGAAAATCCAAGAAATTTGGATAGAGAACATTGCAAGGTAGTTGCTTGACAAAGTGGTAAGACTTTAGAACCAAAGGAAGTTGTGATTGAAGATGAACTTATTGAGAATAGGGAAAGCAAAGCAATAGTTGAAATTCTTACACTAGAAGAGCTAGAACCTACAAAGTCTGATGAGTTAAAATCTAAATTAGTGAATTTTGATAAGATAACATCTTTTTTAGATGCAGATTTATCTCTTCAAAAAATTTGTCCAATCCAACCTAAAGTTCCATCACCTCAATATAGTCAAAAATTCCAACAAAATAAGCAAAAACAGGAGGTGCAATTCAAGAAGTTTTTGGATGTCCTAAAGAAACTTCACGTCAATATCTTGTTGGTGGAGGCTTCAGAACAAATGCCCAACTATGTCAAGTTCATGAAGGACATTTTGTCGAAAAAGAAAAGACTTAGTGAGTATGAGATTGTAGCACTAACAAAGGAGTGCAATGCATTCTTACAAAACAAGCTACCTTCGAAATTGAAGGACCTTGAAAGTTTTACCATACCCTGTAATATCGAAGAGTCTTACTGTGGTAAAGCTTTGTGCAACTTTGGAGCAAGTATCAACTTGATGCCTAAATCTATTTTCAAGCTGTTGTGAATAGGTGAAGTAAGACCCATAACTGTGACACTTCAACTGGCAGATCGATCTTTAGCATACCCCAATGGAAAGATTAAGGATGTTTTGGTAAGAGTAGATAAGCTTACTTTGTAACACCTCTTACCCTTGTCCAACTCCATGATGGGGTATGAGGCATTACCGTACTTAACTTAGTCGAATGTGTAAAGTCGAACCATAAAATTTCATTTCCATTTAAAAACTTTTCATATATTCTTTTAAAATCCTTATCATGGGCCTACGAGGCCCAAAACAGGCATCGGGAGTGGTTCAAAACCAACCCGGGAACTTTCAGGCACTTAGAAAATTTTTGCTTAAAATAGGGCCACACGTCCGTGTGAAGTGGGACACCCCCGTGTGGGTAGGCTGTGTGGTCATAGACGCCTATGTCCCTAGCCCATGTCGAATTTATTTGTCATTTGGAACCTACAGGGGTTTTCCCATGGCCTGGCACACGCTCGTGCCCATGGCTAGTGTCCTTCACACGGCCACGACACACCCGTGCCTTAGCCCTTGTGTGAAAACCTGGACATTCTATTTATGATGTCAGCATGCAATTTAGGGCACACGGCCAAACCACACGCCCATGTACTAGACTGTGCCCTCCACACGGTTGAGACATACGGTTGTGTCTCTACCCATGATTTTACTACTAGGCATTTTGTTTTGCATAATTTAGGAGCAGGGGAAACACGACCTAATTACACGCCCATGTGGCTGACCATGTGTCACGCACGGCTTAGACACATGCTCGTGTGCTACCTGTGTGGACAAATATAGGCTATTTTCCAAGCCCTATGCCACCATGAAACTTAAACAATCACAAACCCAAATTTAATAACACATAATATGACATTTATAAACCCAAAACTTAAGGCATTCACATGCCACCAAATACAACATTAATCATTCATTCATTTTTCCTACTTGAATATACAAATTCATGCTAGCACAATTGACATTCACTTTGCACAATTAAGCTTAATCAATATTAGCCCATTTCCAAAGGCCATTACTACTTGACTTAAGTAACATCAATAGCCAACACTTTTGGCTACCCAAATTGACAAATATCAAAATGAGCAAGTTTTCTATACTTGCCATACTCAAAATAATTAGACTTTACTATACCAAAATGAAATGCTTGATAGTGTGACTTCGAGCTCTGACTTTTAATGATCCCTGAGCTAGCTTGGTAAAACTACAAGGAAACGGGAAAAGAAATGGAGTAAGCATAATTGCTTAGTAAGTTGCATGAAATAAATAGAAACATAAATCATGGAATAAGCACCCAAATAAGGTAACATGGAATATCATATAAATTCTCTACACATTTTCATGGCTTACTAATGCTCTTTCTCACGGTCATATTCATATCGTTACATATTCATTTTCTCATGAATTAGTCATATACACCTGTGTAACACCCCAAACTCAGCCTAGACGTTATGGCTGAATCTGGCATGTCACATCAAAGTGTTTTTCAAAAACTATGTTCTCATTGTAAACCCTTTTGAAGATTTAAAACTCTTAGTCATGTATAACTGGTGCAAAACCAAAGTTGCGAAAGCTTTTGCGATATTTTGCGGAAACGTGATATTTTGAAAACAATTATTGTTTTGGAAAACCGTGATCTACTTCTAACAGTTATAGATCAATATAAATAGAATCCCAATTTAAAAAGTCCAGAAATTAAGAGAGGCCTTATTACAACCCAAATCAAAATCAAAGTACTTAAAAGTAAATGAACATAAATGAAACCAAAAGTAGTTGTGTGGCCATCTTTGAGTCCCTCGCAACACTAATCCTCCTAACGCTGGGGATTACCTGAAAGGTTAATAAATGGGGCGAGTTTACGAAAACTCAGTGTGTAATCCCCTATAATAAAAAAACAGTCAGTCATACAGAAATAGTAACAAACTGGGCCTAAGCCCAATACAGAAGAGAGTAGCAGATGGGCCCTAGCCCATTATAGATTCAGAAATAGATCACATGTGGGCATAAACCCACTATTTTAACATTTGGATCACAACCCATAAAAGAATCAATTGGGCCTAGCCCATATTAGAACATAGTTAAAATGCAATATGTATGGTGCATGTTATGTTTTACCCCATCCAACCCTGCACTTGCCTCCATCCAACCCTACACAATCTGTGGGGATATAATTAACCCACCCATCCAACACATCAAGAGTTAGCACTGGTTGTGGCACTAAGTCAACAGAATGGCTCAAAGCTGTAGACAGAATGGCTAAAGGCCGTAAGCATCGCAGCAATGCTGCCAAATAACAGAATGGCACTGAGCCAGAATTATATGCGTGGCACAAAGCCATCCATTGGCATAAAGCCATCTAACTGTCATATAGTCGGCACAAAGCCTATCAATCACGGTAATCCCATTGGCACAAAGCCATCCATCACAGTAATATAATCGGCACAAAACCATCGATTGACACAAAGCCATAATCATATTAAGTGGCTTAAAGCCATCGACAAGTCCATAGTCGTCTCGGGTGACCCGTGCAACCATACCAGATCAAAATGAATAAACGGTTCAAAGCCTTCGATGGGTCCACAGTCGTCTCGCGCGACCCGTGCGACCATATCATATCAGATCTTCCTCCGTACAATATCCCAACCCATGCAATATGTTATGTATGCAGAATGTCATGCTCATAACCGGTCACACAATCACAGTCAAGTTATTCAAATAAGTCCTTTGCATATATCATAAGCACATCAGACATACATAACCCAAATAAAACAGTCATTCTATCTTTAGGGGTATAATGGTCATTTACCTTCTAGGGGTAAATCGGTAATTTTACACTACAAGGGTATTTCAGTAATTTTGCAGTTCGAGGTCTTAACAATCCAACAGAAGGTCCATCGTCACCATGGGCGACTTTAGTAACCCAAGCAGACATAATGGTGCAGATGGGCCTAAGGCCCATTACCCGGCCTAAGTGGGCACTCATGTGGCCCATCTAGCCCAAATTTAGCTAAGGCTATGCGAAAACCATAGCCCAGAACATTAATAGTCACTTACCGTAGATTTTATCTGTGTGGGGCCCACGAGCTCATTGGGCCCACATGGCCCATTTTGGCCTATCAAGGCCCAATACAACCAAAATCATGTGCGCGATATGACAAGTCTGATTACTTCCCACTTGACAGCGAGATTTACCCATGTGGGTTCACTGGCCCATTGGGCCCATTCGACCCATTATGGCCTAAGCCCATGAGTTCGCTCATGGCAGCCTTCACTATCGCATCGAATTTTCCATAGGTTCATTTGCACGCTCGTATGGAAATTGTTGTCAAACTTTTGACTTTTTGGCATTTCGACATTTCGACATTTTGGCATTTGCCAAACTACTATCCATTCAGTGAAATACATATTTTCGGCATTTCAACCGTTCAGTAATTAGAACGGGGTGAATACATACCCCTTCAGCTTTTTAGCCGATTAGCAAACATAGTGCCCGTTTACAGACCTGTTGTGCAGATGCAGTCAAACCACTTCCGAGATCGAGAACCTAAGGTCAATCACACCCCTTCTTAGCCTTAATCCAATGTTAACTCGAAATACTCACTTGAGAAGGATTTGATTGATTCACTGGCACTTACCAATCCACCAATCGCAGAATCTACTGATCTAACACCCACGTACTGCTCCAAAACCTTAACCTTCAAAGAATTATTTGATTGATCGATAAATATTTTAAATCCCAAAACGAAGCACATCATACTTAAAGCACTTACACCCAAAAGAATAGATCACTTGCCAGGAGAAGAGAACTTGTCCTGAGCTTCCATAATAGAACCTACCCTAGCATGATTTCACAAACCAAATGGTTATTAGAGGACAACCATACATTTAGCCCTCAATAGAAAGAGGAGAGAGAGAACCAACACTTGATAATAGAGCCAAATGATATATGACTAAAGCGAAATAATAAAGTGCTAGCAACATATTCTTACCGCTTAATCAAATAAATTCCAACAATAATCAGTCAAGAAGATTCGACCAAAGTAAGAAGAACGAAATAAGATTAGAGTAAGAGGGAGTATGAGTATTCGGTTCTAGAGAAAAGAAGAAGAAAGACTCGGTTACCACAAGCAAAACCGAACGAGCTAGAGAGAAAAGAAAAGGTGCAATCAGCTAAGGAATGATTGATTTAGGAGAAGTGAAACGAGGAAAAAGAAGGTTTGGCTATAGAGAAAACTGATTGAAAAAGAGATGAATGTGAAAATTTAGGAGGAGTAGGAAATGGTATTCAGTTTTTAGAGAAAAAGAAAAAAACTAAAGGTAAAAGGGAGAGACCATTCGGCACACATAGGAGAGAAAAAAAACAATTCCGACACTCTGGGATTATGAGCCAAAATACCAAAACGAAACTAGAAGACCAAAATGAATACCCCTTTAACCTCAAATCACAATCGACATTACCCAAAAATCGAATACACACCACAAAAACCCTAGCCGAAATTTCATCCCCCAATAACCCCAATCGGTTATAACTCCCAAACCTTCAAATTCCTTCAAATCCTCCACAAAACTATACCCTTATCCCTCCTTGATATTCTCCACAAAAACCCCCAAGACTGGCTCAAACACTCACCCAACAGAGTTCTATTGCACCTCAAACTCTAGCCGCACAAAGTGACAAAAATAAACCCATTAATTGCACACCTTTCGCCTTGAACCTTAGATCTCCTTGCCACCCTTGTAACGCCATTTCCACTAGCCCACAAGTTTCCTTGCGACACATTTTATCCTCAATTACTTATAACATCTATAGGCCAAAGTCTAAGATCCTTTAAAAGGAAAAACCAAAATAAATTACAAGATCCAAGACTTGAACCCATGATCCCTTGCAACTTTAATGATGCCACAACCACTAGACCACATGCTTCCTTGTGTCAATTTTTAACACAATAATTTAAAAGGCCTAGTTCCAAGCATCCAGGGCTTTATCCCTTTAAAACCAAAATTTTTGCCAAAGCCCAGGTTTGAACCCAGGACTTCTCCAACACTTCTTAGGACCCTTAATCCACTGAAACAAGCCTTCACTTACGATAATTCTTGCACACATAAACCTTTACGTGCAGCCTCCTAGCGGCTCCCATGCATAATGCCCATTCTTACTAGGCCCAAATTTAGGGCGTTACAACCTGTATCACTCATTACAAAACTTTAGTCTTTCTCATTAAATACATTAACTTGAATACTTTTCCCGTTAAATGACTTAAGATACCGGAGGATACCCGAAATGTCATTCTCATGGTAAGATGCCAAAGCCATATCCCAGATATGGTCTTACATGGGATCTCAAGTTGATGCCGAGACCATATCCCAGATATGGTCTTACACGGGATCAAAACTGATGCCGATGCCATGTCATAGACATGGTTTTACACAGGGTCACTCTTTGGATGCCAACACCATATCCCAAACATGTTCTTACAAGGGATCTAAATCTCATCTTGGTGCCGACGCCATGTCCTGGACATGGTCTTATACGAGACCACATGTCAATGCTAATGCCATGTCCCAGACATGGTCTTACATGGGATCACAATTCGGTGCCGATGTCATGTCCCAGACATGGTCTTACACGGGACCTACAAATTCACATGTTATGACTACGGTATCCCTTGTATTCCTTAAAATTTAACCGGGGTTTCTCAACTATAACTTCATCTTTTCTTGGTAAAAATCATATCAATAAAATTCATGGAAATAACATAAATTTCATAGAATATCATCACAATAATTTTCATTATGCATAACGCTAATTTATTGCATACAACTTACCTCGAATCCAAAGTATGGGTGAATGTTCGATTTAATCCACCACCTTGCGTTTTCCCTGATTTCGGTCTGGTCTTCGTGTTTCTTGATCTAAAATGAAAAATTTCACTTATTTAGTATTCACATTGGCTAATTAGCCCATGATTTATAAATTGGAAAAATTTATAATTTTACCCCTAAACTTTTGCATATTTGCACAAAAGGTCCCTAGGCTCGTAAAATGAAATGCACTTATTCTCTTGATTACCCAAGCCTAGCCGAACCTTTCTTGTGCTTATAACAACCTCTATTTTTCATAAATTTTCACTTTTACTACATATTTTACCGCCTTTACAATTTGGTCCCTATTAGGGATTTTCATGAAAATCACCTTAAAATATGTTTACTACACTTTAAACTTTTATATTCTACCACTAGGCATCAAAATACTTGCATGTCATGCATGGGTATATTTTTGAACATAAACCCTAACTCAAATTAGTGGTAGAAATAGCTAAATTAAGCTACAAGGATTTCAAAAATACAAAGAGAATTAAAAACGGGCTTAAATTGCACTTACTAGTGAGCTTGAAAATGTCAAAAACCCTAGCTATAGAGACTTATGAAATTTCGAAAACCCTTGGAGAAGATGGACAAGATTTTTGCTTCTTTTTCCCTTTTTATTACATTGATTTACCTAATGACCAAAATGCCCTTAATGGCATTCCTTGAAATTTTTCCCTTTCCATGGGTATTTTTGTCTATCATGCCATAAAATGGTCTAATTGCTAAATAAGGACTTATAATAATTTTTCTAATGCCAATTCATCCTTAAAACTTCTAGAAACTCATATTTTGCAATTTTTGCAATTTAGTCCTAAAGGACAAATTAATCACTATCTCATAAAAATTCCTTTATGGAATTTTTTCACTATCATGCAATCGTATCATAAACTTAAAAATAATCATGAAATATATATTTCTACTTTAGATTTGTGGTCTCGAAATGACTATTCTGACTAGGCCCTAATTTGGGTTGTTACAATTCTCCCCCTTAGGGATTTTAGTCCCTAAAAATCTTATCGGTAAAAAGGTTTTGGATATTGGCTTCTCATGGTTTCCTCAAGCTCCCATGTTGCCTCTTCTACCCCATGTCTTTGCCACAATACTTTCATGAGGGCTATAATTTTTTTCTTAACTGTTTGAGTTCTCGAGCCAGAATCTTAACCTGTAACAGCCCGGCTTAGACCCTAGTCGGAATAGTAGTTTCAGGACGACATATTTGAGTCTAAAAATATTTTAATATTGTTTTTCGTGTCTTTGTTATGTGAATTAACTTCTATGATTTAATTTGTCTGATTCTGTGCTGAATTATGAAAAAGGATTAACTTACATAGTAAGAAAAAGTAACTAATTATGTGATTATGTGTTGATTTAAATATGGCTTTTAATTGTTATGGCCTTAAATGGTTATTAAACCAATTGAAAGGATGGTGGTCATAAATGACCTTGATATTAATGTTTATTATGTTTATAAATGATGGACAATAAGGTATTTAACAACCCCAAACTCGGTCCAGACGTTATGGCCGACTCTGGCGATGTCACATTGAAGTGTGTTTTAAAAACTTAGTGCTTTGAAAATTCGTTTATAAAAACCTGCCTTGTTAAATTTTTCATGCCTAGCAAAATGTTTGCTTCAATTAGGTTTTAGTTACTCTTGAAAACTTGTTTGTTGTGGAAGCTTTACTATTCAATTTGTTTGTTACGAAGTCAAGGTATTTTAAAAAATAGTTATCTTTTAAGAAAACGCATCCTAGTGCTATCAAATTGACAAAAACCCGAGTTAAAGTTAAAAGATAGAAAAAGGCCTTATTACAACCCAAAATAAACATAATTTAAAGTAGCCGAATTGAAAGCAATTCTATTACGTGCGACTGTCTTCGAGTCTCCCGCTGCTCCAAACCACCTATGTCTAGGGATTACCTATACAGTCAAACAGTTGGGTGAGTTGACGAAACTCAGTGTGTAATCCCAAATAAAAACAAAGTCATGCAAAAAAAAATTTGGGCTTGAGCCCACTTCAGTAACAGAATGGACTGGGCCTAACCCCGTTTCAGAACAGAAGCAGTGTGGGCCTTAGCCCATATCAGTACAGAGACAGAGTATTCAACATGCAACAATCCTACCTATCCAGCCTCTACACACCAGCTCCGTCCCGCCCTACACATCATGTGGGGATATAATATCGACCCACCCAACCCTACATACCACATAATTTCACCGATGCAACACCTAACAGATTTTGTAATAGAACTGCCAAAACAGAATACTTCCTCCGATCACATAACCCAACCCCATGTTATGCAACATACATCAGTGACATACTATTACGTATTATCATGCATGTGAATAGAAAAAATATACATAACAAGTCATCTCATGGCATACACAGTCATCCATACATCATATATGGTCTAAACAGACATTTTACCTATGGAGGCATTTTGGTCAATTTACCTCTTAGGGGTATTTCGGTCATTATCATCAATTTGGGCCCATAAATCTCTTAGGCCTAATAGTAGGTCCACAGTCGTCTCGTGCGACTCGTGCAACCAAAATAGTACAAAAAATATTATTGGGCCCATAGGTCACAAGCTAGACCATTAGGGCCCACGTAACAGTGTGGCCCACAGATCCCAAAATTGACTTAGGCCATGTGTGCGACATTGCCAGTCCAGTGTTACTCACTTAACGGTGAGACTGACTCGTATGGGGCCGATGGGCTTGTTGGGAAAAAACAACCCATTTCGGTCCAAACCCATGAAATTGCTCATGGAGCCCGTGTCTCGATGTAGACCTACATTTCCTGGACTCAGCTGAACACATGAGTGTTCGCACACCTATATGGCCTAAGCCCGTTTTTTCGGCATTTCGGCATTTCAGCTTTTGCCATTGTAGTCTATATAGTGTGAATGACACACCTGTTGCGCTAACGTAGTCAAACCACCTCTGAGATGGAAAACCTAAGGTCAAACACAACCCCTTATTAACCTTAATCCAACATTAATCCAAAATACATAATCGAGAAGGATTTGCTTGATTCATTGACACTTACCACCCCACCAATCGTAGAACCCACTGGTCTAACACCCACATACTGCTCCAAAACCTTAACCTTCAAAGAATCATTTGATTGACCGGTAAGTATTTTAAGTCCCAAAAATTAAATACATTGACTTAAATCCCTTACCCCAAAAAATGGATAGACCACTTGCAGCGAGAAGCGAACTTGACCTAAGCTTCCACAATAGAATCCACCCCTAGCATGATTTGGTAAACCAAAGGTTGTTAAAAGACAACTATACATTCGGCCCTCAAGGGAAAGAGAAGGGAAAATCGAAACTTGATAATAGAGCAGAAAGAAATTTGACTAGAATGAAATAATAAAGTGATTACAACACACCCTTGCCAATAAGTTAATTGAATCCTGGGCAGTAGTCAGTCAGGAAGATTCGGCCAAAGGAAGAAGAAAAAAAGATTTGAGAGGGAGAGAGTATGAGAATTCAGCCTAACAGAGAAAGGAGAAATGAAATTGGAAAAGAAGTAGAGATGAAAGTAAAGAGAGATTCGACTAAGGCAAGAACTGATTGCAGAAAAAGAATGAGCAGGGTAGCAGCTGCTAGATTCGATCAAGATGAGAAGAAAACCGTAGATAAGGAGAGGAAGAAGAGAGTGGCTCGGCCAATACAAGCAAAAACTGAATAAGCAAGAGTGACAATAAAGATGCAATCGGCTAGGGAAAACTAATTGAGAGAAAGGGAATGGAGAGGAAAGAAGGTTTGACTATGACAAATAAACTAGGAGAAAGAGAAAGATGAGGAGTCAAATGTTGGTTAAACGAGGTACCAAATAGTAAAATAGAGTTAAGGTAAAATAACATGAAACATACGCAAATGGTCACAAGCTAAAATCGACTACTATTCTTGCATAAACAAGAGTGAAAGAAATGAAGCAAAAGAAATTAGCTACCTAAAAACAAAAGTAGAGAATAGCCAAATTCGGCACAAAAGATCCTATGATCGAATTTGCATAGTAAGGAATCCCACATACAGCCAACTACTAACACTCCCCTTAACCTCCCATAACCCACTCCTACAATCTCTCAACTTACAGATTTGAATCACTTTCAAACTCCTCCAAATCCATAGCACATGAATCTCTCCCCCAAGACCAATTCCACAACCACTTGTATAGAAATCCACTACAACACAAATACTAGGCGTCACAGCTGCAAAATAAATATTCCATAGCTTAATCCAAGACTCAAACCTCAGACCTTCTTGCCACACTTGCTACGCCACTACCACTAGACCCCATTGCTCCTTGTGACATAAATCAGTCACAATTAAATATAAGACCTAGATGTTAGAATCCAGATCAATATAAGAGAAAAATTTAAATTTTTTAACAAAAGCATGGACTTAAGCCTAGGCTTCTCTAACACCCCTAAACACACCAAAATGCAATTTGTATCCATTCATGCAAAAATAAAACTTAGCATTTTTGGGGCGTTACAACTCTACCTCCCTAAAAAAATTTCGGCCTCGAAATTTAACTATACGGAATAGGTGAGGGTATTGCTATCGCATCGTCTCTTCTGGTTCCCACGTTGCTTCCTCTAAACCATGATTACGCCATAACACCTTCACCAGTGGGACTGACTTCTTACATAGGACCTTAATATCACGGTTTAATATCTGCACTGGCTCTTCCTCGAAGGTTAGATAAGGACTAATCTCGATCTCCTCAACTGGTACAATATGCGAAGGGTCCGAGCGATATTACCTTAGCATAGAAACATGGAACAGATTATGTATTTTGTCCAACTCTGGAGGCAAATCGAGCTATTAGCCAACTGGTCCCACGCGCTTCAGTACACGGTAAGCCCTAATGAACCTAGGGCTTAGCTTACCTTTCTGTCTGAACCTTACTATCTTCTTCCATGGGGAGACCTTGAGAAAAATGTAATCCCCTACAGAATATTCAATCTCATGGTGCTTAAGATTTGCATTAGACTTCTGCTTATCAGACGCTTCTTTCAACTGGTCTCGAATCAATTTCACCTTATCCTATGTATTAGACACTAACTCAGGCCATAAAACTCGCTGCTCGCCCAACTCAGTCCAACACGTAGGAGTACAGCACTTACGACCATACAATGCTTTGTACGGTGCCATTTGAATGCTGGACTAAAAACTATTGCTATATACGAACTTCGCCAATGGCAAGTAGTCCTCCGAGCTGCCTCGAAAATCAATTATACAAATTCTCGGCATATCTTCTAGAACCTGAATCACTCTCTTTGACTGTCCATCCATCTGAGGGTGAAACGCAGAACTGAAATCCAATCTTGTACCTAATGCCTCGTGCAATTTCTTCCAAAATTGAGACGTAAAACACGGATCTCTATCGGATATTATGGAAACTGGTACCCCATGCAACCTTACAATCTTCGCCACATACAATTTAGCCAATTTCTGCAATGAGTAATCAGTGACTCATCCAACAACTGTCTACTCTTAATTTGCTCAATCCAAGTCGGTCTCACTTGAAGTTCAGCCAACAACCCAACATCATGAAACAAACTTAGGTGTGCAAACATCACCCTCAAATCAGACATAGTCCTACGGCTTAGTGCGTCGGCTACCACATTAGCTTTACCAGGATAGTATTCGATTGAGCAATCATAATCTTTGAGCAATTCTACCCATCTTCACTGCCTAAGATTCAGCTCCTTCTGAGTGAGGAGATACTTGAGGCTCTTATGATCTATGTAAATAATACACCGCTCACCGTATAAGTAATGCCTCTAAATCTTTAGTGTGAATACCACCACAGCTAACTCTAAATCATGTGTGGGGTAATTTGCCTCATGAGTTTTCAGTTAGCGCAATGCATTACCTTCTTACGTCAACACGCATCCCAACCTAACGTGAGACGCATCATTGTAAATAGTGAATTCCTTCCCAGACTCTGGCTGTATCAAGACAGGGGCTTCAGTTAGCACTTTCTTCAGTTCCTCAAAACTTTTCTGTTACTTTTTAGTCCAAACAAAGGGCACCACCTTACGTAACAACTTGGTCAGAGGTTTAGCAACCGAAGAAAACCCTTCTACAAAATGTCTATAATACCCTGCCAGACCCAGAAAACTTCATATCTTAGACACCGTTTTAGATTGTTTCCAGTACAAAATTACCTCGATTTTCCATGGATCAACCCTAATCCCTTCGGCAGAAACGACATGAACCAAAAACGTTACTTCTCGTAGCCAAAATTTGCACTTGCTGAATTTGGCATCCAACTGTTTCTTCCTTAACAGTTGCAGAACAATTCGAAGGTGTGCATCATGTTCTTCCTAAGTTCTTGAGTATACCAGGATGTCATATATAAACACCACCATGAACCGGTCCAAATAAGGTTGGAACACGCAATTCATGAAGTCTATGAAAGCAACGAGTGTATTTTTCAACCCAAATGGCATCACCAGAAACTTGTAGTGCCCATAACGTGTCCTAATTGCTATCTTATACACATCTGCCTCTTTCACCCTCAGTTGGTGGTACCCAGAACAAAGATCTATCTTGGAAAAACCTCTATGAAGTTGATCGAATAGATCATCAATCCTGGCAGAGGGTACTTATTCTTAATTGTTAACTTGTTCAGCTGTCGATAGTCAATGCACATGGGCAGAGATCCGTCCTTTTCTTCACGAACAACACCGGTGCTCCCTACAGAGACACACTCGGTCGGATGAACCCTCAGTCTAGTAATTCTTGAATCTGTGCTTTGAGTTCAATAAGCTCATTCTGTACGGGGCAATGGAAACTGGAACAGTATCAAGGAGAAGGTCAATACCAAATTCAACTTCATGGTCCAGTGGTAACCTAGGAAGCTTATCAGGGAAAACGTCAGAGAAATCTTTCACCACTCGAATATCCCCAATAGATAAACCCTTAGAATCAGTAATACCCATGTAGGCCAAATACGCCTTGCACCCTTTACGAACTAATTTCTTGGCTCTTAGCGTAGAAATGATATTTGACAAATAATCCTTACGCTCCCCAATCATGACTACCTCTTCATCCTTAGCAGCTTTCAGAACCACATGCTTAGCAGCACAATCTAGGCTCGCTCGGTGCTTTACCAGTCAATCCATTCCCAAGATTAAATCAAACTCACCGAAGGGCAATATCATCAAATTCACTGGAAAGATAGCTCCTTGCACCTCTAAAAGGACACCTCTAAATAACTTATCCACCCTTACTGACTGACCCAAAGGACTTATGACTGTTATCTCACTAACAATATTTTCACACAAGACACCCAAAGTTTCAGACATAGAGCATGCAACATATGAATGTGTTGACCCTACATTAATTAAAGCAGTATAAGGTGTATCATGGATAAAAAACGTACCAATAATTACGTCCAAAGCATCACTCTCCTCTTGATGTCGTGCAGCATACACCAGGGCTGGCTGTCTCACCTCTGAAGAACCAGCACCTCGACCCGGTGCTCCTCGACCACAACCTATACCGTTTCCACCCCTGACCTAACCCTGACCTTTTGGTGGCTGTTGACCACCCCTCGGTGGCTGTACATTAACTACTCCAGTAGCATGCATCTGAACTAATTTCTACGGACAGTCCCTAACACGGTGCTCCATCGATCTGCATCTCAAACAGGCCCCAATTTTTTTCTAGCATTCCCTAGGATGGCTCCTCCCACACTCAGCACAAGGTAGCACCCTAATAATAGTAACAAGGGCCCAGCTTTAACTGGCCCATCAACTTTAGCCTTTTTCCTAGGCTTCTGAAAGAATCTGGCGGGCGCTACATCCCTTCTGCTTCTCCCCTTGTCCTCTTCATGATTCTGACGCTCTGTGCACTTTACCTCCTCAGCAATCTTAGCTTTCTCCATCAATGCGGTGAAGTCCTACTCCGTCTGTGGAGCTATCAACACTCGAAGACTGTCCCTGAGGTTGTGCTCAAATCGAACACAGCACTCGTATTCTGTTGCTACTATTCCTCGAGTATACCGGTCGAGTCGTAAAAAATTTGCCTTGTACTCAGCCACAGATCTATCACCTTGAACCAAATTCAAAAATTCTTTCCTACGAGCATCAACATAGCTGTCGCCCACATATTTTCCCTGAAATGTGGACTTGAAGAATTCCCAGGTCAAGCGGTCAGACGGGGTACCCTCTTTTACCGTAAGCCACCACTGGTAGGCTTCATCTCTCAGTAGAGACACATCACCCTTCAATCTTTGTTTTGATGTATAGTAGAGGTCATCCATAATTCTTTTACCGTAAGCCACCACTGGTAGGCTTCATCTCTCAGTAGAGACACATCACCCTTCAATCTTTGTTTTTGATGTATAGTAGAGGTCATCCATAATTCTTTTGGTGGCCTCCAACTAGTATTCTACCACACTAAGAGCCACCTTAGAAACTCCCCTAAAGATCTCTGCACCATTTGACAGAAGTCGTTCTATAACTGACCCACGACCCACAGTAACGGTATTCATCCCTACAGTCTCAGCAACCCTTTCTAGAATCCTCAACATTACTTGGGACAGTGCGTCATCCCCAGCCACTCGATCGGACGTCCCTGTCTCAGCTACCGTGAAGCCGGTGCTTCCCTCGCCTCAACATTGGGTATGTGGCTTGACGCCGAAGACCCAGCCCTAGTACTACCACGGCCTTTACCGTGGCCTTCTGTACCCCTTCTAGTGTTCATTTTCTCTTGGCGAATAATTTGAATTAAGAATTTTATGCAATTTAGTTACAATTTCAGTAATTAAAACAGATGTTTTATTGAGGAGTAGAGATTTAGAGTTTGTTTTCACAGACCAGTTTTCACTATAGTTTTTAGTTTCCTACAGTTTCAATTTACTTTATCTAGGGTATATAGCACAGTCTCATATCTAGAGAAACCCTAGTACTACAGTTTAAAACATAGAATCAAAAGTACTTACAGATTTGGCACCAGAGACTCGGTGACCCACACATCCAATAATCATTATTTTTAATCACCTTAACTATTTTTAAAAACCAATTTATAAAAATTCTAATTTTTCCAAAAACCCATTCCACAACCAAGTTTTGCAACCTAGCTTTGATACCACTAAATGTAACCCCCCCAAAACCAGCCCAGACGTTATGACTAACTCTGGCAATGTCACATTGAAGTGTGTTTTAAAAACTCAGTGCTTTGAAAATTCATTTATAGAAACCCTCCTTGTTAAATTTGTCATGCCTAGCAAAATGTTTGCTTAAAATATGTTTCAGTTACTCTTGAAAACTTGTTTGTTGCGGAAGCTGTACTATACAATTTGTTTGTTACAAAGTCAAGGTATTTTAAAAACAATTATCTTTTAAGAAAACGCATCCTAGTGCTTCAAATTGACAAAAACCTCGAGTTGAAGTTAAAAGATAGAAAAAAGCCTTATTACAAGCCAAAATAAACATAATTTAGAGTAACCAAATTGAAAGCAATTCTATTACGTGTGGCTATCTTCGAGTCTCCCGTTGCTCTGAACCGCCTATGCCTGGGGATTACTTGTACAGTGAAACAGTTGGGTGAGTTTACGAAACTCAGTGTGTAATCCCAAATAAAAACAGAGTCATGCAAAAACAATCTGGGCCTGATCCCACTTCAGTAACAGAACAGACTGGGCCTAAGCCCGTTTCAGAATAGAAGCAATGTGGGCCTTAGCCCATATCAGTATAGACACAGAGTATTCAACATGCAACAACCCTACCCATCCAGCCTCTACACACCAGCTCTATCCTACCCTACACACCATGTGAGGATATAATATCGACCCATCCAACCTTACACACCACATAGTAGCACCGATACGGCACCTAACAGAATTCTATAGCAGAGCTGCCAGAACAGAATACTTTTTCCGATCACATAACCCAACCCCATGTTATGCAACATACATCAGCGACATACTATTACGTATTATCATGCATGTGAATAGAGCAAATATACATAACAAGTTATCTAATGGCATACAAAGTCATCCATACATCATATAGGGTCTAAACAGACATTTTACCTATGGAGGCATTTTGGTCAATTTACCTCTTAGGGATATTTCGGTCATTATTATCAATTTGGGCCCATAAATCTCTTAGGCCCAAAAATAGGTCCATAGTCGTCTCTTGTGACTCGTGCGACCAAAACAATATATAAAGTATTATTGGGCCCATAGCCCACAAGCTGGCCCATTAGGGTCCATGTAACCGTGTGGCCCATAGAGCCCAAAATTGACTTAGGCCATGCGTGCGACATCGCCAGTCCAGTGTTACTCACTTAATTGTGAGACTTACTCGTATGGGGCCCACAGGCTTGTTGGGCCAAGATGGCCCGTTTCGGTCCAAGCCCATGAAATCGCTTATGGAGGCCGTGTCTTGATGTAGACCTACATTTCCTAGACTTGGCTGAACACATGAGTTTTTGCATGCCCATATGGCGAAAAGCTCGATTTTTTGAAATTTCAACATTTCGCCTTTTGCCGCTGTAGTCTATACAGTGTGAAAGACACACCTGTTATGTTGACCTAGTTGAACCACCTCTAAGATCGAAAACCTAAGGTCAAACACAACCTCTTATTAACCTTAATCCAACATTAATCCAAAATACACAATCGAGAAGGATTCGCTTGATTCACTGACACTTACCACTCCACCAATCGTAGAACCCACTAGTCTTACATCAACGTACTGCTCCAAAACCTTAAACTTTAAAGAATAATTTGATCGACCGGTAAGTATTTTAAGTCCCAAAAATGAAATACATTAACTTAAAGCACTTACCCCCAAAAATGGATAGACCACTCGCAGTGAAAAGCGGACTCGACCTAAGCTTCCACAATAGAATCCACCCCTAGTATGATTCGGCAAACCAAAGGTTGTTAGAGGACAACTATACATTTGGCCCTCAAGAGAAAGAGAAGGGAAAACCAAAACTTGAGAATAGAGCCAAAAGAAATTTGACTAGAACGAAATGATAAAGTAATTGCAACACACCCTTACCGATAAGTTATTTGAATTCTGGGTAGTAGTCAGTTCGGAAGATTCAGCCAAAGTAAGAAGAACAAAAAGATTTGAGGGGGAGGGAGTACGAGAATTTAGAGAAAGGAAAAAATGAAATTAGAAAAGAAGTAGAGATGAAAGTAAAGAGAGATTTGACTAAGACAGGAACTAATTGCAGAAAAATAATGAGTAGGGTAGCAGCTGCTAGATTTGGTTAATAAGGGAAGAAAACTATAGATAAGGAGAGAAAGAAGAGAGTGACTCGACCAATACAAGCAAAAATCGAATAAGCAAGAGTGGCAAAAAAGATGTAATCAGCTTGGAAAAACTGATTGAGAGAAAAGGAATAGAGAGGAAAGAAGGTTCGGCTATGACAAATAAACTAGGAGAAAGAGAAAGATGAGGAGTCGAATGCCGATTAAACGAGGTACCGAATAGTAGAACAGAGTCAAGGTAAAATGACACAAAACATGCCCAAATGGTCATAAGCCAAATCGGCTACTATTCCCGCACAAACAAGAGAGAAAAAAAATGAAGCAAAAGAAATTATCTACCGAAAAATAAAAGTAGAGAATAGCCAAATTCAGCACAAAAGATCCTATGACCAAATTTGCACACTAGGGAATCCCACATACAACCAGCTACTAACACTCCCCTCAACCTCCCATAATCCACTCCTACAATCTCTCAACTTATAGATTTGAATCACTTGCAAGCTCCTCCAAATCCATATCGCATGAATCTCTCCCCCAAGACCAATTCCACAACCACTTGAGCAGAATTCCATTACAACACAAATACTAGGCGTCATAGCTGCAAAATAAATATTCCATAGCTTAATCTAAGACTGAAACCTAAGACCTTCTTGCCACACTTGCTATGCCATTACCACTAGACCCCATTGCTCCTTGTGACATAAATCAATCACAATTAAATATAAGACCTAGAAGTTAGCATCTAGATCAATATAAGAGCAAAATTTTAAATTTTTTTTTGCAAAAGCTAGGACTTCAACCTCGGCTTCTCTAACAACCCTAAACATACCCAAATCATCTAGCCAACACACCGAACATGCAATTTGTATCCATTAATGCAAAAATAAAACTTACCATTTTTGAGGCGTTATAAGGTAAATTGGTTATTAATATGTTTATAATAAAACATATCATAAAATATGGCTATTTTCAAGCTATAATAGCTGAATATCAAAGGAAATGAAAACCAAGAAAGAGTTCTAGGTTTCGGCCATTGAGTCACTTGATTAAGGTATGAATTTTGATTTGTTTTTGATAATTTTTACGTTTTTGAAATTGTTGCTCTGTATACTAGAAAGCCCATGTCTTAATTTCTATTTTTAATTGAAGATTTCATTAGATGACATTGTTGATTTTATGAGCTTTGATGTGTTAATTGATGAATTATGGAAGTTTGTTGTGAGATTAATATGTTTTGCCATGAATTTTTGATGAATTTTACTTTTGGGCTAAATAGTGAATTGTAAAATTTTGGAGGACTAATTTTTGAGATAAATGAAATGTATGAGTTAGTATGAGCTTCATGTATAGTATGAGCTTCATGTATATTCGGCTAAGTCATGGTCTAAGTGAGTTAGTATGAGCTTCATGTATAGTATGAGCTTCATGTATATTCGGCTAAGTCATGGTCTAAGTGAGTTTTGAGTATTTTGTGATTTTATGAATTTGGGACTAAATTGTCAAAAATGTGCAAATGTGAGGGCTAATTTGTAAAATGCCCTAATTATATGGTTTTGGATTAAATTGAATGATTTAGTGAATAAAAGAGCCTAATTTGAATTTATATAGAGCAAGAACTAAAGAAAACAGAATTAGATCGGGGAAAGTTGAAAGTCGTTGATTATTCATTCGTAATCGTCCGAATTTGTACGAGGTAAGTTTATATACAAATAAATGCGTTAAATTGAATTATATTTGCTATTACGTTGATTGAATTGTATTATATGGCTATGAGAGCTGAATATGTGAAATCCCAAATAAATTATGAGCATGTGATCAAGTCTGAAAAGCCCCGTCCGAACCTTAGGAATAGTTAGGATACATATGTCATGACATAGGATCCGATATGTGTTTTCGTGTAAGACCATGTCTAGGATGTTGGCATCGATATGAGATTAACGTGTAAGACCATGTTTGGGACATTGGCATCATATTGATTTGAGTAAGACCTTGTCTGGGACAGTGGCATCGATATCTGATTACATGTAAGAGCACGTCTGGCACGTTGGCATTGTATGAGTTTTTTGAGCTATCCACTTATCCTAGTTAATTTCGTTTGGTTCAACGAGCACTCTAAGAAAGTGAAGGAGAATACAAATACGCATCTAAACTTCGGTACGTATGAATGTATATGAAATTTGGAAAATAAGAGGTATGTATGTATATGATCACTTGATATGTGAGCTACATGGAGAAGATATGTGAAATGTATTAAGTGAATTTGATTAATTGAGATCTAGGAGAGTCGTGACTTGTGATTATGTTATGCCATAAATCATGTGTTTAGAATGGTTTAAAATTGTTCTTGGTTATAGAATTTATTTGTGTATGGCTTACTAAGCTACTTGTAGCTTACTTTGTATTTGTTTACTCTGTTTTATAGATATCGAAGCTATCGAAAACTTGAGGATCATCAAGGATCATCACCATACTATCAATCTTTATTTGGTATATTTAGTAAGTGAATATGTTGAATTATGGCATGTATAGGCTAGATGTCTTTGAATTATGTTGTGAAATGTTTTTAAGTTTTTCTATGAGATGTGGCTAATCAAATTGTTGAGATAATGCTTCTTTTGGTAAGCTTTATGATACAATATGGCCTAATGTGAATTGGTCATCTTGTTATGTGAATTTTTGTGAATTTTGTAAGTTTATCATGTGACTATATGTGTGATGTATTGAGTTAGGTAAGTTGTACTCAGGTATGTCTTTATTTTGAGAATTGGATATGAATTGGCTTGGATGGTGAGTATGAATTGAATGACGATGAATTAAGCTATGTTTTGATTTGGTAATTGGCTGAAATGGTTGATCATTGTTGCATATAGAATGGCATACTTGGTTGTTTTGTAGGTACTTGGCATTGGATGGGAAATGTGGCTTAAACCAAGCCCATTTTGTGCCACATGCCCTGAACACACAGGTGTGTGACTTGACCATGTGACTCCTACACCTTAGACGAATTGGTCAGGATGTCACATGGGCTAGACACACGGGCGTGCCTTGTGACCATGGATGCAAGTCAGTAGCTCCAAAAATTTCACACGGCCTAGACACACAGGCGTCTGTGTGCATAAGTCAGTATGTATGCCTTGTTTTGGCACGGCCTAAACACACGGGCGTGTCTGGTAGCCGTGTGAGGCACCCGGCCTGGACACACGGGCATGTGACCTATGCAGTATTGAAAAATGTTAAAGTTTTGAAAAAATTTTGTAAGTGTTCAGTTTAGTCCCGACCTACTTTTAATGCATGTTGAAGGTCTTGAAGACCTTCATAAGGGACTAAATATTACTTTTGATTATGTTTTGAAATGAATGATTGTATAATGTCTGTAAAAGTTCTGAACTGTCTGGTAATGCCTTTAACCCTAGTCCTGCGACGGATACGGGTTAGGGGTGTTACATTTGGTTGCTATCAGAGCTATGGTATAGTCGATTCTAGGACTACCATAGCATATGTGAGGCTAGCTATACATGCCATATATCTGAAAATATGATACTGTGGTGAATCCTGACATCTGAAATGTGTTTTTTCATATAGTAATGGATCTCGAACGAGTGATAGCCGATGAAGTTGAAAGTAAAGCACTAGCTCCTGCACAAGGGGCAGTGCCTTCTAATTTGTGAAACCTATCTAGTGGCTACGGGGGAGAGGCAAAAGAAGCCTTCTGTAATGCCCTCTTACCCGAGACCGTCATCGGAGTCGAGCTTGAGGTGTTACTAAACTTAATTTACCCCTTAAACGACTTTAAACCATTTATTTCATCATTTGTAATAAACTGTCCATCTGTATCACAGTCGCTTAAAAATCATATCTCTAGTTACAAAACTTGAAATTAAGATCCGTAAATTTTCCTTGAAACTAGACTCATATATCTATCTACTAAATGTTTTCTAGAATTTTTGGTTGGGCCAATTAGTACAGTTTATTAGTTAAAGTTTCCCCTGTTTCAGTGTTCAACTGCTCTGACCTATGTTCACTACGAATCACTTTTCCCTCTATAAAAAACTCAAATGAATATGCCGTTTATTTCTCCTAAAACTAGACACAACAAGGAATCTGTACATATATAGTATGACTCCTAATTATTTTTTTACAATTTTTAATGAATTTCTAAAATCTGAACAGAGGATTCAGAAATTGTTCTGACCCTGTTCCACTAAAACTCAAATATCTTATAAAATAAAATTATTTTACATGTTCCATTTCTTCCATATGAAAATAGACACAACAAGCTTCAATTTTTTATTCACCATCTAATCTTATCTCTACTATTTTTAGTGAATTTTCAAACTCATGTCATTGTTGCTGAAAAATTCTATTTTATAACAAAATTCATCTTTTTATGGATTTTCATGGCCTAAGTAACACATTAACACACATAATACCAAACACAATTTAGATTGGCCATTCCAATGGCTAATCACTTCCAAGTATTTCCTTACTATGCCATCACCATATCATGAGATCATTTACACAAAATGATTATAGTGCTATACATGCCATACATCAAAATATACAAGCCAATATACCAATTCTTCCTTGGATAGGGTGAACGTTTCTTTGACCTTCCCGATATCCAAATTGGCTTGCCAAAACTACAAGGAATGGAAAGGAGGGAGTAAGCATAAATTCTTAGTAAATTGACATGTAAATAATAAGTAACATAATCATGCAAATCAACACAACCACCAATTACATAGTATCATTAAAACATTCATGGAACAAGAATACTTGCTATCTTACCAGATTCTTGTCTTACCAAGTTCTCAATTCAAGATTTACGCTCATACCTATTCAACTTCCTCTTTCATCATATTTTCCAACATACATCGTTCATTTAGGCGTTCTCATTATTCATTTAAAAATCTGCCCGTTGAACCCCTCGGAATATAACTCGGATACACGGATTTAACATATAATATCATCATATCCGTAGCTAGACAAACTCAATAGCCTATGAAATTTACGTAGCCAAGCTACCATGTAACCCGCCCATAAGCGAACTCAGACTCAACTCAACAAGCTCGGGCGTTTGCATCCATAAGTGAACTCAGACTCAACTCAACGAGCTCGGATGCCTAGTTACATCTCACGAACTTGGACTCAACTCAACGAGTTCGGAACTTAATCATCCTAGTGACATGCCACTTGTATCCTAATCTATTCCCAAGGTTCAAATGGGATTTTCTTCAATCGCACATCTTTGTCATCTTCCTCGAAATGTTGGAACCGATACTTGGTAACATTTCACATTTATCAAATAGCTTACATAATTTGCATATTACTAAATAATAATTCACAAAGCATAACCTTTCATGATAATAAGTATTATATCATATAAATAGCATTAAATCACTTAAAATAACAATTATGTTACCTTATTTACACATGAACTTACCTTGGTATCAAAAATATCAATAATCGAGCCTATTCGTCGTAAACTTTGTTTTTCCCTCGATCACGACTTGAATCTCATTTCTCTTGATCTAAAATAACACATTTAGCTTATTTAATACTCACATTTATCAAAACAGTCCTTGACCCTAACTTTATCAAAATTACAAATTTGCCCCTAAACTTTTGCATATTTATACTTTTGCCCCAAAGCTCGGAAATTAAAATTTATCCCAAATTTTTATATTTTAGGACATGCTGATTATTTATTTACTAACAAAAACCTCAAATTCCCACTATAACATGTACTTATGAACAATAGGTATTTTTACCGATTAAGCCGTTTTACTTGTTTTTACTTAAAACCGAGTAGCACAAGTTGTCTAGCATAATCTAAAACCTCATATTATATCATAAAACATCAAAATAAACACTTTTCACCTATGGGTATTTTTCCAAATATGAACCCTAGGTTGAATTATTGCTAGAATAAGCTAAATCAAGTTACCGGGACTCTGAAAACGTAAAGAACATTAAAAACGGGGCTTCGAATCACTTACTATGGAGCTTGGAAGCTTGAAACAAACCCTAGCTATGGAGAACCCTTGAAATTTTATGCTAATGAAGAAGATGGACATATTTTGCCATCTTTTCCCCTTTTTTAATCTTTTAATTACCAAATGACCAAAATACCCTTAATGCCTTTCTTTGAAATTTTTCATGTACAAGCCCATTTTTGTCCAAAATTTTAGAAATTGGTCAAATTGCTATTTAAGACCTCCTAATTAATATTCCAATTACTAAAAGCTTCTAGAATGCAAGTTTTGCAACTTATTCGATTTAGTCCCTAATTTCAACTTAAGCACTTTCTGCATAGAATTTCTTCACGAAATTTTCACACAATCATGCAATCATATCATAAACCCCAAAATAATAATAAAATAATTATTTCTATCTCAGATTTGTGGTCATGAAACCACTATTCCGATTAGGCCTTAATTCGAGATATTACACCTTCTTCCAAATGATGAGTGAGTGGTTTACAGAATATGTTCGTACTAATCTGGTTGCTCAACAACCTCTGCCCCCACCTATTCCCCCTCAGACATCTACTGTAGCTCCAGTAATGAATCTGATTCTGTTGAATAAGCCTCCTGTGGATAAAATTAGAAAATATGGAGCCGAAGAATTCAAGGCTACAAGTGATGATGATGCTGAAACAGTCGAGTTTTGGGTCGAGAATACCATTCGAGTTTTCGATGAAATGTCGTGTACTCCTGATGAGTGTTTGAAATCTGCAGTTTCTTTGCTTAGAGGCTCAGCTTATTAGTGATGGAAAAATTTGACTTCCATTGTTCTAAAAGAACAAATAATGTGGGATTTCTTTCAAACTAAATTTTGTAAGAAATACACCTGTCAAAGATTCATCGATCAGAAAAGGAAAGAGTTTTTGGAACTTAAACAAGGTCGTATGTCTGTTACAGAATACGAGAGAGAATTTGTTTGATTGAGCCAATACGTTCAAGAGTGTGTCTCGACTAAAGCAATATTGTGCAAGAGATTTGAAGATGGTTTAAATGAAGATATTCGACTGTTAGTTGGTATTCTCGAGCTTAAGGAGTTTGTTGTACTGGTTGATCGAGCATGTAAAGCTGAAGAACTCAGTAAGGAGAAAAGAAAAGCTGATTCTGAAGCCAGAAAAGTGAGAAAAAGATCTACAAGCAAATCATTTCAGTCTGCATCAAAGAAATTTCAAGATGATTGTAGCTGTTCAAAGTCTAATGTGGGACATTCAAGTAGGGATAGAGCCAAATCGCACTCGAGTTTTAAAACTCCTGCTGCTTCTATTGCTAGTGTTGGAAATGTTCGATTCGAACGGCTTGAATGCAAGCATTGTGGTAAAAGACATCTGGGAAGTTGTAGATTGAATGATCGAGCTTATTTCAAATGTGGATCTATGGATCATTTCATCCGAGATTGTCCTGAGTTTGCTAAACTAGAGATTGCGCAGAATCTGAAATCGAGTAATGCTTCAGCAAGAGGAAGACCTCCTAGGAATTTGGGAAATGTGAGTGGTAGTCAGAGAGCTACGAGAGACACTGCTATTTAATCTGAGGCCAGAGCACTAGCTAGGGCTTATACTATCTAAGCTCGGGAGGAAACTTTGTCTCCAAATGTGATAACAGGTACTTTTACTCTATACGATACTTCTGTTATTGCATTAATAGATCCATGATCTACTCATTCGTATATATGTATGAATTGAGTGCACAGTAAGACTTTGCCTGTAGAGTCTACTGAATTTGTAATTATAGTCTCTTCGGCAAAAGCGTCATAGTTGACAAAGTTTGTAAGAATTGCCCGTTGATGTTTCGAGATGTGTGTTTTCCGGCTGATCTAATGCTTTTACCATTTGATGAATTTAATATAATTCTCGGTATGGATTGGTTAAATTTGCATGATGCTATTGTGAATTGTAAACGGAAAACTATTAATTTGAGATGCAAGAATAGTGAGATAGTTCGAATTGAGTTGAGTGGTCTAAGTGGGTTGCCTGCTGTGATATCTGCAATGAAAGCTCTGAAATATGAGAATAAGGGTTGTGAAGCTTACTTTGCCTATGTGATTGATTCGAAAATGTTTGAAAAGAAAGTTAAATCAGTGTCTGTTGCCTGCGAGTTTCCTGATGTGTTTCCTGAGGAACTTTTAGGATTACCTCCAATTCGAGAAGTTGAATTTGGCATTGAATTGATACCAGGAACTACTCTGATTTCGATAGCTCTGTACGGAATGGCTCCGGCTGAATTGAAAGAACTAAGGTCTCAGTTACAAGAATTGACTAATAGCAGTTTTGCGAGACTGAGTTTCTCACCTTAGGGTGCTCCAGGTTTGTTTGTGAAAAAGAAAGACGGCACGATGAGAATGTGCATTGATTATAGTCAGTTGAATAAAGTGACTATAAGGACTAAATATCCTCTGCTCAGAATCGATGATTTGTTAGATCAACTAAAAGGCGCCTCTGTGTTTTCCAAAATAGATCTGAGATCGGGTTATTATCAGTTGAGAGTGAAAGATGCAGATATTTTGGAAATAGCTTTTCGAACGAGGTATAGACACTATGAATTCTTAGTTATGCATTTCGAACTAAGGAATGCTCCTGCTGTGTTTATGGATCTAATGAATAGAATTTTCAGACCATATTTACTTCAATTTATTGTATTCATTAACGACATTTTGATTTATTCACGGAATGAAAGTGCGTATGCCGAGCATTTAAGAATTGTGCTTCAGACTCTGTGTGATAAGAAATTATATGAGAAATTCAGTAAATGTGAATTTTGGTTGCGTAAAGTTAGCTTTTTGGGTCACATTATATCAGCATTTGGTATCCGAGTTGATCCGAGCAAAATCTTGGCAATTCTGGATTGGAAACCTCTGAGAAATGTTTCTGAAGTCCGTAGCTTTCTAGGACTTGCTGGTTATTACCGTCGATTTGTGAAAGGATTCTCTATGGTCACAACTCCGTTGACGAGATTGTTACAAAAAGATGTGAAATTTGAATGGTCCGATAAATGTCAGAATAGTTTTGGTCAGTTGAAAGCTATGTTCACTGAAGCCCCGGTACTCGTGCAGCCTGAATCAGGTAAAAAATATGTAATTTACAATGATGCTTCACTAAATGGACTCGGTTGTGTTTTGCAAGAATGCAAGGTTATAGCATATGCCTCTATACAGTTAAAGCTACACGAGAAGAATTATCTGACGCACGACCTTGAGTTAGCTGCTATTGTTTTGCTTTGAAAATTTGGTATCACTATCTGTTCGTGTAACACCCCAAACTCGGCCCAGACATTACGGCCGAATTCGGCAATGTCACATTGAAGTGTTTTGAAAATGTGGCCTTATGAAGTCTTGTTGTAAAACCATTTTAGTTTAGTAGAAACCAATAACTCAATTGATTCACTTAATCCCGGTTATATAAGTAGTTACTTTCAAAAACTTGTTTATCGCAGAAGCTCTTCTTTAACCCTCGTTTGTTAAGAAATCATGACTTTTGAAAAGCAGGTATCTTTTAAAACTGTGCCCTAGAGCTAATAGATTTAAATGAAGCAAATAAACTAAAATTTTAAGTTTAGAAGTTATGAAATGGCCTTATTACAATCCATAATTAAAATAGTAGCCAAAGTAAATAAAAACTAGAAACAGTTTAAAGTGTGGCCGTCTCCAAGTCCCACGTTGCATCAAACCGTTTAAGCCTGGGGATTACCTGTACAGTAAAAATAGTTGGGTGACTTTATGAAAACTCAGTGTGTAGTCCCAAGAAAACAAACAGTGTTACAAAACAAGTCTGGGCTCGAGTCCATTTCGGTACAGGTCAGAACCAGTTGCCTAAGCCCAATACAGTGACAGTGTAGCATGCATACAAGGTCCTACCCAACCATCATCCTCTACACTCCATCTTCGTCCAACCCATCACTCCACGTGGGTATATAATCGACCCACCCAACCCTACACTCCACATGTAGTACCGATGCGAAATTATCAATAAAGTGTAGCAGTGCTTCCAGAATATTAGGCTATAAGCCATCAGAATAATGCAGCAAAACTACAAAACAGAACACTTCCTCCAATATACATATACCCGAACCCCCATGCAATGCAAAATACTTAGTGACATGCTAACATAATACAGAATATATATACATACGTATTATTTCATGGTATGCATAATCATCTAGATATCATATAGGGTCAAATTAGTCATTTTACCAGTGAAGGGGGCATTTTAATCAGTTACTAGTGTGGTCCTAAGTACCTTAAAGCCCATCAATGAGCCCACGGTCGTCTAATGACACCTGCGATAGTTTCAGTGTAGAAATTTATTTATAACCTAAGGCTTATTAAGTAGGTCCATGTGGGCCCACATAGTCGTGTGGCCCACCAAGCCTAAAATTTGACCTAGGCCATGGGCGTGCCACAGCCGAAATAAAAATACCCAATTTCTGGCAATTTTCACCCGCGCAGGCCCATAGGCCCACTGGGCCCATACGACCCATTTCAACCCAACTCATGAAATTGCTCATGGTGGCCGTTTTCGATGTAGGCCCGCTATCTGTGGGTTCAACTGATCACAAGTGCGTTTGCACACTCATGTGGCCATAAGCCCAATTATTCGGCTTTTTGGCATTGTTAGCATTTTACTATTGAAACCTATCAGAGTGCATCACACACTTGTTTCCGAGTCGTGCACTTACTCCCCTCGTATGAACTATATTTTGACAAGAGATATGATTAGTCCCACAATCGTTAAAGAACATCAACACAAAACTCCAACGCTAGCCAATACTCACCTTGACCAAATAACAATCGGTTTCTACTTCTCTTAGGTCACTTGGTTACAATACGTTCTCACCTTCCCGAGGATTTCCTAAATCACAACCATAATCCATTAATCACCAAAAAGAAGTTAGCCCTATACTAATCTAAAGAAATCGCATGCTTAAAAAGTGGAAAACATTCGACCTATAAGAGGAAAATAATAGGGAAAATGGAAATACCCAATAACAACGCAACCTTGCCAAAGACCCAATGAAACTCGATCAAGAAGATCCAGCAGAGGCAGGAAGAATAACGAGATTGAGAAAGAGATATATTCGGCCACACTAAAAAACATCGAGAAGAAATATTGAAAGAAAAAGAGTAGGATTGCTAGCATGAAATGATTCAAAAATGTGAGCAGAAAAGAAAAGAAAAAAAAAGAAAAGAATTGCAATAGAGGGAAGGTAGTATCCAATTCAGTTTAGAGACAAAAGACAAGAGCAAAGCAGAGAGGTGAGAATCGGCTAAAGAAGAATTGGTTGAAAACAAAGAGAAAGAACAAAATGTGGATTCAAGAAAGAAAGAGAGAGATATGAGAGAGATTAAAATCAGTTCAAGAAGAAAGAATATATATCAAAGAACACCATACACAATTCGGCTACTAGGCAAAAGGGCATTCGGCCTAAGCCAAGAACCTAGGGTGCTAGGGGAAAATGGAGTACAAAAGCAAACAGTATCCGATTTGTTTTTGAGAGAAAAAAGAGCATAAAAGGAAAGGCAATTCGGCAATACACAAAAAGAGCTAGAAAAAAAATGAAAGCAATTCGGCACACTAGGATTGAGCAAAAGACCAAAGCGAACACTTTGGCAAAAACTAAAAGAAAGAAGAAAACACCACCACCTAATTTCGGCACTAAAATTCCTAAGACCAAATTTGACATTAAAGAGTTCACATACCACACACCTCTCTTCCAAAATTCAAAAACCTAGATTTACTCTCTTACTTCCTCCACCAAACCGTACCAAACTCACCATGTCCCTTGAATATCTCCTCAAGGCCGATTCAAAAATCCATCCCAAGGAGTTTCGATCAAATTCAACCACTCCCACAGCAAGGAGATAAAATTATTTCCCCCTAGGGCAAGGAGAGGCTCGAACCTCAGACCCCCTTGCCAACATGCAACGCCACTACCGCCAGGCCAACTAAGCTCTTTGTGATAATAAATAATCACATTTAAACATAAAGCTTACACGCTAGCGCCATGGTTCACTAAAGAGCAAAAATAAAAAATTTTGCACAAGCCTGGGTTTGATCCCAAAACTTCTCAAGCACACCCAAACATTCCCAAATCACTTAGCCACCACATCAAACATACAATTTGTGTTGGAACAAATAGAATTAAGAATTCAAAATTTTAGGGCGTTACATTTCGATGAGAAATGCCACGTGTTTTCTGATCATAAAAGGCTGAAATACCTGATGACACAAAAGGATTTGAATCTGCGACAAAGAAGATGGTTAGAACTATTGAAAGATTATGAACTTGTCATTGACTATCATCTGGGTAAAGGGAATGTTGTAGCTGATGCCTTGAGTAAAAAATCACTATCTGCATTGTATGCTATGAATGCTAGTTTAGATCTATCTGTCAATGGTTCAATATTAGCTAAATTAAAGGCAAAACCTTTGTTTTTGCAATAGATTATTGATGCTCAAAAACTGGATAATGAATTGTTAGCCAAGCGAACTCAGTGTAGCTCTGATTCAGATTTTGAATTTTGTGTTGATGTTAATGATTGCTTGAGATTTCGAGATCAAATTTGCGTTTTGGGAAATTTTGAGTTGATTTAGATGATTTTGGGTGAAGTACATAGTAGTAAATTCTCTGTGCATCCGGGTAGTACAAAAATGTATAATGACTTGAAACAACTATATTGGTGGCTGGGAATGAAAAGAGACATCTCTGATTTTCTTTTGAAATGCTTAGTATGTCAACAAATCAAAGCTGAACATCAAGTGCCCTTCGGTTTATTACAATCAATCATGATACCAGAGTGGAAATGGGATCAGGTGACGATGGATTTTGTTTTTGGTTTGCCCCTATCTCCGACAAAGAAAGATTCAATCTGGGTTGTAGTTGAAAGATTAATGAAATCAGCTCATTTTATTCTGATACGATCCGATTACACACTTGAAAAGTTAGTTGAACTTTATATTTTTGATATTGTGAGATTACATCGGGTGCCATTGTCTATTGTGTCAGATCGAGATCAATATTTTTGATATTGTGAGAGTGCACAGGGTGCCAGTATCTATTGTGTTAGATCGAGATCCGAGATTCACTTCGCGATTTTGGAAGAAATTACAAGAGGCTTTAGGTACGAAATAACATTTCAACACTGCTTTTTACCTGCAAACGGATGGTCAATCAGAGCTAATCATTCAGATACTTGAGGATATGTTGAGATGTTGCATTCTTGAATTTGAAGGTACGTGGGAATAGCATTTTCCATTGATTGAATTCTCTTATAATAATAGTTTTCAATCGAGTATTAAAATTACTCCATTATATTGGTATGAGCTTAGTGAAAACAAGATGCACAAGGTTGATTTGATTCAGGAGATTGATAAACCGTAAATTATACATGTTTTTACCTCATGCTGAGCCCATTTTTGGATGAATTATACATTGATCTGTGTAATTTGATGCTCCTAAATCTTTTATTTCATGTTTTATACTTGGGAGAGCATAATGAAGAGAAAAGAGCAAGGAACAGGCCAAAAATGGTCAAATTAGGCCCAAATCAATAATCAACATGGCTTGGAAGTTCGTCATACGGGCGTGGCACACGACTATGCCACTTTAATAGGCTTGAGCATGGCCTCCACATCGACTCACATGGGCGTGTCCCTATCGCGAGGAAGTTTAATTTCACTCGAAAAAGGCTACTTAGGGGCTAAGAAAGACATTTTAAACTCTATATAAAGTCCCTAGGAGGCAAATACATGGGTGTGTATTATTCCCGCCAAGACGGGGAGTTAAAGGCAGGGAATTACTCGAAGGAAAGCCGATTGATCCATCTTAGAAGCCAGGATTTACATCAAGACAGAGGATCTCCCTGTTATCTTTTCAAGGGGCTCTTGGGTTTTCTTATGTTTTGTTATTTTATATATCCTAATATGTTTCTTTTTACAATTATGAACTAAAAGCCCAAATATCTAAGGGCGATGAAACCTCAGACAGATCTTGTTATTGTTATCTGAACTGTGTGATAAATATTTGATTTGTTCTTTATTGTGTTTTTAATTCTTAAATTGATATTTCTAGGATATTGATTTAAGTCGAATGTGCTTATGTAGAGAGCAAAAGTCCCTGCATAGGAGTAGATCCAACACAATTAAGCGGATTTGATCGCAATCCTAGACATAGGACGACAAAAATCTGCAAAATTAGAGTCAAATCTAATATGGAAAACCATAGATCGAGTTAATGCAAGACTAGAGGTTTTAATTAGAAAGAGATTTTGGTTAATCAACCTAGGATTAGTTGTTCTTATCCTCGACGAAGGAATTAACATAATTTAGGGATCTCTACGGATCAAATCAAATAAAGAAATCATCCGGTTAAGAGTTAGATAACAAGTGAAGTCTAGGTGGATTCTTCCTTAGGTATTGCCATTATCAATCAGTTTTCCCAAAAGCAATTTCCCAATTTACTCTTTGTTGCATGTTTAGTTTAATTTAGAGTTAATTAGTTTACACAAACCACCTCTTTATTCTTAGGCTAGATAATAGGAAGAAAGTTATTACTAGTGCTTTTAGTTCCTTGGATTCGATATTCTGGTCTTGCCACTAGCTATACTACTATTTGATAGGTGCGCTTACCTTTTATCATGATATTAGTTAGTTTCTAGGTATGATCGATTTTATTACTTCATCTCATCACGATCACGTTTTTGGTGCCATTGCCGGGGAACTAAAATATTACGAACACTCGATTCCTATTACTTTAGCCATTTTTTATTTTTACAGTAATTTATTTCCTATTTTTATTTTAGGTCTTATTTACTAAAATTTTCTTCTTCCCTTCTAGGTGCCTCTAGTTTATGAGGAGGACCATTATTGTTTGACGATGATTTAGAAGCTACAGTCCGTCAAACTCGCGAGAGATAAGAAGAAGCTTGCAATATTCATAACAAGGTCAAGAAGAAGAACCTTAACCTGCTGAAGAGGTGGAGGCAAATCACGATAATCAGCTACCTACTGTATTAGCCGCAAATCTTGTCGAGCAAAATCCTGCTCTGCATACTATGTATGATTATGCTAAACCTAATTTGGCTGGTACTGAATCTAGTATTGTTAGGCCTACTATTGCTGCAAATAATTTTGAACTGAAAACTAACACTATTCAGATGATACAATAGTTTGTTCAGTTTGACGGTTTGCAGGATGAGGATCCTAATGCTCATTTAGCCAACTTTTTGGAGTTATGCGACACATTTAAAATAAATGACATTTCTGATAATGCCATTCGTCTTCTGCTATTCCCATTCTCCTTGAGAAATAAAGCTAAACAGTGGTTAAATTCTTTACCACGAGGGTCTATCACTCTATGGGAACAAATGATAGAAAAAATTTTGCTCAAATATTTTCTGCCGGCTAAAATGGCTAAATTAAGGAATGATATCTCTTCTTTTGTGTAGATGGATTTAGAAACACTTTACGATGCTTGGGAGAGATACACGGACTTATTGAAAAGGTGCCCCCACCATGGGTTACCTCTGTGGTTACAAGTTCAAACCTTTCACAACGGTTTGAATCCTTCGACGAGGCAAATAATGCAGTCGTCGGTGGAACAATCAACAATAAAACACCAAAAGCAGCTTACAAGTTTATAGAAGAGATGTCACTGAATAACTATCAGTAGCAAGTCATGAGAACAAAGCTACAGAAATTTGCTGGAGTTTTTAATATTGATGTAGTCACCATGCTTTCTAATCAGGTAGAATTTCTTAATAAAAAGATTAATAATTTTGTTGGTTCTACACAGGTACGCCCAGTGATGCAATGCGACTCAACCCAAGGAAACGTACAATCTTGATTACTCCTTATATTGACATGGCATGGAAATCGAGCAAGCCAACTATATGGGTAATAATTCTAGATCTCAAAATAACCCCTATAGTAATATTGATAATGCAGGTTGGAGAAACCACCCAAATTTTCCATGGGGAGGACAAGGAAATCAAAGGCAACCACCCCCTCGGGATTTCAACAACCGCCTTATCCATAAGAGAAAAAGCCGAACCTTGAAGAGATGCTCACAAAATTTATCGCCGTGTCAGAAACCCATTTCCAGAACACCGAAACGGCACTGAAGAACCAGCAAGCATCCATTCAAGGACTCGAAACTCAAATAGGCCAGCTCGCTAAGCTAATTTCTGAAAGACCACAAGGTGGGTTACCAAGCAACACCGAGACTAACCCTAAAGAGCAACTTAATGCTATGGATACAATAGATGAGGAAGGGTTAACCAAAACCAACCCAAAGCTGTGTAAGGAGACTGTGGTAAGTAAAGGTAAGGATGTGGTAAGTTCCAAAGAAGCAATTTTCAAAGAGTATAAGCCTCGTATCCCATACCTAAATGCGTTAAGGAAAGACCGCACAGATGAACAATTTGGTAAACTTCTTAAACTTTTAAAGAAATTACATATTAACTTACCGTTTATTGAAGCTCTCTCGCAGATGCCAAATGCCGTTAAGTTTCTAAGAGAGCAATTGACGAATAAACTAAAGCTAGATGAGACATCTCATGTGGAACTAAATGTAGTGTGCTCAGCTATTTTATAGAATAAGCTACCCAACAAACTAAAAGATCTAGGGAGTTTTACAATTCCTTGTCTACTTGGTAGTTCAGACATTAAAAATGCTTTAGCTAATTTAGGGGCTAGTATTAATGTAATACCTTATAAATTGTTTAAACAACTAGGTTTCGAGAAACCTAAACAAACCAAGAGGAGCATTCAATTGGTTGATAAAACCATTAGATTTCCTAAGGGCATAATTGAAGATGTGCTTGTCAAAATTGATAAATTTATATTCCCAGTCGACTTTGTTGTTCTAGACATTGATGAAGATAGTAGTGTACCCCTAATTTTAGGGTGACCCTTTTTAGCAACTGCTAGAACAATAATTGATGTAGGCACAGGCGAGCTTACCCTTAGAGTAGGTGATGACAAAGTTACTTTACAAGCCCGAAACTCGAATAAGGTTGTTGATGATAAAAATATTGCTACGAGTCCTTGTAATAAGAATGATCACACCGTCCAATGTTCTTTACAGGATACACTTCACATAAGGGCGATCCAACCACAAACGAGTGCATCCAAGGGAAACGCACATGAAAAATGAATGCTCCAGATTGAGGCCCAAAATATGCCACACCAACCCAGAGCATCACTAAGACGACCCTCAGGTAAAAATGAATCAATTTAAGGTAGAGGATAAGGATTCTTAGAGGAGGAAGATCCTCGAATGTCGAATGCAAAACTTCATACAAGTGACATACCTCCCTTCATGGTAATGAAAATCTTTCCTTATGGTACAGTTGAGATAACACATAAGACACTCGACACTTTCAAGGTAAATCATACTCGACTCAAACCTTATGTTGATAATAAAATTGAAAGCAGGATAGAAGAGTTTCAACTCTTCAAACCACCGTGACCATGAAAGCTTGAGGAAAGTCGAGCTTAGACTATAAACAAGCGTTCTCAGGAGGCAACCTGAGCACTGACATAGTAAATTCTTTTATTTAAACTCTCTAATCTATCAACTAACCCTTCGAATGTAGATTTTTCAACTCACACGTCCATGCCCACAGGCGTGCTTAAGGCTGTGTGGAACCATGAGCAAAGACACGGCTGTGCGATATGGCCGTGTATGAGCAGGGTAAGATTTCCCCAACACACAGGCTACGAAAACTAGCCACGACCATGTCCTAATATTGTGGCCAATCTTGTTAAATCAACATAGGCGTGTGACACACCCGTGTCTCAAGACCGTGGTCGAACCTGCCATTTCATACACAGGCGTGTGACCCCCTACATGACCATGGGAGAAGCGAACATCGAAGGACACAGCCGTGTGCCCCAACACGCCCTAGGACACTGGCGTGTGTCATGAATTAGGCGCACCAAAATCCTGAAATTTTAAACCACACGGGCTAAACCCTAATCAAACGAGCATTTGACATGCCCGTGTGCCCCAAATCCTATATAAACCCCCACTATTCATCTTCTTCTCCACTAAAAACCCTAAAAATCCCTCCACCCAAAACCCATACCAACCCTCTCTAGCACCGCCACTGGCCTTAGCCACGCCACCACGCCAATGCAAGAACCACCACGACCGTGTTCCACTCCTAACCTCACATTTTCGGTTCCCTTTTCTCACTTTTCTCATAATTTTCAATGGTTTTAGCTATTTATCTATTCATGATTTCATTCTTTTAGATTCTTTACATTATTCTTGATATTATTCTCACACATTTTGCATGATTAATCTAGAATAACTTTTATGCCATTTTGCATCATTCCTTGGCTGCCACCTTTATCTATCTTAAGCAATTAATTTTCACTATATTATGTTAAACATAGCTGCTACATTCCCGTTGTCTTGTTTTATGGTTAGGATAAATTGAACATCAAATTTAGGTTACTGGAACTACACTTTGCATGAAATACTTAGAAATCTTTGCCATTTAGTCTAGGAACCTATGAGTATTCATACTATATTTTTATTCTTTTTCATTTGTCTATATTTATTTTAGGTAAAATGTCGTCTTCACGAGGGAAGAAAGTTACCGTCCCTGCTTCCAAAAAGCAAAATGGACCATGTGGTTCCTCTTCTAGACCCACCACTGAAGTTCGCCATCTTTTCCTCCAGTTCCCGCAAAGTTCCCAAGAGGAACTGTTTTAGATATTAAGGGCGAGGCCCCTCAGAGTAAGGAGATACGTCAATTGGGCCACACTAGAACAGGTCCAACTAGCAGACGCGGTACGAGCCTTATTGACGACGGACCCGTGGGACCAATTCTTCCAAATCGTAGAGCCCAGTTACCTCGAGCTCACCCTAGAGTTCTACTCTACGTTCCATCTCTAGATGGTCATGACCCAACACGATGATCCAGGGATGACTCAATTCCATCTAGGAGGCCTTGTTTCATAACTCAGTGTACCGGAGTTCGGTACAGCACTAGGCCTTTACACGGAGCAATTTTTTAAAGAAGAGGACCTGTCTGAACTCCACCGCCACATACATTTCTCTCCAATCAAGTGTTGGTAGGCCTTAGTTCTTATTTCGGCTACTTACGACCCCAATCGCTCAAAGGCGACATCTCTCGCCCCTTCACTAAGGTACATTCACGCCTACTCGCGCATGCATTGATAGGTAGACACCGAGAGCACCGACGTCCTCAACATCCACGACACCTACTTTTTGTGGAGCATGGCGCACGCACATGTGATCGACGTTGCCTACTTCATCGCCCATAACATCCAGCATCAGACCGAGAGGCATCAGAGAGGTGTAATCTCTATGGGCCCGTACATCACCCGATTGGCCCGCTACTATGACCTCTTCAACACAGTGGCCCAGGCATCCTCTTACACTCTCGTTGGCCAGATGTCCCCACAGGGCATCCAGAGCATGCTTCACATGAGGATGATTCAACGCTGACACGGGACTGATCCTCCACAGTATTGCCTATTCCAGAATGCCGAGAGGGAGGACCCTGAGGACATTACTGATGATGTCCTACCATAGTAGGAGGCACCGACTGAGCCACCACCCACTCGCCGACCAGTTCATGTGGTAGCTTCCCATGCTGACTTAGCTGAGCGCTTCACACAGTTTAAGCAACAATGTTTTCAGTGATTTGATTACATTGATGCCACCCTATATCAGATTTGTCAGCATCTTCACATCTTATCACCACTACCACCTCAAAACCCACCTAAAGATTAGAACTCACGATTTCAAAAGAGCTTTACAGCTCATATTCGTATCAAATGGGAAAACCCTACTATTGGGCCTATTCAACCATGACTATAGCCACCATGACTCCGATCATCATATCTTTGGTATGGAAATTGTGGATAAATACCCTTCCCTACAAATCTTCACACCCAGCTCAAGGAATTCATCCAATATTCAGGGAGTATCACTTCTCTCCCTATCTTATGATCTTATGCTTCTATTGCTACTAATGTTATCTTTGTACATTGAGGGTAATGTAAATCTTAAGTGTGTGGGGGGGGGAACTCACTTTCATTCTTTGTATTATCTTTGAACCCTTGAAAATTTTTGCTACTAACTTGTTGCATTGTTCTCAAATTTCAAATTCTCACTTTCACTCTGTATATTAGTCTCAATCTCTTATTAGGAATTAATTTTGATTGATTTATGATTTTTATTGATATGTTGAGAATTAAGACATAGGTAGTTATGCTTTGATTATTCAGACTTTAAGACATTAGGGAATCAAGCATAATAAGTTGAAATTTTTGAGAATTTACAATTTTTCTAGGTTGTTTTCCCCAATTTTAAGTATTATCTTAAAATTTGAAATTCGTAGGATTGACATAAAAAGCCATAATTCTGGTAAGACTTTTAAGCCTTTTTAAGCATACATCATTTTGTGCTCACTTTTATTGTTGCTTTGAGTGAGTCAATATTGATTTGTTATTCTAGAACTTGCTTCGATTGTACATGTCGAGACCACATCATTGATTTGATACACTGAACTGATAAAGGCAACTAGGTTTAACCCACTTACTCCATAAAAGCCTACCTTCATAAATTAACCCCTAGTGAACCCTATTGAGCCTAACAACCCATTCCTTGATTTACCCTCAATACTAACCCATAACCCATTTTTGTTGAATTCCCTTCAATTATCTTGATCCCTATTTTTGTCGAGATTTGAGTTGAATAATTATCTATGTAACACCCTAAACCCAGCCCAGACGTTATGGCCAAATCTGGTGTGTCACATGGATGATGAATTACACCTCATTCTTTAATTAGTATGTTCAGGGTGACTTAGCAAAATCATTTTTAAGAGGTTTGAGAAAAAGCAGGTTATTTAATTTATAGAAGATCCTATCCACTATCAGTTGGAGTTTACTTCTTTAAAAGATCTTATTTGTCATTAGGATATCCATTTGTTACAAATGATATGATTTGAAAACATTGTTTAATTTTAAGTAAAAACCTGCACAACCTTAGTCTATTTCTTTTAAGCAAGTTAAAATAAAAGAAATGAAAATCAAAATAAGATAATTAATGAGTGCCCTTATTACAATTTAAAACCCAAAAACTATGAAATAATAAAATAAGTAACTTAAAAGTAATTTTTAAAAACCAAAAAGCAGTCCTTGTGGCCACTCCGAATCCCACCAACTCCAAGTCCTCTAAGGTTGGGGCTCACCTGCATATATGAAAGGAAGGGGTAAGTTTGTGAAAACTCAGTGTGTAAGCTAAACCCAACCAGAGTCCAGATCAGTACAAGCTTAATTGGACCTAAGCCCTATCCAGATACAGTATTAACTGGGCCTTAGCCCTATTCAGTAAACAGTAATTAACTAGGCCTTAGCCCTATTTAGAAATTAATGTGGGCTTTAGGCCCATTACAGTAACAGAGCAGTATTTATGCATGAATGCAAAGCCCAGTCCAGTCCAGCCCTACACACCACCCGTACCAACCCTACACACCATGTGGGGAATAACTTAACGCACCCAGCCCTATACACTATAGTCGCAGCATAGCTGCTTAATCCGGTAATGTGGCCAAGCCACTAAAATAGTAAAACTAGGCAAAGCCTCTAACAGTAAATGTGGCATTGCCACTTAGTACTTCCTCCATCAAAACCCAATCCCATGCAACAGTGTACATAATGACATGGCATGGAGTGAACAAATTTAATTTAGCATACAATTCAGTCAACTTAGCCCTAGGGGTAAAACGGTCTTTCAACACCTAGGGGTAAAACAGTAATTTTCCACCCTTAAGGGTATTTCAGTAAATTTGCCAGTTTTTAGGGTTTCATGCTCATTATGGTTTATTAACAGCCTTAATGTCATCCAAATAACTTATTTAGCCCATTTTATTAACTCAGAGTCATCGGGCCCTAAAACCCCTAATAGGCCCTATGGTGTCCACTAGCTATTACGGCCCCACTAAGAGTATATTTTACGCCTGTTTTAGCAGAATTAACAGTTCAACTACCAGATTAAACTTACCGTTCATTTTAACCGATATGAGCCCGTAAGCCCATTGGGCCCAAATTCGACCTTTCGAGGCCCAAAATCACCAACGTGCACGAAAATGCACACACAGCACTCTTACCGTTTGCGATTACCGATTTTACCATTTTAATTGACCCACGAGCGTTCGCACACTCATAAGCCCTCGAAATGCCAAAATTTTAAAATTTTGGCTTTTCGGCTTTTGCCGACCTAGCCTACTAATGGGTGTGGATTACACACCTGTTTGAGCCACTACATCGAGATCCGCACCGAACTAATCCTACAATAATTTTTAACCACACTATTTGCCACAAAACAACAGAATCAATGAAACTAACAACCTACCATATTCGGCCAACTCCACTAAAACCCTTAATCACTTACCTTTGCCGAAATCAATAACTAGATCTACATCTAGGTTGCCCCAAAGTCCTAGCCTCCAATGCTCCTTGTTAGATCACCTTCTATCTACACTAAAACACAAAAGAACTGAAAGAAAGGGGCTAATAAAACCCTTAGTCCAAAAACGACAGCCACCCTAAAGAGTTAGGAGTTTTCGGCTTTTCTTGAATCACAAGATAAAGAATGAGAAGGGTTTCAAATTCTTACCAACGATCTATTTGCCAAAGAAGCGTTCCTGGTCCAACCTAATCCAGATCTAGTATAGATCTAATCGAAACTTGAAAAGAGAATGGATCCAAGAGATCTAAAGGCTCAGTTCCCGAATCACTATGGATCTAGATGTTTCGGCTTTTGTATGAAGAAGAAAAAAGATTAGAAGTTTATGTAATGGAGAGGAGAAGATGTCGACAGAGGTTAAGAGTATTGTGAGGTTTGGCTTTTGAAGAGAAAAGAGAAAAGGGAAAAGAAGAAGAAGAATGATTCTTTGAGTTTTAGCTCTATGAGTATGTCGACAAGGGAGAAGGCTCAAGATCGGCTATTAAGGTTTGAGAGGTGCTAATTCAATCAGTAGAGCAAAAGAAGAAGGAAAATGAAAGAAGAAAAGTAAAAGAGAAGAGGAAGGAGATGATAGGTTCGACTTTGGAAGAAAAGGGGATAGAGGGTGTGGTCAAGAATGAGAAATTGGCAAGGGGATTTTTGAGGTCTAAGACTTTCGGCTTTTGATGTAAGAGTAGAGAAGAGAAAGAGAGTAAGAAAAGAACCTGAATGCACCCTCTACACTAACCTCAAATGCCGAAAATGCTATCTCTAGGGACCCTAGTCTATTTGCTCCCCAAGAGACCCCTATTTGGCCATCACTCCCTTCCATTCAAAATTCCTAAAATTTCTCCCCTTATCCCTCCTTGATTCAATCCCTTGAGCACCTTAAACTCTTCCCAACAGAGTTTTATTTGGAGTCCACCACATGCCTTGCACCTACATTAAAAATATAACACCACATTGCTTACCATGAGACTTGAACCTTAGCTCTTGCATAGCTTCCACACACCACTCCCTTGTGTCTTAAGTGGCACCACCTTGCCACTTTAACACAAGCTTACTTGTGTCTTAATTTACCAACATATTTTTAAAAGCCCACTTAGTCAGAGCCTCTTCTCCCTTAGGTCTAAAATTTTAAAATTCTATCGGGTTTTAACTTAAACTTGGGCCTTCTAAAGGCCCACTAACACACTCAAAACATAAATTAATAGACCCAAACAAGAAAAATCAAATTCAAGCAAAATCTTAAAAATCTCGAAAATTAGGGCATTACAACTCTACCCCCTTAAAGAAATTTCGGCCTCAAAATTTACCTGGTCAAAATAGGTGAGGGTACTGTTGACACATCGCCTCTTCTGGCTCTCACGTAGCTTCTTCTCTGCCGTGATTGCACCATAGTACTTTTACCAATGGAATTGACTTCTTTCTTAATACCTTGACATCATGGTCCAAAATTTGTACAGGTTCTTCTTCAAAAGTCTAGTCAGTTTCCACTTCAATTTCTTCCACTGGTACGACATGAGGAGGATCAGATCGATATCGCCTTAACATGGAGACATGAAAAACATCATGAATCCTATCCAGCTCCGGATGTAGTTCTAGTTTATAAGCTATCGGACCCACTCGTTTGAGAATTTGGTAAGGCCCAATGAACCGCGAGCTCAACTTGCCCTTCTTACCAAACCTTAATATCTTCTTCCAAGGTGAGACCTTTAAGAAGACCAGATCCCCTACTGAGTACTCAATTTCCTTAAGCTTTAAGTTTGCATAGGATTTATGTCTATCATATGCTTCCTTCAACCGATCTTTAATCAACTTAACCTTATCTTCAGTATCTGCCACCAACTCTGGCCCAAGAACCCGAATACTCACCTGATAGCTGTTGTTATAAGCAAACTCCGCTAATGGTAAGTAATCCTCCCAACTACCTCAGAAATCAACAACACAACCCCTCAACATGTCCTTCAGAACCTGAATAACCCTTTTCGACTGTCCATCTGTCTAAGGGTGAAAAGCAATGCTGAAATCCAATCACGTCCCCAACGCCTCATGCAACTTCTGCCAGAATCAAGATGTAAACCTAGGATCCCGATCAGAAATAATTGAAACTGGCACTCCATGAAGTCGCACTATCTCTGCCACATACAACTTAGCTAATTTCTGAAGTGAGTAATCAGTTCGGACAGGTATGAAATGAGCAGATTTCGTTAACCTATCCATAATCACCCAAACTGAGTCTTTCTTGGTAGGTGTCAAGGGTAACCCACTGATAAATTCCATGGTTACCCTCTCCCACTTCCAGAGTGGAATCTTCACCAATTGCAAAAGTCCAGAAGGCAGTTGATGCTCAGCTTTCACTTGCTGACATGTCAGACACTTACCCACGAATTTCGTTACTTCACGCTTAAGTCCAGGCCACCAGTACAACTCTCATAGATCTCGATACAAATTTTTCCCTCCAGGGTGCATGGCACAAGGTCGGCCATGAGCCTCTCTTAGAATTGGCTGCCTCAAGTCAGAGTCCTTCGGAATATAAACTCTTCCTCGAAAGCACAAAACTCCTTCACTATTCAGTCCAAAATCAAAAGTCTCATCATTCTCAGCTTGCTGAAATTGAGGAACTAGTGACTCATCCTCTAACTATTTTTCCTTAATCTACTTAATCCAGGTTGGTCTCACTTGTAATTCCGCTAGCAAACTACCATCGTCATATAGACTCAAACGAGAAAGCATTGCTCTCAACTTAGTTACTACTTTTCGACACAGTGCATCAGCCACCATATTCGCTTTGCCTGGGCGATACTCAATAAAATAATCGTAATCCTTAAGCAACTCTATCCATCTTCATTGCCTAAGATTTAACTCATTCCGAGTCAACAAATACTTGAGACTCTTATGGTCCGTGTATATAATACACTGTTCTCCATACAAGTAGTTTCTCCAAATCTTTAATGCAAAAATAACTACTGCCAACTTCAGATCATGCGTAGGGTAGTTTGCTTCATGAAGCTTAAGCTGTCGTGATGCATAAGTGACCACCTTACCCTCTTGCATCAATACACAGCCCAAACCAACATGCGACGCATCACTGTACACGATGAAATCCTTCCCAAACTCTGGCTGAATCAACACTGGCGCCTCAGTTAGAACTTTCTTTAACCTCTCGAAAGCCTCTTGTTGTTTCTCAGTCCATACAAACAGTACTCCTTTCCTTAGAAGTTTCATTAACGGTGCAGCAATCAAGGAAAATCCTTCCACAAACCTTCTGTAGTACCCTGCATAACCCAAAAAACTCTGAATTTTTGATATAGATCTCGACAGCTTCCACTCTAAAACTGCCTCAATTTTCTGAGGATCCACCCTAATCTCCTCAGCAGAAACAACGTGACCTAAAAATGTCACCTCACGCAACCAGAATTTGCACTGGCTGAATTTTACATACAGTTGCTTCTCCCTTAGCACTTGCAGAACAATACGAAGATACTCATCATGCTTCTCCTTAGTTTTCGAATACACCAGAATATCGTCTATGAAGATGACTACGAATCGATCCAAGTAAGGTTGGAATACCTGATTCATCAAATCCATGAAAGCTGCAGGTGCATTCGTCAATCCAAACGGCATTACCAAAAACTCGTAATGACCATACTGAGTTCTGAATGATGTCTTATGAATATCCACCTCTTTGACCCTTAACTAATGATATCTAGATCGAAAATCAATCTTGGAAAATACCGAAGCTCCTCTTAGCTGGTCAAACAAGTCATCGATCCTTGGTAGAGGGTACTTGTTCTTAATCGTTAGTTTGTTCAACTAGCGATAATCGATACACATACGCATCGTCCCATCTTTCTTCTTCACGAACAGTACCGGTGCTCCCCATGGAGACACACTTGGACTAATAAAACCTCTATCCAAGAACTCTTGGATTGGCGCCTTCAACTCTACCAACTCTTTCGGTGCCATCCTGTAAGGTGTGATGGACACTGGAGTCGTTCCAGGCAACAAGTCGATTCCAAATTCGACTTCACGATTCAGAGGCAACCTAGGGAGCTCATCAGGAAAGACATGTTGAAATTCCTTGATAGTTCTAACTTCTCCTATTGTTAAACCCTCAACATCATACTGACTCACATATGCCAAGTACGCCTTGCAACCCTTGCGAATCAGCTTCTCAGCTCTTAAGGCCGAAACAACATTAGACAAGTAGTCCTTTCGCTCCCCTATAACCATCACCTCATCATCCTCTATAGTCATTAACACCATCCATTTAGTAGCACAATCTAGAGTCGACTTATGCTTAGCAAGCCAGTCCATCCCCAAGATGAGATCAAACTCTCCAAACAGTAGCTCCATTAAGTCCGCAGGGAAAATCCTACCTTGAGTCTCTAAAGGCACATTTCTAAAGAGTTTGTCTACCCTAACCAAGTGACTCAGTGGACTTATCACAATTACCCCACTCATAGTTTCCTCAGAGTGTACACCTAATGTCCCAGATATATCACATGTAACATATGAATGGGTAGAACCAATATCTATTAAGGCAATGTATGGCATGCTAGAAATAAAAACTTACCAGTTATGACATTAGGTGTGTCACCCTCCTCTCGGTGACGAGCAGCATACACCAATGCTGGCTGACGAGCCTCAACATTTCCAGCACCCCTGCCTGGTGCTCCACGTCCACGACCATTCTTGTTGCCGCCCTTACGTTGACCATGGCCTCTCGGCGATTGTGGTCCACCTTGCACTGGTTGAGCAACCCTCTGTTCAGTAGCTTGCTTTGAGTTGACCTCTGAGGATAGTCCTTAACTCTACGCTTCTTAGACCCACACCAGAAACATGCCCCACTACGCTTCCAACATTCTCCTAGATGCACTCTACCACAATCCCCGCAAGCTTGCGATCTAACCACATTCACCGAAACTGCTTGAACCGGTTCGTCCACTCAAGCCTTTTTTACATTTCTGCCTGCAACACCCGAGGGTCTAGAATCCCTCTTGAATCGATTTTGATCCTTCTCATGATTCTGTCGTTCGGTTCGTTTCACCTCCTCGACTATCTTAGCCTTTTCCACTAAAGCAGCAAAGTCACGCTCCCTTTGTGAAGCAATGAGCACCTTAAACTCATCCCTAAGGCCATACTACAATCGTACGCTACATTCATACTCTGTAGCGACTATCCCACTAGCGTACCAGCTTAACCTTAGAAACTCAGCCTCGTACTTAGCAACAAACTTATTACCTTGGGTCAGGTTTAGAAATTCCTTCCTTCGGGTGTCTACATAGCTAGCCCCAACGTACTTCCCTTTGAAGGCCATCTTAAACAGCTCCCAAGTTACCCGCTCAGCTGGGGTACTATCCCTCACAGTGATCCACCACTGGTAAGCCTTGTCTCGTAGCATAGATACCGCTGCTTTCAACTTCTGCTACACTGAGCAATCCAAATCGTTCATGATTCACTCTGTGGCCTCCAACCAGTATTCAGCCACGTTTGGGGCTACTCTAGGTGTGCCCCTGAATATCTCCGCTCCGTTAGCTCGGAGTCACTCAGAAATAGACCCTCGATTTACAGTCCCAGTACATGCTCCAAGCGACCCTTTCTAGAACCCTTAACATCGTCTGGGACAAAGCGTCGTCCCCTGCAATCCAAACATACGACCCAGTCTCAGTCGCCGGTGGTGGTCGTGCCTCCTCAGCTGGCATATGTCCCGAAGATGAAGACCTAGCTTGGGCACTACCTCGGCCACGTCCACGGCCTCGTCCATGAGCTACCCTTGTACTCATATCGAATTATCTGATTACGAATTTTATGAATTAGTTTAATATTTCAGTGTTTATTACAGATGTCTTATGCACATATAGTGTTTTAGAGTTTGTTTTCACAGAATTGTAGCCTAGCTACAGTCTCAGTCTTCTAAATTTTTTAGTTTTTCCTACTGTCTCAGTCTCTACAGTTTCAGTATTACCCTAACTACAGAATTCTAGTAGGGTCTCAGCACTATCTACAGTAGTATAACAGTAAGGTACAATATAATAGAAATACTTACAAACTTGGTGCCGGAGATTCGGTGTGCCACTCTTTGAAATTCAGATTTCAGAAAACCAGGTTTTTATAAAAACAACTTTTGTTCCCAAAAGAATACCTTTAGTAAAAATACAAATTTCTTGAAAGAAATCACTTTAAAAACATTTTATTTCCAACAAGTTTTCAAACCCATTTGCAAAATACCTTGTTGGGCCTTTATTTTAAATTTTATAAAAAACTTTTAAACCCGATCCACAGCCGAGTTGTTGCAACATGGCTCTGATACCACTAAATGTAACACCCCAAACCCGGTCCAAACGTTATGGCCAAATCTGGTGTGTCACATGGACGATGAATTGCACCTTATTCTTTAATTAGTATGTTAAGGGTGACTTAGCAAAATCATTTTTAAGAGGTTTGAGAAAAAACAGGTTATTTAATTTATGGAAGATCCTATCCTCTATCAATTGGAGTTTACTTCTTTAAAAGATCTTATTTGTCTTTAGGATATCCATTTGTTGCGAATGATATGATTTGAAAACATTGTTTAATTTTAAGTAAAAACCTGCGCAGCCTTAGTCTATTTCTTTTAAGCAAGTTATAGTAAAAAGAAATAAAAATCAAAATAAGATAATTAATGAGCGACCTTATTACAATTTAAAACCCAAAAACTATGAAATAATAAAATAGGTAACTTAAAAGTAATTTTTAAAAACCAGAAAGCTGTCCTCGTGGCCACTTTGAATCCCACCAGCTCCAAGTCCTCTAAGGTTGGGCTCACCTGCATAGATGAAAGGAATGGGTGAGTTTGTGAAAACTCAGTGTATAAGCTAAACCCAACCAAAGTCTAGATCAGTACAAGCTTAACTGGGCCTAAGCCCTATCTAGATACAGTATTAACTGGCCTTAGCCCTATTCAGTAAACAGTAATTAACTAGGCCTTAGCCCTATTCAAAAATCAGTGTGAGCCTTAGGCCCATTACAGTAACAGAACAATATTTATGAATGAATGCAAAGCCCGATCCAATCCAGCCCTACACACCACCCGTACCAGCCCTACACACCATGTGGGGAATAACTCAACCCACCCAGCCCTACACACCACAGTCGCAGCATAGCTGCTTAATCCGATAACGTGGCCAAGCCACTAAAACAGTAAAACGAGGCAAAGCCTCTAACAGTAAACGTGGCGTTGCCACTTAGCACTTCCTCCATCAGAACCCAATCCCATGCAATAGTGTACATAATGACATGGCATACAGTGAATAGATTTAATTTAGCATGCAATTCAGCCAACTTAGCCTTAAGGGTAAAATGGTCTTTCAGCACCCAAGGGTAAAATAGTAATTCTCCACCCTTAAGGGGTATTTCAGTAAATGTGCCAATTTTTAGGGCTTCATGCTCATTACAGTTTATTAACAGCCTTAATGTCATCCAAATACCTTATTTAGCCCATTTTATTAACTCAGAGTCATCGGGCCCTAAAACCCCTAATAGGCCGTACGGTGTCCATTAGCTATTATGGCCCAGTAAGACCATATTTTATGCCTATTGTAGCAGGATTAACAGTCCAACTACTAGATTAAACTTACCGTTCATTTTCACCCATACAAGCCGTAAGCCCATTGGGCCCAAAATCAGCCTTTCGAGGCCCAAAATCACCAACGTGCAGAAAAACGCGCATACAACACTCTTACCATTTGTGATTACCGATTTTATCGTCTTAACTGACCCATGAGTGTTTGTACATGTAACGCCCTGATTTTCGGGATTTTTCGGGTTTTGCGAATTTTAGTAAAATTTTTAAAATTTTGGTGTTCTAAAGGTTGATAATGTATGTACATGTGTTAGTGGGCCTATAGAAGGCCCAAGTTTAAGTTAAAACCCGGTAAAATATTAAGTTGGATTTTCAAGTGAAAGGGGATTTGGTTAAGTGGGCTTTTAAGAAAAACCGTGTAAAATATGTCACAAGTGAGCTCTTGGTAAAGTGGCAAGGTGGAGCCACTAAGCTCCTAGAAAAGTGGCGCCTAAGTGGATATTCAAGGACAAGGGTTCGAGTTACAAGGTAAGCGTAGAGTTCTTTTTAATTTTTAAGCATGTGCCTAACTTAAGTGAATTTCGGCAAGTGGGCTTTAGGGACTTGGGCCGATTGCTTTAGAGGGACTACTAGGGTTATATCATTTTCTTTTTTCTGTCATGACAATTAGGGTTAGCCACCTTAGGAATTTTTCTCTGTTCTACTGTCAGAAAAGCCAAAAGTTGCCTCCATGGAAAGCTCATAGCCGAATTCATCCTCTCCACCTCTACCATTGTTTTTTTTTCATTTTTCTTCTTCCCCTTTGATCTCTTCCCTAGCCGAATACCCACCTTGCACAGATCCAATCTTTCTTTTGCTTTCATTCCTCTTAAAATCAACCATAACCGATTGCTCAAAGTGCCAGAAATCCCGAAAACTGCTTCCTTTCTTGCCGATTTCTTGTAAGCCGAATCACCCCTATTCCTTTCACCTGTTGTGGCCGATTACTACACTCCCTTGAATCACACCATTTTCGACACCATCACCCAAAATCTACACCCAAAACGCCATCCTCTTCTCTTGTTGAAAAGCCGAAATCACCATAGTTGTAGGGAGATAGCCGAAATTGCAAATCTCAGAGATAAGGTTTCTACTGACTTTTAAGGGTCAGATTTACATCAGATCAGCATAGGAACTGAGGGGAAATCGTTGGTAAGTGTTTAATACTTCAGATCTGTTCAATATTTCACATTTGGAAAAGCCGAAAGTCCTTAAAGTTAAGGATCTTGTCGTTTTGGACTTTTGGTAAATCAAGTGGTGTTTTCTTTGTTCTTTTTGTGTGTTAGTTAGAGAAGAAGGTGATCAAACAAAGAGTTGAAGACATTGGCACACATCAGATCTAGATCTAAAGGGATCTAAATCGGCAAGGTAAGAACATTAAGGCCATTGGAGGTGTTGGCCGAATGTGAAAGTAAGGCTTTGGGTAAGTTTTCAATTCAGATTAAGTGTTGGTATGGTCTAATCAATTAAGTATTGGATTGTAGGGATTGACGCATAAGAGATCTCGTAGGAGAAACTGCAAAACAGGTGTGTGTTTCGAACTCCTTTCAATGCGCAAATCGGCAAAAGCCGAAAAGCCGAAATGCCGAAGTTTCAGTATTTCGAGAGCTTGTGAGCGTGCGAACGTTCTCAAGTTAGTAGGGGAAGGTTAGTTTTGGAATCGGCACTGTTAGGCGTGTTGACCGCTAAATTTTGGACATTATGGTAAGTTGGACCTCGGTGGGCCAAATATGGGCCCAATGGGCGATTTGGGCCCATGTGAGTAAAAATTGGTTTAAAGGTAATATTGTGAACTGTAGGCGTGAAAACAGTTAAAACAAGGTAACTGATTATGAAATTGGGACTAAATGGGCCTAATGGGCCAATCGACGTAATAGGGCTCATTAGGGGTTTTAGGGCTTGAATGCTAAGACTGAAAAACTGAGTTAACCGGACTTCTGTGACAACTATGTGATTAATAAATACTGTAATAAGCATAAAATCTGTAACATGAGAGCAAAATTACTAAAATACCCTTAGGGTAAGAAATTACGGTTTTGCCTTTAGGTAGAAAATTACCGTTATACCCCTAGGGCTAAAATTTACTATACTGTTTGACATGACTGTTACTGTTATTGTATGCCATGATATATATCTATTGCATGGGTTGGGTTTTGATAATGGAGGAAGTGTGAGTGGCACAGCCACGTTACTGAAAAGGGGCTATGCCTCGTACTGTTTCTGAAAGGGGCTTTGCCTCGTATACTGTTTAACTGAGCAGCCATGCTGCGACTGTGGTGTGTGGGCTGGGTGGGTCGAGTTATTCCCCACATGGTGTGTTGGCTGGTACGGGTGGTGTGTAGCGGTTGGTGGGTTGAGTAGTCTCCCCAATTGGGTTTGCATTTATACTGTATTACTGTACTGTACTGTTATGGGCCTATGGGCCAATCTGTCTCCTGAATAGGGCTTCAGCCCAGTATCTGACTGAGACTGGTTAGGGTTTAGGCCCAGTGGGCTTAAGCCAATTTGGGCTTTGGATGGGTTCTGCACACACTGAGTTTTCCCAAACTCACCCCTTTCTTTCCATCCTTGCAGGTGAGCCCTAGATCGTGACTTGGACGCTGGGAGGGATTCAGAGTGGCCACGAGGACTGAACTTTCATCATAGTTGGTTTTTTTATTTATTTAATTACCTTTTATTGGTTTTATTTTGACACGGGTTGTAATAAGGCCGCTATAACTGTTATTCAGGATTTCTCTACCGTTTTATTTCAAACACAAACCTACACCGTTTTCAAAATTAAACATACCAACCTGACTTTACTGAAGACTAAGGAGGACAATAAGACTAAAATGAAACGATTAACAAATGAGATAGAAATTAGGTTGAATAATAATTAAATCGGGAATTTCAAGAAAAACAAGTATTACTTTTCAAAAATCTCAAACATCAGACTTAGTATATAGGATGGCGTAGCATAGTCTAGGTGATGTAGCACACCGGACATAGCCATAACGTCTGGGCCGGGTCTGGGGTGTTACAGTACACTTGCAAGCCCTCGAAATGCCGAAATTTCAAAATTTTAGCTTTTTGGCTTTTGCCGACCCAGTCTACTAGTGGGTGCCGATTACACATCTGTTTGTGCTACTACGTCGAGATCTGCTCCGAACTAATCCTACAATAGTTTTTAACCATATTGTTAGCCACAAAACAACGGAATCAATGAAACTAACAACCTACCATATTTGGCCAACTCCATTAAAACCCATAATCACTTACCTTTGCCAAAATCAATAACTAGATCTAGATCTAGATTGCCCCACGGTCCTAGCCTCCAATGCTACTTGCTAGATCACTTTTTGTCTACGCTAAAACACAAAAGAACCGAAAGAAAGAGGCTAATAAAACCCTTAGTCCAAAAACGACAGCCACCCTAAGGAGTTAGGGGTTTTCAGCTTTTCTTGAATCACAAGATAAAAATGAAAAGGGTTTTGAATACTTACCAATGATCTATTTGCCAAAGAAGAGTTCCTGATCCAACCTAATCCAAATTTAGTATAGATCTAATTAAAACTTGAAAAGAGAATGGATCCAAGAGATCTAAAGGCTCAGTTCCCAAATCACTATGGATATGGAGGTTTTGGCTTTTGTATGAAGAAGAAAAAAGATTAGAAATTTATGTAATGGAGAGGAGAAGATGTCGACAGAGGTTAAGAGCATTGTGAGGTTCGGCTTTTAAAGAGAAAAGAGAAAAGGGAAAAGAAGAAGAAGAACGATTCTTTGAGTTTCAGCTCTTTGAGTATGTCGACAAAGGAGAAGGCTCAAGTTTCGAGATTCTGGCTTTTGTGAGCAATCGGCTATTAAGGTTTCAGAGGAGCTAATTCAATCAGTAGAGAAAAAGAAGAAGGAAGATGAAAAAAGAAAAGTAAAAGGGAAGAGGAAGGAGATGATAGGTTCGGCTTTGGAAGAAAAGGGGATGAGAGGGTTTAGTCAGGAATAAGAAATCGACAAGAGGATTTTTGAGGTTTAAGACTTTCGGCTTTTGATGCAAGAGTAGAGAAGAGAAAGAGAGTAGGAAAAGAACCCGAATGCACCCTCTGACTCTACTTTATTCGACATTAGACAAGACCAAAAATGAGAATCCTGATTGCCCAACAACCTCAAGAAATCGGCACACACTAACCTCAAATGCCGAAAATGCTATCTCTAGGGACCCTAGCAGATTTGCTCCCCAAGAGACCCCTATTCAGCCATCACTCCCTTCTCATTCAAAATTCCTAAAATTTCTCCCCTTATCCCTCCTTGATTCGATCCTTTGAGCACCTTAAACTCTTTCCAACAGAGTTTTACTTGGAGTCCACCACATGCCTTGCACATGCATTAAAAATGTAACACCATAATGCTTACCATGAGACTTGAACCTTAGCTCTTGCATAGTTTCCACACGCCACTCCCTTGTGTCTTAAGTGGCACCACCTTGCCACTTTAACACAAGTTTACTTGTGTCGTAATTTACCAACATATTTTTAAAAGCCCACTTAGTTAGAGCCCCTTGTCCCTTAGGTCTAAAATTCTAAAATTCTATCGGGTTTTAACTTAAACTTGGGCCTTCTAAAGGCCCACTAACACACTCAAAACATAAATTAATACATCCAGACAAGAAAAATCAAATTCAAGCAAAATCTCAAAAATCTCGAAAATTAGGGCGTTACAGTTTAGCTTTGTTCTCTTTTTCAGTTTGTAACGTTTATAAATATTCAATTTGTTGTTATTTGATTTGTTCTAAAAAAAGTGTATATACATTCAATTCAAGTTTTAATTCATATTTCAATTGTAATTTAATATTTTTGCATATTTCTATTATAAGCTTCCGAATCTAAAACAAAGTTATTCGAAAGAAGATGCTTAGCTATAGAGATATGTTTCAGTGATAAGGATTTTTCTAGTTAGATAATTTTTCAATTCAATCTCGATTCTAATCCTCTTGATTTTCCTGCAAGCTTATGGTAATAACTTTTCAGGTTGACTAATGAGTGCTTAATTTTTGAACCCTAAACACTTTGAGTGGAAGGAGTGAATCTTTAGTAAGGATGTCAACTCTTGTTGATTTTGAATTAAAAGGTAATTACTTAGGAGAAGGGAGAAAACCTATGTTTCTGTGATAATATTCTCAACTTAGAGTGTTTGAAACTTTAATGTTCTTTCGGTTGAATTTTCAATGTATGATTACTTGTGAATTAGTTTGAAACTTTATTGATAAGGATTATAAGTTGAGAAGAATGATTTTTAATTGTGAATTGAGATTTGGCTTAAGGACAAGCAAAGGCTTAAGTGTGGGGGTATTTGATAAACCGTAAATTATACATGTTTTTACCTCATGCTTAGCCTATTTTTAGATGAATTATTCATTAATTTGTGGAATTTGATGCTCCTAAACCTTTTATTTCATGTTTTGTACTTAGGAGAGCATAAGGAAGTTCGTCCCACGGGCGTGGCACACGATTGTGCCACTTTAACAGGCTCGAGCACGGCCTCCACATCGACTCACACGAGCGTGTCACATGGGCGTGTCCCTGTCATGAGGAAGTTCAATTTCACTCAAAAAAGGCTACTTAGGGGCTAAGAAAAACATTCTAAACTCTATATAAAGACCCTAGGAGGCAAATACAAGGGTGTGCAGTATTTCTGCCAAGACGGGGAGTTAAAGGCAGGGAATTACTATAAGGAAAGCCGATTGGTCCATCTTAGAAGCCAGGATTTACATCAAGACAGAGGATCTCCCTTCTATCTTTTCAAGGTGTTTTTGGGTTTTCTTATGTTTTGTTATTTTATATATCCTGAGATGTTTCTTTTTACAATTATGAACTAAAAGCCCAAATATCTAAGGGGGATGAAACCTAAGACAGATCTTGTTATTATTTTCTAAACTGTGTGATAAATATTTGATTTATTCTTAATTGTGTTTTTAATTCTTAAATTGATATTTTTGGGATATTGATTTAAGTATAATGTGCTTATGTAGAGGAGCAAAAGTCCCTGCATAAGAGTAGATCCAACACAATTAATTAGAATTGATCGCAATCCTAGACATAGGACGACAAAAGTTTGTCAGATTAGAGTCAAATCTAATATGGGGAACCATAGATCGAGTTAATACAAGACTAGGGGTTTTAATTAGAAAGAGATTTTGGTTAATCAACCTAGTATTAGTTGTTCTTATCCTCGACGGAGGTATTAACATAATTTAGGGATCTCTATGGATCAAATCAAATGAAGAAATCATCCGGTCCAGAGTTAGATAACAAGTGAAGTCTAGGTGGATTCTTCCTTAGGTATTGCCATCATCAATCAGTTTTCCCAAAAGCAATTTCTCAATTTACTCTTTGTCACATGTTTAGTTTAGTTTAGAGTTAATTAGTTTACGAAAACCATCTATTTTTTCTTAGGCTATATAATAAGAAGAAAGTTCTATTAGTACTTTTAGTTCCTTGTATTTGATATTCCGATCTTGCCACTAGTTATACTACTATTTGATAGGTGCACTTGCATATTATCGTGATATTAGTTAGTTTCCAGGTACGATCGAATTTATTACTTCATCTCATCACGATCAGAGACTGAGCAGAAACTGAAAGTAATCCAAGATAGTCTGAAAGCAGCTTCTAATTATCAGAAATCATACACTAATTTGAAACACAAAGATATCAAATTTAGATTAGTGACAAAGTCTTTTTGAAAGTTTCTCCATGGAAGAAAGTGCTTCGTTTCGGTAAAAAGGGCAAATTGAGTCCAAGGTTCATCGAACCGTATGAAATCATTGAAAGAGTTGGGCTGGTTGCTTACTAATTACTTCTGCTACCTGAGCTAGAAAAGACTCATAATGTATTTCATGTATCTATGCTTCGATGGTACAAATTTGATCCATCTCATTGATTAATTCATTTGAGATAGAAATATAGCCCGATATGACTTATGAAGAAGAATTGATCCGCATTTTAGCTTGTGAAGTGAAAGAACTACGAAATAAGAAGATTCCATTGGTCAAGGTATTATAGCATCGTCATGGTTTAGAAGAGGCTACATGGGAGCCTGAAGATGTGATGAAACAACAACATTCGAATTTATTTAATGGTAAGATTTTCAAGGACGAAAATCCCTAAAGGGGGAGAGTTGTAACAGCCTGGTTTAGACCCTAGTTGGAATAGTAGTTTTGGGACCATATATTCGAGTTTGAAAAATATTTTAATATTATTTTCTATGTCTGTGTTATGTGAATTAACTTCTGTGAAAATTTTGTGATTTAATTTGTCTAATTCTATGCTGAATTATGAAAAAGGATTAAATTGCATAGTAAGTAAAAGTAGCTAATTATGTGATTATCTGTTGATTTGAATATGCTTTTAGTTGTTAAGGCCTTAAATGGTTATTAAACCATTTGAAAGGATGGTGGTCATAAATGATCTTGATATTATTGTTTATCATGTTTATAAATGATGGACAATAAGGTAAACTGGTTATTAATATGTTTATAATAAAACATATCATAAAATATGGCCATTTTCATGATATAATAGCCAAATATCAAAGGAAAGAAAAACCAAGAAAGAGTTCTAGGTTTCGGCCATTGAGTCACTTGATTAAGGTATGAATTTTGATTCGTTTTTGATAATTTTTACGTTTTTGAAATCGTTGCTTCGTATACTACAAAGCCCATGTCTCAATTTCTATTTTTGATGAAGATTTCATGAGATGACATTATTGATTTTATGAGCTTTGATGTGTTAATTGATGAATTATGGAAGTTTGTTGTGAGATTAATATGTTTTGCCATGAATTTTTGATGAATTTGAGCTTTTGGGCTAAATTGTGAAATATGAAATTTTGGAGGAAAAATTTGTGAGATAAATGAAATGTATGAGTTGGTATGAGCTTGATGTATATTTAGCTAAGTCATGGTCTAAGTGAGTTTTGAGTATTTTGTGATTTTATGAATTAGGGACTAAATTGTCAAAATGTATAAATGTGAGGGCTAATTTGTAAAGTGCCCTAATTATATGTTTTTGGATTAAATTGAATGATTTAGTGAATAAAAGAGCTTATTTTGAATTTATATAGATCAAGAACTAAAGAAAATGAAATTAGATCGGGGAAAGTCGAAAGTCGTTGATTAGTCATTCGTAATCATTTGAATTTGTATGAGGTAAGTCTATATACAAATAAATGTGTTAAATTGAATTATATTTGCTATTATGTTGATTGAATTGTATTATATGGCTATGAGAGCTAAATATGTGAAATTCGAAATAAATTACGACCATGTGATCAAGTCTGAAAAGCCCCGTCCAAACCTTAGGAATAGTTAGGATACATATGTCATGACATATGATCCGATATGTGTTTTCGTGTAAGACCATGTCTGGGACATTGGCATCGATATGAGATTAACGTGTAAGACAATGTTTGGGACATTGGCATCATATTGATTTGAGTAAGACCTTGTCTAGGACAATGGCATCGATATCTGATTACATGTAAGACCACGTTTGGGACGTCGGCATTGTATGAGTTTTCTGAGCTATCCACATATCCTAGTTAATTTGTTTGGTTTCATAGGCACTCTGAGAAAGTGAAGGAGAATACGAATGCGCATCTGAACTTCAGTACGTATGAATGTATATGAAATTTGGAGAATAAGAGGTATATATGTATATATATGAAATTTGGAGAATAAGAGGTATGTATGTATATGATCACTTGATATGTGAGCTACATGGATAAGATATGTGAAATGGAGTAAGTTAATTTAATTAGTTGAGATCTAGGAGAGCCGTGACTTGTGATTATGTTATGCCTTAAATAATGTGTTTAAAATGGTTTAAAATTATTCTTAGTTATGGAATTTATTTGTGCATGGCTTACTAAGCTACTTGTAGCTTACTTTGTATTTGTTTACTCTGTTTTATAGATATCGAAGCTATCGAAAACTTGGGGATCGTCAAGGATCATCACCACACTATCAATCTTTATTTGGTATATTTAGTAAGTGAATATGTTGAATTATGGCATGTATAGGCTAGATGTCTTTGAATTATGTTTTGAAATGGTGTTAAGTTTTGCCACGAGATGTGGCTAATCAAATGGTTGTGATAATGCTTCTTTTGGTAAGCTTTATGATACAGATATGGCCTAATGTGAATTGGTCATCTTGTTATGTGAATTTTTATGAATTTGGTAAGTTTATCATGTGACTATATGTGTGATGTATTGAGTTAGGTAAGGTGTACTTTGGTATGTCTTTATTTTGAGAATTGGATATGAATTGGTTTGGATGGTGAGTATGAATTGAATGATGATGAATTAAGCTATGTTTTGATTTGGTAATTGGCTGAAATGGTTGATCATTGTTGCATATAGAATGACATACTTGGATGTTTTGTAGGTACTTGGCATTGAATGGGAAACGTGGCTTAAACCAAGCCCATTTTGTGCCACACGACCTGAGCACACGGTGTGCGACTCGACAGTGTGACTCCTGCACCTTAGTTGAATTGGTCAAGATGTCACACGAGCTAGACACACGGGCGTGCCTTATGACCGTGGGTACAAGTCAGTAGCTCCCAAAATTTCATACAGCCTAGACATACGGGCATGTCTTGTGGCCGTGTGCATAAGTCAGTATGCATGCCCTGTTTTGACACGGCCTAGACACATGGGTGTGTCTAGTAGCCGCGTGAGGCACACGGCCTGGTCACATGGGTGTGTAACCCATGTAATATTGAAAAATGTTAAAGTTTTGAAAAAATTTTCTTAGTGTTCAGTTTAGTCCCGACCTACTTTTATTGCATGTTAAAGGTCTTGAAGACCTTCATAAGGGACTAAATGATTACTTTTGATTATGTTTTGAGATGAATGATTGTACAATGTCTGTAAAAGTTCTAAACTGTCCCGTAATGCCTTTAACCCTAGTCCAACGATAGATACGGGTTAGGGGTGTTACATAATCGGTTCTTCACCATAAGTCATGTCCGATTGAATCTCAATCTCTGTCGGGGTAATCACATGTGAAGGGTTCAATTGATAGTGTTGGAACATGGACACATGGAATAAATTATGAATCTTTTCCAACTCGGACAGCAAAGCTAGGCGATAAGCCACAGGTCCAATCCTCTCGGTGATCTCATAAGGTTCGATAAAACGCAGACTTAATTTACCTTTTCGACCAAACCTAAGAATTTTTCTCCACGGAGAAACTTTCAAAAATACTTTACCCTCGACTTGGAACTTGATTTCTTTTCGTTTCAAATCAGCATATGTCTTTTGTCAATCAGAAGCAGCTTTCAAACAGTCGCGAATAACTTTTACTTTATCCTCTGTTTACTTGACTAAATTAACCCCGTGAATCTGATTTTCCTAGAGTTCAGCCCAAGAGAAAGGTGTTTGGCACTTATGCCCATATAATGCCTCATAAGGCGCCATTTTCAAAATCGACTAGAAATTGTTGTTGTAGGCAAATTTGACCAAAGGTAGATACTTTTCCCAACTACCTTGGAATTCCAACATACAACATCTGAACATATCTTCAAGTATCTGTATTACTCTCTCCGACTAATCGTCAGTCTGTGGGTTAAAATCGGTACTAAAGTTCAGCTTTGTACTCAAAGCTTATCGTAACTTCTTCCAAAATCGTAACATGAATCTTGGATCTTTATCCAAAATGATTGATAATGGTACTTCACGTAGTCTCAAAATATCTGAAATATACAAGTCAGCTAACTTGTCAAGTGAATAATATATAAGCATTGGTATAAAATGGGCTGACTTTGTAAGCTTGCCGACCACAACCCAAACGACATCTTTCCTTTCGGTGTTAATGGTAAGCCCGTCACAAAATCCATGGTAAAACGGTCCCACTTCCGCTCGGGAACCATGATAGGCTATAATAAACTAGAGGGTACTTGGTGTTCCGCTTTTACTTGTTGACAAATCAAGCACTTAGGCACAAACTTGGAGAAATCTCACTTCATGTTCGTTCACCAATACATTTCTTCAAATTGTTGTACATCTTGGTGCTACCAGGGTGAATGCACATACGACTACTATGTGCCTCATGTAAAATTCTTTGAATGAGCTCATTATCCTTTGGTACACAAATTCAATCTCAGAACTTTACACAACCATTTGAATCGATCTAAAAATCTGAAGCGGTACCCGATTCGCACTGAGCTTTGTTGGCTTGCAATTCTCTGTCACTTGATTCTACTTTACAAATCTCTTGAACAAACATTGGTCTAGCTCTTATTTCTGCTAAAGCTGAACCATCATCAGTTATGGACAATTGTGTGTTCATAGCTCTCAAGGCACATAGCGATTTCTAACTTAAAGCATCCGCAACAACATTCGCTTTTCTTGGGTGGTCGTCAATAACCAACTTATAGTCCTTTAATAACTCAAGCTATCTCCGCTTCAGATCTTTTTGTGTCATCAAGTACTTAAGACTCTTGTGATAGGTGAACACTCGGCATTGCTCGCAGTATAAATGGTGCCTCTAAATCTTTAACGCAAACACTATTGCAACCAACTTTAAGTCATGAGTCGGATAATTCTTTTCATGGGGCTTCAATTGTCTCTAGGCATATGCAATCACCTTGCCTTCTTGCATAAGTACATAGCCTAATCCATTTAAAGATGCATAACTGTAATCACAAACTCCTTCCTAGGTTTAGGTTGTACTAGAATAGGAGCTTTAGTTAATAGTGTCTTTAATTTCTCGAAACTCTGCTGGCATTTTTTTTTCCACTCAAACTTAACATCTTTTTGGATTAACTTTGTCATTGGAGTAGCGATCATGGAAAATCCCTTGACAAACCTTCTGTAACATCCTAAAATAGGGCCTAATCAGAATAGTGGTTTTGTGACCATAAATCTGAGATAGAAATAATTATTTTATAATTATTTTGAGGTTTATGATATGATTGCATGATTGTGTGAAAATTTCGTAAAGAAATTCTATGCATAAAGTGCTTAATTTGAAATTAAGGACTAAATTGAATAAGTTGCAAAACTTGCATTCTAGAAGCTTTTAGTATGAAATTGCTTTGGAATATTAATTAGAAGGTCTTAAATAGAAATTTGACCAAATTCTAAAATTTTGGTCAAAAATGGGCTTGTACATGAAAAATTTTCAAAGAAAGGCATTAAGGGTATTTTAGTCATTTAGTAATTAAAATATTAAAAAAGGGAAAAAGATGGCAAAATATGTCCTTCTTCTTCATTAGCATGAAATTTCAAGGGTTCTCCATAGCTAGGGTTTGTTCCAAGCTTCCAAGCTCCATAGTAAGTGATTCAAAGCCCCGTTTTTAATGTTCTTTACGTTTTCGGAGTCCCGGTAACTTGATTTAGCTTATTCTAGCAATAATTTAACCTAGGGTTCATATTTGGAAAAATACCCATAGGTTAAAAGTGTTTATTTTGATGTTTTATGATAGAATATGAGGTTTTAAATTATGTTAGACAACTTGTGCTACTCGGTTTTTAGTGAAAACGGGTAAAACGGCTTAATCGGTAAAAATACTTATTGTTCATAATTACATGTTGTAGTGGGAATTTGAGGTTGTTGTTGGTAAATAAATGATCAGCATGTCCTAAAACATAAGAATTTGGGATAAATTTTAATTTCCGAGCCTTGGGGCAAAAGTGTAAATATGCAAAAGTTTAGGGGCAAAAATGTAATTTTGCCAAAGTTTGAGTTAAGGGCTGTTTGATAAATGTGAGTATTAAATAAGCTAAATTGCTATTATAGATCAAGAAGAATGAAATTCGAGAGTAGATCGGGGAAAGGAAAAAGTAAAGGACTAAATTGTCAAGTTTAATCGTATTTTGTATCGAGGTAAGTTTACGGTAAATAAATGCAATATTTCATCTTTTTTACATTAATGTTGTTAATTTCCAGCATATATACATTTACTTTATGAAAATATTCGAAGTTGAACCAAAGATGAGATGATAGAGAAAAAGTATTAGAAAGCCCCGTTTGAACTTTAGGAATGTTTGGGATACGGAATGTCATGGCATTTTGGGTTATCAAACAAGACAGGAATATCCCATGTAAGTCCATACTAAAAATATGGCTTTGGTAGGACAGGGAACATCTTATGCAGAACCATGTCTAGAACATGGCATTGACAGGCTATTAGCAGGCAGGAAAACCCGAGTATCCTTAGTATTCCGAGTAGTTCAACGGGCTATTGTATAGGTTAAATTACAGGAAATTTTCAGTAAAGGAAATGTAAGTTATATTCTTGAGTTTATTGAATAATCAAGTAAGAAAGAGAGTAAGTGAATAAGGAAGAGGGTAAGAAATGAGGTGTAAGGAAAGCTTATGATGCTTGATGATATTATGATTAACTATTATTTAGGGTGAATGTTGTGATTTATTTACTTGTAAACTTACTAAGCTTAGTGCTTACTCTCTTTATTTTCCTTCTTTTTATAGTACTTTCCAAGCCAACTCGGGGACCGCAAGGAACGTCAGAGATCAAGTCACACTATCAACAGGATCATTTTGGTATAGCTAGACATTTTATTTTGCGTATGGCATGTATAGGGACTTGGCTTCTTTTGGTATGAATGTCCTTAGGATATGTTTAATGAATGGTATGTAAATACTTGTTGATGATTAGTTATTGCAATGACTAATCAAACTTAGGTTTAATACCATTTATGCCTAAATGGTAATTATCACATGGAAACCATGAAAAATGTGAAAATAACTTAAAAGCAGATTCGAGCAACACCAATGACGTGATTTTGAAAAATCACTAAAAATAGCAGAAATGGAATTAAATAGTTAATGAGACATAAAATTAAAGCTTAATGAGTCTATTTTCATGTGAAATAAATATAGTAAGTAAAAGAGTTGTATATTATGAGTTATTTGAAATTGAGTGAGACTGCTCTAGATTGACTTTGTGATCCCCTGTTTTGAATTTAAAAATTCACCATAAATTATACATAAATAATTAGGCATTATAGTTTATATGCCTATATTCCTTATTGAGTCTAGTTTCAAATAAAATAAACAGCATGCCCATTTGAATTTTGTATGGAAAGAACATTAATTCATAGTGAACAGAGGTCAGAGTGGTTGAACTACATAATAGGAGAGACTTTAACTAATAAACTGTACTAACTGGCTCGGCTAAAAATTCTATAAAAAAAATTAGTAAGGAGGTATATGAGTCTAGTTTAGGGAAAATTCAAGGAATTGAATTTCAAGTTTCGTGACTCGAGTTATGATTTATTTAGTGACTGTGATGCAGTTGGACAGTTTTATAAGGAACAGAGAACCAATTTACTTCAGATCGTTTAGGTAATCGGAAAAATTTTATTGATCCCGGTTTGGCCCCGAACCATTTCAATAGCATGATTTAGGGTCTCGACGACCCTTTTTAGGGACATATTGAATGAATGAAATAAATTAATTTTAAAAGCAAATTTTATGCCCGACTGAGTAAGTTAAGTCCGGCAACGCCTCGTGCTCGACTCTGGCGACGGTCTCGGGTAAGGGGCGTTACACCTTCGGTAATAACTGGCCAAACCCAAGAAACTTCTGACCTCAGATACATTTGTCGGGGGCTTCCATTCAATAATTACTGAGATCGTATTTGGATCAACTCTAATGCCACCACCCGAAATGATGTGGCCCAAAAATCTGACTTCTTTAAGCCAAAATTCACTCTTACTAAATTTGGCATAAAGCTGCTTATCTTGTAGAATTTCCAAAACCGTCCTCAAGTGCTCGACATGTTCGTCGTCATCGTGAGAATAAATCAGGATGTTATTAATAAAGACTACAATGAATTTATCCAAGTATGGTCAAAAGATACAGTTCATTAAATCCATGAATACTGCAGGAGTATTAGTTAAACCGAACGGCATAACAAGAAATCCGTAATGGCCATACCTCATTCGAAATGTAGTCTTCAGCCCGTTGGACTCTTTAACTCTTAACTAATAGTACCCGAATCTCAAATCTATCTTGGAGAACACTGTGGGTCCTTTCAACTGGTCAAATAAATCGTCGATCCTTGGCAAAGGATACTTGATCTTTATGGTCACCTTGTTAAGTTGTCGATAATCGATGCACAACCTCATAGAACAATCTTTCTTTTTCACGAATAATACGAGAGCACCCACAGAGAATGACTTGGTCTTGCAAAACCTTTATTTGCCAGTTCTTGTAGCTGAGACGTTAATTCCTTTAACTCGGTCGGAGCCATTCTATAAGGAGCAATATAAATAGGTGTAGTACCGGGAACCAACTCAATACCAAATTCAACCTCTCTAATAGGAGGTAATCCGGGTAATTCTTCCAGAAATACATCTTGATACTCGCATACTATCGGTATTGACTCAATTTTCAACTTCAACTCTTTTGTATTCATCATAAAAGCAAGATAAGCTTCATATCCTTTTCTAATAAATTTTTGAGCAACCATGGAAGAAATCACTATAGGCAAACTCTCTGATTCATCTGATTCAACTCAAAGAGTATCACCATTCTCACATTTCAGTTCAATAAATTTTCTACCACAATTGACTATTACATCATGAGTGGTTAACCAATCCATACCAAGGATTACATCAAATTCATCGAATGGCAAAAGCATGAGGTTAGCTGGGAAACAATGACCCCTAATCATCAAAGGACAATCTCTCCATACTTTGTTTAGTAACACATATTTGCGTAGGGGATTGGATACTTTTATCACAAATTCTATAGATTTTATGGGTATATTCATGCTAGAGACTAGTTTTATGCAAACATATCAGTGGGTAGGTCCCGGATCAATCAAAGCAACAACAGAGGTTTCATGGAGAGAAAATGTACCCGTAATTACATTGGGTGATGACGCCTCTTCACGAGTGCGAATGGAGTACATCCTTACTGGCGCTCTACCCTTAGGTCTCACAGTCTGTTCTTTCGGTGCACCTTTACTACTCACTCCTGTACCCAGGTTTCTCTAGGGACTACCTTTAGAGGGAGCATTACATGATCTTGCACTCTGATCTCTATCTTTTTCGACCATCTCGGGGCACTCTCTAATGAAGTGGTCTTGAGAACCACATTTGAAGCAAACTCGTTCATGTGCCTGACATTCGTCGAGGGGGCATCTACCACACTAGGGGCATTCAAGCCTACTGGGTCGAGTATTACCCACGCTCGCAACTGAGGCAGTCTAAGCTTTGGAGACTGAATACTATTTACCTTTGGCTTTGCTTGAAAACCCCGCTGAAGCAGCTGATTGTGTAGTAAATTCTTTTGATCTCTTGGAAGAGGATTGGAATGACTTGCTCAACTGTCTCTTTCTTGAGTCACGAGACTCCATCTCAGCTTTCCTTTTCTCCTTGGCCAATTCCTCGGCCTTGCAAGCTCTATCCACGAGCACTACAAACTCCTTAAAATCTAAAATACTGACAAATATCCAAATGTCCTCATTTAAACCATCCTCAAATCTCTTGCACATAATAGCCTTGGTGGATACGCATTCTTGAGCGTATTTGCTGAGTCTCACAAACTCACTCTCATACTCAGTCACGGTTATCCGACCTTGTTTCAATTCAAAAAATTCCTTGCTCTTCTGATCAATAAACCTTGGATTGATGCACTTCTTGAGAAATTCTTCTTTGAAAAATCCCCAATTAACTCTTTCCTTTGGTACCACCGACACAAGGGTGTTCCACCACTGATAGGCGAAATCTCATAGGAGGGATACGACACACTTCATGCATTCTTCAGGTGTGCAAGAAAATTCATCGAATACCCTGATGGTATTCTCTAGCCAAAACTCTGCTCTTTTTGGATCATCATCTTTAGTAGCCCGGAACACTTTTGCCCATTGTTTCTGGATTCTATCAATTGGGGGCTTTTCTCGTCTTGCTACCTCAATGATTTGGGGAGCTACCAGGGTAGGTTGAGGATTTGGAGGGGGTGGAGCTTGTTGTTGAGAGGCCAGGTTTGTTTGAACGAAATTTGTGAACCACTCGTTCATCATTTGGAAGAAGGCCACCCGGGCCTCTCCTCACTGACTAACAGTAGTTGGTCTATTTTCTACCCTAGCTAGCATCGTCCCTTTAGCGGGAGCCGGTGCATTACTTTCTACATCGTTTGCCTCAGCTCTATCGGGATCCATTTAGTATAATAAGACATATTTACATTGTCAGGAGTTGTAACACTATCATATCACGTATATATATAAGTATGGCATGTATAGCTAGACTCGTGCATATGCTAGGTTAGTCCTAGAATCGACTGAAGACTAGCTTTGATACCACTAAATGTAACACCTCATACTCGTGTCCAACGTCGAGATGGGGTACGAGGCATTACCATACTTAACTTACTCGAATGTGTAAAGTCGAACCATAAAATTTCATTTCCATTTAAAAACTTTTCATATATTCTTTTAAAATCCTTATCATGGGCCTATGAGGCCCAAAACATGTATCGGGAGTGGTTCGAAATCAACCTGAGAACTTTTGGGCACTTAGAAATTTTTTGCTCAAAACAGGGCCACACGGCCGTATGGCCAGGCCGCGTGGTCGCACAGGCCCATGTCCCTAGCCCGTGTCAAATTTATTTTTCATTTCAAACCTACAGGGGGTTTTCACATGGCCTAGCACATGCCCATGTCCCTGGCTAGTTTCCTTCACACGGCCATGACACGCCCACGCCTTAGCCCGTGTGTGAAAACCTGGACATTCTATTTATTACGTCAGCATGCAATTTAGGGCACATGACCAAGCCACAAGCCCATGTGCTAGACTGTGCCTTGCACACGGTTGAGACACACAACTGTGTCTCTACCCATGTGTTTACTACTAGGCATTCTGTTTTGCATAATCTAGGTGCAGGGGACACACGGCCTAATTACACGCCCGTGGGGCTGGTCGTGTGTCACACACGGTTTAGACATATGCCCGTGTGCCTACCCGTATGGACAAATATAGGCTATTTGCCAAGCCCTTTGCCTCCCTGAAACTTAAACAATCATAAGGCCAAATTCAATAACACATAATATGACATTTATAAACATCTAATACCCAAAACTTAAGGCATTCACATGCCACCAAATGCAACATTAATCATGCATTCATCATCATTCATTTTTCCTACTTGAATATGCAATTTCATGCTAGCAAAATTGACATTCACTTTGCATAATTAAGTTTAGTCAATATTAGCCCATTTCCAAAGGCCATTACAACTTTACTTAAGTAACATCAATAGCCAACACTTTTGGCTACCCAAATTGACAAATATCAAAATGAACAAGTTTTCTATACATGCCATACTCAAAATAATTAGACTTTAATATACCAAAATGAAACGCTTGATAATGTGACTTCGAGCTCCAACTTTTAACGATCCCCGAGCTAGCTTGGTAAAACTACAAGGAAAAAGGAAAAGAAAGGGAGTAAGCATAATTGCTTAGTAAGTTACATGAAATAAATAGTAACAAAAATCATGGAATAAGCACCCAAAGAAGGTAACATGGAATATCATATAAATTCTCTACACATTTTCATGGCTTACTCATGCTCTTTCTCACCGTCATACTCATATCGTTACGTATTCATTTTCTCGTGACTTAGTCATATACACCTGTATCACTCATCACAAAACTTTAGTCTTTCTCGTTAAATACATTAACTTGAATACTTTTCCCGTTAAATTACTTAGAATATCAAAGGATACTCGAAATGCCATTCTCATGGTAAGATGCCAAAGCCATATCCCAGATATGGTCTTACATGGGATCTCAAGTTGATACCGAAGCCATATCCCAGACATGGTCTTACACGGGATCGCAATTGATACCGATGCCATGTCCCAGACATGGTCTTACACGGGATCACTCTTTAGATGCCAACGCCATGTCCCAGACATGGTCTTACAAGGGATCTAAATCTCATCTCGGTGTCGACGCCCTGTCCCGGACATGGTCTTATACGGGACCACATGTTGATGCCAATGCCATGTTCCAAACATGGTCTTACATGGGATCTCAATTTGGTGCCAATGCCCTGTCCCAGACATGGTCTTACATGGGACCTACAAATTCTCATGTTGTGACTATGTTATCCCTCGTATTCCTTAAAATTTAACCAGGGTTTCTCAACTATAACTTCATCTTTTCTTGATAAATATCATATCAATCAAATTCATAAAAATAACATAAATTTCAAGAATATCACCAAAATAATTTTCATAATGCATAACACTAATTTATTGCATACAACTTACCTCGAATCCAAAGTATGGGTGAATGTTCGATTCAATCCACCACCTTGCTTTTTCTCCGGTTTCGGTCTGGGCTTCGTGTTTCTTGATCTAAAATGAAAAATTTCACTTACTTAGTAATCACATTGGCTAATTAGCCCATAATCTTTACTTTGGCAAAATTTATAATTTTGCCCCTAAACTTTTGTATATTTACAAAAATGGTCCCTAGGCTCGTAAAATGAAATGCACTTATTCTCTTGATTACCCAAGCCTAGTCGAACCTTTCATGTGCTCATAACAACCCCTATTTTTCATAAATTTTCACTTTTACTACGCATTTTACTTCCTTTACAATTTGGGCCCTATTAGGGATTTTCATGAAAATCACATAGTAAAAGATGTTTACTACACTTTAAATTTTCATAGTCTACCACTAGGCATCAAAATACTTGCATGTCATGCATGGGTATATTTTTTAACATAAACCCTAGCTCAAATTAGTGGTAGAAATAGCTAAATTAAGCTATAAAGATTTCAAAAATACAAAGAGAATTAAAAACGGGGCTTGGAGTCACTTACTTGGAGCTTGAAAATGAAAGAAACCCTAGCTATGGAGACTTATGAAATTTTGACAGCCCTTGGAGAAGATGGACAAGATTTTTGCTTCTTTGTCCCTTTTTATTACATTGATTTACCTAATGACCAAAATACCCTTAATGACCTTCCTTGAAATTTTTCCCTTCCATGGGTATTTTTGTCCATCATGCCATAAAATAGTCTAATTGCTAAATAAGGACTTCTAATAAATTTTCTAATGCCAATTCATCCTTAAAACTTCTAGAAACTCATATTTTGCAATTTTTGCAATTTAGTCCTAAAGGACAAATTAATCACTATCTCATAAAAATTCCTTCATGGAATTTTCTTACTATCATGCAATCATATCATAAACTTAAAAATAATCATTTAATATATATTTTTACTTCAGATTTATGGTCTCAAAACCACTATTCTGATTAGGCCCTAATTCGGACTGTTACATACTTTTCTTGCTGATTTCATATCCTTACATTTTGAAGAAGATAAAGAAGTGTCGATCATCCTAAGAAGACATTTTCTAGCTACGGAAAGAATGTTAATAGATTTGAAAAAAGGGGAACTCACCATAAGAGTTCAAGACAATCAAGTAAAATTTAATGTTCTTAAGGCAATGAAATTCCCCGATCTAGTAGAGGAATGTTTAATGATGGAGGAGCCAGAAACCTTAGTTTCTATGGAATGTGAGAACAATTTTGAAGAGGACCCATTAAAGAACACCTTAGGATCTGAGCCATTGAATGATGAAGAAGGTAATGAAAATATGACCTTGATGGAAGCCAATCCAAGGAACTATGTTCAACCAGCATGGTTGGAACCATTAGAGTTAGAAGTATGAGAATTCACACAATCAAAGCTGTCAATCGAGGAACCACCCAAACTCAAACTTAAGGTACTTCCTTCCCATTTGGAATATGTTTATTTGGTAACTGTTCTACTTTTCCTATGATTGTTTCAGTAGAACTAACAGAACACCAAAAGGAGCAACTAATCAAAGTTTTAAAGAAATTTAAAAAGGCGATTAGTTGTACCATAGCTGATAATTGAGGAATAAACCCATCCTTTTGCATCACAAGATTATCCTAGAGGAGGATGAAAGAGGTAAATTTGATGGGAAAAGGAGACTCAATCCAATCGTGAAAGAGGTAGTTCAAAAGGAAGTTATCAAATGGTTAGATACGGGAATTGTCTACCTCATCTTAGATAGTTCATAGGTAAGTCCAGTACAATGTGTACCAAAGAAAGGTGGAATCATGATTATTGAGAATAAATGAAACGAGTTAATCCCAATGAGAACGGTCACGAGTTGGAGAATCTATATAGACTTCATGAAATTTGAACAAAGCCACTCGAAAGGGTCATTTTTCATTGCCTTTTATGGATTAGATGTTAGACCAACTGATAGGTAACGAATATTACTATTTCTTACATGGATAGTCGGGATGTAACCAAATAGTTATAGCCCTAGAAGACCAACAGAAAACCACTTTTACTTGCCTGTTTGGTACATTTGCTTTTAGGTGAATGCCTTTTAGTTTATGTAATGCACCTACCACATTTTAGCAATGCATGATGGCAATATTTATTGATATGGTATTTTGTTGAAGTCTTCATGGATGATTTTTCTATTTTTGATAATATCAAGATGTTTTTTTGAGTAATTTGGCTAATGAACTGAAAACATGAGAGGAGACAAATCTTGTCCTTAACTAAGAGAAATGTCATTTTATGGTTAAAGAAGGATTATCTTGGGGCATAAAATTTCCAAAAGATGGATTGACGTCTTCAAAGTGAATGTGGACATAATTAAAAATTTACCACCATTAGTTAGTGTGAAATGAGTTAGAAGTTTCTTAGGCCATGCTAGTTTTTACTAAAGGTTTATCAAAGATTTTTCAAAAATTTCCAAGCCTTTGTGTTCTTTATTAGAAAAAAAGATACAATTTTTGAGTTTAACAAAACATGTTTGAAAGCTTTTGAGGAATTAAAAAGTTGATTAATCTCAACCCTAATAATCGTTACACCTGATTGAAACTCACCTTTTGAGTTGATATGTGATGTAAGTGATTTTGCTGTCAGAGCTGTAATGTGTCAAAGAAGAAACAAAATGTTTCATTTCGTATACTATGCAAGTAGAACTTTGATAGAAGCCAGCTTAATTAAATTGTAACACCCCCTACCCGGGTTCAACACCAGAACAGAGTACAAGGCATTACCAGACGATAACACAAGCAATCATACAAAGTCGGGCCATAAAATTTCATTCCAATTTAAAAAGTTTCCATAATATATCATACAATCCTTAAAGTGGGCCTACGGGGCCCAAAACATAATTTGAGAGTGGTCCGGGACCAAATCGAGAACTTAGAAAAATTTTGGAAAATTAGGACAAAAAAGGCACGTACCGGTGTGAGATAGGGACACGACCATGCGGGTAGGCTGTGTGGTCACACACGCCTGTGTCCCCAACCTGAGTTGAATTATTGGAAGATTATTTTTCACTTCGAACCTACAAAGGTTTTCACACGACCGAACACAAGCTTGTGTCCTTAGCCCACGCCCATGTTCTCACCCTGTGTGAAAAACTGGGGTATTCTGTTTATGACGTCAGTATGGAAATTTGGTCACACGGTCATGGGACACGCCCGTGTGACCAGGCCGTGTGACATCCTTATTCTTTGAAAATTTCATGCAAGGTTCATACGCCCTACACACATGGCCGTGGTGGGCAACCATATGGCCTTAAGTTAGGCCACTTTCTAAGCCAGTTTTTGCCCCAAAACACATACAAACTTATACCATTTTTATCCCCATATACCATACACATTTTAAGGCATCTAAATAACCATATTTGATAGTTTGTGTAACACCCCAAACCCAGCCTGGACGTTACGGCCAAGTCTGATATGTCACATTGAAGTGTTTTTCGAAAACCGTGTTTTCATTGAAAACCCTTCTTAATGTTTAAAAACTCTTACCGTTAAACTTGTATAAAACCTTAGCTTGTCTTTTTCCAAAACGTGATTCATTGAAATAATCATCCCTTTGCAAACATCGTTAAAACCTTTGTAAAAGTTTTATGAAAGCTTATAAACCCTTGTAGTTTGCAAAAACATGTTATTTTAAAGACAGATCAAATATCGAAAACTCAGATTTGTAACCTTTATAAAACATGTTATCTTGAAAACGGTTTAAGTATCAAATAAATTTGACCTTTTTCATTAAGACTTAAAGTGAATGGAAGCTGGGCACCAGGTAGGATTCCAGAAAAGAGGAGGTGAGTCGAATAGACTGCTTAAGTACCAAGCTCTTCTTGGATCCACTCCTAGACATGCACACTACCATTGCCACACTTTAACTATTTGAAATATTTATCTACAAGATCATTTAAAATTGCGGAAGCTTTGCTTGGTTATCGTGTTATTTTGAAAACAAGTAACTTTTATAAAAATCACATCTTAAAATCATTTATTTTCCACTCGATTTAAATAATATCCTACGTAAGCTAAAACCAATTTAAATAAGTAAAGAATAAAAACCCAAAATAAAAATAATTAAAGAGGCCCTTTTTACAACCCAAAACCAGAAATAAATAATTAAATCTAAATTCAAATAGGTAACTTAATTAGAAATCCAATAGTCCAGCCCATGTGGCCACTTTGAATCCCTCCCAGCTCCAAGTCCACCAGTCTAAGGCTCACCTGCAAGGATGGAAGGAAAAAGGGTGAGTTTGGAAAACTTAGTGTGCAACAAGCCACTTACAGAGCCCAAATCAATATCAACATACTAGGCCTAAGCCCCCAAATTAGTCTCAACATATAACTGGGCCGAAGCCCTTTTCAAATATCGGTTACTGGGCCTTAGCCTTTTTCATAAATCAATTCACTGGGCCGAAGCCCTTTTCTGTAAACGGTATGGCCCAAAGGCCCATTTTAACATCACATATAATATCAGTGTATGTGTGCAAAGCCCATTTCAATATCACATGTAATGTCAATGTATGTATGCAAACCCCAGTTGGGGAGACTACTCAACCCACCATCCGCTACTCTCCACCCGTACTAACCAACACACCATGTGGGGATGCTACTCAACCCACCCCGCCGCTACTTTCCACTGGCAGCATAGCTGCTTTATCATATAACTGGAGGCCTAGCCTCTTTTAATAACTGGGGTAGAAGCCCTTTCGGTAAATTGGGGCAGAAGCCCTTTCGGTAAACTGGGGCAAAAGCCCTTTTCGGTATACTGGGGCAAAGCCCTTTAACACTTCCTCCAATCATATAAACCCAACCCATGCATGTAATGATTATAACATGGCATATCGTATACATATCGTAGCATATCATGTGCATATCATGTGCATATCGTGTCATAGCATGTAAAATAACAATATCACAATCATCATATTCAGAATGAAACCCTAGGGGTATAATAGACATTTTTCACCTAGGGGCAAAATAGACATTTTCATGTTTTAAGGGTAATTACGTAATTTTATCCATTATTAGGGTTTTCCATGCTTATTCATCAATTCCAAGTGTTTAAACAGAAATTTTAGCCTATTTTAGTAGAACCGAGTTATTGGCCAAAAACCCCTAATGGGCCCTATGTAGCTAGTTCAGTCGTCTAAGCCCACTTGGTCCAAATCCTACAATTAACTACTAATTTAACCAGTTTTAAGCCTATAGTCTATTAAGAAATGTCTATTGCCCATTTTTACCCATATGGGCCCGTAAGTCCATTGGGCCCAATTTCAGCCCATCGAGGCCCAACTTACCATCGTGCACAAAATCGTGCCCTTACCTGTTCTATCGATCCAATCACCGATCTTATCGTATGTATCACGGCTCAAACCATTCACAAAACCACAAGTTCGAAATGCTGAAGTTTAGGCATTTTGGCTTTTCAGCAAATATTAATCTAAGCTACTATGAGGTTTATTACACACCTGCTTGCAACGAACGATGACTATATCCGATCCAAGTCAATCCTTTGCTGAAGTTGATATCCAAATCTGGATCCGAACGCTCCACTGATCCAAGCCCTTAGTCAGCAGCCTTTAACCCTGATAGGAGACTGAAGTTAATCCGCGCTCCAAACACTCTTAGCCGATGCCCAACCCAAACGGCCACGCCATAAAGCGAAAGGGATCAGCCAAGAAGGCTGTGCCTACTCTCCTCCTGGTTTGCTCTATTTAAAGCTAGCTCCTCACCTGCTCTCATGTTAGCTTTTCGATGTGGGATTCTCCATCAATCCTCTCAAAATTAAAGCGTTAGCAAAATAATCAACCTTTGCGTGCAACGGGATTCGAACCAAAGTCCTCTCAGTAACCCTGTCAAGCCATCACCACTCGGACATAAGCTCCTTTGTGTCATAAGTCCAACACATTTAACTTTAAAGCTCACCTACTTGCTTCCAGATTTATTTAAAAGAAAAACCAAAATAAATTGCAAGAGCCAAGACTTGAACCTTGGACCCTTTGCTTCCTTGTCCCCTAAGTGGCGCTACTTTGCCACTATACCACGTTCCTTTTTTGTGTCTTATTACACACATAATTCCTTACAACTCTTCTTTTCCAAGTCCTCTATTCCTTAAGTCCAAAAATCCAAGAATTCTCCGGGTTTTTAACCAACACTTGGGCCTTCCATAGGCCCAATATCACACTCCAAACACGAATTACACATCCATATATCAAAATTTCAACATTACACCAAATATCACAAAAATCCAGGAATCTCAGAAATTAGCCCAAGACTTTTCCCCACACTATGAATCCTTCGCAGTTCACTAAAATACCACATTAACCCATTAATAATAACCTTCCATAACAGAATTCAACACATCAATAATTTTATTTTGAACTATCTCACACTCGCACCCAGGCCCAAGGCCCAATACTTCTAGGCCCAAATTCAGGGTGTTACAGTTTGACAGCATATACCAACCCATTCACATACAAGCACACCAAGCATTTCATGGATTACCTCATAAAAACATATATAAACCAATATCATCATTGGCCATATCACATGGCCTTAACTACAAAATAACTTATCAAATGACAACTGCCCATATTATAGCCAAACTAACATGACACTTAGTCCTTATATATGCCATAGTTCAGAGGAATTCATATTACAATACCAAAAGAACGTTGTGGATAGTGTGGATGATCCTTTGACGCTTCCCGATCTCCAAGCTGGCTTGACTACTCTATAAAATAAGGAAAAAGAGAAAGAAGTAAGCTTTGAGAAGCTTACTAAGTCTATATGCAAAAATTAACATCTTACCAACCCTCTTAATGTCCAAAAATCATATCATCACATATTAACTTACGCACCTAACCTTACCAATATCACATACATTCCAAGCACATTATTTACATAAACTGAAGTTCACATGCACCCTTGTACACATATATACTTGCCCACATACTCATTGTCCCATAAGTACACCTGCACTTAATACTACATAACCACACAATCTTTTTTAGTAAGCTTTCTCATTAAACCATTCAGAATAACATTCGATACTCGATGGTTTCAACACATAGCTCCACCAATACATAATCCGGCTCTCGTGTACACATGGTGAACTCTCATTATCACCCATGTGACCTAGCCATTAAATCTCGTAGTTGTCATGTCTACATGGTGTCCAACACTTGGAATCACACATGCGACCTAGCTACATGTAACATAGCTACCCTCAATAACATACATGTGACCTAGCTATTTAAACCCGTAGCTCTCGTGTACACATGGTATACTCCCAGTATTACACATACGACCTAGCTACTTATGAAATTATTATCTCGTAGCTCTCTTGCACACATGGTATACACATCGTATTACACATGTGATCTAGCTACACATAATGTTTCGTAGCTCTCTTGCACACATGGTGTCCTACCCTTGGAACCACACATGTGACCTAGCTACACATCACCCGTATCATTCGTTTTTCGAAGGTCCAATCAGGAACTCCAGATTTCTGTAATTCTCAATATCATAGAAGTCATCCAACATTTTCCATAACATGCATTAAATTAGTATTATGAATTAAAATTGATGTGTTACTTACATATAAAATTACCTTGATAACAAAATGCGTTTGCAATTTAGTCCGAAACCTTGCCCTTGCCTCGGTCAAGGTCGATTCCTCGACCTTCTCGATCTATAATGACACATTTAGCTCATTTAATAATCACATTATTCAAAACAACCCAAAATCTTCCTATAGCAAATTTTGTAATTTGACCCCTAACTTTCTCAATTTTACACTTTAGTCCCTAAGCTTGGTTTATGATTCTCATTCAATTTGCATGCATTTCAAGCCTAGCCAAACCACTTTTCCTCTTATAATATCCCCCAATTTCCATCATTTCACAATTTATGCACACCATATTTCATCTTTTACAAATAAGTCCTTTATGAAATTTTCATAAAAAAATCACCTAATAAAAGTTGTTCACCACACTTTAAACTTTCATATTCCACCCTAAAACATTAAAATACATATATGTCATCCATGGGTAAATTTTAAACATCAACTACAGCTTGAAATAGTGGTAAATTTTAAACATCAACTACAGCTTGAAATAGTGGTAGAAATAGCTAGAGCAAGTTTTGAAGATTTCAAAAATACAAAAAACATTAAAAACGGGGCTAGGAGTCACTTACAATCAAGCTTGAAAGATGAAGGAAACCCTAGCTATGGCTTCACCAAATATTCGGCCAAGGGGATGAAATTGGAAGAAGATGAAAGCTTTTGTTTCTTTTAATTAGGCTTTATTTACTAAAAGACTAAAATACCCTTCATTAAAAACCATTAATATTCTATCCTTCATTGGGAATTTTTGTCCAAACTAAGTTAAAATGGTCTAATTACCACATAAGGACTCTTAATATAAAAACTCAATTCAATCAAGTACCTTTATGGATTAAAACCCATATTTTTCACCTATTGAAATTTAGTCCAACCTACCAAATTGGACATGCAAACAACAAAATTTCTACACCAAAAATTCACATAATTACTCAAGCACCCAATAAATATCAAGACTTAATCGGAAAAATGTTTTAGACTTCGGATTCATGGTTTCAAAACCACTATTTTGTTTAGCCCTTAATTCGAGCTGTTACATACATGGTAACTGGAAAAGAACTCTATGCTATAGTTTTTGTTTTTGATAAGTTTCGTTCATATCTTATAGGTACAAAAGTTACAGTATTTACTGATCATGCGATCATTAAATACTTACTCACAAAGAAGGATGCTAAACCGAGGCTAATTTGATGGATATTCTCACTCCAATAATTTAACCTTGAGATCTAAGATAAAAAAGGTGTTGAAAATCAAGTAGTCGATCATCTGTCGAGGTTGGAACGAAATGAGGTATCTCATTCACTTGTTCCAATCAATGAAAATTTTCCAGAAGAACATATCTTCGAGGTAAACTGAAGTCATGAAATACTTTGGTTTTCTAATTATGTGAATTATTTAGCACGTGGAACAATTTCTCGAGAAATGACATACCAACAAAGGAAGAAATTCATTCATGATAGTTGGTATTATTTTTGGGAGGATCCATTTTTGTTTAAACAATGTGCATATAACATAATTAGGCAGTACGTAGTTGGAAGTGAAATTCATGAGATCTTGTATCATTTCTATTCATCTCCAAGTGGAGGACACTTTGGTGGTTCTCACATTGCAGCAAAGATTTTACAAGTAGGATTATTTTGGCCTACAGTGTTCAAGGATGCGTATGCATATGTGGAAAATTTGATAGATGCCAAAGCACCAGAAACATATCAAGGAGGAACGAGATGCCCTTGACAAACATTTTAGAGGTAGAATTATTTGACATATAGGGTATTAATTTTCTAGGCCTGTTTCCTTCTTCTTATGGTAACAGGTATATCTTAATAGCTGTGGATTATGTATCCAAATAGAGTGAAGAAAAGGCATACCCAACGAATGATGCTAAGGTTGTCATACGATTCCTACATAAGCATGTCTTTACACGGTTTGAGACTCCTAGAGCTATAATTAGCAATGAAGGATCTCACTTTGTAAATAAGTGACTTAAGTGGTTGCTTGACAAGTACAATGTGAAACAAAAAATTTCCATTGCCAACAATGTGAAACAAAAAATTGTCATTGCCTATCATCCACAACCAAATGGGAAAGTTGAATGGGTAAATTGTGAGATCTGAGGAATCCTTAAGAAGGTAGTGCGACCTAATAGAAAAGATTGGTCTCGAAGGCTCGATAATGCTCTATGGGCCTATCGAACTGCTTTTAAGACATCATTAGGAATGACTCATTATTGCTAGTCTTCAAAAAGGCGTGTCATTTGTCCCTTGAGTTAGAGAATAAAGCTAACTGGGCTTTGAAACAATTAAATTTGGATTTTAAAGAAACCAGTGAGAGAAGGATGTTACAGCTTGATGAGCCTGAAGAGTTGAGGTTATTTTCATACGAGAATGATAAGATGTATAAAGAAAAGACTAAGAGATTGCATGACAACCATATACAACCTCGTAAGTTCTAAGAAGGTCAGAAAGTGTTGTTGTTTAATTCAAGGTTAAGGTTATTTCCAGGAAAGCTCAAATCCTAATGGAAAGGACCTTATGCCATCCACAAAGTTTATCCATATGGAGCTGTAAAATTGTATGACAATAATAGACGTATATTTAAAGTTAATGATCAACATCTCAAACACTATTGGGATGACGAAATTGAGCGAATTGAAACCTTGTTCAATTTAATAGACCCTTAATTTTTAATATTTTTATTTTTAATAAATGTCATACTTAGAAATTATTTTTCTTGAATTAGTACATTAAATTAAATCTGTTTAAGGAGATTAGAACTTAAGCGAGACCATTTGTGACCCCTCCAACCTTTTCTGGGATATTAATTTAATGTAATTTTCTCAGAAGAAATTTTCTAAGTAATCTGAAAGAAATTTTTAATTTTAATTTAATTAGGCAAATTTTAGTTTATTTGTTAATACTTAACAAGAGGGCTAATTTGGTCGAAGGACTAATTAGTTTATTTTTATATTCAGTTTAATTTTTTCAGTACAAGAAATAATTGCAGTTTGGGCTTGAGGCCAAGAACAATGAAGAGGAGGAAATTACCCATCATTATTGTCCCAAGGGTTCCCCAAAACCCTAATTTTTTTGCCATTTCCCTTCCCTCTTTACCATGCCACCGAATCATCTTTTGTGGCTAAATTTTTTGCTACAAATTCACCTTAATTTACTACTATATAAAACCCTCTCTACCATCCTATTTTTCATACCATTTAAGCAATTAGCTTAAACCTTAGCCATCTATTTTTCTTCTCTTTGGAAATCTTTCTTTTCCTTTTTGTCACAATTAGGGAACCCTTGCTAATCTTTAAAACCCCACTTTCAGCTGTGTACTTGTGCCCCTTTGAATCAAGAGTACTCAACGAAATCAACTTTCTATTTACTTCTGGTACATGTTGTACGCCACTAAGTGTTCTGACGACTCTATTGAACATCTTAATTTTGATCGTTCCAATACCTGCGATTTTACATGAATCATTATTTCCCATCAAAAGAACACCTTCAGACACCATTTCATATGTTGTAAACCGATCCCAATTGGGACTCCTATGGAAGGTGCAACCAGAATCAAGAATCCACTTCTTCCTCATTTTAGGGTTGTTGGAAAAAGCAACTAGGAGTTCACCATCGCTGTAGTCATCTACAACATCAGCTGCATCGGATTGTTCTGGTTGTTTTCCCTTTTGATTCATCGCCTCCCTTTTGATCTTATTTTGTAGCTTATAGCACTCAGACTTAATGTGCCTCTCTTCTTACAGAAGTTACAAGTTTTACTTCTGTTTGAACATCTCGATCTACTCTTAAATTTACTGTGATAATTTTGTTCCTGTGTCCTCCCACAATTATCATCAGCATTTTGTTCTTGTCTCCCACGAACACAAGATGCTTCATCTTATCATACGATGTTAAGGAAGCATACATTTCATCAACTGTGAGAGATTCACAACTATACAAAATTGTATCTCTAAAGGTTGAATAAGATAAGGGCAACGAGCAACGTAAAATTAACCCTAAATCTTCTTTAATACTAAACTCCATGGCCTCTAGGTCTGAGAGAAGTTCTTTAAACACAATTAAGTGTTCATGCACAAACGTACCTTCCTCCAAACAATGAGGATAAATATGCCACTTCATATGCAACTTGCTAGTTAGGGTTTTTGACATGCATAGCTGCCGCAGCTTTGCCCGTAATGTAGCAACGGTCTTCTTCTTCATCAGATTTTGTAGAATTTCATTCAACAAATGCATATGTAATTGTGTTAAATACTTTCAATCTTTATGCTTCTTGTCTTCCTTCGTCAATGTCAAAGGCATCTTATCTACCCCTAGCAAGGCATCCTTCAAATTTGTCTATGCAAGAACTATTGTAAACTCTAATTTATATAGGTTTTTTAGTAGTTTATGACACCTTTTTACTTAAAAATAATAGTAATCCTGAGTATTTGATTAATACTTAGGTGAATTTTATTTATATTTCAATAATGAGCATGATTTAATAGAGAATGTGATTTTATGCTATTTTGTATTGAATTTGTACATAACTTAATTATTTTATGTTACATATTGAACTTGATAATTTTTTTAATGCAGCTGGACTAAGGAAATTATGCATGATTTTTTTAAAAATTAAATTTTCATGGACATGCCCAGTTTCTCTCTAATGGACGTCAAACACATGCAAAATGGGTCAAGAAAAGTTGATTTGATCAAATTAAAGAAGGGTCAATTAATACACAAGTTTGGTAAATAATTGATGGACAAGAGGAACAAGACCAATCTGAAAAAGGCATGTGGACTACTCAAAAATTCACTTTTTGGAGATTTATTGAAGGTCCCTATATTTGCAAATAAATAAGAAATAGTACACCAAATTTTCTCAAGAAACCGTTCACCCCTTGCTTGATTCAAGCATGATTTCATGCATGAATCAAGCAACCAAACAACTCCCTTTTCCACAATTTATTGTTAGCTATGAGAAGGAGAAACCTAAGGGAGTCATCATGTTATTTTTAGTAAACACGCCTACCATCCTTCAGTATAATTACCCATCTCCATTCCTCACTTCAATCATCCCTTAATCATCCCTCATTTCATACTTATTTTTTATTTTTCATTTCATTCTTCCACTATTTCCTTTCTTCCCATGCGTAAGCATCTATAATCCCCTTCTCCTTTAACCAAAAAGACCTTAAGAAGATACTCTCTTGGCCAACTACATGGAGAAGTAACTTGCAAAGGAGCAACATGATGATTGGAGGAAGCCACTTCGATCAGATTCTACAGAATTATAGAAACAATAAGAGTTTATCCTTCCTTATCCTTATTTACTTTTAATTATATTTGTAATTTATTTTGTTATCTTGTCATCAACGATGGTAGCTTAAATTTTTTTAGCTAGAATGGTTGCATTATTTAATAAATTTCATTTAAATTTTTTTTATGATGTTTTATGCCTTAATCGTTCATGTTTTCAATTAAATTCAAGTATGTATTTCATTCATAAGTGATTGAATGCATTAGAATTAGTTGAGCAATCCTAACCAGATAACAGCTAATGGACGCAATAATTGAAAAGTGCATGCTTAATTTAGATCCTAACTCGACTAAATTGAAGGTTCATAATAACTTGAAAGAGTTCTATTATCTTGCATAGTTTTTAGGTTTATGTGATTAAAAAGTTTTAAACCTAACCCTTCCTTATTACTTCACATGAATTCTAAGAAACCCTTAGTTGAATATGATCAGTAAAATGCATGTTTTTCTAGGTAGAAGATTCCAAAATGACTTAATTTTGGTTTCAATCTCACGAAAGATCGAGTGGCTTTGGATTATTTTTTCGGAACATTGTAAGCATGATGAAAATGAACTAAGTTGAATAATGTGACTATTCTAGCCTATTCATGGTATTATTGTTGGAATCTTGTGAATTCTGCTGTTACGTCCATCTCATCCATTTTATTCATTCATCATACTTACATTAATTTGTATTAGGGATTATTTTGCATTTAGTTATTTATTTTTACATCACACCACTAAAAAATTATTATGTTTTTTTACCATATAGTTAACTTTAATTTTACAATTAATTGATTAACATACATAGCCATCATGGAGACGATAATTCTTTTACTTACTTATTACTTGATAACGACTGTGTACATTTGCACAAACCACGTGTTACAACTGCTTGAATCTTTATCTGCCACAACGAGAATTTGGTGTTGCAATCCAACAACGAAATATATTACTTCATTGTCGTCATTACTATGATTGAAATAAGTAACCTAAAAAAGTTCTGATACCAATTTGTTAAAAACTGATCATTGATAATAGCAACGTAGAAAGATAGCGAAGAAAAAGAAATAAAAAAATAGAACACATAGATTTTACGTGGAAACCCTTTTGGGAAAAAAACCATAGAAAGAGGAGGAGAAAATTCACTAATGTTGAATTCAAATGATACAAGAGGAGTTTCAACTACATCTATTTATAGGTTGAAAAAGCCTAATTCTAATTGATGTAAAATATATTATGCTAATAAATGCTAAATATATTATACTAATAAATACTAAATCTTCTAGCAAAAATATACTTTGTTTAACTTGACTTGCATGCAGTCTCTTAGAATTTGGGTTACACAACTCTAACAATAACAAATTATAGATTATCTTTCTATAGTGTGAGTTGCAATGTCAGATCTATGGTCAATATCTTGAGGTTTTTTTCATGTAAAGGATCACCATATCGGCAAGTATAGAGCAAATGGCTTATGTTATTCCTTATTATGAGTGAATAATGAACAAAATAATAAGTAAGAATTGAGGAAGAGAACAACCCAAGAAAGGTTAGAAACTCAAATTTATAATAAGGAAATGTCTTACAAATTTTTTTCTTGAAAGAACTTGGTGTGTTCTGGCATGGAGTGATAGCCTTTATATTAAGAAATCCTACAAGCTAAAAGATGAAATGGTCATTATTTCAATGAATTGTGATTTACAAGTTAAAAGATGAAATGGTCACTATTTCAAGCTAAAAGACAATAAAATAAGTTGCCACTAATGTAACCACCCTCGCCCGTATTCAACGGCGGAACAGGCTTCGAGGTGCTACAGGACTTAAACTCAACCAATCATGTAAAAATCGAGCTGTAAAATTTTTGATCAATTTAAAACTTTTTCACTTTACAAGCATACTATCCCCTAAACGGGCTTACAAGGCCCAAAACATACATTCAAGATGGTCCGGGACCAAATAGGGGACACTCGAGCACTCAAGAAGCAATCTTCAAAAATTGGTAACAAGCATGTCACACGCCATGTGACTACACCACACGCCTGTGTGAACCTCCAACATGGCCGTGCCAATAGCCCATGGAGCAATCTATCCAAACACACACGGCCAGGGAGCACGCTCGTGTATGCTGCCCGTGCTAAACTCCTAAACTTAAAGATTTCATGCAACATAATACAGGGGACACACGGTTGCACAACTCGCCCATGGGGGCAAACCGTGTGTCATACACGGTTTAGACACACGAGCATATGTTTACCCGTGTGGACGATTGCAAGGCTATTTTCCAAGCCAATTGTCACCCTCACGACACATGCACACATATTATCCAATAATATACAACTTGGCATAAATAAGCTCTTAAACATTTACAAACGTGTTATGCTCATGTCAATTTCTTATGCAACAAATATCATAGAATTTACTCACATCATTACCACAATATTGTCATGACCATCACTAAGCATGCATAATCATATCCTTAAACCATTCATGTGGTAATATTAACTATTTACCAATATCTTAGTCATGCATCGGTTACTTACTCATCAATGAATCTCAATTCAATCTCTAGATATACATGCTATAAGGCACATTGCAAGAGATAATAACATACAAGCATAAGAATAATCATATAGGTCCACAACATTATTAGCCGACATAGGCTAATTTACAAGAATACATACGACCTTAACCATAAGCCAATGCCTTTGGCTAAATCATAATATCATGTACTCAACATTACAACCCTATACATGCCATAGACTCGGAAACACTTGGATTTACTTACGCCGATAGCGTGAACTCGACAGTGTGATAATATCTCTGACGGCCTCCAACCCGAGCTAACTTGGTAACCTTAGAGAATATAGGAAAGAAAGGGGGAGTAAGCTTTATGCTTAGTAAGTTCATATGAAAACAATAAGCAACTCATTAACATGTTTTATCAATGTTTACAACATATTTCCAAGTTCATGACAAGTTGTCTTCCTGCACAATAGTCACTAAATTGTTTATATCTGGAGGTACGAAACTCAAAATTAAGTTCCGTTAATTTTACTTGAAACCACACTCATGTACCTTTCTACCATAAAAGTTCCAGAATTTTTAGTTTTTCCAATTAATACAGTTTATTCCTCAAAGTTACCCCTGATTCACTGTCTGATAGTTCCGACTCTTCTGTATTAAAGTTCGATTATCTCATAGATCAGAACTTGGATAATGTTCTCGTCTATTTCTATTGAAACTAAACTCACTGAGGATTCTAAAAATATAAATTACAACTCATAAATATTTTTGTACAAATTTTAATGATTTTATAAAAATAGAATAGGGGATTTCAGAGTCATTCTGACTCTGTTTTGCCCAACTTCAAATATCTCACGATAGGCAATTCTTTTGCTTTCAGGGTCTCTTTTATGAGAAACTAGACTCATTAATATTTAATTCCATAATTTATTTAGCCTCTAACTCACTTTCTACTATTTTTAGTGTAATTTCAAAATTACACTACTGCAGTAACTCAAATCTGCCAAGGTTAATTTACTCATTCATGATCATTGTTCACTAAATCAATAAAATATCATTTCATTTATCATGGCAAGAACACATAGCTATGCAACATAAGCATGGACCCATAATCTTAATGTCAACAAGAATCAAAGACTTATTCCAATCATGCCATTCTCATTACATTCGCCAAATGTTATATACATCATAGATTATCACATATCATTAAACAATTATACTTACTCACTGAACACTTTCCGTACATCAATTATACACATACTTAATGATGCCAATCATAGTATACAGTACCATTTTATTTCACCTGCATGTTCACTTAGCATACAGTACAATTAGTCTAATCCTATTGAGCAAATTTTGAAATATAACCAGATAAGCAAAGGTTAGCACATAAGTGCCATACGGAAGTGGCAGAGCCATATCAAATAGGTAGCCGAAGCTACTAATAGATAGGTAGCCGAAGTTACAAAACAGAAGGGTAGCTGGAGGTACTATTGGAAACAGAATAGAAGTTACCATGGGCCTACTCACACAAGTGTCAACTGTCCGCAACACATGCTAGACCACCCATCACTCGGGAACTATATCAGACAGAATCATCAGACCCTCTAGTGACATGTCACTTATATCTATGTCTATTCTTACTTGCTCAACTGGGATTTACAGTCGATATAACATTTCCTAATATCACTAGTTTCAGAAGCACATACAGTGACCAATCGGAATTTACAGTTAATACAACTTTCCATATATAGTAACCATATAATATATGCAATAATAATAAGGAATATAATTCAAGCATAAATTTTGCATTATTGATACCATATGAAATTACTTGTTCCAATGGAATATCATATTCCATCAAATTCCCAATGCATTCCATCATCACATAACTGTTTTCAACACTTGGCATCACTTTCCCGTATACAATATTTCCAACATAAAATTTAATACCATCGTAGTAAGATAATTTCCAAATATATTAGCAATAACATGAATATCATGCTTATTTAATCATACGAACTTACCTCGAAGGCAATTCCGGTAAATTACTCCATTTTAGTCCATAATCTCATACTTTCTGATTTAAGCCCAAATCTTGATTTTCTTGATCTAACATGATAAAGTTCACTCATTTAACCACTAAATTGATTAAAACAATCCAAATTCACAAATTTAGCAACTCACAACCATCATTATTGCACACATTAACAACTCAATTAACAACTTTGCATTATAACCTTTTTAAGGTGTTTTCGTGCAAATTTCTTTCACAAAGTTGTTTATTAGGCAACTACAACTCATATCTTCCATAAAAACACAGCAAACAACACATATATATTCATGGAAAAACCCTAGACTTTTAATCACTTTGCAAAATAGTCCCCTCTTTTGAAAGCTCATGTTTTGGGGGTTACAAAAATGTAAAATTCATCAAGAAAGGCATCTAAATCACTTACTTATTAGGGAAATATATTGCTGAAATTTCCAGCTCTCAAACCCCCATTTTGCTGCCATTTTCGTGGAAGAGATGGAGAAAAGAGAAATAAAAATGACAACTTTTTCTTTTTACCTTATTTTATTACCCAATATTCACCTAATACACCCAACTTTGACTTTTCAACCCTCTTTTTACCTCTTATGGCCGGCCACACATTTAGAAAGGGTCTAGTTGCCCTTTAAAGGCTTCAAATTTTAGTTCTCTAGTCTATTAACACATTTAGGCATCAAAACACAACTTTTACCTTTTACGCGATTTTGGCCCTTTATTGAAATTGGACTAGAAATCGCTAAAATTAACTTACCAAAATTTACATACACCTTTATAAACATAATATATCACATAAAATAATATCAAAATAATTTTCTCTGGCCTCAGAATAGTGGTTCTGAAACCACTGTTCCTACTAGGCCCAAAATCGGGCTGTTACAACTAAAACACAAAAATACACTATAATATAATTGTAACACCTCTTACCCAAGTCTGACGCCTGGACGGAGTACAAGGCATTACTCCCCCCTTTAGGGATTTTCCTCCCCGAAAATCTTACGAGAAAAAGGTTGCTCTCAACTTTCATGAGTCACTTATATCTTTTTCTCACATTTTACAAAACAACTCAGCTTAAGCTCATACTCAGGATTTCTGTAACCTTTCCCCAATTACCATATGAGTCTCAGCTCAATTCAAAATATTGAAAACTGACATTCTAAGGATTATAAGCTTAGAAGCATAACTCATCCAAATCCATCTAACAATACCTCTGTATATAACAAAATAGTCATGTAGACTACTATCATCAATCCAATATGGTATCTCTTATTTATCCAGAGAAGAGAGGCATCCTGATACGATATTCATACTAGTACTTTTTCATTTTCTTTTTAATGTCATCGCTGACAATATTATCTCAAATACATTTGATATTCATCTTTTCCCTGTCACCAACTCAATACCCTTTGAAAGAGCAGACAAGATGCTACTGTGAATTCTGTACTCAATTTTTTATATAACCCGGAATTTCTCAGTACTCAGATTTTACTCGAAAATAATAACGAAAACCAAAAATCAGATCCTCGCTAAAGTTCCAAGTCAAAAGTCAAAATCATACTATACTAGCCTAATTTATCATTTATAGCTACATCTCTATGCTCAGGCCATCCACTATTTAGAAACTTTACTAACATGAATCAAATGATTCCAATTTTATAGATATAGTCTCTTTATCAATCAAGACAACTTCACTTATAATGACAATTCTCAAATAAGAGAAATCCAACTAATATGTCTTTGTATCATGCTTTCAAGGATAGAATTTCTTCATTTCAGGTTGCACGTCTATTTAACCGCAATTCCACAACATTATTCTTGGACCAGAGAATAAACTTAATGCACATAACTCAATTTACCTTTACCAATAATAGCTCTTTACCCAAAGATTAGAGAAATCCAGATACTAGAATTTTCACACTTCTATAATTGAACCAGAAACATAATCGTAACAGATTCCAATATCGCAAATCAAAGATTACTCGTAAAGATAAGCCATGCTCGATGATTCTCGAAACAAGAAAAAGAGAAAAACCTATGACAGCCTTAAAACGACCCTAGTCGGAATGTGGTTTCGGGACCACAAAATTGAGGCACAAAAATAATTTAATAATTATTTTGATGCCTATTGTATGTGTAAATTCATGTGTGATATCTTAGGTGCTTTAATTTAGCATTATAATTGTGAATTTCACCTAAAAGGGCTAAATTATGAACTTTGAAAATATGCTAGACAAATGTGTGATGACTTATTAATGCATGCATGAGAAATAGTGGATTTGCATGTCAATTTGCCCACTTTTACGATAGTGGACAGTAATGATGAGGTTTTTGGCATTTTGTGATTTGTAATTTAGTAGTAATAATAATAATAATAATAATAGAAATTAGTAATTGGTTATCATAAAATAAAAGCTATTATAGTCTCATGAAATAAAAGATAAATTAATTAATAATAGTGGTGATAAAAACAAAGTTGTTTATTTGTTCTTCCTCCATTGCCAAAACTAAGGCAAAGAAAGGAGAGGATTCAAGCTAGGCATTCGGTCATTTTAGGCTTGATTAAGGTATGTTTCCATGTGAATTTTGTTGTAATTTTGGTGAAATTAAGTTCCTCATAAAGCTATGGATTGAAACCACACATGAATTTTTGATTTTCTTTATGAAATATACATTCGGTCATGGCCTTAAATGGTCAAGTTGATTTAGTTTTGTTGTTCATGAGTTCCTTGTAATTCTATCTTAATTCCCCAAAATGCATTCCTTGATTTGGTGGTGGTTTCATACTTGGTTTTGGAGGAGAGGTCACAAATTGGAAATTTTGATGGAAAATGTTAGTATATGTAGAATGAAGTGCCGAATACCCTTGTAGATGAGCATATTTGTAGGTGAAAATAAAAGAATAAGAAGCTAAGGCATTCGGCCATGACCATGATGAGCTTAGCTTGTTGTTGATTGATGTTGTGTACCAAGGAATAAATATACATGAATCTAGATTAGTTAAATCTTGTTATGAGTAACTAACAAGAGCTAATTGCTTTCGGTTAATGTGGTGAAGTAGGAAATTGTGGTATTGATGCATGTATTACCGAATCAAAAGCTTAAGTGATAAATTGATTATGCAATTAGGTAGGTTGTTGCTTTCGGCCATGAATTCAATTTGTTATTTGAATTGGAAGATAGGTGTTGCATATTAGAACGAACTGATAATGAGCATAGGTTAGATAAATTTAGTTATAAATGAGTAATTTGAGTAAGTGATATTTGGCTAACACAACAGTATAAGGAAATTATTTTTTTTAAGCTTGGAATTTTGGGTGTTTTAAGCTATAATGTGCATTTGTGAGTCTAAGGAATGCCGTTAGGCTATAAAATGTTAAAATATGCAATTGGTGATACATATTTTAGTAACATGAGTTAGTTGAACATTGCTTATAAGTTAGTTTAGTATTCGGCTATGGGAAATTATACATGAAATTTAGTATGTTTTATTTTTGATGATTTGGCTAATTGAGTTTTAATATGGAGCTTAGAGAAAGGTGCTAAAGATGAACTCCATAACAATATGAGATTTGGCCATCTTAAGAAATGTGATTATATTTTTGAATGAGGTGTTCGGTTATGCATGAGTTGTGCTTAGGTTGTCTAAAATGCTTTGTATGATGTTTGGTCTTAAGAAAATTTAGAAATAAGAAAACTCAATGCTCCATACTTAATACATGCTTGTACAATTGTTTAATATGGTCTTGGTGCTTTTGAAGTATAATATTAACTAGATTATTAAATAAAAATGCCGAATGTGTACAAGGACTACTACATTACTACTTGATCAAATGTATTAATAAAACATGATTAATTAGCTACCCATTGAGACATATGTATATTCAGCTATAAGGTTTATGTATAGGGTAGTGCTACTTGGTGTCAATGAACTTAAAAATGTTTATAAGGACTAGTTGAATTAAATGGTGAAACCGAATGTGATGTGTGTGTATTTATAAATTGGTCTATTCGGTCATTTAGGTAATGTGACCTTGAGTATAGATTAGCTTGAAATGAAAATTCTATGTATACAATTATAGAAGTATACATTCGGCCCAATTGGACCTTTATGATGTGGAAATAATGGTTAACCATGCTTAGGACCAAGGATGTATTCAATTAAGAATATTAATATGTATTAAGGTAAACATGTATGATGGAATGAATATGAATTATGTATATATATGTTAAGGTCAATAACTTCTCTAAATGATGCCATATATGATGTTATGTTTTAAATATGTGAATAAGAACTTTAAAGAGTGAATTTGTATAAATCTGCTTGGTACAGCAGCAGTAACGTGTTTTGGAAAAATCACCATAAATTGTGGGAGCTGAATTAGAGGCTGAATAAATTATGTAATTTAAGCTTAATGAGTCTAGTTTCTTATAAAAGAAACTTATAAGCAAAGGAATTGTCGATAAAGAGATATTTAAAGTAGTGTGAGACAGTGTTAGATTGACTCCGAAATCCTCTGTTCTATTTTTAGAAAATCATTATAAATTGTAAAAAAATATCCACAAGATGTAATTTATATGCTTAGAATCCTTAATGAGTCTATTTTCAAGAGAGATATACAAGAAAATTATCCGAGACCTGAACTAAGAGATAATTGAACTTTAGTACAGAAGGGTCGGAACACAGTGAATCAGGGGTAACTTTGAGGATTAAACTGTATTAATTGGTCAATTCAAAAATTCTGGAAATTTTATGGTAGAAAGGTACATGAGTCTAGTTTCAGGAAAAATTTACGGAACTTGATTTGGAGTTTCGTAGCTCCAGTTATGAATAATTTAGTGAATGTTGCTTAGGAAGTCAGCTTGTAGTGACTTGTGATATATATGTGATTGGCCGAATGTGTGTGTATGTGTGTGTGGCAAAGGATGTATATATGTGTTTCTTATTTTGATTGTAAGTGAAATGATCAAGTGAGATATTTGAATAAGGATTAATAAAATTGAATTATTTAATTTAGCTCAAGAGCATAGAGGGACAAGTTCGGATAAAGGGAAAGCTAAAGTGGTTGAATAGCTGACTTATTGTTGCTCGGAAAAGTTCGAGGTAAGTTTTGAGTAATTGAATTTGGTATTTAATTTAAAATGCCATGATAGACATGTATGAAAAATGAACGATGTCCCATTGAGAAAGAAACCTTATACATGTTTGTTATGTAGCCGAATGGCTCATAGAGAAAGAAACTGAAATTGAGATTTGAAATGTATTGCTTATGTATGTTTGCTTATTGGGCCGAAAGTCTAGAAAAACAAAAGAAGTATACATGTATGAGTTTTGAATGATATTTACGACATAAAGTGAGGAGCATGTTATACGTTTGTATGCGAATGAATTGATTGAATTACAAATGTGATCTTGCTATGCGAATGTGGCAACATGTGAATACATATGCGTGTGATTCAGTGATGTGAATCCGGGATTAAAGACCCAATGACTATATGTGGAGACTATGTCCAGGTTAAGACCCGAAGGCTATATGCGGAGATCATGTCCGGGTAAAGGCCCGATGGCTATGTGCGGAGATTATATCCGGGATTAAGATCCGCTGGCTTTGTGTGGAGATTTTATCCGAGCTAAAGGTCTCGATGATGATGTGAGTAAAGTCTAAGACTAAAAGACTTCATGGTAACGATTGCTAATGAATGCACTTAAGGCGTTAAGTTATATAGGTATGTACCCTAAGCTTATATGCAAGCTTGTTTTGGACCAAATCATAAGGTCATTATACGATTGCATATGCGAGTATGAAATGAGACTATTAATATGGTATAGTACAATTGATCAATGCGAAATGTTATGTGAAATTATGTATATTCGGTTAAGGGTGACATACCCAAAGAAGAGGGAAATAGAAAAAAATGCGAAAAACTATGTTATAATTTGATTTTTATCTGTTGTCATTGCTTAAAACTTACTAAGCATTGTAATGCTTACTCTGTTTACTTTGTTTCCTCTATTTTATAGATCTTTTTTTTTTGGAAGCTACGGACTCGGGGATTGAAGCTTTAATCACCTACACTATCGTCGTTATTTTGGTACATTTGTTAGTTATTTTGGAACAATGGCATGTATAGGCTAATCTCCTTTTGTTGAACCGAATTACATTTTGAGTTGTAATTATTCTAGCCATGTGAAAATGGCTTGCTTAATCTCTAAGTCGAGTATATGTTTTGTTGGAAATATTATGCGACTTGTTACTTTGATGCATGGGTTATATGATGTGATGATGGTATGCTTAATACCTGGAAATTTGATTTCACCTATTGGTAGGTAGTTGCATTGCAACTTTGATAGTACTCCTATAGTAAATATACGTGATATGGTTGCATTAGTCGAATTACCTCGAAAGTTGGATTGTTCGGATCTAGAAATTAAAGTTGATCGCTAATCGTAATTGATGTTTAACCGAAACTATGTCTTGTATGTATCTATGAACCTCAGTAGGTTGTATTTAGTTATGTAATATCTTAATACCCTATCCCGGCGACGGACAGGGGTATAGGGTGTTACAAAACCACTATAAGAAATTCCAAGATATAGGACTATACCAAAAATCTGAGAATATAATCTAGAAGAAAATGATAAAGATGATCCAGAAAATCCCTCAAAGAGAACCAAAAGGAAACTACTGTCTGTACGCTCTAAAATTCCTCATAACAAAGATAATATAATTCCCGCATATTTATAAACCATAATCAATAGAACATCAGAATAACCAAGCATAAATTTTTACTACCAACTTTATTCAAATATATTAGAATAGAAATCTGAAGAGATGGGGAAATGTCGATCATAACTAAGTGGACCACTAGAGCTTTTCATCTAATATCACAGTCACTAGCATCCTCATACGATAGAATTCCCACTCAAAAGGGATAAACATACGCATTCTCCAGAATAGAGGAAAACATAGAATACTCAGAAGAGAAGATAGCCATAACTTTTGTTTAATTGAATCCGTCATACTCAGACATCCGTGCAAGTCTGACATTATTCCTCTAACTAATTCTATCTTCACTAATCCCATACTATTCCATTATTGTACTCTTTAGTTTCACTTTTGCAAGCTCATGCAACATATCTCTTGAAAATCTCATCGTATAACTCTATTCTGGTAAGGGGGCGAAGATTGTAAAGCCTCTAAACTTTTGACTCTCAAGCAAATACATATTCAACAACAACATAGCATTACACACATTAATTCAAACATTTCAAATTTCCAACTTGTTACGAACACATTTTCACATATCTCAGTAGTGCATGCAACTTTTATTTCATGTGAATATTAGCAAAACATAAGTGAATTTATCACAATTCAAACTTCATTTCTTTTTTTTTTTTACCCAAATTACCATTAATGTCTTATCAAGTTCCCATATTTAGTCTTGATCACTTGTCAATATTTATCAAATTAGAGAACGTCTTACGGTTTTGAGTACATCGCTTACTTGATGCCATAGTCCAACTGTAGTCTTATACTAGCTCTGTTTGCCCGTGCTGATGCCTATCCTAGATAGGTCTTACACTAGCACTCACTGGGCTGTACCGATGCCTATCCTAGATAGGTCTTACACTTAGCACAAGTCGAGCCAATGCCATGTCCCAGACAGGTCTTACACTAGCTCATCTATCTCGATGATGATGCCTGTCCCAAACAGGTCGTACACTTGCACCTACGAGGCCGATGCATGTCCTAGACATGTCTTACACTGGCGCACATATCTCATGTATTGCCATGGTCCAACCATGGTCTTTTCCGTCAATTCATTAGTGAACGATTGTACTCATTCCCTGCGTTCCACCCAATTTGATGTTTCATTACAACTTTCATACTATTGTAACATTTATGATTCTGTAACTGAGATTATAAAACATAACATTACGACATCTTGACTTCATTAGTCTGGACATAAATATCAACCTCATGTATATACTGATTACTAATCATGAAATAAAAGCATTTATTCATACATTCTGTCATTTCAAACAAATTTTCTCCTTATAGTTACTAAGCCAAATGAGTTAGGTACGAATTATCATGTAAATACTGACATGCATGAAACAGCTTATCACAACTTAACTTTAATTTCATTCCATGTTTCCACATTCTTTGACTCATGAATATCACATAATGAATACTAGTTCATGTAAAAAGAATCATGAATTTCTTTTCATACCTTTCCCATTTTCAGCATATCACAAGCATGATTCATTAATCTCAACTTTACTCTTATCTCTATCAAGATTTGCTCGGTTGGAACTCATTCCTGTCTTAACCAACAGTTTTGTTAGGGCCGGGAGATATCACACTATCACGAGTAATACTATGGCATGTATAGCTAGACTCTCTCAAGCTAGGTTAGTCTGAGAATCAACTAAACCATGCTCTAATACCACTAAATATAACACCCCTCACCCGTATTTAACGCCGGAACAAGCTTCGAGGTGCTACAGGACTTAAACTCAACCAATCATGTAAACATCGAGCCGTAAAATTTTTGATCAATTTAAAACTTTTCACTTTACAAGCATACTACCCCCTAAACAGGCTTACGAGGCCCAAAACATACATTCAAGATGGTCCAGGACCAAATCGGGTACACTCAAGCACTCAAGAAGCAATCTTTAAAAATTGCTAACAAGCACGTCACACGCCCATGTGACTACACCACACGCCCGTGTGAACCTCCAACATGGCCGTGCCAACAGCCCGTGGAGCAATCTGTCCAAACACACACGGCCAAGGAGCACGCCCATGTGTGCTGCCCGTGCTAAACTCCTAAACTTAAAGATGTCATGCAACATAATGCAGGGGACACACGGTTGCACAACTCGCCCATGAGGGCAGACCGTGTGTCACACATGGTTTAGACACACGGGCGTATGTCTACCCGTGTGGACGATTACAAGGCTATTTTTCAAGCCAATTGTCGCCCTCACGACACATGCACACATATTATCCAATAATATACAACTTGGCATAAATAAGCTCTTAAACATTTACAAACGTGTTATGCTCATGTCAATTTCTTATGCAACAAATATCATAGAATTTACTCACATCATTACCACAATATTGTCATGACCATCACTAAGCATGCATAATCATATCCATAAACCATTCATGTAACACCCTTTACCCGAAACCGTCGCCAGAATCGAGTAATGGGTGTTACTAGACTTACCGGAGTTTGGATTCATTTTTCAATCAAATTAATGAAATATTACTCTTCCCTAGGGTTTTCTATGGTAATACTAACCCTTTGGATGGTTAGGATTCGAATCCTATTGCATTGGAAGCTCGAAAAATTTTTCACTTTTAAAACAACGTCACACGCCCGTGTGACACAAGGCATGGCCGTGTGATAAGGCCGTGTGGCCCTCACACGCCTATGTCTAAAGGCCGTGGAACATTCTAACTTACTCGACACGGCCACAAACTATATCACACGCCCGTGGGAACAGGCCGTGTACTTTCACACGCTCGTGGGGTTGGCTCGTGGCTCGACCACGGCCCAGGCACGCCCGTGCCTCTACCCCGTAGAGTATTCTGTCAAATCCCACACGGCCGAGACACACGCCCGTGTGCCCTGCCATGCAGGCCGTGTCCGGCTATTTACCAAGCCTTAACCTCCCTAAGACATCATCACAACTATATTTCATTCATATTAACCAATTCTAATGACATACATTCGAAGACTACATTCATACCTCATTTACAAAACGAGTTACATATATTCATCCTTTTCATTCTAACCGCTAAATAACATTTGTACAAAAACTAGCCAACTATACATGCCAATCTCAAATTATCAAACCATAGCACATACTCAACGGTAGCTTGATAGTGTGAGACGAGCCTCCTTGGTTCACAAATTCCAAAATGCTCTTCACTTGATAATCTAAAGGAAAAAGGAAAGAAAAGGGGAGTAAGCTACAAGTAGCTTAGTAAGACATAAGCAAATCAATAGCCAAATGCACAATAATTAACCAAGATGTTGGTTCTAACATAACAGAGGTGCAATATTGGTATGCTTACTCATGCATAATCTTACCAAAATATCCAAACATAGACATTTACAATTATTTTGTATTCAACTGATTTCTAATTCTCAACCTGCACAATTACTTCACATATTCAAGTTAATTTCCCCGTTGAACCTTCAAAACAGAGATGGATATACAGAGGTTAGCACCAAAATGCTTCACAGATATATGGCCGAATCCAATCATAGAAATATGGCGTAAGCCAACAGAGTATGTAGCCGAAGCTACCAGAATATGTAGCCATAGCTACCTCAGATCACAGATACACAGACGTAATCCACGGGTCTGCTCACATAAGCTGACAGGTGACTGCAACACATGCTAGTACACCCAGCACCCGGGATACGGAATCAGACAGATTCAGAGCCCTCAAGTGACATGTCACACATATCGGAAAACATTCTTACAGTCCAACTGGGGTTTATCCAAATAATCACAATTACACATTTACTTAATTCAATATCATATTCACATATTTTCACATCGAAATCATCAAATAATTAACAATGATACAGATAAGCTATAATTTACTTATGACTTACCTCGATAACAAATCGACTAACTCGTGCTATTCTACTATCTTTTCCTTTCCTCGATTTTGATCACCCTCTCTTCTTTCTTGATCTAAATAAATGCATTTAACACATTTATGAATATTCTATCCAACACATTCATAAATCGAACTTGTTGGGCAAATGACCATTTTACCCCTAGTCTCGAAATTTCAATTTTACTTTATTTTCTTGCATTTTAAACTCAATTAGCTTCTTTTATCAATAAAATCATCCAAAATTCACTCACATTCATCTATTTATGAGCAACTTTTCTCTTTTCTTATTTTAGTCCCTTAGAGACGTTTTTATCAAAAACCACTTGTAAAAACACGTAAATAACACATCAATAATTCAAATACTACCAAAATTCATCAAATAACAACATTTCTCTAAAATGGGTAATTTTCAAACCCTAATTTCTTTTCAAATAAATAGCAAAATCATGAAATTCAAGCTTCAAGGGACTCAAAAATACGAAAATAATTGAAAACGGGGTTGAAATACACTTACAATTTGATTGACAAAGCTCAAAACCCCTTTAGCAATGGTGGAGAGAAAATTCGGTAGAAACATGAAAAGAAGATGAACATTTTCATTTTTTTTTCTCATCTTTTATGACAATTTTTATCAATTGGACAAAAATGCCCTTAGCCATGTTTCTTGAAAATTTCTCTAGAATTACCCTTTTGTGTCCATCCTATTAACTTATGGTATAATTGCAACATAAACACTCCTACATTCATATCACAATTCAATCAAGTCCCTATTTCATCTAATACTCATAATTTCCCCTATTTGCAATTTAGTCCATGTTTTCCAATTAATCACAAAAATAGTAAATTTTTAAACAATTTTCTCACAGAACTTAATCGATAAACCAATGCAGTATAAAATTCACAAAATTTAACTTATTCCTCTTGGATTGTGGTTACGAAACCACTGTTCCGATTAGGCCCTATTTCGGGCTGTCACAATTCATGTGGTAATATTAACTATTTACCAATATCTTAGTCATGCATCGGTTACTTACTCATCAATGAATCTCAATTCACTCTCTAGATATACATACTATAAGGCACATCGCAAGAGATAATAACATATAAGCATAAGAATAATCATATAGGTCCATAACATTATTAGCCGACATAGGCCAATTTACAAGTATACATACTACCTTAACCACAAGCCAATGCCTTTGGCTAAATCATAATATCATGTACTCAACATTACAACCCTATACATGCCATAGACTCGGAAACACTTGGATTTACTTACGCCGATAGCGTGAACTAGACAGTGTGATAATATCTCTGACGGCCTCCAACCCGAGCTAACCTGGTAACCCTAGAGAATATAGGAAAGAAAGGGAGAGTAAGTTATGCTTAGTAAGTTCATATGAAAACAATAAGCAACTCATTAACATGTTTTATCAATGTTTACAACATATTTCCAAGTTCATGACAAGTTGTCTTCCTGCACAACAGTCACTAAATTGTTTTTATCTGGAGGTATGAAACTCAAAATTAAGTTCCGTTAATTTTACTTGAAACCACACTCATGTACCTTTCTACCATAAAAGTTTCAGAATTTTTAGTTTTTCCAATTAATACAGTTTATTCCTCAAAGTTACCCCTGATTCACTGTCTGATAGTTCCGACTCTTCTGTATTAAAGTTCGATTATCTCATAGATCAGAACTTGGATAATGTTCTCGTCTATTTCTATTGAAACTAAACTCACTGAGGATTCTAAAAATATAAATTACAACTCATAAATATTTTTGTACAAATTTTAATGATTTTATAAAAATAGAATAGGGGATTTCAGAGTCATTCTGACTCTGTTTTGCCCAACTTCAAATATCTCACGATAGGCAATTCTTTTGCTTTCAGGGTCTCTTTTATGAGAAACTAGACTCATTAATATTTAATTCCATAATTTATTTAGCGTCTAACTTACTTTCTACTATTTTTAGTGTAATTTCAAAATTACACTACTGCAGTAACTCAAATCTGCCAAGGTTAATTTACTCATTCATGATCATTGTTCACTAAATCAATAAAATATCATTTCATTTATCATGGCAAGAACACATAGCTATGCAACATAAGCATGGACCCATAATCTAAATGTCAACAAGAATCAAAGACTTATTCCAATCATGCCATTCTCATTACATTCGCCAAATGTTATATACATCATAGATTATCACATATCATTAAACAATTATACTTACTCACTGAACACTTTCCGTACATCAATTATACACATACTGAATGATGCCAATCATAGTATACAGTACCATTTTATTTCACCTGCATGTTCACTTAGCATACAGTACAATTAGTCTAATCTCATTGAGCAAATTTTGAAATATAACCAGATAAGCAAAGGTTAGCACATAAGTGCCATACGAAAGTGGTAGAGCCATATCAAATAGGTAGCCGAAGCTACTAATAGATAGGTAGCCGAAGCTACAAAACAGAAGGGTAGCCAGAGCTACTATCGGGAATAGAACAGAAGTTACCACGGGTTGCTCACACAAGCTGACAGGTGCCCGCAACACATGCTAGACCACCCAGAACTCGGGAACTATATCAGACAGAATCATCAAGCCCTCTAGTGACATGTCACTTATATCTATGTCTATTCTTACTTGCTCAACCGGGATTTACAGTCGATATAACATTTCGTAATATCACTAGTTTTAGAAGCACATATAGTGACCAATCAGAATTTACAGTTAATACAACTTTCCATATATAGTTATCATGTAATATATGCAATAATAATAAGGAATATAATTCAAGCATAAATTTTGCATTATTGATACCAGACGAACTTACTTGTTCCAATGGAATATCATATTCCATCAAATTCCCAATGCATTCCATCATCACATAACTGTTTTCAACACTTGGCATCACTTTCCCACATACAATATTTCCAACATAAAATTTAATACCATCGTAGTAAGATAATTTCCAAATATATTAGCAGTAACATGAATATCATGCTTATTTAATCATATGAACTTACCTCGAAGGCAATTCCGGTAAATTACTCCATTTTAGTCCATAATCTCATACTTTCCGATTTAAGCCCAAATCTTGATTTTCTTGATCTAACATGATAAAATTCACTCATTTAATCACTAAATTGATTAAAACAATCCAAATTCACAAATTTAGCAACTCACAACCATCATTATTACACACATTAACAACTCAATTAACAACTTTGCATTATAACCTTTTTAAGGTGTTTTCATGCAAATTTCTTTCACAAAGTTGTTTATTAGGCAACTACAACTCATATTCTTCCATAAAAACTCAGTAAACAATACATATATATTCATTGCAAAACCCTAGACTCTTAATCACTTTGCAAAATAGTCCCCTCTTTTGAAAGCTCATGTTTTGGGGGTTACAAAAATGTAAAAATCATCAAGAAAGGCATCTAAATCACTTACTTATTAGGGAAATATATTGCTGAAATTTCCAGCCCTCAAACCCCCATTTTGCTTCCATTTTCATGGAAGAGATGAAGAAAAGAGAAATAAAAATGACGACTTTTTCTTTTTTACCTTATTTTATTACCCAATATTCACCTAATACACCTAATACACCCAACTTTGACTTTTCAACCCTCTTTTTACCTCTTATGGCCGGCCACACATTTAGAAAGGGTCTAATTGCCCTTTAAAGGCTTCAATTTTTAGTTCTCTAGCCTATTAACACATTTAGGTATCAAAACACAACTTTTACCTTTTACGCGATTTAGCCCTTTTTCGAAATTGGACTAGAAATCGCTAAAATTAACTTACCAAAATTTACATACACCTTTATAAACATAATATATCACATAAAATAATATCAAAATAATTTTCTCTGGCCTCAGAATAGTGGTTCCGAAACCACTGTTCCGACTAGGCCTAAAATCGGGCTGTTACAACTAAAACACAAAACTACACTATAATATAATTGTAACACCTCTTACCTAAGTCCGACGCCAGGATGGAGTACGAGGCATTACTGTACTTAACTTACTTGGACTTACGAATTCGGGCCTTAATGCTTGATCGAATTTAAAACTTTTTTTCAAACGCTCTCTTAATATCTATATCATGTGCCTACGAGGCCCAAAACATACGCCGGGAGTGGTTTGAAACCAATTAAGAAACTTTCGAGCTCTTCAAAAAATTTTGCTTAAGCAGGGCCACATGCCCGTGTGAGATGGGACACACCCGTGTGGGCTGGCCGTGTCATCATGCACGTCTATGTCCCTAGCCCATGCTGAGTTTATCTCTCAATTCTAACATACAGGTTTCAACACGGCTTGAGCACACGCCCGTGTCCTTATCCAGTGTACTACTTTGTTCTTGAACACTTTAAACTACCAGGGGTTCACACGGATAGGGCACACGCCCGTGTGCAACATTGACTTAACTATTTAAGATGCAGGCGGCACACGGTAGAGTTACACGCCCTTGGTATGGACCGTGTATCACACACAGCCTAGACACACGCCCATGTGCCTAGCCCGGTGGACAATAGAGGCTATTTTCCAAGCCTTTTTGCCACCCTGAAACATAATCAACCTCGTAAAACCATACATTATAAACATTTTCAGCTAATGCATCCAAATGCCATAATGCATGTCATTCTCTTCCATCATTACTCTACTTAAACAAGCAACTTACGCAATCATGAAATTCATCCACTTTGGATAAAATATAACTTAGACAATATTAGCCAATTTCAAAGGTCATTACAACAAGACTTGAGTAATATCAATAGCCAACACCTTTAGCTATCCAAAACGACACTTATCAAAATGAGTAATTTCCTATACATGCCATACATCAAATAACTAACTATACTATACCAAAATGAATGGCTTGATAGTGTGACTTTGAGCTCCGACTGTAATCGATCCCCAAGCTAATTCGACAAATCTATAAGGAATAAGGGAAAATAAAGGGATAAGCATTAAAATGCTTAGTAAGTTGCATAGAATAAGATAGCTTCATAAATCATAAAACATCACAAGAAAAGAATCGTGATATTTATATAATTTCTTACTCTTACACATAACTTTCTCAATCTTATAACCTACTCATTCTCATGATTTACTTACTCTCATGAATTGCTCTTTCTCATGACTTACTCATTCACATGTCTTGCTCATTTTCGTTTTTCTCGTAACTTATTCAAGTGTACCTAACGCTCATCATAAACCTTAGTCTTTCTTGTTAATTAATCAACTTGAATATTCTCTCTATTAATATGTTTAGAATATTGAAGGATACCTGTAAAGTCATTCTCATGGAAAGATACCAAAGCCATATCCCAGATATGGTCTTACATGGGATCACAAGTCGATGCCCAAGCCATATCCCAGAGATATGATCTTACACGGGGTCTCATGTAACACCCTGAATTTGGGCCTAGAAGTTTTAGGCCTTAAGCATGGGATCGGTTGAAGGTGGCTTATAATATTTTGTTGTGCATGAAATTTCATAAATGAAGGCTTGTTTCAATGATTGAGGGTCCTAAGAACTATTGGAGAAGTTCTAGGTTTAAACCTGGACTCTAGCAAAAATTTTGGTTTTAGGTAAATTAAACCCTAGGTGTAAGTAGGTAGCCTTAAGAATATTTTTGGTTGAAATTTGACACAAGGAGCCTAGTGGTGGAGTGGCTGTGGCGTCATTAGCAAGGGGGAGCAAGGAGTGTGGCGTCATGAGCAAGAGGGACTTGGGTTCAAATCCTCTTGCAAGTAAATATTTATATATTTTGCTATGTTGGGACGACAAGAGTTGGTGTTGAATTTAAACTCTGATGATGGGGGGATCCCACATCGGGAAGCTAACATAAGAGTGGTTACGAAGCTGGCTTTAAATAGGGAGAACCATAAGGGGAGTAAAGGTACCTTTCTTGGCTGATCCCTTTCGCTTTATAGCGGGCTCGTTTGGGTTGGGCGTCGACTAAAACTGCTCAGAGCGCGGATGAACTCCAGTCTCCTATCAGGTGTGTATTTCTCACTACTCTAGCGGTAGGACGGCTACTTCGGGCCGCGATGGGCTGAAAGGGGCCATGTGGGCCCAATAGGCCTACGGGCCCAATTGGATAAGTTGTTTGATTGTGTAGTAAATATTGGACTAGACTAGGTGAATCGCATATCTGTGGCTAGATTTGGGCTAAAAGGGTAACACGAGCGTGTGGGCCCATTTGGGCTGAGAATGGGTCCTAGGCCCATTCGCATTGTTATCTCTGTTTAAATACTTTAGTTTACCAAATTACTGAAATACCCTTGACTTTAAAATTACCAAAGTACCCCCGATTTACAGAATTATCGTTTTACCCTCGATTTACAAAATTATTGAAATACCCTTGATTTATAAAATTATTGAAATACCCTTAGTTTACAAAATTACTAAAATACCCTTATAGGGTAGAACTACTGTAATACCCCTGATTTGTAAAATTACCATTTTACCCCTGATTTGTAAAATTACCATTTTACCCTTGATTTATAAAATTACCATTCTACCCCTGATTTGTAAAATTATCGTTTTACCCCTGATTTGTAAAATTATCGTTTTACCCCTAATTTGTAAAATTACCATTTTGCCCCTAGGGTGTTAAATGACTGTTTTTGCCCTTATGGGCAAGTGACTGACTTGGACTGTGTGTTTGACGGATTTGATTGTGAATATATGTTAGTGATATGAATGACTTGACCGTGATTGTTTGATTCAAATATGGGCATGACATTCTGCATACATGACATGTTGCATGGGTTGGGATTTTGTATGGAGAAAGATCTGATCTGTTAGGATTGCATGGTTGCTTAACGACTATGGATCCACCGAAGGCTTAAGAGTCGTATATTCATACTGATTTGATAAGGTCACACGGGTTGCCCAAGACAACTGTGGACCGATTGATGGCTAGTTACCGATCATGTTACCGAAGGTTGTGTGCCGTTATTGTGGGCTTCGTGCCATTATTATGGGCTTTGTGCCATTACCAAAGTCTTTGTGCCAATATCACAGGCTTTGTGCTAATTATAGACATGTTACCAATGGCTTTGTGCCACACATTCAGTTAAGTGGCTTTGCCACGATATCTGATTCTGGTGGCTCTGCCACGATATACTGTTACTGGCAGCAATGCTGCAACTATGGTGTGTGGGCTGGGTGGGTCGAGTTATTCCCCACATGGTGTGTTGGCTAGTACGGGAGGTGCGTAGCGGTTGGGTGGGTCGAGTAGTCTCCCCACATATATTGGGCTTTACATTCATCCTGCATCATTCACATTCTGATTCTGATTTTGTTAATTGATACTGATACTGATTCTGATTCTGATTCTGATACTGACTTTGATTCTAATTTTGATTCTGATTTTGATTCTTATTCTGATTCTATTTCTGATAATGTTTTCTGATTCTGTAATGGGCTAAGGCCCATCTGGTGCAGTCTGTTATAATGGGCTAAGGCCCAATTGATACTGGAACTGTGGTAGGGTAAACTTTTTAATTCTTTTAAATGACTGACTGTTCGTATTTGCAGTAGGGGATTACACACTAAGTTTTCATAAACTCACCCCGTTTATTAACTTTTCAGATAATCCCCAGCCTTAGACAGATCGGAGCTGCGAGGGACTCAGAGAAGGCCACACACTACTTATGCTTTCTGTTTTGATTATTTACTCTCAAGTACTTTACCTTGGGTTTGGTTTGTAATAAGGCCTTTTATAATTTTTGGATTTTTATTTTAAGGTTTTTATTTATTTTGATTTATATCTGCTAGAGGTGAATCGCGGTTTTCCAAAATGTTAACTGTTTTCGAACACTACGTCTTCCGCAAATAACTAAATTAAGCTTTCGCAACAAAGAAAGTTTTAAAGGTAGTAATGTTTTTAAAAGGGATTAACTTTTAGTTGACCAAGTTTTGAAAATAAACAAACACAAGTTTTAGTTTGCAACAAGTTTCTTCAAGAAGGGTTTCTTTGAAAACATGGTTTTCGAACATGTGACACACCAGACTTGGCCGTAACATCTGGGCCGGGTTTTGGGTGTTACATTTAGTGGTATCAGAGTCAGGTTGCAACAACTCGGCTGTGGATTGGGTTTTCAACGTTTGAATTTTAGGAAATTAATTTCAAAAATGTTGTATTTCGAGGTATTTCTCATAAAAAGTGTGGCACACGGAGTCTTCGGCGCCGAATCCGTAAGTCTTCTGAATACTTTTGTCTGTTTAGAAATTGAAGTAAAGTGGATTCTTTAGATATTGGTTTGAATTTAAATTTGGTATTTATTTTATGTGGATGTAATTTGGTATTTATTTTATGTGGATGTAATGTTTGGATATAGAAATTATATATATGTGTGATAAATATGTGTCTGCTTCAATGAATAAATGTTGTATGTATGAGATGTTTCAAGTTCTAGTTGAAGTCTGATAGTGATAGTGGGATCAGAGTACGCAGCGGTAGCATAGTGGGGTAGATGTTACCCGACTATCTCGTTAGATGGAAATTTCAGGGATGAAATTTTTTTAAGGGAGGTAGAGTTGTAACACCCTGAATTTCGGCCTAGAAGTTTTGGGCCTTGAGCATGGGATCGGTTGAAGGTGGCTTATAATATTTTGTTGTGCATGAAATTTCATAAATGAAGGCTTGTTTCAATGATTGAGGGTCCTAAGAACTACTGGAGAAGTCCTAGGTTCAAACCTGGACTCTAGCAAAAATTTTGGTTTTAGGTAAATTAAACCCTAGGTGTAAGGAGGTAGCCTTAAGAATATTTTTGGTTGAAATTTGACACAAGGAGCCTAGTGGTGGAGTGGTTGTGGCGTCATTAGCAAGGGGGGCAAGGAGTGTGGCGTCATGAGCATGGGGGACTTGGGTTCAAATCCCCTTGCAAGTAAATATTTATATATTTTGCTATATTGGGACGACAAGTGTTGGTGTTGAATTTAAACTCTGATGATGGGGGGATCCCACATCGGGAAGCTAACATAAGAGTGGTTGCGAAGCTAGCTTTAAATAGGGAAAACCTTAAGGGGAGTGAAGGTACCTTTCTTGGCTAATCCCTTTCGCTTTATGGCGGGCTCGTTTGGGTTGGGCATCGGCTAAAAGTGCTCGGATCGCGGATGAACTCTAGTCTCCTATCAGGTGTATATTTCTCACTACTCTAGCGGTAGGACGGCTACTTCGGGCCGCGATGGGCTGAAAGGGGCCATGTGGGCCCAGTGGGCCTACGGGCCCAATTGGATAAGTTGTTTGATTGTGTAGTAAATATTGGACTAGACTAGGTGAATCGCATATCTGTGGCTAGATTTGGGCTAAAAAGGCCACACGAGCGTGTAGGCCCATTTAGGCCGAGAATGGGCCTTAGGCCTACTCACATTGTTATCTCTGTTTAGAATGCTTTAGTTTACCAAATTACTGAAATACCCTCGACTTGTAAAATTCCCAAAGTACCCCCGATTTACAGAATTATCGTTTTACCCTCGATTTACAAAATTATTGAAATACCCTTGATTTACAAAATTACTGAAATACATTTGGTTTACAAAATTACTAAAATACCCTTATAGGGTAGAACTACTGTAATACCCCTGATTTGTAAAATTACCATTTTACCCCTAATTTGTAAAATTACCATTTTGCCCTTGATTTGTAAAATTACCATTCTACCCCTGATTTGTAAAATTACCATTTTACCCCTGATTTGTAAAATTATCATTTTACCCCTAATTTGTAAAATTACCATTTTGCCCCTAGGGTGTTAAATGACTGTTTTTGCCCTTGTGTGCAAGTGACTGACTTGGACTGTGTGTTTGACGGATTTGATTGTGAATATATGTTGGTGATATGAATGACTTGACCGTGATTGTTTGATTCAAATATGGGCATGACATTCTGCATACATGACATGTTGCATGGGTTGGGATTTTGTATAGAGGAAGATCTGATCTGTTAGGATCGCATGGTTGCTTGACGACTATGGATCCACTGAAGGCTTAAGAGTCGTATATTCGTACTAATTTGATAAGGTCGCACGGGTCACCCGAGACGACTGTGGATCGATTGATGGCTGAGTGCCGATCACGTTACCGAAGGCTGTGTGCCGTTATTGTGGGCTTCGTATCAATATTGTGGGCTTCGTGCCGTTATTATGGGCTTGTTCCATTATCAAAGGCTGTGTGCCGTTATTGTGGGCTTCGTATCGATATTGTGGGCTTCGTGCCGTTATTATGGGCTTTGTGCCATTACCGAAGTCTTTGTGCCAATATCACAGGCTTTGTGCTGATTATAGACACATTACCAATGGCTTTGTGCCACGTATTATGTTAAGTGGCTTTGCCACGATATCTGATTCTGGTGGCTCTGCCACGATATACTGTTACTGGCAGCAATGCTACAACTGTGGTGTGTGGGCTGGGTGGGTCGAGTTATTCCCCCCATGGTGTGTTGACTGGTACAGGAGATGTGTAGCGGTTGGGTGGGTCGAGTAGTCTCCTCACATATATTGGGCTTTACATTCATCATGCATCATTCACATTCTGATTCTGATTTTGTTAATTGATACTGATACTGATTCTGATTCTGATTCTGATACTAACTTTGATTTTGATTTTGATTCTAATTTTGATTCTTATTCTGATTCTAGTTCTGATAATGTTTTCTGATTCTGTAATGGGCTAAGGCCCATCTGGTGCAGTCTGTTATAATGGGCTAAGGCCCAATTGATACTGGAACTGTGGTAGGGTAAACTTTTTAATTCTTTTACATGACTGACTGTTCGTATTTGCAGTAGGGGATTACACACTAAGTTTTCGTAAACTCACCCCGTTTATTAACCTTTCAGGTAATCCCCAACCTTAGACGGATCGGAGCTGCGAGGGACTCGGAGAAGGCCACACACTGCTTATGCTTTCTGTTTTGATTATTTACTCTTAAGTACTTTACCTTGGGTTTGGTTTGTAATAAGGCATTTTATAATTTCTGGATTTTTATTTTAAGGTTTTTATTTACTTTGATTTATATCTGCTAGAGGTGAATCGCGGTTTTCTAAAATGTTAACTGTTTTCGAACACTACGTCTTCCGCAACTAACTAAATTAAGCTTTCGCAACAAAGAAGGTTTTAAATGTAGTAATTTTTTTTAATGGGATTAACTTTTAGTTGACCACGTTTTGAAAATAAACAAACACAAGTTTTAGTTTGCAACAAGTTTCTTCAAGAAGGGTTTCTTTGAAAACATGGTTTTTGAATAACATTTCCATGTGACACACCAGACTTGGCTGTAACGTCTGGGCTAGGTTTGGGGTGTTACATCTCACATCAATGGCGATGCCATGTCCCAGACATGGTCTTACATGATATCGTAAACTGATGCCGATGCCATGCCCCAGACATGGTCTTATACTGGATCTCTCTTAGATGCCAATGCCATGTCTCAGACATGGTTTTATACGAGACCTCATGTCGATGCCAATGCCATATCCTAGACATGGTCTTACATGGAATCTCAGTTTGGTGCTGATGCCATGTCCCAGACATTGTCTTATACAGGACCTACAATTTCTCATGTTATTTCTCATTTATTTCATCATCATTTCTTTGAGAATTTCATAACAATAAATTTCATAGAAATACATAGAATTCATGAAATATCATCATAATAATTTTCATTATGCAAAATGCTAAATTATCACATACAACTTTCCTCGGGTCCAAAATGCAGGTGAACGTGCAATTTAGTCCACCACCTTACTTTTTCCCCAGTTTTGATCTGGGCTTCGTGTTTCTTGATCTAAAATGAAAAATTTAACTTATTTAGTACCCACATTGGCTAAATAGCCCATAATTGACACTTTGGAAAAATTTATAATTTTACCCATAAACTTTTACATATTTGCAAAATGGTCCTTAGGCTTGTAAAATGAAATGTACTTATTTTTCTTGATTACAAAAACCTAGCCGAACCTTTCATATTCTCATAACAGCCCCAATTTGTCTTCAATTCTCACTTTTACTACATATTTTATCACATTTGCAATTTTGTCTCTATTAGGGTTTTTCATGAAAAATCATCTAATAAAAGATGTTCACTACACTTTAAACTTTCATATTCTACCACTAGACATCAAAATACTTGTCATGCATGGGTATATTTTTGAACATAAACCCTAGCTCAAATTAGTGGTAGAATTAGCTAGATTAAGCTACAATGATTTCAAAAATATGAAGAGAATTAAAAACGAGGCTTGGAGTCACTTACTTGGAGCTTGAAAATGAAAGAAACCCTAGCTATGGAGGGCTTGGAAATTTCGGCACATAGGAAGAAGAAGATGGACACTTTTTGCTTTCTTTTTCCCTTTTTATTTCATTAGTTTACCAAATGACCAAAATGCCCTATGGCCTTTCTTTAAAATTTTACCCTTCCATGGGCATTTTTGTCCATAGTGTCAAAACTTGGTCTTATTTCAAAATAAGGACTCCTAATAATTTTTCTAATGCCAATTTATCCTTAAGGCTTCTAGAAACTAAATTTTGCAACTTTTTCAATTTAGTCCTAAAGGACAAATTAACCACTTTTTCATAAAAATTTCTTCATGGCATTTTTCACTATCATGCAAGCATGCTACAAACTTAATAATGATCATGAAATATACTTTTCTACTTCAGATTTGTGGTCTCAAAACCACTATTCTGACTAGGCCCTATTTCAAGCTGTTATAATAATATTGACATAGTGGCTAGATTGTCTTGCCTCTTATCTTGAGATTCATTTTTTGGTCATACTATACGAGATTGAGGTGAGAATTATCTTCATTTGGAGTAAAATCATATAAGACATCTTTGATATGAAGTCTCTATTTCTTTTTCTAGTTATATTTCCCTATCAAAATCCATGTGCACTAATTTTCCTTTGCAACTTTTGGGATATTGTCTTTCTTTGTTGGCATATGTTTAGCTCATTAATGAAAGAATCAAGCAACTCAAAATCATTTCTTAGTTCGTAAAGGTCTTAGGAATCTTTGTAATAGATTAGTGGGGTTGGTTCTAATTCTTCAATTAGCGAAATTTTCTAGTAGTACTGAATGGAGCTTGTTCATGTTGAACTAAAATTCAAGTTGGAGTGCTTTCATTGTGGGAATTTTGAATCTTTGCTCGTACATGAATTTGCTAATATTTAGCTTAGTTAAACAATCGTCTGGATTCTATGGTGATTTTGTTTTGATTTTTTTGCCATATTTTTATGTAACGACTTTGTTGAGCTTACATATCCTTCTTTGGACTTCTCTATATTCCTTTATATGGTTTTCAATTTCATTATGGAAAAAGTATTCTTGGCTTGTGAGGATACCAACATATGAGGAATAATTTAGACCACAGATATACAGACAAGACTTGGTGAAACGTTATTACGATGTAGGAGTGAGATTTGTTGTATTGGGATAGGTTTGAACCAATTAAGAAAGTGTTTAAAGGTCTTGTAACTTAGGTCAAGCGGATTTTTTTAGGGGAAATTGACCCTTACTAGAGTTTGGAAAGAGTCTTTTAGGGAAGACGATGGAAATTTGGTAAAGGTGGCATAAATACTAGAGAACAAATGGTATTTTGGGTAAAATTGATCCAATGCTATTCCAAAGAACAAAATGAACAAGTAGTTTGGATGTACACCTATTTGTTGAATTAAAGTGTCTCCATTGATCTTGAGTAGCTCCCTTTGGTATTTAAAGATTAGGGGCAATGCATATATATACAAATGGTGTGTTTTGGAGAGGGTGGAAAGTTTAGGGGGAGGTGGTATAATGGGAGGTTGCTTTCCATTTAGTTTAAGATTGTCATATTGTGTGGGAGTGTCTAAGTTGAAAATGGTTTTAAGGTAATAGTTCTGACAAAGGTGTTTCTAGAGGAGGATGGGTCTTTTGAGGATCCACGTAACTATATGATTTTTATTGGTGTTGGAAAAGTCAGTTTTGAGATTAAATATATTTAATCAAGCCATTAGAAAATTTTAAATCTATAATCTATGAGTTAAATACAGAATCAAAAATGTCAATTTCTAAATGAATAATTAGATAAGTAAATAAATATAGTATAGGGACTAAATTCTAAGGTAAGTAGAATGAAAAGAATTAAGTAGAGAATTTAACAAGTCCTAAATAACAATTAAACCATTATTAGACTTTAATTAATGGATTGACATGATTATCTCCATGATCTCCACTAATTTATGAATGAAATGATCTTTGCTATTGATAATTAAGGTTAATAATTAAAAGTGCAATAAAAGAAATGATGAAAGAAAAAAAAAGGGGGGAACAATTTTGGTTCATCCTTTTCCACGGTAAGAATAAGACAAGGAAGAACATAAAATTTTTACATGCTTTAACCCACCATTGTTGTGACCTAAATTGGTGCTTTGGTAAGGTTTTTTTTTTTTTTTTGTTTAAGTTTTAGTTAGATTATTAGTTAAAGATACTATATTAGTTAGTCCAACATGGAATTGTTAATTGAAGTTTTGGTTAATTTATCATTATTGGAAGCTTAGATAAATTAGAAGAGAAAGCTTAAAATCTTAAGAACTTGGTTGTGTTCAAGTTGGAATTATTGTGGATATTTGCTCAAGTTACTATTATTACATCCATAAATAGATTAAAGCTTGAAAACCATGGAGTGATAAGAGTTAAGCTTAGTTCATGTAAGGAATATTTTAGAAATTAAGTGGATAGTGCTGAAACAAAGTTTTGTTAAATTTAAGCTTTTAATCAATGTTGAGCTTTTAGGGACATAAGTGTAAAATAAATTTGTTGGAATAAATACTATAAATTGATATCTTTAGTTCCCTAATGAATAAATATGAAGTTGGATTTAGATTCGATTTGGTAGATTGTGGAATATAAACATTTTAGACATTAAGATTCAAAAAGGACCTAATTGTAAAGTATGCAGTCATGTTTGATTATTTGGTTGTGTCTTAGTTGGTTGTGAAACTAAAACCATTTTATAAACAAATTCTCATATGTAGCTAAAGGCAATGCTGGAATGTCAAGAGACAAAGCCAAAAATTGAGTGATGAGCAACAAATCTCGTTTATTGTAGCATAATTTTCCTTCATTACATATATCTATTAAATAGTTAAATTTATAGGAATATTGATGATAATAATGATGAAATTGATAGATATGTTTTGATGAATTTGAGTTTGAAATGATGATAGATTAATGATGAATGTGAGAGCAAATTCATGTTATGATCCTTGGTGTAAATAATACGTGAGTGTGCAAAAGTGATATGTGAATTAATTATATGACAATGGAATTTTATTGAGTATGAAATTGATACATGAATGATGATATAAAATACATCAATATGCTTGATATTTGAAATCGAAATGCAAAGCCATGTGGGTGTATTAATATGATTGATAATGAAACAACACAATTGAAAAGCATGTGAAAGACTATGTGCATTATAAATTAAGAGGCTCGAGAGCCCCGAGGACCATTTGTTACTTAGAAATGAAAGGAATTATTCAATATATGAAAATGAGATGCATAGCTTGAGGGTGCATTGTAATGACCCGATACAAGGCCTAAACGGAATAGTGGTTACGAAACCACAAATCTGAGGTTAAAATATTTATTCTGATTGAGTTTTAAATTTTATTTTGTGTTTACAATATTTTGTGAAATTTTTGTTACAAAATTTTATTGTTTGTGTGTCCAATTTGATAAATTGGACTAAATTGAAAAAGTAGTAAAATGTGCATTCTAGAAGGTAAAGGTGTTTAATTGAAATGTGTTTTATTTATATTTTTTATGGTTTAAATTTTTATAAAATTATTTTGTAAAAATTTCGTACAAAAATTTCGACGTTTGGGTACTCAATTTAGTCAAAAGGACTAAACTGTAAAAAATGCAAAAGCTGAGTTCTACATGTTAGAGGTGTCCAATTGTTATGAAATTTTAAATTGAAGGTCCTTAAATGGTAATTAGACCATTGGTTAATTTATTAGACAAAAAGTGGACATGAAATGGGTGAAAAAGATTTTTTTTTAAGTTAGGGGCATTTTGGTTATTTAATGATTAAATGAATTAAAAAATCAAATTAAAAGTCAATTTTTGCTCATCTTCTTCCTTAAGGACGAAAATAGCATGGAGAAACCATGGCTAGGGTTTTGCAAGCTTCCAAGCTCGATTGTCACTCCATTCTAGCCCCGTTTTCAATGATTTTTACTTTTTTGAAATCCCGATAACATGATTTCTCTATTTCTACCATTTATTTGAGCTAGGGTTTGATTTCAAAAATTGAACCATGTTGAATAATTGTGTATTTTGATGTTTTATGATAGATTATGAGGTTTTAAATTATGTTGAACAACTTGTGCTACTCGTTTTTAAGTGAAAACGAGTAAAAGGACATAATCGGTAAAAATACCTAATGTTCATAAGTATATGTTAGAGTGAGAATTTGATGTTGCCATTAGTAAATAAATGATCAGCATGTTCTAAAACATAAGAATTAGGGAAAAATTTTAATTTTCGAGCTTTGGGGCAAAAGTGTAAATATCTAAAAGTTTAGGGGCAAAATTGTAATTTTTCCAAAGTTGGAGTTAAGGACTGTTTTGATAAATGTGAGTATCAAATAAGCTAAATGTGTTATTTTAGATCAAGAAAGACGTGAAATCGACCTAGGAAAGGAAAAGATTGTAAATTAAATTGTAAAATTTCTATATTTTACACTGAGTTAAGTTTATATGTAAATAATGTATTGTTTTTATTATGTTATGATATTTTATTTTGTGACATGTGAAATAAGTTTTAGTATTGTACAATTAATGGACATAAACGGTGATTGTGGTTGATGAATTGAGATTAAATAAGGAAATCTCGGTTGAACCTTCAGAATGGAAAAACATGGTGCTAAGTGGATATACCACGGTTATACGTGTAACGTGGTGCTAAGTGGATATGCCATGATTACACATATTGATACATGTAATGTGGTGCTAAGTGGATATGCCACAGTTACATATATTGATTCATTAACATGGTGCTAAGTGGATATACCACAGTTAAACATGTAACGTGGTGCTAAGTGGATATGCCATGGTTATACATGTTAATTTGAAAAGTGGCGCTAAGTGCGTATGCCACAATTACATGTTAGTCCAATAGTGTGGTGCTATGTGCGTATACCACTAAGTTGGGCATTAATTATAGAAGGAGGAGCTATGTGCTAAAACCACTGGGTATTGTTACTTTCCGAAGTGTTCACCAGGAGAAACAAGTTTGCTAAATGGAATTTAACATGAAAAATGTGGGGATAAATACCGGAATATGAATATATGAGTTTTGAATTATGATTTAGATATGTGATTGAATTTTGATAAGATGAATATGGATAAGTATTAACATGAAAGTTGACAATAAGAAATTTTAGTGAAAGAGTTGAAATTTGGAATAAACAGTTTCAAACAGCAGCAGAGGAGTGACTTTGAAAAATCACAAAAAATGGTAGAAATTAAATTAGAAGCTGAATGAGATATTTAATAAAATCTTATTAAGTATATTTTCATATAAAAGAAACAGAGCAAGCAAAAGAATTATATATTTTGAGATATTTATATTTTTTTGAGACTAGTTCAGAATGACTTCGTGATCCCCTGTTCTGATTTGGAAAAAATCATTAAAAATTGTACAAAAATATTTATGGAACGGGTGGATTCCTTATTGAGTCTATTTTTAGTAGAAACAAACGTGAACATCTTTCTAGTTCTGTATAAATAGAAATTGAAATTTTAGTGAAGAGTGTTCAGGACTGCCGGGTAGCGAAATAGGGGAGTAATTAATTGGCCCAACCAAAAATTCTAAATTTTTTATGGTAAGAAAAAATATGAGTCTAGTTTCTGGGAAAATTTATAAATCTTAATTTGGGGCTTTGTAGCTCCGAATAAAAATAATTTAGTGACTGGGACTTGAATGGACAGCTTGTACTGATTTTAAGTAAATGATAATTTCATGTGAGATTAAGATTGTATAATTGTGGAGACATATTTTGGGACATATAAATGCCATTAAAAATGTATTATTATTATTGTTTACATATTCACTTACTAAACTATAATGCTTACTCCCTTCCCTTCCTTTTTCTTATAGAGTTTTAGATGCTAGCTCGAGTTGGAGGTCGCCGGAGATACTATCACACTATCAGGTTGAAGTTAGTACTAAAAGATTCTGAAATATTTATAAGTTTATGGCATGTATATGGACTTGAATATATATATGTTACTGAGTTGGCCTAGAATGTTGGCCTAAATTAATGAAAATTTTATTGTTGTATAATACCATGTGATATGACTAATAGTAGCTATGTTATGACTCATAATGGTACAATACATGAACGAGTATGCTTGCATGTTAGTAAATGAATTAATGTATATATGATAAGAATGTGATTAGATTCTAAATTGAAAGAAATTTTATAGCTGGTTTGTGTATTTGTAAGTGTAAAAATCCAATGATGCCTCGTACCCTGTTCCGGCATTGAACACGGGTAAGAGGTGTTACATGCATCGTCAACTTTAGCTTACGAGAAATAACTTAAAAATACAATGATCTTGTTAAAGTGTAAGGTAGGTTTATTAAGAGTAAAATTTGTTAAAATTAACTTGATTAGATAATATGACATGATGAAATAATAGCATGATATGTATTATGATTATTTATGTATTGAATTCAAATTATACTAGCACCACTAAGCATATAATGCTTAGTGTGCAGACATGTTGTGTTCTGTACGTAAGTATTAGTGGTGTTGAATTGTCTTCATAAAGCTTGAATGCATCCAAAGGTTCCAATTTAGCTCTATTAAACTTGATTTTCTCATATTGAACACTAAAAGTGTCTTGACATGTACACTAAAAGGAGTCTGTTTTATTGTTGTGAATGATTTTGTAATATAAGCTAAGCTATAAGTGTGTTAATCTTATTGATTGTGTTAATGTGAGTGAAAATTGTGTTTTAAACATGATTTTTAGGTATTACAAGTTCTAGTTTCATTGAGGTGTTGTCTTGGGTCAAAATATGTAAGGTGATTTTTGGGCCTAAATACATTAGTTTCAGTACTAGTGGCTAGTTGTATTGGTACAAGTATATGGTTATACTAATACAACTATATCAGAATAGGGTCCCCTTCCCTATTTTGAGTTGTTTTGACCCCTAGAGACTTGTATTCATGTAATTAACAATTCCAAGTTTTAGAATTTTCTTTTTGGTGAGCTTTTCATCTGAAAAATGTTGTAATTCTTGGAAATTTTGTGGTTGAGTAATATATTATCCATCCTTCAGATGCATGATTAGAAAATCCATCTCTGGGGTGGCGATGATCATTTTATTTTCTGACAATATTATTTGGTAGCTTTGAACTGTGATGTGAAATTTTTGTAAAAGTTGCTTGTGACTTGTCTTGTCTAGGGAAAATAGTAAGATATTATTAGTGTAGATAGAGTATTATCCAAAATAGGAATGAATATTGATGTCAAGGCTTTTTGAAGAAGTGATGGTGTTTTCTTTAATCCACAGTGCATCACAGTCCATTGATAATGTTAGTGTGGTGTACAAAATGTTGTCTTGTATCTTTCAGTTGACTCAATTCCTAATTGCCAAAATCCTGCAACCTTCGAGAACACCTATTTGGTAATTAGAACTTATCATCCACAAGGAACAAATTCAACGACTTGTAGATGATTCCCAATATTAACTATCTTGGAATCTATTTTGATCATTTTTTGGCATAAAATGCTTCACATGCCTAATGAATTTGTGAGTTTGATAAGACCTTGGCTTTGGAGTTGTGAACATTGTGAATGACTAGTTTCAAATGATGAAGATTCATTCTTGAGTTACTGGCTTTGGTTGGATTAATTATTTCATCTCTTTTGTTGAAAAGCTCTGGATCGCTTGTGGCTGTATTATAAACAAATGTATGGTCTAGAAATATTTTTTATTAGATTCCAAATTAGATCTTTTCCTAATATTGAGTGTCTAAATATCCTTTGGTTTATCAAACAGCCTGGGAAGAATTGCTGATGAAGTTTGTAGCAAACACATTTTCATCTAGTGTTCTAAATATCTGATCTAGAGATTTTGGGCCTTTTGTTGGTTAGGCTAATAAATAGTTTATATACGCTATTATTTAAAATTAAAAACTTTATTTCTATGAGTAAACAACAAATACAAAATCAATTTGGGAGTAAACATATAGATTAACTCCATTAACTCTATTATTTAATTATTATTTTTTTTTTATAAAATTTATATCATATTTCTAATTTTTCTTGTGGAATTAAAAAGCTCAAGTGGTAGTTGTGTAACAAATATACAATACCCATGTAACCACAATTCATGTATCAATCCATTCATTTACCTTATAATTATATAGTATACAATCATGTAATCATGTAACAATTCATCTATACATATCATATATCTCATGTAACATATAAGTCATGTAACATATATCTTGTAAGCATATTCTTGTACCATGTAACACATGTAAACATATACTTGTACTTATAATCCATATAACTTATACCTCATTTATCATATAGTTTCATATGAATCATGTAACATGTGTTTCTTATACTACATATCGGTATAATGCTCGTTGAACCTTTGAAAACATCAAGGGATACTTAGGTGATACACACACAGTGTATATATGTAAACTTGTATTCTGTCAATTCATCATATATGCTCTTTCAAGCCATGTACTGTATGTTCCTCTTGAGTCGGTAACGGTAAGCCCGAAGGCTGAACATGTAAGCCTGAAAGCTGAACGGTAAGCCCGAAGGCTAAACATGTAAGCCCAAAGGTTGAATGGTAAGCCCGAAGGCTGAATGGTAAGCCCGAAGGTTGAACATATAAGCCCGAAGGCTGAACGGTAAGCTCGAAGGTTGAACATGTAAGCTCATGAGCTATGGTGAGTCCGCAACAAATGCAGGAGCTCAACTAACCTGTAGTCCTAGTGAAATGTCATTTGTATCCTACGACTTTCTACGGTTCAAACGGGACTCGGTACTTAATCAGAGCATATAACCAATAGGCATTCCAATCCATTATTTCATATATACATTCATAAAGGATGCAATTCAATTATTTTAATTATAAACATAATTCAATTCTAATTATACGAACTTACCTCAATTAAGCTCGTATACTCGATATCTACTCATCTACCTTTTGTTTCCCCCGATCAAGTTCCGAGATTTGTTTGTCTTGATCTATATTAATTCAAATTTAACTCAATTATTCACTAACACATCCAATTTAATCCAAATACATGTATTTTAGCCATTTTGCAAAATAGCCCCTGTATTTTCATAACATGACATTTTAGTCCTTAATACACAATATAACAAATTTCATATTTTTAACTAAAATTCATTACAGCCAAATTTTCCATAGTCTCTACTAAGCCCATATTTTTAATTATTTCACACTTATAACCACAAAATTTATATCTTTTTCAATTTAATCCTAAATACTCAATTTTATCAAAAATCACTTTATAAAACTTGCATATCTATAAACAACCATCAATAATCTATTAAGAAACATCAAAATATACCTATATTCAACAATGAAATCTTTCAAAATAATTAATAATTTCTAAAATTAGGGTATAGCCTTTGTAGATTACTAAGCAATGATCTCAAAAACGAAAAAATTATCAAAACCCGATTACAAAACATACCTTAATTAAGAATCAATGTAGCCGAATATCATGAAAGCTTAAAACCCTTTTGTTCTTTTCTTGTTTTGATTTATAAAGACTAAAAATGAAGCAAATTTTCTATTTTGTTTTACTAATATAACTTATATTAGCCAAAATACTATTTTAACCTTAATAACTTAACAATTAAAACTATTAAATCAATCCCATTACCGTCCATACCATTCAATAATGGACTAATTCACATGCAAGGACTCACACTAATAAATCCAAAATCAATTGAGCCATAAATGCAATAGAATTCATATTTACTGCTTTATGCAATTTAGTCCTTTTTTACCGAATTAACTATTTAAACAATAAAATTTCTATACGAAACTTTCACACTAACTCTATCATGCTGTAAAACATAATAAAATAATAAAAATAATATTTTGACTCGGTTAAGTGGTCCGGAAACTACCTGTTCTGATTAGGGTCAAAATTAGGTTGTTACAAGTTGATAGAACAATAATCCTAAAAATTAAACAAACAAACAAAATAGTTTGCTTGCAAACTGAAATGTGGATTTAAATCGATTTGGAAGTAGTTGCATGAACAAAATCATTTAGATACTTGCTCCATAATAAATTTTAAATTAATTTTTTTATTTTAAACATTTTATCATATGCTAATTTTAAATTAAATATACAAATTAATCACTTTAAATATATTATTTACTAATAAAATAAAAATTTCCTCCTTATAGAAATTTATAATAATAAATATATGTTAGGGGTCGATCTGTATAAAAAATGAGAAAGAAGCAATAGAGAAAATTGAGTATACAAATTTATGTGGAAATTCTCCTCTAATCTAGAGGATAAAAAATCACGAGCAAAAGATACTTCACTAATGATCAAATAATCAAAGAGTACAAGATGGAGAAATTCAAAACAAGGCCTAACCCTAAAAATAAAGCTATCTGGCTAAAACACAAAAATCCCTTAAAGCTCTCTCAAAACTCTCTCTTGATTTTCTCTCAAAATCTGATGCTATGAAGATGTTTATTCTAGAGTTACTAAGGCCCTTTTTATATGCTAAGATTAAAATTCTAATCACACTAAAATATCTCAGTATAATCAGAGTTTAACTAGGAAAGTAACCCTAATGAGGGTCTAATTACGTTACTATTTAAGTTAGAATTCATTGCATCTTTGCGACATCCCAGGCTCCTCATCGCGATGTCACATCTACTATGCTCTTTTTCGAACATCATCACGTCGTTGTGACATCACCCCTGCTTTGACTAAAAAATGTGAAACACACTCCGCAATATATAATGTTTTAAAAAAACAAAAATATACAAGTTCTTTTTATCATTTTCATTTTTTATTTCTCACCTTTTTAAGTTTAATTATGTCTCCAATCTTTATAGTCCTCAAATTTTTTATTTTATCCTACTTTTAATTTTTAGAATTTAGTTTCTCCAATTGATTGATTTAAAAATTAAATTTTAATTGTAGCACTTTTATTGGATTTCTATTGAGTTTGAATATGTGGCATTTTAATGTCCAAAGGTGTAATTTAAAAATTAAAGTTCAATTGATAACATATATTCAAATTTAGTAGAAGTCAATTAACAATGTTATGAATTGTGTAACACTTCATACCCAGCCTAAATGTTACAATCAGATCATAGAGGTTATATTGCACAAGCAAAAGAAACAAGTATTACATTTTGATGAAACCAAGTTCAGCGTAACAGAAAAAAATCTATTCGGGTATCACTTTGCAAACATAGTTATTTTTTTTTTTTGTAACCACAACTTAAATGGTATTACTAAAATCAAAACAAATTTACTTAAACATTTGATTGACAAAATACTTTGTTAAATTTTTAATTAGTCAGTCTTGCAGTAGAAAACCTTATAGGATTTCATTTATCAAATCACGATTCTTTTTTATAGCTATCACACATTAAACATTCTTATAAGATAAAAAATTTTGTGTGATAAATACCAAATAGTCCTAACAAACTAAACAAAAATTAAAATGCCCAAAAACCAAAAAAAAAAAAAAAAAAAACCCAAGAAAGCCCATAACGTCCATATTAACAAACAAGTAAAAGAAACCCATAGTGCTAAACCAAAATTATGAAACCCGAGCTCCAGAGTTGCCGTCCAATTCTAGGTTAGAGGATTACCTGAAACGAAGAAAGAAAATTGTGAGCTTTAAGCCCAGTGTGTGACTCAACCCATATTCTCAATACAAGCACTTATCATTTTATATCTTAACATAACAAATTTTATACAAATCATATTTTAATGTATCTTATCAAATCATTTCATATCAAATCATAACATAGCATATCTATCTAACCAATCACACCATATGGACTACAAGAGTCCATCCAACCAATCACACCAATATGTGGCGGTGTGCCACTCATATATTTGCAATCAAGCTGCCATACATAAATTTGCGGTCTAACTACCATAATTGCATAATAATCTACCATATAATACTTCATCCATCATATCATAACCCTCCCCCAAAACACATGCATACAATAATCACATATCATACATCTTTATATCACATACCATATGGCATGCATACACACATAATTTCATGTAGGTCAAACATAACATATACTGTAAGAGTGTCACATCTTACTTAACATACTTCCTAAGCTTATCCATATATTGTTACACGCTAAAACTTACACTTTTGTGATCCCATACGATGCCTATGGACCTAAATTTTGAGTCTCTCGAAAGGCCCCTAATCATGCAAAAAATTTGGCTAAAAAAACCCACACAACCGTGTACGGCCCAAAAATCTAGCCTGTGTGGTCCATACAGTCTACCCATACAATCTACAAAGTTTCACACAGCCGTGTGCCCTACACGGGCTGCAAGATTCCACACAACCGTGTTGTGCATACGGCCTACCACACGACCTAACACACAAACGTGTGGCACTGAGCAGTTTTGAAAAACAACCCCTATTTCATGATTTACAATTTTATAACGAGTTTTACGGATGAATTCATACACCTGATTGTGTAATTGATCACCTACACTATCGAGAACTTATGAATCCTACAATTGACCAGCAAATATACGAATTACCCACTAAAAGATTTCTCCAAACTAACATATATCTACTAAAATTGTAGTCCCTAAATAAAAAATGAGCACTTACCACTCTAAAAATAGCATCAAATCAAGATCTACTTCGTTGGAGGAAGTTGATTTTTGGTAACTTCACCTAACCAAAACATGAGTACGATTTTCATAAACAAGAACGTAAGTAAACTCTACCAAAACCCCACTTTAAAACAAAAAAAATTGATTAAAACTTCAAATACTAGAAACTAATTACCATGATACTTACACTTTGCTTGAATTACTAGATGCCACACAAAGAACCCCCAAATCACCCACAACACTTAATAACCACCACCCAAATTGCAAAGCAAAAGAAAGAAACCAGAAATCAAAGATGAAGGGAAAGAAATAAGCAGAAACATAATAAAGGAAGAGATGAAACAAATAGAAAAAAGAAGGCCAAAGAATAGTAAAAGAACGTGTAAAAGATGGAAAAAATGGGATGATAAAAAGGGGTCAGGGAAAGTAGGGATTTTTGGTAGCAACTAAATTAAAATAAAATCTTATCTTAACCCAAATCCTACCAATCAGATTTAATAGAATTTGTATTAAACTCAGTGACTCTCAAAGGTAAGGAGCAAGCTAAAACATTCCAACTCGCACAACACGAGTTTCGAACACAAGTCGCAATGCATACAATCAATGCACTTAACCACCACACCATATCTAATTATCTGACAAACATATACACTTAAAAATCAAAAAGCTTTGAGGTGTTATAACTTTCTCCTCCTAAAAGAAATTTCAGCCTCAAAATTTACTTGATATGAAAAGATGAGGATACTACAAATGCATCAAATCCTCCTACACCCAAGTGGCTTCCTTGGAACCATGATTTTTCCACAACTGTAAACTCTAAATTATATAGTTTTTTTAGTGGCTTATGAAACCTTTTTACTTAAAAATAATATTTATTTTGATTATTTAATAATTAATTGGGTGAATCTTGTTCATATTAAGATAATGAGCATGATTTAATGAAGAATGAAATTTTGTGTTATTTTGCATTGAATTTGTGCATAATTTAATTATTTTATGCTACATACTAATCTTGATTTATTTCTTGTAGTTGGACCAAATACTTATGCATAACTTATTTATTAAAGCTAAATGGACATGAGCTAATTTCACTCTACATGGACAGCAAAGTCAAGGAAAATTGGGTCATGAAGAAATTAATTTGATCTAGTTGAAGTTGGTGTAATTGATGAACAAGTCTAGCAAGCATTTGGGTCATCAACACATCCAAATAAGGGAGAATGAAGCCCAATTCGGCAAGGGCATTTAGGCGGCTCAAAATTCACTTTTGGGAGATTTATTGGAGGTCCTACAATTGCAAATAAATCAGAAATCAACATACAAACTTTATGCTTGAAACCGTCCACCACCTTGCTTGATTGAAGCATGATTTCATGTATGAATCAAACAACTAAATAACCCCCTATCTCCACAAATTATGGTTGGCCATAGGAGTGAGAAACCTAAGGATTTTAATTTATTTTTAGTAAACATACTAGCTATCCATCAACTATAAATACTACCCTCTTGTAACAGCCCGAATTAGGGCCTAAACGGAACAGTGGTTTCAAAAACCACAAATCCAAAGTTGAAAAATTTATTGTGATTAAGTTTTAATGTTTATTATGTGATTGGATGTTTGTGTGAAAATTTCGTTGAGAAATCTTATCAATTGGATGTCCAATTTAATAATTAGGACTAAATTGCAATGTGTGAAAATCTGAGTTCTAGAAGTTAAAGTACTTATTTGAAATGGATTTTTAACGTGGAGGTCCTTAAATGGAATTAGACCATTATATTTTTTTTTTTTTGGACAAAAATGGGTAAGGATGGACAAAATACCAAAGGTTTTAATGAAGGGTATTTTGATAATTTGTTAATTAAAAGAATTTAAAAAAGAAAACCAAGCCAAACTGGTGTCCATCTTCCTCATTTGGCTGAAACATAGAGGGGAGACACCATGGCTAGGGTTTTCAAGCTTTCAAGCTCAATAATCACTAAAACGAGGTTCGAAATGGAAACATGGAGAAAAATGAGTATTTAGGCAATTCGGTCTGTTTCGTCATTTATGTGATTGAGGTAAGTTTATGTTAATCATGTTAACGAATAATAATAAAAATGCATTATAATTATGTATGCTTATTAATTTGTGAAATTAAAGTTAAATGTTCGAAGTAAATAAAAATGTAGGATCGATTACGATCCTTTTATAGTGACATATGAATTGACAGAAAAGTCCATGGTTTCACCATGGCATAGTGAGGATGTAAGTCCATAGTTTGACTATGGCAATCTAAGGTGATGAATTGCCAAAAAAGACCATGGTTGGACCATGGCATTAAGTGATAAGTGATTCTCGTGTAAGACCATAGCTGGGCTATAGCATCGGAGTTAAGTGACTAAGTGAGGTGCTAGTCTCGTACATATACTAGTGGCTAGGTAATCCGGAACATGTTGCGGATACCTGTCAGCTTGTGTAAGCAGCACTGTGTAGCTATGTCCTGACTGTCAACTTGTGTGAGCAGGCCCGCGAAATAGCTTGAGAACGAGCCTATGTGTGAAAAGTGATTTCATGATTCGGGTGCTGGTCTAGTACGTCCTACCAGTGGCTAGGTAATCTGACATATGTTATAGATACCTATCAGCTTGTGTGAGCAGCACTGTGTAGCTACGTCTGATCGTCAACTTGTGTAAGCAGACTCGTGATTAGCTCAAAAATGAGCATTTAAGTGAAAAGTGTTAATTGGTAGCTTCGGCTACAATTGTTAAGTGGTAGCTTCAGCTACAATTGTTAAGTGGTAGCTTCAGCTACAATTGTTAAGTGGTAGCTTCAACTACAATTGATAAGTGGTAGCTTCAGCTATAATTGTTAAGTGGTACCATCAGTTACAATTGTTAAATGGTAGCTTTGGCTACAATTGATAAGTGGTAGCTTCGACTGTAATTGTTAAGTGGTAGCTTCAGCTACAATTGATAAGTGGTAGCTTTGGCTACAAATGTTAAGTGGTATCTTCAGCTACAAGAGGTAAGTAATAGTTCAATTATAAATAAGTGTGGCACTTATGTGCAAGACATTGAATATCTTTAATTATTTTAGATGATTTAATAAGCAAAGCCATAATGGCAGTGTAAGAACTATCAAATTAAGTGAACAAGCATATATTCTATCTATGTGAAATCGAATGACAGTGAATTGATGAGTTTATAGTGTAATATGTGTATGAAATAAGAAATATTTGTGTATAAGTGTGCTTCATACTATGATGTATTTTGCTTGAAAATATGGAAATGTGAAGGGAATGATATAAGAGAACATGAAAGAGTAAAATTGATAATAAAACATTTTTGAATAGCAGTAGTTATGTGACTTTGAAAAATCACCAAAAATGGTGGAAATTTAATTATAGGTTGAATGAGATATGAAATTAAATCTTATTGAGTCTATTTTCACATAAAAGAAATGATGTAAGTAATAGATTTCTATATCCTGAGTTATTTGAATTTAGTTAGATAGAGTCAGAATGATTTCGAAATCCCCTATTCTGATTGTTGAAAATCATTAAAAATTGTAAAAAAGCTACTTATGGGTTTTAATTTATATGCTTAAAATCCTTGATGAGCCTAATTTCTAGAGAAACAAACAGAAATGTTATTCGGATTCTGTATAATGAGATAATTAATTTTTAGTGAAGAATTGTCGAACAGTGAAATAGGGGAGACTTTAAAGAATAAACTGTACTTATTGGCTAAACCAAAAATTCTAGAAATTTTATGGTAAGAAGATATATAAGTCTAGTTTTAGGAAAAAATTTTGGATCTAAATTTGGATTTTTGTAGCTCCAGATAAAAATAATTTAGTAATTGTAACTCGAGTAACCAGCTCGAGATGAACATAAGTGAGTAGCGAAATTTTATGCAATAATGATAGAATTATTTTGAGAACACATTTGGAGGATTGTTAAAAGCATGTAAATGAATTGTTTAAATATTTTACATACAAGCTTACTAAGCTTTATAGCTTACTCATGTTATCTTTTCTATGCTTATAGGATTTTGAAGATTTGCTCGGGTTGGAAGCTGTCAGAGATTTCATCACACTATCTAGTCAAGGCAATGGTATGGAGAAGTTTGTAAACTTGGTGTATGGCATGTGTAGGCTAATTAGTTATATAGTGTATGGGCCTTCATTATTGAAGCCTAAGTGAGTTGGATAGAAGTAGTCAAGTGTCTTGATTTAATTGAATAATGTGTGTTTAACCATTTAAGTTGGCTTATTTTAAAACTGTACATGTGCATGCGAGTGTCAAGTTATGGTGTTAATTGTGGCTGAATTCAGTGTATGTATATGCTTAATTGGTATTATGTTATATGGTGTGAAGGTGTGGATGTGAAGGGTGACAACATGGCTTGGAAAATAGCCTTGTTGTTGTCCACACAGGTAGACATACCGGTGTCTGTCTAGGTTGTGTGTAACACACGGTCAACCCTATGGGCGTGTAACCTGACCGTGTGACTCTGAATTGCTGATGGCATCATAAACAGAGAGTTACACAGCTAGAGGACACGAGCGTGTCCTAAACCGCATGGGCGTGTGAGATCACACGGCCTACCCACACGGGCATGTGACTCTCCAAAGCTTGAAAATTTTCTAAGTGTCCCAAAAGCTCTGAAAGCTTTCAGTGTAGTCCCTAACCACCCCCAACATATGTTTTGGGCCTCATAGGCCTGTAATAGGAACAATGTGATTTCAAGTGAAAATTTTTAAATTTGAATGAAAATTTGTGACTTAGAAATGATCAATTATGTATGATTAAATCCGGTAATGCCTCGTACCTTAGTTCGACAATGGATACAGGTAAGGGGTGTTACACCTCCACACCCTCTACCAGCCGAGTCATTTAATAATCTTGAGAATTTATTAAAACATACATGGCAAATAATGATGCAAATTTGAGAAATTTGGAGAACCAAATGTGGCAGTTAACCAACGAACTTTAAAATAGATCACAATGAGCTTTGCCCAGTAGCACAAAGAATCTAAGAAACCCAGGAAAAGAGAATTGCAAAACGGCTACTTTACGAAGCGGGAGGACTTTGGAACCCAAAGAAATTGAGATTGAAGATGAACCTACCAAGAAAGAGGAAAATCAACCAACAGTTGAAATTCATCTACCAAAGAAGCCAGATTCTACAAATTTTGAAGAGGTAAAATCTAAACTAGTGAATTCTGATAAGCTAACCCCTTTGTTAAATGTAGATATATTACCTTGGAAGAGTTGTCTAATCCAAGCCAAAGTTCCACAACCTCCATATCCTCAAAGACTCCAGCAACATAAGCAACAACATGATACTCAATTTAAGAGTATGTTGGATTTGTTGAAATAGCTACGTATCAACATTTTGTTGGTGGAAGCTTTGGAGAAAATGTTCAACTTGTAAAAGCTATGAAGGAATTTTTGTTTAAGAAAAAAAGGCTTGGGGAGTTTAAAACTGTAGCCCTGATTACAAAATGTAGCCTATATTTTCAAAACAAGTTTCCTCCTAAGTTAAAGGATCTAGTAAGTTTCATTATGCCTTACAATATTGGAGAATCCTATTGTGATAAGGCTTTGTGTGATCTGGGATCAAGTATCAACTTTATGCCTACGTCTGTGTTTAGACGATTAGGTTTTGGTAAGGCTAGACCAACTACAATTACTAACTGGTGGATCGATCTTTGGCATACCTAGAAGGAAAGATTGAGGATGTCTTGGTACGTGTTGATAACTTCATATTTCCTACTGACTTTATTATATTAGATTTCGAAGCAGATAAAAAAGTATCAATCATCCTAGGAAGGCCTTTCATGACAACCAATAGAATGATAATCGATGTACAGAAAGCTGAACTTACCATGCGAGTTCAAGATGAAAAGGTGACCTTTAATGTACTCAAGGCCATAAGATCTCTTGATGAGGTTAAAGATTGTTCTACTGTCTCTAAGGAATATTTGTTGGTTCTCGCAAAATTGGAATACAATGACCCATTGGAAGGTTTTTCATCTAACTCTCCACATCAAGATGAGAATGATACATGTTTAGAAGCTAACTCAAAAAGATTTAGTTCAAAAGTTCAGTTTGAATTGTTAGAGCTATCATCACATGAGTACAAGCAACCCAACCCATCAAGAGAAGAGCTCCTCGTGTAATGCCCCGGATTTGGGCCTAGAAGTATTGGGCCCTGAGCAACGGAACAATTAGAAGACTGCACATAAATGTTTAGTTGTGCAAGGAAGTGCCACAAATCTGTATCTGTTTTAGTGGTTAAGTGTCCTGGGAAGAGTCTGAGAAGTCTTGGGTTCAAGCCGGAGCAAGTGCAAAAAGTTTTGTTTTTAAGGAATAAACCCTTGCCTACAGTTAGTAGGTTTTTAAATAAATATGGGTAAACCATGACATAAAAAGCCTGCTGGCTTAGGGGATAAGTGGTGTAACACCTCAAACCTGACCTAGAAGATAGGCTCGAGTCTGGCATGTCACATTGGAGGGTGAAACGAACATGCGGCGAAGTTGAAAACCCTTAAGAACCTTTGATTGTTTGCTGTTAAAAATAGTGAAAACTTGTAAATTTGTAAGTTTGAATAAAAGCTTAAGTTGTTAATTAAAAACCTTAGTTTTTGTATTACTAATATCCCCTGTTTCAGTTATAGTGGAAGCTTTTGTTTTAAAACCCATTTGTTGTGTTATTGGGATTTTTTTAAAAATAGATATTTTTCATAAAACCACGCCCTAGAGCTATCATATTCAAAAGAGAAATAAATAATCCCACATTAAAACAAAACTAGAGAAATGGCCTTATTACAGCAATTTAAACCCAAAGAGAATAATTTAAATAATGTAAAAGCAAGCATTATAATCTTAAGACTGCTCGTAGTGTGGCCACCTCTGAGTCCTCCGCTATGTCAAACCACCTACCGAAGGTCACCTGAAAAAGGATAATAAAGGAAAGTAAGTTTTTGAAACTCAGTGTGAACAACCCTCAACACTCATACAACAATCAATTTGGGCCTAAGCCCATTACAATAATGGTGGCAATTGGGCCCTAGCCCATAATAGCTTCAGTTAGTCCCAAGCCCTAATCACAATAACCAATGACACATTTAACTAGGCCTGAGCCCATCTCATTATTAGAATTAATATATGCAATGTACAATGCCCCAAACCAACCCTGCACTCCGTATCCCTTCCAACCCTACACTCCTGTGGGGATTTAATCGACCCACCCAGCCAGCACACCAATACTGCAACAAAGCTGCTAATCACAAAATCGACTTAAAGCCTTTGGTGGGTCCACAGTTGTCTCGGACGACCCGTGCCACCTCACCTGAAAAGATCCACAGTCATTTTGAGTGACCCGTGTGACCCTATTAGATCATGTCACTTCCTTCACATACAATAATCCTGTCCCCTTGCGGTATAATGTCACATGAATGCAAACATAACATAACATGGCATACAGAACAATCATAATCATGTAGGGGCATTTTAGTCATTTTTTCCCTTCAAGGGCTTAATAGTTATTTCAATATTCGGGGCCGAAATACACTTACCGACCCATCAATAGGTTCACAGCCATATCAGGTGACTCGTGCAACCTTTTTCAATCAAAACATATAATCGGACCCAAGGCCAATATGTGGCCCAAGTGGGGCCCACACGCTCATGTGGCCTGCTGAGCCTAAATCCACCATTGACCATGTAGTCAACATGACTGGCTCGTCATTTCACAACCATCAATGAATTTTGCTCAGGACAGGCCCACGGGCCCTTCGGGCCCATATGGCCCATTTTGGCCTATTTGACCAAAAGCCGCCCAAGTCCATGAGATCACTCATGGGGCCTCTATTGTTGTACCGGTCCTTCCACACGAGCGTTCACACACTGTGTGGTTGCCGTCGCTACACTTTCAGAAATTTGGCATTTTGACTTTTCGGGATTTCAACTTTTGTCGATCTATCGCTAAAGTGGTGTGCATGTACACACCTGCAAAGATATTGTTGTAGCACCCCTTCTGAAATCAAAACACCTAAGACATATTACGAACCACATAAGTTAGATTTGTGGCAATTCCAGAGCCAAAGTATTGAGAACCCTCTATCTGACTTCTTGCTACTTACCAATCTACCAAACGCCAGATCCTCCTTGTTCTCCACCCAACGATTCCTTCCAAGACTTAACCTTAACCAAAGCAGTTAACCGATATATCATAAACCATAATTCTTAATAAATGAACAATAGCTAAGGTACTTACCATGAGAGATCGAATTACCTATTATAAGAGAACAATCGACCCCATCCCTCTTAACTGTGGAGATCACGTCCCTAGCCAAATTCGGCAACGATAGAGTAAAACACAACAGTCTTTAAAGCGAACTAAGGTGAATGAGTAAGGTACAAACAGCTTGTAGGGGAACAAGAAATTGCAAATTTGAGGAAAAGGAACTAACTAGTATTCAGCCTAAACCCCAATCTATACGACGCCTGACTAATCAAAAAAGATAACCAGTTTTAGTAAGAGAATGTTGCCTGTAACGCCCTAATTTTTGGGTTTCTCTTAGATTGTTCTTTATCAAATAAAATGTTTAACTCTAGTGTTTGGGTATGTAGTGCATGTTTGGGGAGTGTTAATGGGCCTATGGAAGGCCCAGGTGTTGGTTTGAAGCTCGGCAAAATTTTGTATTTTTGACTTAGGAGATAGGGGTCTCTTGGAGGTAGGTGTTATAAGAAAATATCGGTGAAATAAGGCATAAGTTGGCCAGTGGTGGAGTGGCAACATGACGCCACTTAGGAGCTATAAAGGTGGTGCCTAAGTGTACTTGGAGGTCCAAGGTTCAAGTCCCAGAGTTGTAAGGTGGCATTTTATTTTGTGCAGGAAACAAGTAAGAGTTTGAAGCAGAGTTAAACTCTGCTTGGGGAGAAATTTGAATCGGTCATGGGAGTGAATCAAGGAGCTAATCTAGGAGCTTTTGAATTTTGAAAATGGTGGCTGGCAAGAGGACTCTTAGTAAGGTAATTTTGGCACTCTGGTTTAGGGGTTGTTTTCGGCTATAGGCTCTTGGTAGTGCCGATTTTTCCTTGGGTTTTACCTTGAGGTGTTCTTGCTTAGCCGAATAGGGAGAAGTGCTGCAGGGTTGAGGTTCTTTTATTTTTTTCTTTTTGCTAGAAACCAAAAGCAAACCTTCCAAAATCATCCTTGTGTCGTTTTGTACCAAACCAAATACCACTTCACATTTGCTCTTTCTTTTTCTCCCATTCTCATCCTATTATTCGTATCTCCTTCTTCTTCACCTTGCTCTCTCTTTGGCACTCAACTTGTCAATTCATCTCTTGACCGAAACTTTTGGGAACCGATTACACTTATTGACAGAACCTAGTGTGTCATTGCTGATTTCTCTCTAGCCTCATACTCCTCTTCTTCTCTTTTGTTTAGTACCTCTCATAACCCCTAGCCGAATCATTCTATCACCACTCACTCTTCTCTTCATTTCTCACTTCATCAAACCCTTTCTTTCTTGATAAACCGAATACCTTGTACATCAAAACTCAACGTGTCTTTTTGGTAATCGAAAACCTTCATTAGGGCTGAATCTCAAACCAACTCTTTTCTTTTGCGAGGTTCGTGGAAGGAGTAGTTGTGAATCAAGATTATACTCGTATCTAAGACTTTACTTGGGCCGATATCATAGTGGTAAGTATTTTTTTCGTTAATCATCCATATTTTAGGCATGAAAAGCCGAAACCCTTTATGGGGAGGCTAACGTTAGTGACTAAAGGCTTGTTGGCCGCTTTCTTTTGGTTTGTTTGCGTTAGTGTGATCAAGAGGTTGTGCAACTAGGGACTCGGAAGGCTAAACACTGCTGGACAGTAGGATCTAATCCACTTTCGACAAGAAGGTATAGGCTTTTAAGGACTTAGGCCATGTTGGCCAATTTTGGTTGGGAGATTATGGCTTATTAGTTACTAAGTTTTAGGTTAACGCCATAGTGTGCAATTGTAGGCTATTCACTCGTGGGTTCTTCAAGCACTTCGACAGCTAACAGGTGTGTGACTAATCCCAACTTTTAGACTGAAGTGGTAAAGGCCGTAAGGACCGTAAAGTGACCGGCAACTGGTTGAAAGTGACTGAAAACGCATTCGTGCAATATTTATGAGTAATCGTTTACTCCGTTAGGGTTAACCATGGATTCGGTGGTGGAGGAATTGCAGAAGGTGCAATTCTGAACGTTTTGGTAAGTTAGGCTTCGATGGGCCAAGATGGGCCCAATGGGCTTTCGAGCCCAAAATGGTAAAAGTATCGTTAAAGGTATTCTGGTGGAATAATACTAACAACTCGGTTAAATGGTAATCTGAGCTTAAGAATTAAGGTTTAACGGACTCAATGGATTTAGTAAGGCCATTAGGGATTTTTAAGCTAAAAAGGGCAAAATTGGAAATTGAGCTTAAATGGGCTTTTGGGGATATCTAGGGATTGCTAATTAATTGAACATGCGTAAAATCTCTGAAAATATGGAAAAGGACTAAAATACCCTTAAGTATGAAAAATTACCATTTTACCCCTAGGTGCAAAATGACCTTTATACCCCTAGGGTAAATTCTGTATGAAACGTATGATTTCCTGTTTCTGTATGTCATATCTCATAATACATGTGTATATCTGATGCATGAGATTCTGTATGTTATATGCCATATCATGATATCTGTTGCATGGGGTTTTGGGTTTATGACGGAGGAAGCGTTCTGGCAGCCTCACTGCAATCTGGTGGTCTCGCCACATATATATCTGTTCTAGCAGCCTCGCTGCAATCTGGTGGCATCGCCACGTATATGCATCTGTTATGGTGGCCTCGCCACAATATCTGTATTTGGTGACCTCGTCACAATATCTAGCAGCCTCGCTGCAAATTTTATCTGGCAGCCTCGCTACAAATTTCTGTGGTGTGTAGCGGTTGGGTGGGTCGAGTAGTCTCCCCACATGGTGTAAGGCTGGTACGGGGGTGTTATGGATGGATCTGGGTTGGGCTTTCTGTTTGCATATTATATCTGATCTGTATCTGTTATGGGCCTATGAGCTTAATCTGATTTCTGTAATGGGCTAAAGCCCAATTAATCTGACTCTAAGGCTTGATCTGTTTTGGCCTATGGTTGAGATTATGTTACGCACGAGTTGTCAAACTCACCCCCCTTTTATTTCATCTCTGCAGGTAACCCTCAACCATAGTGGGCTTGGAGCTGTGAGAGATTCAGAGTGGCCACAGCATCAGCCAATTCGGTTTTCTTTTTCATTTTAAGTATTTTGTTATCTTATTTTTGGGTTTTAATTGTAATAAGGCCGCTATTTAAATTTCTTTATTGGTTTTGTTTTCTTTTATAGTTTAATTCATATTTTATCGAAACTGCTAGTTATAAGCTGCGCGGATTTTTCAAACTCCTAAAAAGGTTTTTAAAACTCAACAAATATCAAATATGGATAACCTAAAGGCTTATCAAAATTATTTTTCACAATCTTGCTGTTTTACTAAAAATATCACCTAAGTCACAACAAGCGAAAGGTCGTAAACTTAGTTATAGGTTCATGTGACACATCAGATCTGGTCATAACGTCCAGGCCGGGTATGGGGTGTTACATTTAGTGGTATCAGAGCCAAGTTGCAACAACTCGGCTGTGGATCGGGTCTAAAATGGAAGTTTTCAAACAATCAAAACAAAGATTTTTCGAAAGATCATGTTTTTAACATCGTTTTCAAAAATTACTTGGAACTAGTTTTGATGAACTTCTTTCGTACCTAAATGATTTATTTTCAAAGAATAAATTAAGTTTTCCTATGTAATCTTTCTAAAGAGTGGCATACCGAATCTCCGGCCCAAGCCTGTAAGTTTTCTAAACTTTTTTAATTAATTCTGCAATTCTGATTATATGCTTGACTAAGATTCTATTATGATACTTTAGCTAGGGTATTACTGAAACTATAGAGACTCTGATAGGTGGACTGAGACTGTAGCTAGGCTACCGCGAAAGAAGATAAACTCTGGAATTCTACTTATTCATAAGACATCTGTAATAAACACTGGAATATTAATCTGACTCATAAAATTCTAAAATAGAAAATATGAAATGAGTACGTGAGCAGCTCGTGGTAGAGGCTGTGGACGGGGCCGAGGTAGTGCACAAGCTGAAACTTCATCTTCGGGTCATGCGCCAGCAGCTGATATACCGATACCACCGGCAACAGAGGTGGAGTCTCATGATCGAGGAGTTGGGGACGATGCCCTATCACAAGCGATGCTACGAGTTTTGGAAAGGGTTGCTGGGGCAAGTACCGGTAATGGATTTCGAGGTTCTATTTCTGAGTGACTCCGGGCTAATGGGGCAGAATTCTTTAGGGGCATGTCTAGTGTAGCCCCGAATGTGGCCGAGTATTGGTTGGAGGCCACAGAGCGGATTATGGACGATCTGGATTGCTCTATGGAGCAGAAGCTGAAGGGAGCCGTATCGTTGCTTAGAGATGAAGCTTATCAGTGGTGGCTCACGGTGAGAGATGGAACTTCAGCGGGTGAGGTAACATGGGAGCTGTTTAAGACAGCCTTTAAAGGAAAATATGTTAGGGCTAGCTATGTGGACGCCCGCAGGAAAGAATTCTTGAATTTGGTTCAAGGAAGTAGGACAGTATCTGAGTACGAGGCTGAATTTCTGAGGCTAAGCCGATATGCTTCTAGGATAGTTGCTACTGAATATGAGCGTAGTGTACGCTTCGAGGATGGTCTGAGGGATGAATTGAGGGTGCTGATTGCTCCGCAGAGGGAGCGTAACTTTGCTACTTTGGTTGAGAAAGCTAAGATAGCGGAAGAGGTAAAGCGGACAGAAAGACTGAACCGCAAGAAGGATCGAAACCGCTTCCGGAGGGATTCTGGACCATCAGGTGGGATTAATAGGAATGTTAAGAGAGCAAGAGTGGCAGAACCAGTACGAGCAGTGCCAATGAATGCTGTCAGACCGCAGGGTTGTAGGAATTATGGTAAGATACATATGGGCGAGTGTCGAAAACATTCTAGAGCTTGTTTTCGATGTGGGTCGATGGACCATAGGATTAAGAATTGTCCCCACGAACCAGACCAGGACCAAGTCAGGGATCAGAGGGTTGCTCAACCAGTGAGGGGTGGACCACCAGCTCCGAGAGGGCGTGGACAAGGTAGAGGTGGAAATGGTAATGGTCGAGGACGAGGAGCACCTGGCAGGGGTGTTGGTTTTGCTGAGGCTTGTCAGCCAGCGTTGGTGTATGTAGCTCGTCTTCGAGAGGAGGGTGATGCTCCTGACGTCATAACTAGTACGTTTTTTATTTCTAGTATGCCATACACTGCGTTGATAGATGTTGGATCTACCCATTCTTATGTTGCACGTGCTATATCTAGGTCGCTGGGTGTGCATTCTAAGGAGACAGTGAGTGGGGTATCTGTACTAAGTCTCTTGGGTCACTCGGTTAGGGTAGAAAAACTGTATAGAGACGTGCCTATAGAGACTCAAGGAAAAATCTTTTCTGGAGACTTGATGGAGCTACCTTTCGGAGAATTCGATCTTATCTTAGGAATGGATTGGCTTGTAAAGCATAGGGCTACCTTGGATTGTGCTGTAAAGCGAATGAGGTTTAAGACTACAGAGGATGAGGAAGTTATGGTGATTGGTGAACGTAGAGACTATCTGTCCAATGTGGTGTCAGCATTAAGCGCTGAGAAGTGGATTCGAAAAGGATGCGAGGCTTATTTGGCATTCATAAGTCACGCAGAAACTGAGGAACTAACTGTGGATAGAGTTAGAACCATTAAGGATTTTCAAGATGTGTTTCCTGAAGAGCTTCTAGGATTGCCTCCGAATCGAGAGGTTGAGTTTGGGATCAATTTGTTGCCTGGTACGACACCGGTGTCCATTGCACCTTATAGGATGGCACCAAAGAAGTTGATGGAGTTGAAAGCGCAGATTCAAGAACTATTGAATAGAGGCTTTATTAGGCCAAGTGTGTCTCCATGGGGAGCACCAGTGCTGTTCGTAAAGAAGAAAGATGGGTCAATGCGAATGTGCATCGGTTACCAGCAGTTGAACAAACTGACGATTAAGAATAAGTACCCGTTGCCAAGAATCGATGATCTGTTCGATCAGCTTAGAGGAGCTTTAGTATTCTCCAAGATTGACCTTCGGTCTGGGTACCATCAGTTAAGGGTGAAAGAGGTGGATATTCACAAGACAGCATTCAGAACTCGGTATGGTCACTATGAATTCTTGGTTATGCCATTTGGGCTGACCAATGCACCTGCAGCATTTATGGATCTGATGAATCGAGTGTTCCAACCATACTTGGATCGATTCGTGGTCGTTTTTATCGACGATATTCTGGTTTATTCTGAATCTGAGGGGAAACATGATGAGCATCTCCGTATTGTGCTGCAAGTGTTAAGGGAAAAGCAGCTTTATGCGAAATTTAGTAAGTGTGAGTTTTGGTTGAGAGAAGTAACTTTCTTGGGGCATGTTGTTTCTGCTGAGGGTATAAAGGTGGACCCTCGAAAGATTGAAGCAATTCTGGAGTGGAAACTGCCGAAGTCAGTGGCGAAAATTCGAAGTTTTCTGGGTTTAGCTGGGTACTATAGAAGGTTTGTGGAAGGATTTTCTGTGATGGCAGCGCCGTTGACCAAACTCATAAGGAAAGGAGTACCATTTAATTGGACCGAGCAGCAGCAGGAAGCTTTTGAGAAGCTAAAGAAGGTTCTGACCGAGGCACCTGTACTGATTCAGCCGGAGTTTGGAAAAGATTTTACCGTGTTCAGTGACGCATCACATGTTGGGTTGGGCTGTGTGTTGATGCAAGAGGGTAAAGTGGTTGTTTATGCATCGCGACAACTTAAACCTCATAAGGTGAACTACCCTACCCATGATCTAGAGTTGGTAGCCGTAATCTTCGCATTTAAGATTTGGCGACATTATCTATACGGTGAAAGATGTATTATGTATATAGATCATAAGAGTCTTAAGTACTTGCTGACGCAAAAGGAGCTAAATCTTAGGGAACAGCGATGGATTGAGTTGCTTAAGGATTATGAATGTGCAATTGAGTATCATCCAGGCAAAGCTAATGTGGTGGCTGATGCCCTAAGCCGTAGAACTGTATCTGATCTAAGAGCGATGTTTGCACGTTTGAGTCTGTATGATGATGGTAGTCTGTTAGCAGAACTGCAAGTAAGATCGACCTGGGTGGATGAGATTAGGGATAAGCAGTCGACGGATGAGTCTCTGGTTTCTCGATTTTAGCAGGTTAAGGATGGGAGTACTTCTGAGTTTGGACTTAACAGTGAGGGAGTTCTATGTTTCCATGGTAGAATCTGTATTCCTAAGGATTCCAATTTGAGGCAAGCAATTCTGAATGAAGCTCATAAAGGACTGTGTGCTATGCATCCTGGAGGTAATAAGATGTATCATGACTTAAAGGAGTTGTATTGGTGGCCTGCACTGAAGCGAGAGGTAACGGAATTTGTTGGGAAGTGTCTGTGTAACGCCCTGATTTTTAGGATTTTTTGGGTTTTGTGATTTTTAGTGAAGTTTTAAAAATTTTGGTGTTCTGAAGGTTGAAAATGTGTGTACATGTGTTAGTGGGCCTTTAGAAGGCCCAAGCTTAAGTTAAAACCCGGTAATATTAAGTTGGATTTTCAAGTGAAAGGGGACTGGGTTAAGTGGGCCTTTAAGAAAAACCGTGTAAAATATGTCACAAAGGGAGCCTTGGTAGAGTGGCAAGGTGGCACCACTAAGCTCCTAAAAAAGTGGCACTTACGTGGGTATTCAAGGACAAGGGTTCGAGTTACAGGGTAAGCGTAGTGTTCTTTTTAATTTTTAAGCATGTGCCGGGTATGTGCCTAACTTAAGTGAATTTCGGCAAGGGCTTTTAGGGACTTGGGCCGATTACTCAAGGGTGATATTAGGGTTATATATTTTTCTAATTTCTGTCATAAGAATTAGGGTTAGCCACTTTAGGAATTAATCTTCTCTTTTACTGTCAGAAAAGTCGAAACTTACCTTCCTAGAAAGCTTCTAGCCGATTTCTTCTTCTTCACCTCTACCATTATTTTTTTTTCACTTTTCTTTTTCCTCTTTGATCTCTTCCCTAGCCGAATACCCTCCCTACTCAGATCCACTCTTTCTTTTGCTTTCATCCCTCTCAAAATCAACCATAGCTGATTGCTCAAAGTGCCAGAAATCCTGAAAACTGTTTTTTTTGCCGAATCTTTCTAAGCCAAATTACCCCTGTTCCTTTCACCTATTGTAGCCGATTACTACGTCCCCTTGAGCCACATCATTGTCGACACCATCACTCAAACTCATAGCCCAAATCGCCATCTTCTTCTCTAGTTGAAAAGCCAAAATCACCATAGTTTTAGGGAGATAGCCGAATTTGCAGATCTCAGAGATAAGGGTTCTACTAACGTTTATGGGTTAGATTTACATCAGATCTGCATAGTAATCGAAGAGAAATCGTTGGTAAGTGCTTAATACCTCAGATCTGTACATTATTTCATGTTTTGGAAAAGCCAAAAGTCCCTAAAGTTAGGGAGATTGTCGATTTGGACTTTTAGTAATTCAAAGTGGTATTTTATTCTTTTTGAGTGATAGTTAGCGAGGAAGGTGATCAAGCAAGGAGTTGAAGGCATCGGTATCACCAGATATAGATCTAGTGCACCTAAATCGTTAGAGGTAAGTTTTCATGGCCATTAAGGGTGTGGCCAAATGTGGTAAGGGATTGTGGTTTTGGTTTTTTCGTAGATCTATTGATTAATCGAGTAGATATTGGGTTGTAGGAACTGTCGCATAGGAGATCTCGTCAGTGGAACTGCAAAATAGGTGTGTGTTTCGAACACCCTTCAATGCTCAAATCGACAAAAGCCGAAAAGCAGAAATGCCGAAATTCTGGCATTTCAAGAGCTTGTGAGCGTCCGAACGCTCTCAAGTTGGTAGGAGAAGGATGGTTTTGGAATCGGCACTGTCAGGCGGGCTGACCGCGGAATTTTGGGCACTACGGTAAGTTGGGCCTCGGTGGGCTGAATATGGGCCCAATGGGCAATTTGGGCCCAGTTGGGTAAAAATAGGTCTAAAGGCAATAATATGGATTACAGGCATAAAAACTGTTAAAACAAGATAATGGATTAGAAATTAAGGCTTAAATGGGCCTAATGGGCTAAAATGGCATGGTAGAGCCCATTAGGGGTTTTAGGGCCTAAGTGCTAAAACTGATAAACTCAATTAAATGAGTTTCTGTAACAACCACTGTAATAGTAGAGGCTGTAATAATAATAAAAACTGTAATAAGAGAACAAAATTACTGAAATACCCTTAGGGTAAGAAATTACTGATTTACCCTTAAGTATAAAATTACCATTATACCCCTAGGGCTAAAATCGACTGTACTGCTTGATATGACTGTTACTGTTACTACATACCATGATATGTATCTGTTGCATGGGTTGGGTTTTATATGGAGGAAGTGTACGTGGCACTGCCACGTTACTAAAAGGGGCTATGCCTCGTACTATTTCTGAAAGGGGCTTTGCCTCGTATACTATTTATCTGAGCAGCCATGCTGCGACTGTGGTGTGTGGGCTGGGTGGGTCGAGTTATTCCCCACATGGTGTGTTGGCTGGTACAAGTGGTGTGTAGCGGTTGGTGGGTTGAGTAGTCTCCCCAATTGGGTTGCATTCTTACTGTTATACTGTACTGTACTATTATGGGCCTATGGGCCAAACTGTTATCTGAATAGGGCTTCGGCCCAGTATCTGTTATAGGGCCTTGGCCCAGTATCTGTAATCTGATTAGGGCTTCGGCCCAGTATCTGACTGAGACTGGTTAGGGCTCAGGCCCAGTGGGCTCGAGCCGATGTGGGCTTTGGATGGGTTCTGTACACACTGAGTTTTCCCAAACTCACCCTTCTCTTTCCATCCTTGCAGGTGAGCCCTAGATCGTGACTTGGTTGCTGGAAGGGATTCAGAGTGGCCACGAAGACTGAACTCGTATTTTAATTGGTTTTATTAATTCAATTACTTTTACTATTGGTTTTACTTTGTTATGGGTTGTAATAAGGCCACTATATCTGTTTTTATTTGGGACTTTCAACTATTTTATTTCATCCATAATTACATATTGTTTTCGAAAATTAAACAAATGTTTTCTTAACCAACCTGTTATTACAAGAGACTAAGTAAGATAATAAGGTTAGAGTGAATCGCTTAACAAATAAATTAGAGATTAAGTTGAATAGTTATTAAAACGGGAATTTCTAAAAGAATCAAGCACTGCTTTTCAAAACTCACCATCGGACTTAGTAAATAGGGCGGCGTAGGATAGTCTAGGTGATGTAGCACACCGGACATGGCCATAACGTCTGGGCTGGGTTCGAGGTGTTACATTTAGTGGTATCAGAGCCCGGTTGTAACAACTTGGCTGTGGATCGGGTCCAAAAAGAGTTTTCAAAATTTTTAAGCTCATAAAGGGTATTTTGGAAAATCAGATTTTCTGGAAGAATTTTTGTTTTCGAAATGATTTTTTTAACTTGTCTTTTCTAAAATATGTTTAAAGAATTATTTTTTTAGGTCTAAAATTTTTATTTATTTGAAATCTGGTACTTCGAGAGGTGGCACACTGAATCCCCGGCACCAAGTTGTAAGTATTTTCTGCCTTAACTTCTGTACTGTACTGAAAATAAAACTGTAGATAGTACTGAGCCTTGGATGTGATACTATAGGTGAGGTAGTATTAAGGCTATAAATTGAGACTGTAGGGTAAACTAAACCCTAGGAAACTGAGACAGTAGCTAGGCTACGATCGCGTGAATACAACTCTAAAATTTTATCTGTTCATAAGATATTCTGTAATAAACAACTGAAACATTAACTGATGGCATAAAATTCGTAAATCAGATAATCGATATGAGTACAAGAGCTGCTCGTGGACGAGGCCGTGGACGAGGCTGAGTTAGTGCTCAAGCTGGATCGTCGTCTTCTGAGCATATGCCAGCTGGAGAGGCACGACCACCGGTTGAGTATAATGGGCCGTACGATTGGGCCGCAGGGGATGACGCTTTGTCCCAGGCCATGCTGAGAGTTCTGGAAAGGGTGGCCGGAGCTAATGTTGGGCCTGTGAATAGGGGGTCCATTTCTAAGCGACTCCGGGCCAATGGAGCAGAAGTTTTTAGGGGCATATCTGGAGTGGCCCCGAATGTGGCTGAGTACTGGTTGGAAGCCACAGAGCGAATTATGGATGACTTAGACTGTTTAGTGGAGCAAAAGCTAAAAGAAGTGGTATTGTTGCTGAGGGACGAGGCGTATCAATGGTGGATCACCGTAAGAGAGGGTACCCCAGCTGAGAGGGTAACCTGGGAATTGTTCAAGCAGTCTTTCAGGGTGAAATATGTTGGGGCTAGTTATGTAGACCCACGAAGGAAAGAATTTCTAAACCTGACCCAGGGTAGTAAGACTGTGGCTGAATATGAGGTAGAATTTCTGCGATTAAGCTGGTATGCTAGTGGCATTGTTTCCACCGAGTATGAGCGTAGTGTTCGGTTCGAAGATGGCCTCAGAGATGAGCTGAGAGTATTGATAGCGCCGCAGAGGGAGTGCAACTTTGCTGCACTGGTGGAGAAGGCTAAGATAGCCGAGGAAGTGAAGCAAGCTGAAAGGGGAATCGCGATAGGGATCGCCACCGTTTTAAAAGAGATTCTGGAACATCAGGAGCTGCAAACCAAAATTTTAAGAGGGCTAGAGTAGAAGAACCAGTGCGAGCTGTGCCAGTGAATGTTGTTAGACCACAGGCTTGTGGAGACTGTGGCAGAGTTCATCGAGGAGAATGCTGGAAACACAGTGGAGCTTGTTTTCGTTGTGGGTCTAAGGATCATCACGTTAAGGACTACCCATAGAAGCCAGCTCAGGCTCAAGCTGTTAATCAGAGGGTTGCTCAGCCTGCGCGAGGAGGACTGCCACCGCCAAGGGGCCGTGGTCAAGGTAGAGGAGGCAATGGTAATGGACGTGGTCATGGAGCACCTGGCAGGGGTACTGGTAATGCTGAGGCTCGTCAGCCAGCCTTAGTGTATGCTGCTCGCCGCCGCGAGGAGGGTGATGTACCTGATGTTATAACTAGTACGTTCTTAATATATCATACACCATATACTGCTTTAATTGATGTGGGTTCGACGCATTCGTATGTTGCTTGTGAAATTTCTGGGTCGTTGGGTGTGCATTCTGAGGAAACTATGAGTGGGGTAACTGTGATTAGTCCTTTAGGTCACTCTGTTAGGGTAGATAAACTCTTTAGAGATGTACCTTTAGAGACTCAAGGTAGGATCTTTCTGGGAGACTTGATGGAGTTACCTTTTGGAGAATTCGACTTGATTTTGGGCATGGACTGGTTAACCAAGCACAAGGCAACGCTGGATTGCGCGGCCAAAAGAATGGTATTGAGAACAACCGAAGGCGAGGAGGTGATGGTTATTGGTGAACGTAGGGACTATTTATCCAATGTGGTTTCTGTCTTAAGGGCTGAAAGGTTGATGCGCAAAGGTTGTGAAGCATACTTAGCGTTCGTAAGTCAAACTGAACCCGAAGGGGTGACAGTGGAGACAGTGAGGACTGTTAATAAATTTCAAGATATATTTCCTGAGGAGCTACCTAGATTACCTCCTAATCGAGAAGTGGAATTTGGGATCGATCTGTTGCCTGGAACAGCTCCAGTGTCCATTACGCCTTACAGAATGGCACCAAAGGAGCTAGTGGAATTGAAAGCCCAGATTCAAGAGTTGTTAGATAGGGGCTTCATTAGACCAAGTGTGTCTCCGTGGGGAGCACCGGTGCTGTTTGTGAAAAAGAAGGACGGAACGATGCGTATGTGTATCAATTATCGCCAGTTGAACAAACTGACAATAAAGAATAAGTATCCTCTGCCAAGAATCGACGATCTGTTTGACCAGCTTAAAGGAGCTTCAGTGTTTTCCAAGATTGACCTTCGATCTGGATATTATCAGTTAAGGGTGAAGGAGGTGGATCTGCATAAAACAGCATTTAGAACTCGTTATGGTCACTACAAGTTCTTGGTTATACCCTTTGGATTGACGAATGCACCAGCAGCTTTTATGGATTTAATGAATCGAGTATTTCAGTCGTACTTGGATTGTTTCGTGGTCGTCTTTATTGACGATATATTAGTGTATTCAGAAACAAAGGAGAAGCATGATGAGCATCTTCAAATCGTTCTGCAGACTCTAAGAGAAAAGCAATTGTATGCAAAATTTAGTAAGTGCGAATTCTGGCTTCGAGAAGTGACTTTTCTGGGTCATGTTGTTTCTGCTGAGGGAATTAGGGTAGATCCTCGCAAGATTGAGGCAGTTCTGGATTGGAAGCTGCCTAGGACGGTGTCAGAAATTCGTAGTTTTCTGGGTTTGGCAGGCTATTATAGAAGGTTTGTTGAGGGGTTTTCTATCATCGCGGCTCCGTTAACGAAATTGTTAAGGAAGGGAGTAGCCTTTAATTGGACTGAGAGGTAGCAAGAAGCTTTTGACAACCTGAAAAAGGTGTTGACTGAGGCACCAGTGTTGATTTAGCCAGAATCTGGGAAGGACTTTACGGTTTATAGCGATGCTTCGCATGTGGGATTAGGTTGTGTACTGATGCAAGAGGGTAAGGTGGTTGCTTATGCTTCGCGACAGCTTAAGCCTCACGAGGCGAATTACCCTACGCATGATTTGGAGTTGGCAGCAGTGGTGTTCGCATTGAAAATCTGGAGACACTACCTTTATGGGGAAAAGTGTATTATATACACTGACCATAAAAGTCTCAAATATCTGTTAACTCAGAAGGAGTTGAATCTTAGGCAACGGAGATGGATAGAGTTGCTTAAGGACTATGACTGTTCGATTGAATACCATCCTGGCAAGGCTAACGTAGTGGCTGATGCACTGAGTCGAAGGACCGTTGCTGAGTTAAAGGCCATGTTTGCTCGTTTGAGTTTGTATGATGATGGGAGCTTGCTAGCAGAGTTGCAAGTAAGACCGACTTAGACTGAGAGGATTAAAGAGTTACAGTTGAAGGATGATTCGTTGATTCCTCGATTTCAGCAAGTCAAGAATGGTGGGAGTGAGGATTTTAGACTGAATTCTGATAGGGTTCTTTGTTTCCGTGGGAGAATTTGCGTTCTTAAGAACTCTAATTTAAGGCAGTTGATTTTGGGTGAGGCTCATGGTGGACCTTGTGCTATGCACCCTGGAGGTAATAAGTTGTATAAAGACTTGCGAGAGGTTTATTGGTGGCCTGGACTTAAGCGAGAGGTGACTGAGTTCGTTGGGAAATGTTTGACGTGTCAGCAAGTTAAAGCTGAGCACCAACTGCCGTCTGGATTGTTGCAGCCAGTGAAGATTCCGCAGTCGAAATGGGAAAGAGTAACGATGGATTTTGTGAGTGGGTTGCCTTTGACACCTTCGAAGAAAGACTCTGTTTGGGTAATCGTGGATAGGTTGACGAAGTCTGCTCATTTTGTACCGGTCAGAACCGATTACTCACTGCAGAAGTTGGCCAAATTGTATGTAGCGAAAATTGTGCGTTTGTATGGGGTGCCAGTTTTGATAATTTCTGATCGAGACCCTAGATTTACATCTCGATTCTGGAAGAAGTTGCATGAGGCATTAGGTACGCGATTGGACTTTAGTACTGCATTTCACCCTCAGATAGATGGTCAATCTGAGAGGGTTATTCAAGTGTTGGAGGACATGTTGAGAGGATGTGTGATTGACTTTCGTGGTAGTTGGGACGATTATCTACCATTGGCGGAATTTGCATACAACAACAGTTATCAAGCAAGTATTCAGATGGCTCCATATGAGGCACTTTATGGGCGAAGATGTCATACTCCTACTTGTTGGACAGAGTTGGGAGAGCGTCAAGTGCTTGGACCAGAGTTAGTGACAGATACTCAAAGTAAGGTTACGCTGATTCGAGATCGGTTAAAGGAGGCGTCTGATTGGCAGAAGTCTTATGCTGACCTTAAGCGTAAGGAGATTGAGTTCGCTGTTGGGGATATGGTGTTCCTAAAGGTGTCACCATGGAAAAAGATCTTGAGATTTGGTAAAAAAAGGCAAGCTAAGTCCGCGGTTTATTGGGCCTTATAGGATTCTCAAGCGGATTGGGCCAGTAGCATATCAGTTGGAGTTGCCACCAAAGTTGGATCGTATCCATGACGTTTTTCACGTGTCTATGCTAAGACGGTATCGGTCGGACCCTTCGCATATTGTACCAGTAGAGGAGATTGCAGTAAATATCGATTTGACTTTTGAGGAGGAACCGGTGGAGATCTTAGATCGTGAAGTCAAAGTCTTAAGGAGGAAGTCTGTTCCATTGGTAAAGGTGCTATGGCGTAATAATGGTAGAGAAGAAGCTACTTGGGAGCCAGAGGAGACTATGCGTCAACAATACCCTCAGTTATTTAGATCAGGTAAATTTCGAGGCCGAAATTTCTTTAAGGGGGTAGAGTTGTAACGCCCTGATTTTCGGGATTTTTCGGGTTTTGTGATTTTTAGTGAAGTTTTAAAAATTTTGGTGTTCTGAAGGTTGAAAATGTGTGTACATGTGTTAGTGGGCCTTTAGACGGCCCAAGCTTAAGTTAAAACCCGGTAAAATATTAAGTTGGATTTTCAAGTGAAAGGGGACTTGGTTAAGTGGGCCTTTAAGAAAAACCGTGTAAAATATGTCACAAAGGGAGCCTTGGTAGAGTGGCAAGGTGGCGCCACTAAGCTCCTAAAAAAGTGGCACCTAAGTGGATATTCAAGGACAAGGGTTCGAGTTACAGGGTAAGCGTAGTGTTCTTTTTAATTTTTAAGCATGTGTCGGGCATGTGCCTAACTTAAGTGAATTTCGGCAAGGGCTTTTAGGGACTTGGGCCGATTACTCAAGGGTGATATTAGGGTTATATATTTTTCTAATTTCTGTCATAAGAATTAGGGTTAGCCACCTTAGGAATTAATCTTCTCTTTTACTGTCAGAAAAGCCGAAACTTGCCTCCCTAGAAAGCTTCTAGCCGATTTCTTCTTCTTCACCTCTACCATTATTTTTTTTTCACTTTTCCTTTTCCTCTTTGATCTCTTCCCTAGCCGAATACCCTCCCTACTTAGATACACTCTTTCTTTTGCTTTCATCCCCCTCAAAATCAACCATAGCCGATTGCTCAAAGTGCCAGAAATCCCGAAAACTGCTTTCTTTTGCCGAATCTTTCTAAGCCAAATTACCCCTGTTCCTTTCACCGGTTGTGGCCAATTACTACATCCCCTTGAGCCACATCATTGTCGACACCATCACTCAAACTCATAGCCCAAATCGCCATCTTCTTCTCTAGTTGAAAAGTCGAAATCACCATAGTTTTAAGGAGATAGCCGAATTTGCAGATCTCAGAGATAAGGGTTCTACTAACGTTTAAGGGTCAAATTTACATCAGATCTGCATAGTAATCGAAGAGAAATCATTGGTAAGTGCTTAGTACCTCAGATCTGTACATTATTTCATGTTTTGGAAAAGCCGAAAATCCCTAAAGTTAGGGAGATTGTCGATTTGGACTTTTAGTAATTCAAAGTGGTATTTTATTCTTTTTGAGTGATAGTTAGCGAGGAAGGTGATCAAGAAAGGAGTTGAAGGCATCGGTATCACCAGATATAGATCTAGTGCACCTAAATCGTCAAAGGTAAGTTTTCATAGCCATTAAGGGTGTGGCCGAATGTGGTAAGGGATTGTGGTTTTGGTTTTTTCGTAGATCTATTGATTAATCGAGTAGATATTGGGTTGTAGGAACTGTTGCATAGGAGATCTCGTCAGTGGAACTGCAAAACAGGTGTGTGTTTCGAACACCCTTCAATGCTCAAATCGGCAAAAGCCGAAAAGCCGAAATGCCAAAATTCTGGCATTTTGAGAGCTTGTGAGCGTGCGAACACTCTCAAGTTGGTAGGAGAAGGATGGTTTTGGAATCGGCACTGCCAGGCGGGCTGACCGCGAAATTTTGGGCGCTACGGTAAGTTGGGTCACGGTGGGCCGAATATGGGCCCAATGGGAAATTTGGGCCCAGTTGGGTAAAAATAGGTCTAAAGGCAATAATAAGGATTACAGACATAAAAACTGTTAAAACAAGATAATGGATTAGAAATTAAGGCTTAAATGGGCCTAATGGGCTAAAATGGCATGGTAGAGCCCATTAGGGGTTTTAGGGCCTAAGTGCTAAAACTGATAAACTCAATTAAATGAGTTTCTGTAACAACCACTGTAATAGTAGAGGCTGTAATAATAATAAAAACTATAATAAGAGAAAAAAATTACTGAAATACCCTTAGGGTAAGAAATTACTGATTTACCCCTAAGTATAAAATTACCATTATACCCCTAGGGCTAAAATTGACTGTACTGCTTGATATGACTGTTACTGTTACTACATACCATGATATGTATCTGTTGCATGGGTTGGGTTTTATATGGAGGAAGTGTACGTGGCACTGCCACGTTACTGAAAGGGGCTATGCCTCGTACTGTTTCTGAAAGGGGCTTTGCCTCGTATACTATTTATCTGAGCAGCCATGCTGCGACTGTGGTGTGTGGGCTGGGTGGGTCGAGTTATTCCCCACATGGTGTGTTGGCTGGTACGAGTGGTGTGTAGCGGTTGGTGGGTTGAGTAGTCTCCCCAATTGGGTTGCATTCATACTGTTATACTGTACTGTACTGTTATGGGCCTATGGGCCAAACTGTTATCTGAATAGGGCTTCAGCCCAGTATCTATTATAGGGCCTTGGCCCAGTATCTGTAATTTGATTAGGGCTTCGGCCCAGTATCTGACTGAGACTGGTTAGGGCTCAGGCCCAATGGGCTCGAGCCGATGTGGGCTTTGGATGGGTTCTGCACACACTGAGTTTTCCCAAACTCACCATTCTCTTTCCATCCTTGCAGGTGAGCCCTAGATCGTGACTTGGTTGCTGGGAGGGATTCAGAGTGGCCACGAAGACTGAACTCGTATTTTAATTGGTTTTATTAATTGAATTACTTTTACTATTGGTTTTACTTTGTTGTGGGTTGTAATAAGGCCACTATATCTGTTTTTATTTGGGACTTTCAACTATTTTATTTCATCCACAATTACACATTGTTTTCGAAAATTAAACAAATCTTTTCTTAACCAACCTGTTATTACAAGAGACTAAGTAAGATAATAAGGTTAAAGTGAATCACTTAACAAATGAATTAGAGATTAAGTTGAATAGTTATTAAAACGGGAATTTCCAAAAGAGTCAAGCACTGCTTTTCAAAACTCACCATCGGACTTAGTAAATAGGGCGGCGTAGGATAGTCTAGGTGATGTAGCACATTGGACATGGCCATAACGTCTGGGCTGGGTTTGGGGTGTTACAGTTTGACTTGTCAGCAAGTGAAAGCTAAACATCAGTTACCTTCTGGACTTCTACAACCAGTTAAGGTACCACTTTGGAAGTGGGAGAGGGTGACCATGGATTTTGTAAGTGGGTTGCCCTTAACGCCGTCAAAGAAAGACTTGATTTGGGTGATCGTAGATAGGTTGACTAAATCTGCTCATTTCATCCTTGTACGTACTGATTATTCACTTCAGAAGTTAGCCAAATTGTATGTTGCGGAGATTGTGCGACTGCATGGGGTGCCAGTGTCTATCATTTCTGATCGAGATCCTAGATTCACATCTCGGTTCTGGCAAAAGTTGCATGAGGCATTGGGAACGCGACTGAACTTTAGCACGGCTTTTCATCCTCAGACTGATGGTCAATCAGAAAGGGTTATTTAGATTCTGGAAGATATGTTGAGGGGATGTGTTATCGACTTTTGAGGTAGTTGTGAGGATTATCTACCATTGGCAGAGTTTGCGTATAATAACAGTTATCAAGCTAGCATCCGTATGGCACCTTATGAGGCACTGTATGGGCGTAAGTGTCGTTCACCTAGTTGTTGGACTGAATTGGGCGAGCGGTAAGTTCTTGGACCTGAATTGGTAGCAGAGACTGAAGAGAAGGTCAAAGTGATAAGGGATCGATTAAAAGAGGCATCTGATCGGCAGAAGTCTTACGCAGATTTGAAGCGTAAGGAGAGTGAGTATTCAGTGGGTGACATGGTCTTTCTGAAGGTTTCACCTTGGAAGAATATACTAAGATTTGGTAAGAAATGCAAGCTAAGTCCGCGGTTCATTGGGCCTTATCGGGTTCTTAAGCGAGTAGGACCAGTAGCATATCAGTTGGAATTACCTCTAGAGTTAAATAGAATCCATGATGTGTTTCACGTATCCATGCTAAGACGATATCGTTCTGACCCTACCCATGTTTTACCAGTTGCAGAGGTGGAAGTACAGCCTGACTTGACTTTCGAGGAAGAGCCTGTGCAGATTTTAGATCAAGACGTGAAGGTTCGAAGAAGAAAATCAGTCCCATTGGTAAAGGTACTTTGGCGTAATCATGGCAAAGAGGAAGCTACTTGGGAACCAGAGGAGGCAATGCGTCAGCAATATCCCCATTTGTTTGGATAAGGTAAATTTCGAGGATGAAATTTCTTTAAGGAGCGTAGAGTTGTAACGCCCTAATTTTCGGGTCTCTCTTAGATTGTTCTTTATCAGATAAAATGTTTAACTCTAGTGTTTGGGTATGTAGTGCATGTTTGGGGAGTGTTAATGGGCCTATGGAAGGCCCAGGTGTTGGTTTGAAGCTCGACAAAACTTTGTATTTTTGACTTAGGAGATAGGGGTCTCTTGGAGGTAGGTGTTATAAGAAAATATCGGTGAAATAAGGCATAAGTTGGCCAGTGGTGGAGTGGCAACATGACGCCACTTAGGAGCTATAAAGGTGGCGCCTAAGTGTGCTTGGAGGTCCAAGGTTCAAGTCCCAGAGTTGTAAGGTGGCATTTTATTTTGTGCAGGAAATAGGTAAGAGTTTGAAGCAGAGTTAAACTCTGCTTGGGGAGAAATTTGAATCGGTCATGGGAGTGAATCAAGGAGCTAATCTAGGAGCTTTTGAATTTTGAAAATGGTGGCCGGCAAGAGGACTCTTAGTAAGGTAATTTTGGCACTCTGCTTTAGGGGTTGTTTTCGGCTATAGGCTCTTGGTAGTGCCGATTTTTCCTTGGGTTTTACCTTGAGGTGTTCTTGCTTAGCCGATAGGGAGAAGTGCCGTAGGGTTGAGGTTCAATTATTTTTTTCTTTTTGCTAGAAACCGAAAGCAAACCTTCCAAAATCATCCTTGTGTCGTTTTGTAACAAACCGAATACCACTTCTCCTTTGCTCTTTCTTTTTCTCCCATTCTCATCCTATTATTCGTATCTCCTTCTTCTTCACCTTGCTCTCTCTTTGGCACTCAACTTGTCAATTCATCTCTTGACCGAAACTTTTGGGAACCGATTACACTTATTGACAGAACCTAGTGTGTCATTGCCAATTTCTCTCTAGCCTCATACTCCTCTTCTTCTCTTTTGTTTAGTACCTCTCATAACCCTTAGCCGAATCATTCTATCACCACTCACTCTTCTCTTCATTTCTCACTTCATCAAACCCTTTCTTTCTTGATAAACCGAATACCTTGTACATCAAAACTCAACGTGTCTTTTTGGTAATCGAAAACCTTCATTAGGGCTGAATCTCAAACCAACTCTTTTTTTTTGCGGGGTTCGTGGAAGGAGTAGTTGTGAATCAAGATTGTACTCGTATCTAAGACTTTACTTGGGCCGATATCATAGTGGTAAGTATTTTTTTCGTTAATCATCCATATTTAAGGCATGAAAAGCCGAAACCCCTTATGGGGAGGCTAACGTTAGTGACTAAAGGCTTGTTGGCCGCTTTCTTTTGGTTTGTTTGCGTTAGTGTGATCAAGAGGTTGTGCAACTAGGGACTCGGAAGGCTAAACGCTGCTGGACAGTAGGATCTAATCCACTTTCGAAAATAAGGTATAGGCTTTTAAGGACTTAGGCCATGTTGGCCGATTTTGGTTGGGAGATTATGGCTTATTGGTTACTGAGTTTTAGGTTAACGCAATAGTGTGCAATTGTAGGCTATTCGCTCATGGGTTCTTCAAGCACTTCGACAGCTAACAGGTGTGTGACTAATCCCAACTTTTAGACTGAAGTGGTAAAGGCCGTAATGACCGTAAAGTGACCGGCAACTGGTTGAAAATGATCGAAAATGCATTCGTGCAATATTTATGAGTAATCGTTTACTCCGTTAGGGTTAACCATGGATTCGGTGGTGGATGAATTGCAGAAGGTGCAATTCTGAATGTTTTGGTAAGTTGGGCTTCGATGGGCCAAGATGGGCCCAATAGGCTTTCGAGCCCAAAATGGTAAAAGTATCGTTAAAGGTATTCTGGTGGAATAATACTAACAACTCGGTTAAATGGTAATCTGAGCTTAAGAATTAAGGTTTAACGGACTCAATGGATTTAGTAAGGCCATTAGGGATTTTTAGGCTAAAAAGGGCAAAATTGGAAATTGAGCTTAAATGGGCTTTTGGGGATATCTAGGGACTGCTAATTAATTGAACATGCGTAAAATCTCTGAAAATATGGAAAAGGACTAAAATACCCTTAAGTATGAAAAATTACCATTTTACCCCTAGGTGCAAAATGACCTTTATACCCCTAGGGTAAATTCTGTATGAAACGTATGATTTCCTGTTTCTGTATGTCATATCTCATAATACATGTGTATATCTGATGCATGAGATTCTGTATGTTATATGCCATATCATGATATCTGTTGCATGGGGTTTTGGGTTTATGATGGAGGAAGCGTTCTGGCAGCCTCGCTGCAATCTGGTGGCCTCGCCACATATATATCTGTTCTGGCAGCCTCGCTGTAATCTGGTGGCATCACCACGTATATATATATATGTTCTGGTGGCCTCGCCACAATATCTGTATCTGGTGACCTCGTCACAATATCTGGTAGCCTCGCTGTAAATTTTATCTGGCAGCCTCGCTGCAAATTTCTGTGGTGTGTAGCGGTTGGGTGGGTCGAGTAGTCTCCCCACATGGTGTAAGGCTGGTACGGGGGTGTTATGGATGGATCTGGGTTGGGCTTTCTGTTTGCATATTATATCTGATCTGTATTTGTTATGGGCTTATGGGCTTAATCTGATTTCTGTAATGGGCCAAGGCCCAATTAATCTGACTCTGAGGCTTGATCTGTTTTGGCCTATGGTTGAGATTATGTTACGCACTGAGTTGTCAAACTCACCCCCCTTTTATTTCATCTCTGCAGGTAACCCTCAACCATAGTGGGCTTGGAGCTGTGAGAGATTCGGAGTGGCCACACATCAGCCAATTCGGTTTTCTTTTTCATTTTAAGTATTTTGTTATCTTATTTTTGGGTTTTAATTGTAATAAGGCCGCTATTTAAATTTCTTTATTGGTTTTGTTTTCTTTTATGGTTTAATTCATATTTTATCGAAACTGCTAGTTATAGGCTGCACGGGTTTTTCAAACTCCTAAAAAGGTTTTTAAAACTCAACAAATATCAAATATGGATAACCTAAAGGCTTATCAAAATTATTTTTCACAATCTTGTTGTTTTACTAAAAATATCACCTAAGTCACAACAAGCGAAAGGTCGTAAACTTAGTTATAGGTTCATGTGACACATCAGATCTGGTCATAACGTCCAGGCCGGGTATGGGGTGTTACATTGCCCAATTAAGAGGAACGATTGAGAAGATGAATATAAAATAACCGAAAGAGAACAAAGAATAGAATGAAACAATTCAGCAAAAGGGAGAATTCGGCTAAACAAGAAAACAAGAGAAAGCCCAAAAAGAATAAAAGAAAGATAAGAAAAGAGAGGAATGATTTTGGCTATTGAAAAGAAGCTCGCTAAAATAAAGTAGAGAAGAAAAGGAAATGAAGAAAATACTCAAACAAGATTTGGCCAATAGTAAAAAATGGAAAAGGAAATTATTCCTAAATGCTAAGTCGGCGGAGAAGTAAATGATGAGAAGAAAAGAGACTTCTTAAGGCAATTCGACACTATAAGCACACTTCAACACAATCCTAAAACCACGAAATGGTCACTTGAAAAAAATGCACAAAGGAAAACAAATGCACAAAATTTCAAAGAGAAGCAAAACTGAAAAACAAAAAGGAGAACTGTAACACCCTATAACCCTCAACCATCGCCGGAATACGGTCACTATGTATTACTTAACAGAAGATAGATCAGGCCAGTCACTTATAATAAAAAATGCATAAAATATAGTTTCTTTGATCTTTCAACCATGAACAAATTTTACAATTAAGGTCACTTTACTGAATACAACCTTTCATGGTTATATACGAATGCATATCATGCAAAATCAATACTTTTTAGTTGGTAACTTCTTAAACCATAGTCGAACATAAAATCAACCTGGACCTATGAACTCATATGATAATACATGTAAACAAGACCAATTTATCCACAATGAAAGATTACCAAATGATTAGCCACAAGATTTCATCTAACCAAACATTCATGCTAGTTAATAAACAAGCCATTTTCGCATGGCTAGATTATATACAAAATTCAAAATATCGTTTGTTTCAAAAAGAGAGTTAAGCCTATACATGCCATCTTTCAAAACATAGACTTTCAAAAGTACCAAAACAGTGTCGATAGTGTGGATGACTTTAAGCTTGAACCCCCGAGCCCGAAGCTTTCAAACGAGATCTATAAAACAGAGTAACAAAGACACTAAGAGTAAGCTAATTAGCTTAGTAAGTCTTAAGTAAATTAAACAGCTTAACTTAATTAAACACATTAATCAAGTATTCAAAATCTAGTATAATATCATTTGGCCGAACAGGCCTAACCACAGCTGCACACATTTACATTGACATCTCATTTACTAAAAATTTGGAATCATATAATCGTATCATCATATACTGCAAGGTCATTCATTCATTCAACTCAATAGAGTTAATTTAAGGCATCGTATCAACATTTAATTCCACAAGGCCAAATATGCATAATCACTTACATGCACTAATATCAAGTCATTCTATTAGCTTCAAATTCACATATAGACATGAGCATTTCAAGTTCTCAATGCCAACTTTAATTCACCCAAATTTAGCTCTAATATAATACCATTTCCATATTTAAACATTTCTTCTTTATTCATAACCACATACATAGTTAATATACTTCCATGAATAATTTCACATGAACCAAATGTTCATAAATGAACATATTCAAAATCCAATTCGAATCATTCCCACATAAATAGATAAGTATCACATACCTGGGCCACTTAATACGTAATACGAATTCAATTTGTCATCTTAACATAGGATCTCATTGTCATATACTTTTATTAAATTCACCGACACTTGGCCTGCTAGGTATAAAACCCGAGTTTTGTCACTGGCTCAAAGCCTGCTAGACTTTTAAGTCTGAATTCACTTCACCAGCGTTACGCCTGCTAGGCTCAAGGCCCGATATCATTTCACCGGCATCACGCCTGCTAGGCTAGAAGCCCGATATTAAACACCAACTTATAGCTTGCTAGGTCATAGACCCGAATGTCACAGCACACTAGCTAATGCATTAATTTTCACATAACTTAGGGCATATACTTCTAATTCCCACATGATAGAAACATCTCATAAAAATTGTTGCATCATTCAAGCATTGTACATAGCGATCAACCAATTGCATTTCACACTTCCCATTCGGCATTAGCACATATCATAGTCTCATCTTTGTCACACAATTTAACCATTTGGCTTTTGATACACATTAACACTTACAAAGCTTTTACCTTAATCTCATGCATAATATTAGCTTATAAAACATTTCTACTTAAATCTCTTTCATCTCAACTTTCATATTCGGTATGTACATTCATACAAATAGCATCAATTGCTCAAGATACATGGCATGTTAAATTACTTAAAACTTACCTCAATGGCTATCGTACGTTGATTTCAACTATTCGACCAATTTATCTTTCCCACGATCCGAATTTGTTCCCTTGAGTTCTTGAGCTAAATTAAACAAATTAACTTGTTTAATTATTTATCCAATTTATTTTCTTTCAAATATATAACATACAAGCAAAATTTAACAACAAGGACTTATCCAAAGCATACTTTGGCCTAATTTGCTTCCCTCTCCAATATGCTCGTCTATGCTTAAACTAACTAATTCGACTCCTCTCAAATTAATTGTTCATGATTTAAGATTAACAAAGACATTTCCCATTTCAACAAGAATAAAATAATTTCTTATCTAATAACACCCATACGGCAAATCCTATTTCTAATTATCTAAAATACATTCACTAAACCGTTCATTAAAAACAATTCATTCACATTATTATTAATAACCATATTCGGCCATTATAAGATATATATATATCCAAATGCATATTAGCTACTTTGGCCGATTATCCATTACCCACTAAGTCATGTATACCATTTTTTTTACAAGCTCAAACACATCCTTTTCAACATTTCTCACCTTAGATCACATTTGGAATTCATAAAGCACATACAAACAATTTAACTATGAACAATTTATTTCTTCCTACTAATACATTTAAGCCGAATACATTAACCCTTTTATTAATCTCATTCGACAACTCCAACAATCAAATTATCAATTAACACCATCGATTGACACAATTACTAAGCTTCTAAATCACTTATAATTATGCACATATCATTCGAAGCATCCAACACCAACTCATTACACAATTAAATCATAGCCGAATGTCCTCTTAAACAATTAGGCCACACACACAAGCATAATCTCACAATTTAAACTTACAAATTTAAATTCACATGTATTTTAACATCTTAAAGTTCATCAAACATTCATTCATCAACTTCTATCCTTAATTACCAAATTTGCAACTTCCTATTCATGACTGAATATGTTTCCATTACAAATTCAATAAATAAACTCAAAAATCTAGCTTATTTCATCATGACCGATCACAAGCTTTGTTACAACTCAAAAATTCATACTTTAACAACTCTATTCCTTCAATTTTCACATAATTCCATTAATTTAAAGCTCAATTTAACAATTAAGCATGATTTACCAATTTTTAACACTATTTCTAAATTTTAACAAGTTGCCGTATGCAACTTTACTCCAAATTTCATGAATTTTAAACCATGGGTTCATTACACAATGCATTTAACAACTAAATTTCATAAACAATTAAGAAAATCACATTACATACCTTCAATTCGTGCAAAGACCATGGCCGAATGCCTTAGTTTCTTTTCCTCTTATTTTCTTTATGGTTTCGGCAACAACAAGGATTATGAACACCCATGTTGTATTTTACTATTACATGCAAAAGACTTAATAATTAAATTACAATTCTAGCCTCACTAAAATCATTTACTCTCCACTATCAAAGGCCGAATTTGTCCATGCCATATATAATTGGTCAATTTATTTCTTAAACCCTCCAACATTAAAGGACAACCACCATTCGGCACATACACATTTTCTATCTAATTTTTACCTTTATGCAGTTAAGCCCCTAATTACTAAATTAGTATCCAAATGACAAAATTAAAACACCAAATTTTCACGTATAACCAATCACATAATGTAAACATAAATAATAATATTTTAAAACTTTTCAGACTCAGTTTAGTGGTTTCGATACCACTTTTCCGATTAGGGCCTAATTAGGGCTGTCACAACTCTCCCCCCTTAGGGATTTTCGTCCCCAAAAATCTTACCGATGAATAGGTTAGGATAATGTTCTCTCTCATTGAGTCCTCAAGTTCCCAAGTCACTCTTCAATCCCGTGTTTGAACCATAACACTTTTACTAACGAGATTTTCTTATTCCGCAATTTTTTAACCTCGTGAGCTAGAATGCGAACCTGTTCTTCCTCGTAACTCAAATCGGATTGAATCTCAATCTCTGACGAGCTAATCACATGTGAAGGATCGGATCTATACCGTCTAAGCATATCATGCAAAACTAATACTTTTTAGTTGGTAACTTCTTAAACCATAGTCGAACATAAAATCAACCTGGACCTATGAACTCATATGATAATACATGTAAACAAGACCAATTTATCAACAATGAAAGATTACCAAATGATCAGCCACAAGATTTCATCTAACCAAACATTCATGCTAGTTAATAAACAAGCCATTTTCGCATGGCTAGATTATACGCAAAATTCAAAATATCGTTTGTTTCAAAAAGAGAGTTAAGCCTATACATTCCATCTTTCAAAACATAGACTTTCAAAAGTACCAAAACAGTGTCGATAGTGTGGATGACTTTAAGCTTGAATCCTCAAGCCCGCAGCTTTCAAACGAGATCTATAAAACAGAGAAACAAAGACACTAGGAGTAAGCTAATTAGCTTAGTAAGTCTTAAGTAAATTAAACAGCTTAACTTAATTAAACACATTAATCAAGTATTCAAGATCTAGTATAATACCATTTGGCCAAATAGGCCTAACCACAACTGTACACATTTACATTGACATCTCATTTACTAAAAATTTGGAATCATATAATCGTATCATCATATACTGCAAGGTCATTCATTAAGTCAACTCAATAGATTTAATTTAAGGCATCATATCAACATTTAATTCCACAAGGCCGAATATGCATAACCACTTACATGCACTAATATCAAGTCGTTCGATTAGCTTCAAATTCACATATAGACATGAACATTTCAAGTTCTCAATGCCAACTTTAATTCACCCAAATTTAGCTCTAATATAATACCATTTCCACATTTAAACATTTCTTCTTTATTCCTAACCACATACATAGTTAATATACTTCCATGAATAATTTCACATAAACCAAATGTTCCCAAATGAACATATTCAAAATCCAATTCGAATCATTCCCACATAAATAGATAAGTATCACACACCTAGGCCACTTAATACGTAATACGTAATACGAATTGAAGGCTCATAATAACTCAAAAGTGCTCTACTATCTTGCATAGTTTTTAGGTTTATGTGATTAAATTGTTTCAAACCTAACATGTTCCTATTACTTCACATGAATTCTAAGAAACCCTTAGATGAATATGATCAGTAAAATGCATGTTTTTCTAAGTAAAATATTTCGAAAAGACTTAATTTTAGTTTCAAACTCATGAAAGATCGAGTTGCTTTAGATTATTTTTCTGAAACATTATAAGCATGATGAAAATGAACTAAGTTAAATAATGTAATTACTCTAGCCTATGCATGTTATCATTATTAAAATCTTGTGAATTTTGCTGTTAAATCCATCTCATCCATTTTGACCATTCATTTCATTTGCACTTAGGTTAACCTGCATTAGGGATTACTTTGCATCTAGTCGTTTATTTTTTCTAACACTTAAAATTATTGTGTTCTTTACCAAATTGTTAATATTAATTTTGCAAAATATTGATTAACATATACAGTCCCTATGGAGATGATAAATATTATATTACTTATTACTTGATAGTGACTGTGTACACTTGCACAAACCACGCGTTACAATAGCACCTTAACTAAAGGAATGGTCTTCCTCCTCAGCACCTTAACCTCATGATCCAAAATCTATATTGGTGCCTCCTCAAAGGAAAAATCTGGCCTTAACTCAATCTCCTCTACTGGAACCTCATGTAAAGAATCAAACCAATATTGTCTTAACATATACACGTTAAAGACATCATGAATGCAATCCATTTCCAAATTTAACTCAAGCTAATACACAACTGGCCCAACTCACCTTAAAACCTGATACAGCCTAGTAAAACGAGGACTTAACTTGCCCTTACAACCAAACCCAAGAACTTTTTTCCAAGGAGACACTTTAAGGAAGACATGATTCCCTACTTCATACTCAATCTCTCGTTTCTTAAGCTCTGTATAAGACTTCTGTCTATCATAAGCAGCTTTAAGTCTATCTCAAATCAAATGAACTTTGTTCTCAGTTTCAACCACCAACTCAAGACCTAAAACTTTCCTTTCTCCCAACTCAGTCCAACAAAGTAGAGTGAAACATTTCCTGCCATATAAAGCCTCATAATGTGCCATCTGAATGCTAGACTAAAAGTTATTATTATAAGCAAATTCAGCAGGCAGAAAAAATTCCTCCCAATTACCTCAAAAATCAATTACACAACTTCAAAGTATATCCTTCAAAATTTGTATTACCCTCTTCGACTGACCATCAGTCTAAGGAGGAAAAACCATGCTAAAATACAGTTGTGTACCCAAACCTCATGTAACTTCTACCAAAAATAGGAGCAAAACAAGGATCCCAATCTGAAATGATAAACATAAGAACCCAATAGAGTCTAACAATCTTAGAAACATAAAGCTTTGCCAACTTCTACAATGAGTAGTCGGTCCTAAACGAAATAAAGTAGGCAGACTTAGTTAACAGGTCCACAATAACCCAAATCGAATCCTTCTTAGTGGGGGTCAAAGGCAACCCACTAACAAAATCCATAGTTACTAGTTCCCATTTTCGTAATGAAATCTTAACGGGTTGAAGCAAACAAGAATGAAGTTGGTGCTCAACCTTAACTTGCTAGCACGTCAAGTAGTAGGACACAAAATCAATTACCTCACGTTTTAACCCAAGCCGCCAATACAAATCAGAAAGATCCTGGTACATCTTATTACCTCCATGATGCATAACATAAGAGCTACTATGCGCTTCCCATAGAATATAATGTCTCAAATACACATCATGGAGCACATACATAAAATCCCATCGTTATTATATCCAAAATCCAAAGTCTTACCCTCATCCATCTGCTGAACCCGACTAACCAAAGACTCATCTAAAACCAAAACAGCTTAGCCTATAATTCAGCCAGAATTCTGCCATCATCAAACAAACTTAGGCGAGCAAACATAGCCCTCAAATCAATCATGGATCTTCGTCTAAGAGCATCCACCACCAAATTGGCCTTACCAAGATGATACTCAATCGAAAATCATAATCCTTAAGCAACTCAATCCAATGACACTGCCTAAGATTCAACTTTTTCTATGTGAGAAGATACTTAAGACTTTGATGATTGGTGTAGATAATGCATCTCTCACCATACAAATAGTGCATCCAAATCTTAAGTGCAAAGACAATTGTAGCAAGCCCGTGGTCATGAGTTAGATAATTACCCTTGTATTGCTTAAGTTGTATAGATGCATAAGCAACCACTTTACCTTCTTGCATCATTACACAACCCAAACCAGTATACAAAGCATCACTGTAAACAACAAACTCTTTTCCTGGCTCAAGCTGAATCAAAATAGGTGCCTGAGTCAAAATCGTTTCAAGCTTTTCAAAGCTCGATTGTTGCTTAAAAGCCCAAACAAATGGAACATTCTTATGTAGCAACTTGGTCAAATAAGCTGCTATCAAAGAAAACCCCTTAACAAACCTTCAATAGTATCCTGCCAAACCCAAGAAACTCCGAAACTCAGTCACATTTTTGGGCTACTTCAAATCCAAAATAGACTCTGTCTTCTTAGGATCCATTTGGATACCCTTGGCAGAAACCACATGCACCAAAAACATAACCTTGCCAACTAGAAGTCACATTTACATAACTTAGCATACAGTTCCTTTTCATGATTTTTAGGAAGAATCTGAAGAATTGTTCAAAGATGCTTACCATGTTCATCCTCAGTCTTCAAATACAGCAAAATGTTGTCGATAAACATTATGACGAACTAACCAGTATATGGTTGAAAAACCCAATTCATGATGTCCATGAATGCTACCGGAGCATTAGTCAATCCAAAAGGCGTGACAAGGAACTCATAATGTCCATAATGAGTCCTAAAGGCCGTCTTGTGCACATCGACTTCCTTAACCTTCAACAACTGATACCCAGAACGAAAATTAATTTTTGAAAACACCGAGGCCCCATGGAACTTATCAAATAGGTCATTAATCCTCGAAAATAGGGTGATGGACACCGGACCCATACCAGACAATAACTCAATTTTGAACTCAACCTCCCTAGCAGGAGGTACTCCTGAAAACGCCTCAAGAAAAATGTTCAGAAAATCCTTAATAATACGAATCTCTTGCACAGCTGAACGCACTCTACTTATGTCATGCACATATGCCAAATATGCATTACAACCCTTACAGATTAGCTTTTTAGGCCCCAAAGCAGAGATTAGGTGTGAGAGGTAAACTCGACGCTCGCTAACCATCACAACCTCCACATCATCTTCAACCTTAAAGGTTACTCATTTAGACTCATAATCCAATCCAACTCGATATTCCACCAACTAGTCCATACCAAAAATCATATCAAACTCCCAAACAACAACTTCATCAAATTAATAGGAAACACAAACCCCTAAACCTCAAGTGAAAACCTCCTATATACTTTACTAAATCTAAGAGTTTGACCCAAAGAACTTATCACAAAAAGTTCACAGCTAATGTCCTCAGCCAAAATCCCCAAATTACTTGCTATACTACTAGATACATAAGAGTGTGTAGATCCACAATCAATCAATGAAAAATAAGATATAAATAGTGTATAACAAACGTACCAAAAGTCAAATTAGCCACATCTCTGTCCTCACAGTGCCTTGTCACATAAACCAAGGTTGGCTAACCTCATCCTGACCCGTACCTCTGCCCTATGCTCTCTGACCATGACCACTACCATTACCCTCTCTTATATGACCATGACCTATAGCAAGTTATTGACCAACCCTCTAAGGTGGAATCTGATCTTAAACCAGAGCTTGCACCGGCTCAACCATAAGAGTACACTCACTAATCTTGTGCCTAATGGACCCATATCTAAAGTAAGCCCCAGTCCTTCTCCAACATTCATTGGATGGCACTTATTACAGTACCCACAAATCAGTGCCTGCTCAAATCTGATAGTAGATTCAACTCTGGCAGCTGACTCTACCTAAGGTCTCTCATACCTGGCCTGTTTTGCTAGTCGTTGAGAAGAACTAGAAGGACTCACATCCCTTTTGTTCTTATTCAAATTCTTCTCCCTCTCACTTTCCTCACGCTCAGAGCGCTTAACCTCTTCTATAATCCTTACCTTGTCAACCAAGGCTGAAAAAACCTACTCTCTCTAGGGAGTAATCGAAACCCTAAGGTCATACCTTAGACCTTCCTCAAAATGAACACTCTTATTATAGTTAGTAACCACCAACCCATGAGCATACCTACTCAATCTCAAGAATTCGGTCTCGTACTCGGCCAACATTCTATCCCCTTAATTTATCCCTATAAACTCGCTTGTACAGGCCTCAACATAGCTTTCCCCCACATACTTATTCTGGAAGGCACTCCAAAAGTAATCTCATGTTAGTTGTTCAGGTAGAGTGCCCTCCTGTATAGTCAACCACCACTGGTATGCTTAGCTGTAAAGTAAGGATACTGTATCCTTCAATTTCTACTCATGGGTGCAGTCTAGATCATTCATTATCATTTCTATGACCTATAACCAATATTCAGCCACAGTTGGGTGACTCCAATAATGCCCCAAAACAATTCAACTTTATTAGACTAGAGTGGTTTCGTTACCGACCCTCAACTCCTAGATCTAGATCCAGTATGGTCCCAATGACCCTCTCTAATACTCTTAACATTGCCTGGGATAATGTATTATCCTCGGTAGTCTGAGCCCCAAAGTTAGTCTTAACAGTCAGAGTTCTAATAGTCTCACTCGTATCTAATCGGGGCATACTTACTGCCTATTGAGAAAAGCTCAGCCTGAGCCCCTGATGGTAACCCCCGCGCCCACGGTTATCACATCCACGAGAACGACGAGTGCTCATTGTCTTATCTACAATTTCCAAAATTTTATGAAATCGGTTTAAGTTTTTAAACTTTAATCTTAAAGTTTTATCGTAATACTTCTATAACGCCTCGAATTTTGGGCCTAGAAGAATTGGGCCTTGGGCTTGGGTGCATTTAAAATTCTTGAGAGTAAGACATCGGCTCAATTTGCAAGATAGAATTTTGGGGTTAGTGATTTTGGAATGTTAGAGGGTTTTTATGAAGTTCTGGGTTCAAGCTTAGATATAGGAAAAATCTTGGTTTTGGCCTTAAGGGAACCCTGAGCTCAAGTGGGATAACTTATTAATAAAAGGGGCTAAAATAGGACACAAAAAGAGTTGTGGTCTACTGGCAAATGGTGCCACATGGGGGACAAGGAAGTGACGCCATAGAGGAAGTAAGGGGTCCAAGGTTCAAGTCTTGGCTCTTACAATTTATTTTGGTTTCTCTTTTAAATGAATCTCGAAGCGAGTATGTGGGCTTTAAAATTAAATGTGTTGGACTTATGACACAAAGGAGCTTGTGTCTTAGTGGTGGAGGCGTGGCATGGCTATCAAAAGGACTTTGGTTCGAATCCATTTGCACACAAAGGTTGATTATTTTGCTAGTGAGTTGGTTTTGTAGGATTGGTGGAGAATCCCACATCAGGAAGCTAACATGAGAATAGGTAAGAAGCTGGCTTTAAATAAAGCAAACCATGAGGAGAGTAAGCATACCTTTCTTGGCTTATCCCTTTCATGTTGTGGCATGTTCGTTTGGGTTAGGCGTTGGATCACTCGTTGATTTGTATGCCGTTGGGTCACGGTGGTGGTGATCGTAGTTGATCGAAACACCCCCTGTGGAGTCAAGGGTGCGATTATTGTTGGCTTCTAGGCATAACAACGTTCAAAGTGCGGATTAACTTCAGATACCTATCAGGTGTGTATTTCACACTACTCTAGCTTTAGAACGACAAATACTAGAATGCCGAAATGCCGGTCACACGACTATGGTAGCCACACGAGTATGCGAGCGCACGTGTGGGACTTTTGATGTGATAGTTGAGACCATCATGAGTATTCTCGTGGGTTTAGGCTGCTAATGGGCTATGTGGGCCCAATGGGCCCGTGGGCCTAATCTGTCAAATTGTATGATTGTGTAATAAATATTGGACTAGACTATGTGAATCTCAGATCTGTGGCTAAATTTGGAAAAGTAGGGCGCTCGGGCCGAGAATTGGCCTTAGGCCCATTCGTAACGTTATCTCTATTTAGAATACTTGAGTCACTCGAGGTGACTGTAGACCTTCTGAGGGATTAACTAAATTACAGAAATACCCCCAATTTACAAAATTACAAAAATATCCCATAGTTTATAAAATTATAGAAATACCCATGATTTGCGAAATTACCAAAATACCCTCAATTTACAAAATTACCAAAATACCCTCGATTTGCAAACTTACCAAAACACTCTCGATTTGTAAAATTACCAAAATACCCTTAATTTGTGAAATTACCAAAATACCCTCGATTTGCAAAATTATCAAAATACCCCTATAGTGCAAAATTACCAAAATGCCCCTATAGTGTAGAATTATTGAATACCCCTGTAGTGCAAAAATTACTAAAATGCCCTATAGTGTAAAATTATCGTTTTACCCCCTAGAAGGTAAAATGACTGATTTACCCTGTAGGGTAAAGTGACTATTTTTCCCCTTGTGGGTAAATGATTGACTTGTCTTATGATTGGGCTAGTTTAACTGTGAATATATGTTTGTGATATGAATGACTTGATTGTGATTGTGTAATTCGAATATGGGCATGACATCTTGCATTCACGTATGATTTTATGACATGTCATCCTGCATGGGTTTGGGTTATATTGAAGGAGGATGTATCATGGCTTAGTGCCATCCTATCAAAGGCCCATGACCTTCTTACTTATGGCTTCTAGCCATCCTATTATTTGGTAGCTCTACTGCAATGTCTATGGCCTTGTGCCATCCTATTATGGCTTTAAGCCATCCTGTTGTCTCAGTGCCGCAATTGGTGCTAAGCTTAGTGTGTTGGCTAGGTAGGTCGATTTAATCCCCATATGGTGTGTTGGTTGGTACGGGTGAAGTATTGGTCAGATTGGGCTGGTTTTTTGTCTGCATTTTTGCACATGTTATTGTTACTACATTGGGTTAAGGCCCACCTGACACTATTTCTGTTATGGGATAAGGCCCATTTTGTTTCTACTTACTGCATATCTGATTATTTGGTTTATAAGGGATTACACACTGAGTTTACATAAACTCACCTTTCTAACTAATTGTGTAGGTGATCCCCAATGTTAGGTGGTTCAATGCTGCAAGGAGCTCGATGGTGGCCCACACTTCTGCTCTGGTTTTATGTTAGTTGGATTTAAATATTTTATTCAGATTTCTATTTTGTAATAAGGCCTCTTTAACTTTTGGACTTTAATTCGGGATTTTACAGTATTTGGTTTTATATCTGCTAGTCTTCGGACGCGGTTTTCAAAATGATAATTGTATTCAAAATTAACATGTTTTTGCAACACTTTCATAAAGATCTCGATTCAATTCCTAAAATCACGTGTTCTAGTAATTCAAGGATTTAAAATTAAGCTTCCGTAACTAGAAAAGATTTTTACAAAGTAATTAATAACGTTTTAAAAGGGGAATAGTTTTAATAAACCACGTTCTGAAAATAAACAAACAGAATTTGAGATTTTACCCAAAGGCTAAACGACAACATTTTTTTAAAAAAAATGAGAAGGACTTTCAATGAAAATAAGGTTTTTGAAAAATACTTCAATGTGACCGCCAGATTTGGGCCTCACTTCTAGGCTGAGTTTGGGGTGTTACAACTTCTCAGTGTATAGAGAGTGTTTTACTACTCTACAGTCCCTAAAAGTTATTTTTGGTACTATAGTATCACGTGCAAATCATCTCCAAAGCATAACTAAAGTTTAGAGTTCTTACTTGGATTGGCACCAGAATCTCAGTTGTACTTATTCAAAAATTTGACAGTCATTTCAGTAAAAATTTCATTTAAAAAAAAAAAGAATTATTTTCTTAAACTATTTTAGACCCAAAAATACACAGTCGAGTTTTGCAACCTGACTCTGATACCACCAAATGTAACACTCCATACTCAGCCTAGACGTTACAGTTGAATCTTAGAGGTTACATTGTACAAACGAAAGAAACAAGTAATACATTATGATGAAACCAAGTTCAATGTAATGAAAAGAAAAATCATTTAGGTATCACTTTGAAAACATAGTGATTTTTTTTTCGTAACCATAGCTTAAATGGTATTACTAAAATCAAACCAAATTTACTTAAACATTTGAGTGACAAAACACTTTATGAATTTCTTAATTAGTTAGTCTTGCAACGAAAAAGCTTATAGCGTTTCATTTTTCAAATTATGGTTCTTTTTTTTTAGCTATTATACATTAAATGTTCTTAAAAGATAAAAAAACTTTTGTGTGATAAATTCCAAATTGTCCTAACAAACTAAATAAAGATTAAAATGCCCAACAAATAAAATAAAACCCAAGAAAGTCCATAAGGTACATATTAATAAACAAATAAAAGAAAACCCATAGTGCTAAACTAAAATTATGAAACCCGAACTCTAGAGTCATTGTCCAATCCTAGGTCAGAGGATTACCTAAAATCAAGTAATCAAATCATGAGCTTTAAGCCCAATTGTGATTCAGCCCATATTCTCAATACAAGCACTTATCATTTTATATTTTAACATAAGAAATTTTATACAAATCATATCTTAACAAATCATTTCATATCAAATCATAATATAGAATATCTTATCATAATCATATAATTTCCCACCCCTATCCACTACACCATCTTTATTAAACCAAGCACACCATATAGGACTACAAGAGTCTATCCACCCAATCACACCAATATGTGGCAGTGTGCCACTCATATATTTACAGTCGAGCTGCCAAACATAAATTTGCAGTTTAGTCATTATAATTACAGAATAATATGTCATATAACACTTCATCAATCATATTAGAACCCACCCCTAAAACACATGCATATCATAATCACATATCAAATATATTTATATCATATATCAAATATATTTATATCACATATCAAAAATATTTATATCACATATCATACATATTTATATCACATATCATACGACATTCATACACACATAATTTCATGTGGGTCAAACATAACATAAACTGTACGTGTATTACATCTTACTTAACATACCTCCTAAGCTTATCCATGTATTGATACATGCCAAAACTTACATTTTTTTGATCCTATACAATGCATATGAACCAAAATTTTGAGTTTCTCAAATGGCCCCTAATCAGGCCAAAAAATTGGCCAAAAGAACCCACACAACCTAAAAATCTATTACGTGTGGTCCACAAAATCTGCAAGGTTTCACACGGTTATATGCCTCACACGGGCTACAAGATTTCACACGATCATATCCCCACACGAACTGTAAGATTCACCATGGTCGTGTGGTGCACACGGTCTACAACACGACTGTGTGGCACTGGGCAATTTTGAAAATTAGCCTATATTTCATGATTTTACGATTTTATAATGAGTTTTAGGGATGATTTCACACACCTGATTGCATAATCGATCACCCACACTAGTAGGAACTCACGAATCCTACAATTGACCAACAAACATATGAATTATCCATAAAAAGATTCCTCCAAAATAACATATATCTACTAAAATTGCATTCCCCAAATTGAAAATGAGCACTTACCACTCAGAAAACAACATCCAATCGAGACCTACACCATTAAAGGAAGTTGATTTCTGATTACTTCGGCTAACCAAAACACGAGTACGATTGTCATAAAAAAGAACGTCGATAAACACTAGCAAAATCCCACCGTAAATTGAAAAATGATTAGAACTTCAAATACCATAAACTAATTACCATGATACATACACTTTTCTCGAATTAACAGATGCCACACAAAGAATCCCCAAAATCACCCATAACACTCAATAACCACTACCCAAATTGCAAAGCAAAAGAAAGAAATAAACCAAAAATCAAAGATAAAGGGAAAGAAAGAAGCAGAAATGTAGCAAAGGAAAAGATGAAACAAACAGAACAAGAATGCAAAAGAATAGCCAAAGAACATGTAAAAGATGGAAAGAATGGGGTGGTAAAATAAAGGGAAAGAAATAAGTAGAAACATAGAAAAGCAAAAGATGAAATAAACGAAACAAGAAGACAAAAGAATAGCCAAAAAACGTATAAAAGATGGAAAGAATAGGACGGTAAAAGAGGTGAGAGAAAATAAAGATTTTGGGTAGCAAGTAAATTAAAATAAAATCTTATCTTAACCCAAATCCTACTGAGTAGATTTAATAGAATTTGCATTAAACTCTACAAAACATTTCAACTCGTGCAACATGGGATTCGAACACCAACCCCCAATGCATACAATCAAAGCACTTAACAACCACACTATATAAAATTATCTAATAAACATACACTCTTAAAAATCCAAAAACTTTGGGGCATTACAAATTGAACTTTAACTTTTAAATTAAGAAAGTAGATAGACTAAATTTATGAAATTAGAAGCAATGGGATTAAATTCCTGAAATTAAAAGCAATAAAACTAAATTTCAAAAGTTCAAAAAGTATTGTGATTGAGAGGAAATTAGAGCTTTTTTTTCTCTTATTTCCCTTTCACCCAAACAGTAATGTGTCTACATTTGAGGTTCAATCTGCTACAATAGTCCTTTTTATCTTATTTTAATATATAGTTATAGATATTTTTACAATGTTCAATTTTTAAAAAAATTTATTCTTGGCTCATTTTTAATTAAAATGGATGTCATAATAGTTCACGAGTGGAAAAGAGATGAATAAAGAAATGAAGTTGAAGATTTTGGGTATGTTGGTATGGGTGGTTATCTTCTAACTTACTAGAGTTATAGAAAAGAAAATCATGATCCACTATGTCAAACTTTGCCATGATTGCCCATGTTAAGAACTTCAAATAATATCCTTTGTGAGAATTTCTTTACTAGTAATTTTCCTAACAGGTGGGCCCGTAACAATCATATTAGGTTTCAATTACTTCAACGTATTCGAGATGCTTCAAGGCACACCATGGTAGCATTCTACCTATGCCTATGACATTAGGCTTGTAACACCCCAGATCTAGTGGGTCTAAAGTTTTGATGTATAATAGTAAATAGTCTGTCTGGTGAAGTGTTATCTGTCCAAATAATTATTTTGGCATATACATGTAGGCATGTAGTAACCGCCACAAGATTACTTAAAAATTTGACTTTATGATATCCTGTCATGTATTAAGGAGAAGTTCGTGTTAACAAATTATGGGTATGTATAGAAGGAGCATTCGCCAAAGGTATAGTATGCCTAGTTTGTATAGAATACTGTGCTAGTTAGACTTTAAGTAATCTGGTTAGAAGCCAACTGTATAACTTAGCCTGATAATTTTGATGAAGGGAACATGTTTATATTTTTCTCAGAAGCTATAGGCCAATAAGAAGGCAAGCTCTGATACGCATGACATTCGTTAAATTCCACTAAGTAAGTTGAGTCATATGTATATGTAAGAGCATGTTCTAAAAGGGGTTCTTCTCTCTTCTTCCTCTTCCTTGAATGGTATTTGTTGATACCTTCATTATGTATAGATGTATCTCTTTATTGATAATCGAGAAGCTAGGTTATGTTATGAATAGTGGTTATTCCATTCCAGGGCAAGTATTACTACTTTTGCATGTTAAATTCTAAAAGAGTAAGTCTGTAAGAGGTGCATGAACAGTAAGATGTAAGTATAAGGCTCTGCATGGGAGTTGTTAGTGTTTGAATTGATGGTAAATTGAATATGAATGAGTCTTAATGATGTTTTTATGTTCTGAAACTAATGGTTGATGCTGGTTCAAAATGGATATCCAAATCTAGAGTTTTGAACTATTTTAGTAAGAATCAGATGAGTCCCTACTTTGACTATTGCATGTATACTATTCATACTGAAGCATATCTATATGTAAGTGATCAAACTAGAATCGAGAAATCTTTAATAGTATAGTAGGATATGATACTTATACAACTATAGGAACAGAGTTATGATTAGATTAAGAGATAAGTTAGTCTACTTGAAAATAAGTTATATGGGATGTATGAAAAGTGTCATGAACTTATGAAATCTTGGGTCTGAGAAGTGTCTAGTTCATAGAGTTTGTAAAGTGATTCGAGTAACAGTAGTGGTAATTAAAGAAGCTCGCTGAGACTGTAAACACGAACTCTGATTTGAAAATCTAAAGGAAAAAGCCCATGGTTATGGCATACTCTGAAAAAGATATATTGAATGGCATTTTATCTAATGGGGTTCACTACATGTCCTATATTTGTGTCGTACTCTAAATGAATCATCTTTGTGGCATACTCTATATATATATGGCCTTTTTGGCGTACTTTGTATGGTTTGCCTTGGTGGCATATTATGAAATAAAGACTTATGACGTGTATGGTATATCATTTGTTTGCCTCTAATATGTTCTATGAAAATCGTCAGGACAAAAAACACAAGATTATGTATGAATGCTTGTATGGTGTGCTCTGTTAGGCCTTTGTGGCATGAACTATCATGAATGTTTGGTAAGAGTTGAATCTAAATGTCTGTCATTATTGTAAGATATGAGTAAATTCTTTTAGTTTTATAATAAGTAAAGCTAGGATGAGGTATTAATATGTTCTTGGTTATGAGTGAGTAAGTCTTAAGGGTTTCCATAAAAAGAGATGTCTATTTGTATGTTAAGAAGGGTATTCATTATAATGATCTGTAAATAAGGAAAGTGAGGAGTATTGCATCTTCTAGAATTATTCTGAATTTGAGTTAATGTTACCTTGAATTATGGGGTTTTGATATAGCACAATATGGACTTCATCAGAGCGGTCTATATAGTGATTTATCAGTATAGATATGTGTGGTACTAAATCAAGGTATGTCTGAGTATGAAGTTCTGGTATTATATTATGCATAAGTATTTGCCAAACATATATTTATCCACCCGTGATAAATTTTAGTGAATAACTGCTTGAGATAAGAGTATGAGGTAAGGTAAGGATTATTGGAAGTGGTTTTTGAAGGTATGTATTATTAAGAAATTATTATGGGACAAGAGATTTACGAAACATTTGGAAGGATTCCTCAGTTAGATAGATAAGGAAGATGGAGTATGGCAAGTGCAGGATAGTTGGAGTTTAAGAGAATGGTATTCTGTAGTGGTATACATCGAAATAAATGATGCATGATAATTGGCACCTTGTAGTTCAAACAAGATTGCAAAGCATCCATCAAGGTATTGTTATAATGAGCTCACTAAGTACTCATGTACTTACAAGATTTGTTATTGCTTTTCAGGTATATGAGAGGAGACTTTGCTTGGAGGGACAACGTCAGGAGTATGCAAAGGTGGTGGTAGAGTGGGCTATTATGCATACAGTGGATATGTGGCATAGTCTAGGAATACACCCTTCAAGTCTGTAATGAATAAACTTCTATTCTGTAAGCATTTGAATGGAGTCAATTTTAATAGGATTATTTTAAGCTATTTCCTTTGTTTTCATACAATAAGTTTCTAATTTAAGTGTAAAATAACATGTTTAAAGAAATCAAAAATTTTAAATTGTTTTCATTATTGATTAAGTTTTAGGGTAGTAACACCCAAAATCTGGACCTGGTGAATTGGATTGGATTGGATTTGGAGCATTACAAGCCACTTGCCTATGACCTGTCATTAACAACTTCGCACATGGCACCTCGAGATAGAAGGCAACCAATATACAATTCCTGAAACCTAAGGAGAGACCTAAGCAAACAACTACCCTCACTTCTTCTATAATAGCCCTTTTTTAGTGGTGTCAGAAATAGTGATTTAGAAACCAAAAATTCCACGAGTAAGTTCAAAAATATTATTATTTAATATTACAATTCAATTATGATATTATGTTGAATTTTGGTTTGATAATTTTGGTAATTGAATGAATATTTAAGTATAAGTGGGTTGCCGCTAAAGTTACTTGGTTCTAGAAAATGAGGTTTTGAAACCTCATTTCTGTAAATCAAGCTTGTAAATAGTTTTATTACATATTTACGGAGCGATTACATAGGTATACTGAAAATTGGTTCAAAATTTTTGATGTTCGGATTGTTAATTTAGGAAAATGACTAAATCGTGAGAGCTGCAAAAGTTAATCGCTATTAATTTTTTTAGTTAAAAGAGTTTAAAAAGTAATTGTTTGAGGTTTTAAGGGAAAATAGCCACATTTTCAATTGGTGGGATGATTGTTGTTAATTTTTAAAGGTTTTATATGTTACCATCAAGTTAAAAAATGTTAAAATATATGTTAACAAAATTAATAAACAAAAACCATCTTCTTCAATTTTCTTTAAAGCCGAAACAAAGACATGAAAACTCCATTATTGACTTTGAAGATTCAGCTAAGCTTCAGCTTGTGCATATCAAGAAATAAAACAATCAGACTCGAAATGTGGAAAAGCTAAATTAACGAAATAATCATCGGCCTTGTTTTGGCAATCATTTTTGTCTAGGTAAGTTCGTTCTTCTTTCTGCAGTTATAAAGTGTTATTGACTGTGTTTAATTATATATATTGCTAAAATGGAAATCAGACTTTTTGGTATTAAATTGAATTCTGTGATAATTATGATGGATCGAGTAAAAGTCTTATACATGAGATTTCTGAATGATTCTCATTCTGGACCGAGCTCCAGCGTTTGTTGCGGACTCAAATATACATGTGACATAGATTTAGCCTAGACTAATAATTTGTTGTTGTTTTAAAGGTTTAGCCTAGATTGGTAACCTTACTTGCATATATATAGCCCTAGTCAGGCTATTTTTCTATGTTGTCCTTGGTTTAGCCTGGACGGGTAACCTGACATATATATTTCTAAATACGATTAGCTCAAATGAGCATCATCTCTTTCCCGAACTTGTATGTTGAGTTCTTTTACAAAGTTCCATCGAAAAAACAAAGATTGTGCAATGTTAAATGGTTTCATTAAAATGGATAAAAATATGAATTCTAAATATCTGAATATTGTTGTTTACTAACTTGGAATTGTTGAATCATGTTGTGTTAACGTTAATACTTTGAAATGACTATACGAAATGGTTATATGAATTGGTTATAAGAAATGGTTATATGAAATGATTATAAGAATTAGTTATACAAAAATAGATATACGAAATTGTTATATGAATCAGTTATACAAAGACAGATAAATGAAATAATTATATGAATTGTTTATATGGATAGCTATGTAAGAAGGAACATTTGAAATTAACATTTAAAATGGAAATGTAAATTGTTAAATGAATAAATGTTGAATGAATGATATATCAAATGTGTTTACTTGTATATGTTTTATGACATGATATAGTTATAAGTTTTGTATATGTGAACGCACTAACTGTGTAAGACTTGTGATATGTATAGGTTAATAACGAAAATCATGACCTTGCTTATGAATTTTAATTGCAAAATTTTTAAGTTACAACCTTTATTGTAAGTTAAAGTTAAAGTTTAATACAAACTTACTAAGCAAAGATTTGCTTACATTTGTTGTGTTGGTTTTCTTGTAGATCATCAGAAATTTATGTTGGTTAGAAGTTCAAGTTAAAGCTCACACTATTCGTTCATCGACTCGGTCTAAATTGTAATTACATTGATTTAGGTTTTTCCATGATTTATTATGTGATGATGTGGTTGTGTTTATTTAGCTTTTTTGGCATGTTTTAACCATATGTATATAAGTGGTAAGATTCATACCTTGCCAAGTTTGGTTTTGATTGTGGTTTAATGTTATGAAATGCTTTATAGATACATGCTTTGTGTTTTGGGGAAATGATGCATGTGGTACAATGAGGGTACTGTAACACCCTTAACTTGTATCTGTCGTCGGACTAGGGTTAAGAGGCATTATGAAAAATCAGAACTTTTACTAACATTTCACAAACTTAATACACATCATCATCATATCATATTCAATCATCAACCATCCCTTTCTTAAGTCAACTAGACCTTAAACATGCATTAGAAAAAGGTCGGGACTAAACCGAACCCATACAAAATTTTTTGAAACTTAAACATTTTTTAAGCTATAGAGGTCACATGCCAGTGTGGGCAGGCCATGTGCCTCACACGGCATTAGACACGCTCATGTGTCTAGGCCATGGCAAAACAGGGCATATATACTGACTTGCTCACACGACTAGTCACACACATATGTGTCTAACCCATGTGGCTATTCGAAATGGCCTCACATGCCTGTATCTGGGCCGTGTGCTCGGCCGTGCCAAATTAAGGAGGTATCTTACTTAGCCGCATGGCTTGGTACATGCCCATGTGTGCAACCATGTGGTCTGCCCAGGCTCACTTCGAAGTGGACCTCGAGCAACACGGCAGAGACACATGCCCATGTCCTTGCCCGTGTGGGCACAAAATAGGCCATTTGCAAGGCCAATATGCCACCCAATTTTGGGTCATCCTTACAAGTTCAAAACCAATGCATTTCATACCAAATTTTCAGCCAATTCACAACTAAATCATGTACAATTCATATCATATATTCATCACCCCAATTCATACTCAATTTCCATACAAAATCACACCAAATCATAAGCCAAAATCATACAAAAACATTCATGATCATTATACCAATTTAACACATTTGTTCACAAGTCAAAATATGACAAATTCTCATTCAAGAACATATCCCATTGACCATTTCATTTGGTCTCTCATTAGCATCAAAACATACCTTTTTCTCATCACATTTTCTATACCAAAACCAAACCATATTTGCCACCAAGATATAGCCATATCACATGGCATAATATTCACAACTCAAGATCATATCTTAAATTATCTAAACTATACATACCATACTTAAACATTTACACTTTCAAAAGTTACCAAAGTTAAGTTTGATAGTGTGGTGATGATCCTCGACGATCCCCGAGCTCTTAATAGCTTCGATATCTATAAAACAATGAAAACACACACAAAGTAAGCTACAAAGAGCTTAGTAAGCCATATACAAATAAACTTATCATCAAAGCAAATATTCATCATGTTATACACATGATCCATATCTAAATAAATTCCCAAACTATATTGATCACAAAAATATATATCAAATCCTTTCAATTCACTTGCACATATATCATATTTTTCCATTCATATTTCACATATCTTAAATGGTAAATATACATGCCTTTCATGATCAAATATTGAACATATCTCAAATGTACCTGATTCAGATTTATCTTAACATAGTCATACATTTCTCAGAATGCCCATTGAATCGTATAGAATCAAATAGGATACGCAGATGGCTTGGAAAGCTCGTACAATGCCAACGTCCTAGACGTGGTATTACATGTAATCAACATCGATGCCATTGTCCCAGACAGGGTCTTACACAAAATCAAATACGATACTGATGTCCCAGACACAGCCTTACATATAAATCAAAAATCAATGCCAACGTCCCAGACGTGGTCTTACACGAAATCACATATTGGATACTATGTCATGACATATGTATCCTAACTATTCCTAGGTTCATACGGGGCTTTTCGGACGTTGTCACATTATCGGAATTATCTCAAAATTTCACACATTCGGCTCTTGTAGCCTTTCAACATAATTCAAACATCATATAAGCAATAATAACTCAATTTAACACATTTATTTGTATATCGGCTTACCTCGTACGAATTCGGATGGAATAAATGACTATTCAACTATTTTTGACTTTCCTCAATCTAATTTTGTTTTCTTTGTTTCTTGATCTAAACACATTCAGATTTAATTCATTTAATCTCACATTCATTCAAATCAATCAATGAACACATATTTAGTGCATTTTACAAATTAGCCCTCACATTTTCACATTTTGACATTTAAGTCCATAATTCACAAAATCATAAAATATACATAATTTTACATTTTTCATGCTTAGCCGAATTTTCATGGAGTTAATTTAAGCCCATAAATTTCATTTATTTTACATTTTAGTCCCTCAATTTCTCATTTTCACAATTTAATCCAAAATAGTCAAATTCATCAAAAATCTCAATACAAAACATATTAATCTCATACCAAGCTTCCATAATTCATCAATTTACACCATTAAACTCACAAAATCATCAATGGCACATCTCAAAATCATCATCAAAATTTTAAATTTAGGCATGGGCTTGATAGATTACTAATCAACAATCACAAAAAACATAAAAATAATCAAAAACGGATCAAAACACATACCTAAATTTAAGCTCAAAGTGTCAAAACCCTAAGCTTGTGTTCTTTCTTCTTTTTCTTTATGAATTTTCGGCAAAATGGATGACAATGGTTTTAATTTCATGCATTTGTTTTATTAATCAAACATTAATTTACTCTTTACCATAATAACCTTATTACTCACCTTTAAAACCCACTAACTCTTGGCATAAATGTCCATCCAATCTATTAATGGTCTATTTACCATTTAAGACCATCATATTCAAAAGCCAAAGCAATTTAACACATTAAGCATATAGAATGCCACTTTCCTCTTTTATGCAATTTAATCCTTTTTCACAAATCGACACACAATCAATAAAATTTTCATACAAAAATTTCACACCTATCATTTCACATACTTTAAGCATGGAAAAATAATATTAAAATATTTTTCTAACTTGGATTTATGGTCCCAAAACCACTGTTCCGACTACGATCTAAACCGGGTTGTATGGGTACATTGATTAGGCACTTAGATTGAATGTTTTTAGTATGTTTTTGACATGTTTGAATGTGTTTTGAATAAGTGGAAATGGTTGGGTTTGATACCTAAGAAACAGTGTTTGAAATTACTTGTTTTTTAAGTCATTTTGGTTTCACACGACCTGGGACAAGGTTTACCACATGGTCGTATGCCACACACGGCATCCTTACACAGTCGTGTGCCACACACGGTATCCTCACACAGTTGTCTGCCTTATTGATTTTTAGGTGCAGGTTTTTCCATACGAAATCAAGTTGGTACACGGCTTAGAGACACAGTCATATGCCCCTAACTTCGAACTGTACACGATTTTGCCCCATGGCCATGTTCTTGAGACACACAGCTTGGGCTTTGCCATAGGACTGTGTGACCCTTATTTTCAAATTTTTCCATATTTTTCTATTTTGTTTCAGATTAGTCCCTGTTTGTTACTAAACTATTTTTAAGGTCCCATGGACCTGATTTAAGTTATGTTTTCACATATATTCTATGAATAATGATTGACTATTGATTTATGATGATTAAATTAAGCTCTGAATTGTTTTGATTTGTAGTTGAGCTAAACTTTTGAAAATGTTGCAAATTAATCCTAGTTAAATTATGATGGTATTGGAGCATACATAAGCACGTATATGATCTAAGAAATGACGTATTTGTTAACCATAAATTGAATTGACAATGTTTTGACGATTTTTGTTAAATTTGAGCAATAATTATCCATTAATGAAGTATTCTATGCTTATTTGAGATAATAAATGTGATTCGAATGTGTTCTATTTTGATTATAACTATAGCATTCCGTAACTCAAGTCTGGAAACTAGATCGAGTTATGGCTGTTACACCTTCAAGGTGATCCTAAGCCTCCCTCTCATTTTTATCCTTACAACTATGACCTCCCTATTTGAAAACTCTTTGCTTTGTCCTAAACAGGGTGAACCAACCATCTCAGCCACCTACCTATCTGTATCAACAAACATCAATGATTATTTTCATCTAATTATAAAAATTAATAATTTCATAGATGTTTAATAGTTTTAATTGGCTTATTAAAAATGTTAAAATTTTTATAACATATTCGATTTTATTTGTTAAAATATCCGTATATATAATTAAACATTTTAAAAATGTATTTACATGAAAAATCGATATATTTGATTTTACATGTTAAAATATTTGCATATACAATTTTATAAATATTTTATATTTTACTTATCTAATTTTACATATAAAACCTTCATACATAATCCTCAAAATTGAAAAGTTTTTTATCCAAATTTGAATTTTTTTTGCCATTAAGCATATCATCCTTTCATTCCTTTCAAGAAATAATTACAAAGTTCTTTAAAACCCCAACATTACCTAAACAAAACACATGCACCAACTCAAATAACCCCAATACAGATAAGTAACATCCATCACTATACAAAGAACATCAAAACCTAACAAAAAACCAACACATATACAAATTAAAAAACACACGTACATCACAAAAAAAAAAAGAAAAGAAAAGCGAGCAAGCAACTATAGCCAATGCATTTCCATAATAACCCAACTCAAAGCATTAATATTGAGATCACACAACTAATAATAAAACTCACTAACATTATGAGCATCAAAACATAACATGTTACTGTGGAGCAGGTAAACCATCTTTGTCCAAAATCATCACCAAAGAGAATTGGGGTTTGTTAACCCAATTTGAAAAACACATCCCCTTATTGAATTATTTTGCAACCTAATTTGCAGCCATATTGGCTTTCATGCTAATCTTCTTTAAAATAAGTTCATGAAACTTATTTCTCCTAGAATTAATATCTTTCATCCTTGTATTTAACCTCTAATTACCAGCCTTGCCATACCTTTATTATATAAGAATACACAATCTCACTATTGGTCTCCACCACTATCTTTCTACATCCTTTTTTTTTTTTTTTTGGCTAATTCAAGCCCTTCATATACTATTTTAGCTTTTTCTTCCAAGCTATCTTGAAAAAATATGTGCTTACCAAAATCCCCCAATCAACTCACTAATCCAATTTCTCTTCACTTAACTAATCGTTTCTCTCCACCTTGCCCTCATAAAGTGGGCGGAAAGATTGACAAACAAGAGACAAGGATCAAATAAAATACTAAGTGCAGTGTCTACAAGTGTGACAGGTCAATTGTAATATATTTGTACAACGGGGTACATGAGTACTCCGAGGATCAAACCCAAGAGAGTCAGAGATTTAACAACTTCTAATTACGAACATGCAAAATAAAGAGTTTAACCAATTAATCGTTGAAAATTATATTTGGGAAAATCATAAAGTCAAGGAGAATTGCACTAATCTACTACCTAATAAATTATAAAATGAGTGAATTTATGAAATTAACAATAAATAACAAATGGTGGTTCATTGATCTTAATGTGATTTACCAATCTACGAATTAGGGATCTAAATTACTTAAACTCCTAAAATGACTCTATTTTACCTCTTGGTCTCAATTTTACCAAGTTAGACAAGTTAATACGATTTATCTCTCAATCTCACCAGCTAACTCGAGACTAACGAATTGGTGCTCAACAAGATCTCGTATTGGTCCCGCTTGTCTAATTTTTCCCTTAGGTTCGGCAATCCTAAGTTTTTAGGTTCATTCAAATTAGTCCAATTTATTACGATTTGGTCCCACATCCAAAAATCAGCTCACCACATCTCCATTAACCAACCCCCTTAAAAGTTTAGTTACCCATATGCAAAACTAAACTAACAAACATAAAAGTGTAAAACATGGAACCCATTAAAGAAATACTTAAGGAAAATGTAAAAGTTTTGATTTTTATGCAATAAAACTTAAATGAAATATAAATAGAAGCATACAACATGAAAATCTAAAGCAAGAAAGATAAAAGGAACAAGCTTTAACATATTAAAATTAAAGGAAATTGAAATGCATTAACTAAAATTGAAAATGTCATTACAAACAAGGTAGAGGGATGAAGGTGCAAATAAATCTAAGCTATAGTGTAAACTAAATTAACTAACTACAAGAACACTATGAACAAGAAAAAATACAGAAAAATAAAATTCTACAATTATGGAAGATAAATAAAAATGAAAACCCTAGAAAAAGAGAAGAAAACTAAGAGAAGCCTAAGAGAAATTAAAGCTAAACTAAAGCAAATTAGCTAATTTCCAATGCATCCCTACAACACTCAATCATATATTAGGGCCTCCAATGAAACTATTGGTCGATTTGGGTCTCAAAATAACTAAAAAAGAGGCATTTACACTTATTAAATCGAAATCCTAAAAACTACAGAAATCTACATAAACAACATTATTTTGCTCAAAAACAAGTTCCTAAAGTATACCGGGAAAGCCTAATTTGTCATATCAAATTACTGCAGATCATACACCAATTCTAACAAATTTAGTCTTAACATCATAAGCTCCATCACAGTTTCACTCAATTTTCTTTTGGCTTCTCGCATACTTTAGCAGCAAGCTTTTACTTATTTTTCCTATCATTTTCCATATCTAATAAAGTCAAGCTCTTAACTTTAGCTTTTTGCACCCTTCAAATTACATCCATAGGCCTCAACTCTTTTTGAAATACAAACTGAAATCTATGTCCACATTAACCAGCAAGTATGGCTAACAAATACCAATGCCCTAGATATTTCTTCCTCTTTCCATGTAACACCCTTTACCCGTGTCCGACGCCAAGACAGGTACGAGGCATTACTCAACTTAAACATAAGCAAACGTACATTTTCGAGCCATAAAATTTCATTCAATTTAGAATCATTCAGACACGAGTATTTTGTCCCTTTTACAGGCCTACAAGGCCCTAAAAATACATTAGAGATGGTTAGGGACTAAACCAAAAACTTTGAAAACTTTGACAACACTTAGAAACTTTTCATGTTTTGGAGAGTCACATGCCCGTGTGGGCAGGCCGTATGGTCACTCACACCCGTGTGGCTTGGGACACGCCCGTGTCCTCCACCCGTGTAACTCTCTATTTATGATGTCATCACCCATTTATGGTCACACGGTCAAGTCACACGCCTGTGTGGCGAATTTAATTCTCGCATTTAATGTGCAAACTTCACACGACCTGGGCACATGCCCATGTCTTGAGGTCGTGTCTCTCACACGGTCGAGATACACAATTGTGTCTCTGCCCATGTGTTTATTACTAGACATTCTATTTTACAAAATGAGGGTGTAGGGGACAGACGACCTTTCAATACGTCCATGGGGCTAACCGTGTGTCACACATGGCCTAGACACATGCTTATGTGTCTACTCATGTGGACAAATATAAGGCTATTTACCAAAAGTCTTTTGCCACCATAAAACACAAGCACACTTACACCAATTCAAAGGCACATAACATAACATATATAAGTTGTCAAATATCTCAAAACCAATTCATCCACACATCATTCACATACCACATCCATCATGCATATACCTCACACACTTAGCAACTTAAACATGCAAACTACCTCAATCAAGAATAACATCACCATATGCATATATCGAGTATCAATATTGGCCAACTTTTAATGGCCTTATACAAAATGAATCAAGTATCATTATAAGCCAACATATTTGGCTAAACCAATATGACATATAACAAAAAAAGACCAAGTCCCTATACATGCCATCCTCAAAATGTTAAGACTAGCTATACCTAAAATTTCCAATTGATATTGTGATCAAGTCTCTGACGTCCTTCGATCCCTGAGCTAGCTTGGCGATACTATAAGAAAAATAGAAAAGAAAAGGAAGTAAGCATAAAACTTAGTAAGTTTGCATGTAAATAATTAACAAAATTAATCATGCAATATCATACACATGACAAAAATATAACTGGTCACAACGTCATCAAGTATTATAGATACATCTTAGGTCATGTCATCTATATAATGTACCATAAAACTCATGTTCATGATTCCTTCATTCACTTCTTACCGTGACCTTACAAATACATAACTCAAGAATTATGAGCTTCGTAAACATACCTGTACCCTTTCAACATGTTCATACCTTGTCATTTCTTTGACATACTCTTGAATTACCCGTTGAACCACTTGGAATACTAAAGGATACTCAGGAAATCTCATACACATGGTAGGATGCCAAAGCCATATCCCAGATATGGTCTTACATGGGATCGCAAATTGATGCCGATGCCATATCCCAGATATGGTCTTATACAGGATCTCATATCAACACCATGTCCTAGACATGGTCTTACACGAAATCTCACAACGAAGCCATATCCCAGATATGGTCTTACATGTAATCACACAATCAGATGCCGATACCATACCCCAGATATGGTCTTACACAGGATCTCATAACCCTAATGTCATGACATTTGTATCCTATCTATTCCTAAGGTTCAACTGGGATTTCGAGACATCAAAACCTCGTCACATCGTCATTGAGTCATTGTAATCAAAATTTATAGAAAAATTGTACATATCATGCAATAATAAAGCATTAGACACATAATAAAGTAATGTTGCATTATTTACCCACAAACTTACCTCGATAACAAAATATGACTAGTTATACAATTTAGTTCACAACTTTGTTCTTTCCTCAGTTTAGGTTCAAACTCCATTCCTCTTGATCTATAATAGCAAATTTCACTTATTTAATCATCACATTGTTCAAATCAGTTCATAGATCATACTTTAGCAAAATTACAATTTTCCCCTAAACTTTCACATATTTACAAATTAGTCCATCGGCTCGTAAAATGCAACGTACTCAATTTCTTTAACATACAAGCCTAGCCGAACCATTTTCATGCTTATAATAGCCCACATTGTCTTCTAAAACACATTTTTACTACCCATTTTATAACTTTTACAATTTAGTCCTTTTTAGGTGTTTTCATGAAAAATCACTTAGTAACAGATGTTTATCACACATCAAACATTCATATTCTTCCATTAAACAACAAAATACATGCATGTCACACATGGGTAAATTTTTGAACATGAACCCTAGCTCAAAATAATGGTAGAAATAGCTAGATTGGTTGATAACGACTTTAAAAACGTAAAGAACATTAAAAATGAGGCTAGGATACACTTACTTGTGAGCTTAAAAATGTCAAAAACCCTAGCTATAGAGGGCTTAGAATTTTCAGCACCTACTTGGAGAAGATGAGCAACTTTTTGCTTGATTTTTCCCTTTTTATTAATTTATTAACCAAAAACCAAAATGCCCCTTTTACAAAACTTTCAAATTTTACCCATGCATGCCCATTTTTGTCCAAAAATATAAAAATTGGGCAAATTGCTATTTAAGGACCCCTAATTAATAATCCAAAGTTATTCCATACTTAAAGCTTCTAGAATCTCATATTTTGCAACTTTTTCAATTTAGTCGTAAAAGTCAAATTGAACTCTTATTTACAAAATTTATTCGTGAAACTTTCACACCATCATGCAAACATGTCATGGACCTCAAAACAATCATAAAACAAATATTACTACTTCAAATCTGTGGTCTCGAAATCACTATTCTGACTAGGTTGTATATTGGGATGTTACATTCCACTCTTTAGCACACAACAAAAAACTCAGCCAACTATCAAAAGTAGTTACTTTTTCTCTATCAATCCTTATCTAATCTACACAAAAAACCACACAGGAACCGTCTATTCACATAATTGAATAAATTTTCAATTGTTTCTTCATGATTCCAATAGATCAAACACAAAAGATCCTTACGCACCATAGATGGATTCAATTGATCACTATTGACGATTAAAAAAACACAAAAAACAAGACTAATAAAAATTAAAATTATCTAAAACAATGAAAGAAAATTACAAGTACAGACAATTTACTGGAAAACTAGAATAAAAGTAATGATTGTTTCAGCAAAATCTTTAAACTAAACTACTTAACAACTAATAATCCTTCAAAAGCATCCTTAAACATGTTTATAAAGTAGTATTTATACTACTATCATGTTTAGACCTAATTTGGACAACTCTGCCCTAAGTTACACATAAATTGGACTGAAACGCCCATTTAGATTTTAAGTTCATAGAGCATCAATGTCGTAACACCACAAGTCTAGTGTCGTAACACCACAGGTCTAGTGTCATAACTTTCCTAAACGTCCGCTCGAGTATTTGTAGGGTGACTTGGGTCTCGCGACTTCACCATTAGTGTCGCAACTTCACTGTAATATTGGGGTAAATTTTCACCTTTAGCCACTATTATTGATGTTGCAACTTTGCTTCTCTAGTGTCACAGACTCTAGCCTTTAGTTTCATGACTTTAACCACGTTCCACCTGTAGCATTGTTGTTGCTTGAAGTTCCCCCCAGGTGCATGTTTGGCTTTAGTGTCGCAACTTCACTTCTTCAATGTCACAACATTCTGAGTAGTCCCGTAACACCTCTGCTATTTTGCCCAAGTTGTTTCCTCCACCACCTTTATCACTTGTTAGAACTCATTAGGTAGGATTTTGCCTAGTTGGTTGATAAATATACTACAAGGGTTACTTTATTCAATAAAAACCAAAATCTTACACGAATCTTTGTTAGAATTAAGTGACCCAAATCTTTATTTAAATAAAATGCAATGGTAAAATAAAATAAAAGTAAAATCCATATAGAACTACACTTTTTTTATTTTATTTTACAATAAGGTTTTTTAAACCTTATTAAACTCCATCTATTTTATATTGATTAGGATAAGGTGTTTCAATCTTATTAGAATATGGCTTTACAAACCTATAAATAGACATAGTCTATTCCTCTTGTAATTCATTCGAATTCAACATAGTGAATTTTCTTCTCTTCTGCCCATTGTTTTTTCCCGAAAGGGTTTCCACGTAAAATCTGTGTGTTATTTAATTTTTTATTTTTTTACGATATATTGTCATTACCGATATTATATATTTTCACAAATTTGGTATCCGAGCTTCCAGGTTTTTTCATCTCGATCACGGTAATGGCATGTTTGAAGTATAAAATTCTATTGTTGGATCGCAACAACAAATTTGCATTGTGGCTGATTAAGATGCAAGCAGTTCTTGCGCAGATGGATCTAGAGGAAGCCCTACTAGGGATAGATAAGATGCCTTCAACATCAACGGATGAAGAGAAGAAGTGTAAGGATCGAAAGGCATTAACACAATTACATCTGCATTTGTCTAACAAAATTTTGCAAGATGTGATGAATGAGAAGACCATCGTTGGATTATGGAAAAGGCTGGAACAAATATGCATGTTGAAAACTCTAACCAGCAAGCTGCATATGAAGCAATGTCTTTATGCTCATCGTTTGGAGGAAGGTGCATCTGTGCACGAACACTTAACAGTGTTTAAAGAAATTCTCTTAAACTTGGAGGCCATGGTGGTTCAGTATGATAAGGAAGATCTAGGGTTGATTCTACTTTGTTCGTTGCCCCCATCTTATTCAACCTTTAGAGACATGATTTTATATAGCTGCAAGTCTCTCACAGTTGATGAGGTTTATGATTCTTTAACCTCGTATGATAAGATAAAGCATCTTGTGGTTAAACCCGACTCTCAGGGTGAGGGTCACATTGTTCATAGGAAACAAGATCGAAATGCTGATGATGATCTGGAAGGACAAAAGAATGGAATCCTCGCAGTAAATCTGAGGGTAGATTGAAGTCTTCAAACAGAGGTAAAATGTAACTTCTACAAGAAGAAAGGGCAAAGAAAACTGCCAAGTTATATGTTCTGCAAGGTTTTACTATATCTGGTGATGCATTTGTCGCTTCCTCTTCCTTGTCAGATGATGATATTACTAAAATTTGGCATATGCACCTAGGGCATATGAGTGAAAATGGTATGGCAGAATTGAGCAAAAGAGGACTTTTTGATGGGTAAAGAATTTGCAAACTGAAGTTCTATGCGCACTGCGTTTTTGGGAAGCAAAAGAGAGTTCGATTCACCAGAGGAATCCATAACACGAAGGGAACATTAGAGTATATTCATTCTGATCTGTGGGGGCCATCTAGAGTGCCTTCGAGAGGTGGAGCTAATTAGATGCTAACTTTTATTGATAATTTTTTCAGAAAAGTTTGGGCGTTCTTCTTGAAGCAGAAAAGTGATGTGTTTTATGCATTTAAGTCTTAGAAAACTATGATTGCAAAACAGACAGGAAAACAAATAAAACACCTCTGCATAGACAATGGCTTAGAGTTTTATTCTGATGAGTTTAATAAATTGTACAAGTCAGAAGGGATCGTGAGACACTTCACAGTTCGTTATACTCCACAGCAAAATGGCGTTGCAGAACGAATGAATAGAATGATAATGGAGAAGGTTCGATGTATGTTGTCAAATGCCAACTTACCAAAGTCATTTTGGGCTGAAGTAGCCTTTACTGCATGTTTTTTGATGAACCGATCTCCATTCATTGCTATTGAGAAAAAAACTCCACAAGAGGTATGGTTTGGTAACCCTACTAACTATTCTAATTTAAAAATTTTTGGGTGTCTTGCATATGCTCATTTTGATAATGGAAAATTGGAACCGAGATCCATTAAATGTATTTTTCTTAGTTATAAAGCTAGTGTAAAAGTGTATAAGTTATGGTGTCCTAAAAATAGAAAAGTTGTGATTAGTAGAGATGTTGTTTTTGATGAAATTGCTATGCTACCTAACTTATCTCTTAAAGACTCTTGCAATAAAGAAAATCAAAAACAGGTGGAGTTTCAGATTAATAAAAAATCTACAACAGAGTCGACTTCTCAAGCCAATACAAATATTGAGAATAGAGTTGTTTCTTCACCACAATACTCTATAGCCAAAATTAGAAGAGAAATTAAACCTCCAAAGAAGTATGCCGAGGTTGATCTAGTTGCTTATGCTTTAAATGTGGCTGAATATATAGATACAAATCAAGAGCCATCTAATTATTCTAAGGCAATTAGTTATGAAGACTCAGAAAAGTGGATGTTTGCTATGCAAGAGTAGATGGAATCACTCTATAAAAACAAAACATGGGATCTTGTAAACTTCCTAAAGGTAAAAAGGCTGTTCATTGTAAATGGATGTGTAAAATGAAATAAGGGACTCTAGAAGTTGAAGAACCCAGATATAAAACAAGGCTTGTTGCAAAGGGTTACAGTCAAATTCCAGGAGTGGACTTCACAGATGTGTTCTCCCCAATTGTGAAGCATAGTTTGATTCGAGCTTTGCTTGGTATTGTGGCCATGCATGATTTGGAGCTAGAGCAGTTAGATGTTAAAACTGCATTTTTGCATGGAGAACTTGAGGAGGATATTTACATGTAACAACTAGAGGGTTTTATAGTCTCATAAAAAGATGACTATGTTTGCTTGCTGAAAAAGTCCCTTTACGGTTTGAAATAGTCACCAAGACAGTGGTACAAGAGGTTTGATTTCTTTATGACTTCTCATGATTTCAAAAGAAGTAGCTTTGATAGTTGTGTTTACTATAAGAAAAATAATGATGGTTCTTTTGTATATCTACTCCTTTATGTTGATGACATGTTGATAGCAGCAAAGAAAGGTCAAAGCCCAACTAAGTGAAGAATTTGAGATGAAAGATTTGGGACCAACAAAGAAGATACTTGGTATGAAGATTCTTAGAGATAGAAAAGCAAGTAAATTGGACCTAAGTCAGAAAGGGTACATTGAGAAAGTTCTTTGCAGGTTCAATATGCAAAGTGCTAAGCCTATTAGTACTCCTTTAGCAGCTCATTTTAGACTTTCATCAGCTTTGTCTCCACAATCAGATGATGAGATTGAGTACATGTCACATGTAACACCCTGAATTTGGGTTTAGAAGAATTGGGTTTTGAAGTCTGGGTTGAATAAATGGAAACCTGAGTAATTGAGAAATTTTTAAAATATATATATATATATATATATTTTTTGAATTACTATTAGAAAATTCTTACTAAATTTATTATTACTGATATTTTAAATTCTTACTATATCTATTGATGTTTTTAAATTTCTATGAAAATGATAAATTATTATTTTTATGTATTATTAGATAATTATTGTTGTTAATTTAATATTTGAATTAAATTATCAAACATTTTTACTGTATTTATTTTTACTAATTTATGGAAATTATAATTATTATTATGAGATAAAATTTTTACTGTATTTGAAAAAAATATTATTATTTACGGTATTAATATTCGAAATTTTTATTAGATAAAAATATATTTATTATTATTGATATTATTATTATTTGTTTTACTTAAAAATATATATGTATAATATTTAGTGTTTAAACTCTACTAAAAAAAAAAAGTAAAAAGAAATTGTTTTAATTTTTCTTAATAGAGGAATCCGGGCATAAGGGGTATTAAATAGTTGGGTTAAAACAGGACATAAGGAGGAGATTGGCCCAGTGGTTAGGCGTGTTAAGCAGTAGGAAGGGAGCAGAGGTTCGACTCCCAGCATGCGCACAGGTGGGTTTTATTTTTATTTAGTAAGCAGGGTTGCGGCTATATAAGGTTTAAGTAAAGTTGCGAGCAGAGACTAATACAGCGAACGCCTTGGGCGCAGTGGCAGCAGCGCGTTAGAAGGACCGAGGGGGTGCGAGTTCGAGTCCAAGCGTTGGCGGAATTTTGTTTTCTTTTTAAAGAAGCGGGAACTGCAGCAGGTAAGGTTTAAATTTAAACCTAAAGCTATTATGTCAAGGAGGAAGGTGCGTCCTAGTGGCCAGTAGCGTGCTGGGCAATCGGGAGGTCCCTGGTTCGAACAGCATCCCGTGCAGGAAAAGCGCGTTTTTGCTGGGCGCGCGCAGGAAGAGACGTGCGGGGCTGGGGTGTTTCCTAGCCGCGTGCTGTGCGGGAGACTTACTGTGCAAGCGGCGGATAAGCTGCTAATCGGTGGGGAAAAGTTTGAATTAAATTCAAACTTTTGTTTTTAGCTTAAATCAAGGGAGAATTTGAAGCAATTCAAATTTATTTTGATAGAATTTAAATTCGGTAGTTAGCATAAATTAAGGAGCAAGGCATGGTATGTGATTGAGGAAGGAAATCTTTTATTTTTATGCCAAATTACACCATTCGGCTAGGGGGATTTTGAGTGCCGAATTATCTTGTTACTTTGCTTTCATGATTTAATTTCTTCTTTAGTTTTGGGGTTAGCCGATTGGATTTTATTCTTCCTCCGGTCGGTTCTTGTGTTATTCTATTATTCTCACTTTATATTTTCTTTTGCTCATTTTCTCTTCGAATTTCTTGTTCATTCAAAGCCGAATCAACTCTTGCTTTTCTATCTTTTCTTTTCTCCAATCATAAAACCAGTTTCATTCAACCTCCATAGTCGAATGGTCTTAAAAGCCGAAACGTCCATATGTTAGTGATTTGAGAATTAAACTTTAGATTTATCCTATACTCGCGTTTTGAGTTGGATCTACTGTGGATCTACGATTTGGAAAAAGTGTTGGAAACGTTTCTGACAAGAACGTCTTTGGTAAGTATTCAAATCTTATTTTATTTTATTTTATTTATTTAGTGATTCGAGAATAAGTTGAAAATTCCTAAATACTTTAGGGAGACTATCGATTTTTGGTCAAGATTGAATTAAGTATTTTTATTTGGTTTTCTATGTGCGAATCGAAGGCTAGCGATCAGGATTTATTTGGAGGCTAACAAGATCAACGGTTTCAAGGCGATTTGGATTTGGATCTAAGAGTTAAAGATTGATAAGGTAAGTGAGTTAGACCATTTTTAGGAGGTTGGCCGAATATGTATATTGTGATAATAGTGAGCATTTGATTTTGATTTTAGATATTAATGTAATTTAAATGAATGTAGGATTGAGTTGGAACAGATCTCGTCATCGTTTGTCGTAATAAGGTGTGTAACAAACCCTCTAGTAGCTTGGATTGATATTTGCTGAAAAGCCAGAAATACCGAAGTTTTGGCATTTCTGGAACTGGTGGAATTGCGAGTGGTTTTAGATGTGAAAAACGTGATAAGATCGGTCTGTGGATCGATGGAACAGATAAGTGCATGATTTTGTACATGATGGTAAGTTGGGCCTCGATGGGCTGAAATTGGGCACAATAGGCTTACGGGCCCATATGGGTAAAAATGAGCCATAGACATTTCTTAATACACTATAGGCTTAAAACTGGTTAAATAAGTAGATAATTGTAGGATTTGGACTAAGTGGGCTTAGACGACTGAATTAGCTACATAGGGCCATTAGGGGTTTTTTGGCCCATAACTCGGTTGTACTAAAATAGGCTAAAATTGCTGTTGAAACATTTGGAATTGATGAATAAGCATGGAAAACCCTAATAATGGATAAAATTGCGTAATTACCCTTAAAACATGAAAATGTCTATTTTGCCCCTAGGTGAAAATGTCTATTATACCCCTAGGGTTTTATTCTGAATATGATGATTGTGATATTGTTATTTTACATGCTATGACATGATATGCACATGATATGTACATGATATGCTATGACATGTATACGATATGCCATGTTTTACACATTAAATGCATGGGTTGGGTTATTATATGATGGAGGAAGTGATAAAGGGCTTTGCCCCAGTTTACCGAAAAGGGCTTTTGCCCCAGTTATTAAAAGAGGCTTGGCCTCCAGTTATATGATTAAGCAGTTATGCTGCCAGTGGAGAGTTTGGCTGGGTGGGTTAAGTTATTCCCCACATAGAGAGTTTGGTTGGTACGGGTGGAGAGTAGAGGATGGTGGGTTGAGTAGTCTCCCCAAACGGGTTTTTGCATACATACATTGACATTATATATGATATTGAAATGGGCTTTGCATACATACCCTGATATTACATGTGGTGTTAAAATGGGCCTTTGGGCCATACTGTTTACAGAAAAGGCTTCGGCCTAGTGATATGATTTATGAAAGGCTTCGGCCCAGTAACTGTTAAATGGAAAGGCTTCGGCCCAGTTATATGTTGAGACTGATTTAGGGGCTTAGGCCTAGTATGCTGATATTGATTTGGGCTCTGTAAGTGGCTTGTTGCACACTGAGTTTTCCAAACTCACCCTTTTTCCTTCCATCCTTGCAGGTGAGCCTTAGATTGGTAGACTTGGAGCTGGAAGGGATTCAGAGTGGCCACATGGACTGGACTATTGGATTTCTAATTAAGTTACCTATTTGAATTTATATTTAATTATTTATTTCTGGTTTTGGGGTTGTAAAAAGGGCCTCTTTAATTATTTTACTTTGGGTTTTTATTCTTTACTTATTTAAATTGGTTTTAGCTTACGTAGGATATTATTTAAATCGAGTTGAAAGTAAATGATTTTAAAACGCGATTTTTATAAAAATACTTGTTTTCAAAATAACTTGATAATCAAGCAAAGCTTTCGCAATTTTAAATGTTCTCGTAAATAAATATTAGCTTCCTTACTAAGTGTGGCAATGGTCGTGCGCATGTCTAGGAGTGGATCCAAGAAGAGCTTGGTACTTAAGCAGTCTATTCGACTCACCTCCTCTTTTCTGGAATCCTACCTGGTGCCCAGCTTCCATTCATTTTAAGTCTTAATGAAAAAGGTCAAATTTATTTGATACTTAAATCGTTTTCAAGATAACACGTTTTATAAAGGTTACAAATCTGATTTTTCGATATTTGATCTGTCTTTAAAATAACATGTTTTTGCAAACTACAAGGGTTTATAAGCTTTCATAAAACTTTTACAAAGGTTTTAATGATGTTTGCAAAGGGATGATTATTTCAATGAATCACGTTTTGGAAAAAGACAAGCTAAGGTTTTATACAAGTTTAACGGTATAAGTTTTTAAAACTGTAAGGGTTTTCAATGAAAGCACGATTTTCAAAAAAAAACAACACTTCCATGTGACACATCAGACTTGGCCGTAATGTCCAGGCCAGGTTTGGGGTGTTACATTTAGTGGTATCAGAGCCAAGTTGCAACAACTCGGCTGTGGATCGGGTCTAAAAAGACTTTCCAAATTTTTAAGCTCAAAAAGGGTATTTTTGGAAAAATATCAGATTTTCTGTTTTAACAGTGATTTTTCAAATCTGTTTTGCTTAAAATTAATATGTTTTGAGAAAAAGATTTCAAAGGTCAAAATCGTTAGTAATATTTCTGGAATCTGATAATTTGAGAGGTGGCGCACTGAATCCCTGGCACCAAGTCTGTAAGTATTTTTACTTTATATTTTGTACTGTACGGTAATAACTTGGTAGATAGTACTGAGACCTTATTCTGCAGTTAGGGTAATATTGAAATCTGTAGAGATTGGAACGGTAGGAAACCCTAGAAAACTGAGACTGAAGCAGACTATTATTATTATTTTTTTTTTTGCCGAAAACAAATTCTGAAACTGTACTTGTTCATAAGACATCGGTGATAAATACTAAAACTCTTAAAAAATTCATAATTAGATAAATCGAAATGGGTAAGAAGGCAGTATGCGAAAAGGGCCGAGGACGAGGCCGAGAGAGTGCTCGAATAGGGTCTTCATCGTCAGAACATATGCCAGCGAGGGAGGCGCAAGCGCCGCCAGCAACTGAGACAGAGGTTGCAATGAGCCCACTAACTTGTGGTAATGGTAACTCAAAACTTGGTATTGATGTACTAACTCAGCTGGTAAAGGAAGTGCTATCGGAAGTTAAAGAGATTAGTGAATCACTTCAGGTTAGGTGCGTGGATTGTAAAAAGAAAGGGAATCGCAGTTCGTTAGACTTACAGCATCATTCTGTGAAGCATGATAAGGTGCGTCCGAACTTTCCGGCTTGCAAGCATTGCAAAAGACGTCATCCGGGCAAATGCTGGAGGAAGTCAGGAGCGTGTCTCAGATGTGGGTCTAAGGGGCATCGGGCTCGGGATTGCCTAGGTTATTCGATTTAGGTGGGTGTGATGTTTAGTTACGAAGGGAGTGCGCTAGTGGTAATGTTTATTTACTTCAGTAATTAGAGTTCTGGGTCGTACTAAATTATTTAGATCAGAGTGCGCAGCGGTAGCGTAGTAGCATAAGTGTTGCACGACTATTTTAGTTTTGAAAAAAATTTCGAGGACGAAATTTCTTTAAGGAGGGTAGAGTTGTAACACCCTGAATTTGGGCTTAGAAGAATTGGGTTTTGAAGTCTGGGTTGAATAAATGGAAACCTGAGTAATTGAGAAATTTTTAAAATATATATATATATATATATTTTGAATTACTATTAGAAAATTCTTACTAAATTTATTATTACTGATATTTTAAATTCTTACTATATCTATTGATGTTTTTAAATTTCTATGAAAATGATAAATTATTATTTTTATGTATTATTAGATAATTATTGTTGTTAATTTAATGTTTGAATTAAATTATCAAACATTTTTACTGTATTTATTTTTACTAATTTATGGAAATTATAATTATTATTATGAGATAAAATTTTTACTGTATTTGAAAAAAATATTATTATTTACGGTATTAATATTCGAAATTTTTATTAGATAAAAATATATTTATTATTATTGATATTATTATTATTTGTTTTACTTAAAAATATATATGTATAATATTTAGTGTTTAAACTCTACTAAAAAAAAAAATAGTAAAAAGAAATTGTTTTAATTTTTCTTAATAGAGGAATCCGGGCATAAGGGGTATTAAATAGTTGGGTTAAAATAGGACATAAGGAGGAGATTGGCCCAGTGGTTAGGCGTGTTAAGCAGTAGGAAGGGAGCAGAGGTTCGACTCCCAGCATGCGCACAGGTGGGTTTTATTTTTATTTAGTAAGCAGGGTTGCGGCTAGATAAGGTTTAAGTAAAGTTGCAGGCAGAGACCAATACAGCGAACGCCTTGGGCGCAGTGGCAGCAGCGCGTTAGAAGGACCGAGGGGGTGCGAGTTCGAGTCCAAGCGTTGGCGGAATTTTGTTTTCTTTTTAAAGAAGCGGGAACTGCAGCAGGTAAGGTTTAAATTTAAACGTAACGCTATTATGTCAAGGAGGAAGGTGCGTCCTAGTGGCCAGTAGCGTGCTGGGCAATCGGGAGGTCCCTGGTTCGAACAGCATCCCATGCAGGAAAAGCGCGTTTTTGCTGGGCGCGCGCAGGAAGAGACGTGCGGGGCTGGGGTGTTTCCTAGCCGCGTGCTGTGCGGGAGACTTACTGTGCAAGCGGCGGATAAGCTGCTAATCGGTGGGGAAAAGTTTGAATTAAATTCAAACTTTTGTTTTTAGCTTAAATCAAGGGAGAATTTGAAGCAATTCAAATTTATTTTGATAGAATTTAAATTTGGTAGTTAGCATAAATTAAGGAGCAATGCATGGTATGTGATTGAGGAAGGAAATCTTTTATTTTTATGCCAAATTACACTATTCGGCTAGGGGGATTTTGAGTGCCGAATTATCTTGTTACTTTGCTTTCATGATTTAATTTCTTCTTTAGTTTTGGGGTTAGCCGATTGGATTTTATTCTTCCTCCGGTCGGTTCTTGTGTTATTCTATTATTCTCACTTTATATTTTCTTTTGCTCATTTTCTCTTCGAATTTCTTGTTCATTCAAAGCCGAATCAACTCTTGCTTTTCTATCTTTTCTTTTCTCCAATCATAAAACCAGTTTCATTCAACCTCCATAGTCAAATGGTCTTAAAAGCCGAAACCTCCATATGTTAGTGATTTGAGAATTAAACTTTAGATTTATCCTATACTCGCGTTTTGAGTTGGATCTACTGTGGATCTACGATTTGGAAAAAGTGTTGGAAACGTTTCTGACAAGAACGTCTTTGGTAAGTATTCAAATCTTATTTTATTTTATTTTATTTATTTAGTGATTCGAGATTAAGTTGAAAATTCCTAAATACTTTAGGGAGACTATCGATTTTTGGTCAAGATTGAATTAAGTATTTTTATTTGGTTTTCTATGTGCGAATCGAAGGCTAGCGATCAGGATTTATTTGGAGGCTAACAAGATCAACGGTTTCAAGGCGATTTGGATTTGGATCTAAGAGTTAAAGATTGATAAGGTAAGTGAGTTAGACCATTTTTAGGAGGTTGGCCGAATATGTATGTTGTGATAATAGTGAGCATTTGATTTTGATTTTAGATATTAATGTAATTTAAATGAATGTAGGATTGAGTTGGAACAGATCTCGTCATCGTTTGTCGTAATAAGGTGTGTAACAAACCCTCTAGTAGCTTGGATTGATATTTGCTGAAAAGCCAGAAATACCGAAGTTTTGGCATTTCTGGAACTGGTGGAATTGCGAGTGGTTTTAGATGTGAAAAACGTGATAAGATCGGTCTGTGGATCGATGGAACAGATAAGTGCATGATTTTATACATGATGGTAAGTTGGGCCTCGATGGGCTGAAATTGGGCACAATAGGCTTACGGGCCCATATGAGTAAAAATGAGCCATAGACATTTCTTAATACACTATAGGCTTAAAACTGGTTAAATAAGTAGATAATTGTAGGATTTGGACTAAGTGGGCTTAGACGACTGAATTAGCTACATAGGGCCATTAGGGGTTTTTTGGCCCATAACTCGGTTGTACTAAAATAGGCTAAAATTGCTGTTGAAACATTTGGAATTGATGAATAAGCATGGAAAACCCTAATAATGGATAAAATTGCGTAATTACCCTTAAAACATGAAAATGTCTATTTTGCCCCTAGGTGAAAATGTCTATTATACCCCTAGGGTTTTATTCTGAATATGATGATTGTGATATTGTTATTTTACATGCTATGACATGATATGCACATGATATGTACATGATATGCTATGACATGTATACGATATGCCATGTTTTACACATTAAATGCATGGGTTGGGTTATTATATGATGGAGGAAGTGATAAAGGGCTTTGCCCCAGTTTACCGAAAAGGGCTTTTGCCCCAGTTATTAAAAGAGGCTTGGCCTCCAGTTATATGATTAAGCAGTTATGCTGCCAGTGGAGAGTTTGGCTGGGTGGGTTGAGTTATTCCCCACATGGAGAGTTTGGTTGGTACGGGTGGAGAGTAGAGGATGGTGGGTTGAGTAGTCTCCCCAAACGGGTTTTTGCATACATACATTGACATTATATATGATATTGAAATGGGCTTTGCATACATACCCTGATATTACATGTGGTGTTAAAATGGGCCTTTGGGCCATACTGTTTACAGAAAAGGCTTCGGCCTAGTGATATGATTTATGAAAGGCTTTGGCCCAGTAACTGTTAAATGGAAAGGCTTCGGCCCAGTTATATGTTGAGACTGATTTAGGGGCTTAGGCCTAGTATGCTGATATTGATTTGGGCTCTGTAAGTGGCTTGTTGCACACTGAGTTTTCCAAACTCACCCTTTTTCCTTCCATCCTTGCAGGTGAGCCTTAGATTGGTAGACTTGGAGCTGGGAGGGATTCAGAGTGGCCACATGGACTGGACTATTGGATTTCTAATTAAGTTACCTATTTGAATTTAGATTTAATTATTTATTTCTGGTTTTGGGGTTGTAAAAAGGGCCTCTTTAATTATTTTACTTTGGGTTTTTATTCTTTACTTATTTAAATTGGTTTTAGCTTACGTAGGATATTATTTAAATCGAGTTGAAAGTAAATGATTTTAAAACGCGATTTTTATAAAAATACTTGTTTTCAAAATAACTTGATAATCAAGCAAAGCTTTCGCAATTTTAAATGTTCTCGTAAATAAATATTAGCTTCCTTACTAAGTGTGGCAATGGTCGTGCGCATGTCTAGGAGTGGATCCAAGAAGAGCTTGGTACTTAAGCAGTCTATTCGACTCACCTCCTCTTTTCTGGAATCCTACCTGGTGCCCAGCTTCCATTCACTTTAAGTCTTAATGAAAAAGGTCAAATTTATTTGATACTTAAATCGTTTTCAAGATAACACGTTTTATAAAGGTTACAAATCTGATTTTTCGATATTTGATCTATCTTTAAAATAACATGTTTTTGCAAACTACAAGGGTTTATAAGCTTTCATAAAACTTTTACAAAGGTTTTAATGATGTTTGCAAAGGGATGATTATTTCAATGAATCACGTTTTGGAAAAAGACAAGCTAAGGTTTTATACAAGTTTAACAGTATGAGTTTTTAAAACTGTAAGGGTTTTCAATGAAAGCACGATTTTCAAAAAAAAAACAACACTTCTATGTGACACATCAGACTTGGCCGTAATGTCCAGGCTGGGTTTGGGGTGTTACATCACATGTTCCATACTCTAGTGCAATGGGATCTCTTATGTATGCTATGGTTTGTTCACATCCAGATTTATCATATGCAGTCAGTGCAGTTAGCAGATACATGGTGAATCCCGGTAAAGAACTCTAAAAAATAGTTTAGTGGATTTTAAGATACTTACAAGGTACTACTGATGTTTGCTTACAGTTTGGAAGAACTAGAAATGGAGTCATTGGGTATGTTGATGCTAATTTTGCTGCAGACCTTGATAGAAGAAGATCTCTCACAAGTTATGTCTTTACAATTAGAGGTTGTGCAATCAGTTGGAAAGCCACTTTGCAAACTACAATCGCTTTGTCTACCACTGAAGCTAAGTACATGGCGATTACTGAGGCTTGTAAAGAAGCTATTTGGTTGAAGGGACTATTTAGTGAACTCAATGAAGACCTTCAAATCAATATAGTATTTTGTGACAGTCAGAGAGCCATCTTCCTTACAAAAGATCAAATGTTTCATGAGAGAATAAAACATATTGATGTTCAGTATCATTTTGTTCGTGATATTATTGCTCGTGGTGATATTGATGTGAGCAAAATTAGTACTCATGAAAATCCTACAGATAAGATGACTAAGTCACTTCCTATAACCAAGTTTGAGCATTGCTTAGACTTGGTTGGTGTTCATACCCTTAAGGGGTTTTATGGAAGAGGTGGAGAACTTGTTCGTTGAGAGTTCGCGATGAAGAACTTGTTCATTGAGAATTCGTGTCAAGTAGAGATTGTTAGAATTAAGTGACTCGAATCCTTATTTAAATAAATTACAATGGTAAAATATAATAAAAATAAAATCCATATAGAACTACACTTCTTTTATTTTATTTTACAATAAGGTTTTTTAAACCTTATTAAACTTCATCTATTTTATATTGATTAGGATAAAGTGTTTCCATCTTACTAGAATATGGCTTTACAAGCCTATAACTAGACCTAGTCTATTCTTCTTGTAATTCATTCGAATTCAACATAGTGAATTTTCTTCTCCTCTGCCCGAGGTTTTTTCCCGAAAGGGTTTCCATGTAAAATCTGTGTTATTTATTTTTTATTTTTGTGATATATTGTCATTACCGATATTATATATTTTCACAATCTTAAAACCATTAAAATAGCATCAAACTGTTCGATTAAAAGCTCATTAAGTATTGAAAGGAACTCAGTTTACCATATTAAATTATGACAGATCAAATTCTTTTATACTTAAGTCTTTGCATGTCCTCAAGTAACACACAAAATAACAAGAAACATGAAACACAATGACCCTTTAACATGCTTAGTGAAGAGATTCAGTCAAAGATGTAAGCAATAAAAATGACTCTTCTATCATGCAACCCTGATATGATACTTAGGGAATTCACAACTTCTAAAAGTAAATCATAAGAGTTCAAAAGAATTACAACATGAACAAGTGCAAAGGTAATCATACATATTTACTGTCCATCATTTAATTCATCAAAATTCACTGTGAAAATATAATATTTATGCAAGAAGAACTCAAAGTAGTCATTTTTCATACAAATAAGCATGAAATCATCCATAAATTGACATGCCAAGTTCACATAGGACTTCTCGTCTTACAACTCTATGAGGCTTAAAGAAAATTCAATTTCAAGGAAAGGAGAATCAAAATGGTTTGAGCACAAGAATTAGTTTAGCACATAATATTGTCCCCTACTTGCTCCCTATTATATCTATATCCTCACAACTTTATTTCTAATTTTCTCAGCTATCTTATTTCTCTATAATTACTAAATGGACTCAATTAGACTACCATAAGAATAAAAACCTAGCAATTTTGTGCATTAATGAGCATAAAAATGAACTCAATTTTGTGCATGCATAAAAAATATTGACTAATCCCTTTACACAAAAACCCAATCACTTGCACCGTTGCAAGTTCAACTGCAATGCAATCACATGAAAATGAAATAACAATGATTTTTAAAAAAAAAATTGGAATTTTTGCAACTAAAATTAAACATTCAAAAGCATCAACCAACTCAAACAAAAAAATTAGATGCGAACAAAACAATTAAATTCTAAGTGTGCACCCTCCGCACTTTAGAATGCACATTGTCTTAAATGTGTTCCCATCCTAATAGAAAGAGTTTCAGGACATCCCTTTTATCTATGACGTGTTGTGAGGTAAGCTAGGGACTTCCTCCTCTTTTCCTTGAAAGCTTGAAAATGTTATACAAGTTTTGAGCGGGTGACCTACATAAAAAATGAAAAAATAGATCAACAAGGTTTTTTTTAAAAAAACAAATATCTAAACTTCGATAATATCTAAGTACCAAACTTCTGCATCATCATCTTGTTCATCAACTATCTTGGCTTTTCCACTTTTCGGAATAGTACAATCTAAATGTTATATTTCACAAAAGTTCTCGACAGTTTCGCCAAAATAGTGTTTTACTCATTTCTTATTGACTAAGAATATTTAGACATATTTTGCTCTCAATTCTACGGCTCAAACAGCGAGTGCACAGTTAACAGTATAAAGGCTCGACCATTGTGATCACAACTTTCTTGGAAACAACTTTAACCTAGAGTTAAATAAAAGTACTTGTTGTCCCAGTACAAAGCTCTTCTTTTTTATCATGGCATTATGACGCCGTTTACTTTTCTCCTTATATAACTTTGCATTTTCGTATGCCACAAATCAAAATTCCTCTAGCTTATAAAATTTGAAAAATCCTGCTTCCTTGGTCAAGGTAGGATCTATGTTAAGTTCTTTTATTGCCCAATATGTATGCTTTTCCAACTCGATTGGTTAATGGAAAAAATTCACATAAACCAAATGGTGAGGAGGCATTCCTAACAAAATTTTGTAAGTTTTCCTATAGGTCCATAGTGCATCATCTAACCTCACTGACCATTTCTTCTAAGTCGGATTCATAGTATTTTCCAGAATCTATTTTACCTTGCGATGAGAAACCTTTGCTTGGCTACTAACTTTTGGGTGATATGTAAAAGTAATGCAATGTTTGACACTATATTTTGCGAATTCAGTCTCCAATTGTTTACTACAAAAATGTGATTCTTCATCACTAATAAGTTCTTTCTATGTTCTAAATCTTGAGAAAACATTCTTTCTCAAAAATTTTACCATCAATTTAGTGTCATTTGTAGGTATTACAATAGCTTTCACCCATTTCAAAATGTAATTAATGCTAAAAGTATGTACTAATTTCCAAACAAGTTTGGGAATGGGCCCATAAAATATATTTCCTAGATTTCAAAGACCCTAACTCCAAAATTCCTTTCTTGGCATCTTGTCACATTTAGAAAAATTTACAGTCCTTTGACATCGATCACACTTTCTCACTAACTCGTAAGCGTCCCAAATCATTGTTGGCTAATAAAATCCCAATTGCAAAACCTTTTGTGCTATTCTTTTACCTTTGAAGTAGCCTCCTCAAGGTGAAGTATGACATCCAGTCAAAATATCATTGACTTCCTTCTCAACTACACATCATCTAATTAATCAGTTTGCATATCGCCAAAAAGCATACGGTTCCTCCCAAATGTAATCTTGTGGGTCATGCATAATATTTTTCTTCTGCTGGCCTAAAACATTTGCAGGGAAAACTCCATGTACCAAATAATTGACTATATTTGTGTACCAAGGCATTTTTTGCTTCTTAGTCATTACATAGTTATGCTCAAGTTCAAATAGCTGCTCGACTACAAATTTCTCATTGATTGTCTGGTTTCCTCCCTCTTCAGCATCTACTTCCAATCTCAAAAGATGATATGTGGTTTGATTTTTCTTTCCTCTTTGATCCAAAATCCAAACATCAAATTCTTGAAAAAGTAACACCCATCACACTCAAATTTTTCACACTCAAATACCACCACTAGCATTTCCTTTTCAATGGTAATCTAATTGCATTTAGTTGAATTTAATGTTTTTCTTACATAATGGATTGCATGAATTTTTTTCCTTTTTCTACCATAATACTGCATCGATAGCATAGCCACTTGCATCACATAAGATCACAAAGGGTTCCTACAATCTAAGCTAGTTATAATTGGAGTTGTGACTAATTTCTTTTTCAGCACCTCAAACGCTTATGCACACGCTTCGTCAAACATAAATGGATTATTTATCAGAAGAAGGTGATTCAATGGTTTTGTAATTTGGGAAAAGTCCAAGAAAATTTCTAATCCCTCGAGCAAAAGTTGGAGGTGGTAGTTTTTCTATAACCTTAATCTTAGCTTTATCAACTTCTAACCTTTTCTTCAAAATTCAATGTCCTAGAACAATCCCTTTGTTTAAGATGAAGTGGCATTTTTCCCAATTAAGAGTCAATTTGTGTCTTCACATCTCTCCAAAACATGCTCTAAATTGAAAAACATTCAATAAATGAGTTTCCATACATGTAACACCCCTTACCCAGGTTTGATGCCAGAACTGAGCATGAAGCATTACCAGGCAATAACTCAACCAATTATACAAAATCGAGCCATAAAATTTCATTCCAATTTAAAAACTTTGCATAATATATCATACAATCCATAAAATGGGCCTACGGGGCCCAAAACATAATTAGGGAGTGGTCCGAGCCCAAACCGAGAACTTAGAAAAATTTTGGAAATTTAGGTCAAAAACAGGGCACACGCCTGTGCGAGACAGGGACATGCCCGTGTGGGCAAACCGTGTGGTCACACATGCCTGTGTCCCCTACCCGTACTGAATTATTGGAAAATTATTTTTTGTTTCGAACCTATAGGGGTTTTCACATGGCCGAGCACACACCCGTGTCCTTGGCCCGTGTCCTTCACATGGCCTCAACACGCCCGTGCTCTCACCCCGTGTGAAAACTGGGGTATTCTATTTATGACATCAGCATGCAATTTTGGTCACACGGCCACGGGACACGCCCGTGTGACCAAGCCGTGTGATGTCCTTATTCTCCAAAAATTTCATGCAAAGTTCACAAGCCCTACGCACATGGCCCTGGTGGCCAGCCGTGTGGCCCTAAGTTAGGCTATTTTCCAAGCCATCCTTTACCTCTAAACACATACATAATTTACCATCTTTAAAATCACATACCATACACATTTTTAGGCATTTGAATGACCTCATTTAACCATCAATCACCCATTTCAACTTATCCACACACAAACATACCAAGCATTCCACGAATCACCTCATAAGGATTTATAAATAAACCAATATCAATATTGGCCAAGTCACATGGCCTTAATTACAAAATGACTTGTCAAAAGACAATTGCCATTATATAGCCAAACCAACATGACACTTACAACACCACTAAGTCCCTATACATGCCATAGTCCATAGGAGTACATATTATAATGCCAAAAGAACATTGTGGATAGTGTGGATGATCCTCTGACGCTTCCCTATTTCCGAGCTGGCTTGACTAATCTATAGAACAAGGAAAAAGAGAAAGGAGTAAGCTTTAAGAAGCTTAGTAAGTCTATATGCAAATAATTAACATCATACCAACTCTCTTAATCACCAAAAATCATATCATCACATATCAACTTACTACATAACCTTACCAATATCATATACATACCAAACACATCATTTACATAATCCTAAGTTCACATGCACCCATGCACACATATACACTCTCCCACATTTTCACTAGTTCATAAATACATCTACACTTTCCCATCACATAACCACACAAATCTCTTTCAGTAAGCTTTACCGTTGAACCCTTCGGAATAACATTCAATGCCTGGTGGTTTTAGCACATAGCTCCACCAACACATAATCCGGTTCTCGTGTACACATGGTGAACTCTCAGTATCACCCATGTGACCTAGCCATTAAATCCCGTAGCTCTCGTGTCTACATGGTGTCCAACACTCGGAATCACACATGCTACCTAGCTACATATAACATAGCTCTCGTGTCTACATGATGTACCCTCAGTAACATACATGCGACCTAGCTATTTTAAACCCATAGCTCTCGTGTACACATGGTAGTATTATGCATGTGACCTAGCTACTCATGAAATTATCATCTCTTAGCTCTCCTGTACACATGGTATACACATCGTATAACACATGTGACCTAGCTACCACATAGCATCTCGTAGCTCTCATGTACACATGGTATCCTACCCTCAAAAACACGCATGTGACCTAGCTACACATTATCCGTATATTTCATTTTTTCGGAGGTTCAATCGGGAACACAGAATTTCCGTAATTCACCAAATCATAGAAGTTATCCAACTTTATCCGTAACCTACAACAAATTATATTTATGGAATTAAAATCAATGTATTACTTACATATAAACTTACCTCGATAACAAAATGCGATAATTTGCAATTTAGTCTGAAACATTACCCTTGCCTCAGTCAAGGTCGATTCCTCGATCTTCACGATCTATAACGACACATTTAGCTTATTTAATCACTACATTATTCAAAATAGCCCAAAATCTTCCTATAGCAAATTTTACAATTTGACCCCTAACTTTCTCAATTTTACACTTTAGTCCCTAGCTTGGTTTATGATTCTCATTCAATTTTCATGCATTTCATGCCTATCCAAAACACTTTTCCTCTTATAATATCCCCCAATTTCCATCATTTCACAATTTATGCACACTACATTTCGCCTTTTACAATTTAGTCATTTTTACAAATTTCACCAAAAATCACCTAGTAGAAATTGTTCATCACACTTTATACTTTCATATTCCACCATTAGCCACTAAAATACATGCATGTCATGTCATTCATGGGTAAAATTTTAAACATCAACCCTAGATTGAAATAGTGGTACAAATAGCTAGAGCAAGTTACGAGGATTTCAAAAATACGAAGAATATTAAAAATGGGGCTAGAAATCACTTACAATCAAGCTTGGAATTGAAAGAAACCCTAGCTATGGCTTCTTGCTAGGTTCAGCCAAGGGAAGAAGAGTATGGACACATTTTTGGCCTTATTTTCCCTTTTTATTTCTTTTATTAACTAATGGCCAAAATTTCCTTCATTAAAAACCTTTAGTATTCCACCCTTCCTTGGGCATTTTTGTCCAAACAAGGTTAAAATGGTTTAATTACCATATAAGGACCTCTAATTTAAAATCTCAATTCAATCAAGTACCTTTATGGATTAAAACTTATATTTTTCACCTATTGCAATTTAGTCCAACCTATCAAATTGGACATGCAAATAATAAAATTCATGCACCAAAATTTTACATAATTATTCAAACACCCAATAAACATTAAAACTCAATCGAAAAAACACTTTAGACTTAGGATTCATGGTTTCAAAACTACTATTCCGTTTAGCCCCTAATTCGGGCTATTACAATACACCGAAAACTCATCCATGAAAATATCCATCACTTCTTCTATCATGTTGAAAAAATAGAATTCATGCACTGCATGAATGTAACCAAAGCATTACCTAAGTGAAAAGGCATTCGCCAGAAAGCATATGTTCCAAATGGGCAAGTACATGTCATATTCTTTTGATCATCAGGATAGATCAGAATCTAATGATACCTAGAATAACCATCCAAGAAGCAATAATATTCTTTCCCCACCAACCTATTAACATTTGGTCAATGAAAAGAAGCAAAAAATGATCTTTCTATGTTGTATCATTAAGTTTCCTAAAATCGAAACATATGCGTCATCCAATCACTGTTTTGGTAGGAATAAGTTTATTCTTCTCATTAGCCATGAATTTCAAACCACCTTTCTTGGAACACATTATGTTGGACTAACCCATTCGTTGCTAAAAATCACGTATACTATACCAGCATCTAACCACTTCATTAATTCCTTTTCACTACCTCTTTCACAGTAGGACTCAAATGATGTTGAGCATCCACTACAGGTTTCTTCCCTTCCTCCAACCGAATTTCATTCTGACAAAGTGTTGGGCTAATACCTTTAACATCAACAATCATCCAACCAATTGCCTTCTTATGCTTTTTTAACACATTCAATGCCAGTTCTCGTTCTGTAGGCAGATGAGCTGTAATAATCATTGGTACTGTGTTATTCTCCCCTAAATATTTTTATTTTAATTTTTTCGATAGATGATAGAATTATCTTTTTGGATGTAACCTCCAATAGTCCTAACATTTCTTTATAGTGCCTCCACCAATCCAATTGGTGTACATGTTCTTGCTTAATGACAACATCTAAATCTTTCTCAACTAGCTCAAACTCATTGCGTCATCTTCATATGACTCAATACTCCCTGTTTAGACTAGTTGCCCAACTTCGCATTCCACAAAGTCTTCCTCTGAAATTTCTTCCATTTTTTCACCCATAGTCATATGTGCTACACCTATTCCATTGACAGTCTTAATCACATTGACTTCCTTAATTGTTTTTATCCCTCGTTCTAGTCTATGCACCTGATTTTTTCCCTAAGCGACATCATTTCCACTCACGTTTTCTAAGAGAACAAACATCTTGTACATAGTTTTAGCCTAGATATTTCTCCCCAATATGACATCAAATTGAGCCTAACTAGTGTTCCGATCCTTCATAGTAGTATTGTAATTAAACAACCATGTCACACCATTTCTAATTAATCTTTGTAGTATTTTCTTGAACCTGTCCCACGCTTGGAGTTTCTGTAGGTTTTTGTTTGAACTCAACTAATCCATCATATGCATTAACCACTGTAGCCATTAAGATATTTTGCTGAAGGAATAACTACACAAACTCGTCCCACATTATTATATTGTTTAAAGGTAATGTTTCTAACCAAGATTTAGCTTTCCCCCAAAGTAAACAAGATTAAAAAAGCCTCATTACCTCATTTGAAACCCCTCGTGGACAAAAGTATGACACAATTGTTTAAACTGGTGGAGAAATATTACTGAATATGTCACTTCAACACTTCAAAATTGTAATTTCTCTGATACCCAGGCCAATAACGCAAGATTTATCTCAAAATGAAAGATTTATTTATGGGATAACAATACTAGATCCAAGTTGGCTTCTATCAAAAAGACTTGATCAAAGAGCAAAGTAATCCTAACAATTAACAAGATACTATTCACACAGAAAATCCTAACTATCAAGAACTAACAATCCTAGATATCCATAACTATCACACCAAAAGCCAATGAACAACATAAAAAAAATTAGAAACTAAGTCAATCGTATCTATAATTTTAGAGTTCACTACTTATCTTCTTAAGCATGCACTACTACTAAATAATTCAATACTAAGCACCAAAACCTCCCCCGCAACTACGCCACCAACTTGACCAATTCTTGATGTGTGTTCATCGAGGTATATAAATAATGCCAACAAATGTAGAGAAATGTGGTGTTCTGCAAGTATATAGATCAAATTATAATATAATTTTTAGTTATAAAAAAATATGGAAGTATTCCAAGGATCGTACCCAAAAGTGGTATGAACTAAAACTGAATTAAAAAGAAGGAAAAACATGCAATGTGAAGTCTAAATTGCTAGAAAATTGGGTTTGGAAAATGCAACGGAAAATAGATTTGAGGAAAAATTAGAGTTTTAATTTTTTTTTTTTCCAAAAACAAGAATTTGGTTGTGATATCTAAAGTAATAAACACTTAATCAAAAAAATTGTACATTTTCGATTCGTCTAGAATGAACACTTCGACCGAGTAGTCTCCTCCGCTATCCTCAAGCTTACGTTTACCAAGTGTGGGCTCACTTCAAAATAGAAAATTTTCCATAGAATTACCAATAGGGTAATTTCATAGTTTCTCTAAACTTTTGGGCCAAGTTGTAAATAAGAAAAATATCTTTAGAAGTTTTCTGAAATAATTTCTGCACAGAATTTTCTCTGTATTTTCTCTTACAGGTCTGTAAAAAGTAATGACCCATTACCCTTTTTATATAGGGAGAGTTTAGAGATTTCAACTATGATTAAACTTAATCACTTTAATATTAAATTAATATAATATTTGTCAAGATAAATATTAGATTAAATTTAATATTAAATCTATTAAATTAATAGAACAATTATCTACAAGATAAATATTAAATAAAATTTAATATTAAGATAATCACTTTAATATTAAATTAATAAAATACAGTCAACATAAGTATTAAATTTAATTTAGTATTAAAACTATAAAAATAATATTATTTTTCAAATAGTTAATTTGAAATCAAATTATCTGGTAGTGTCCCAGTAAGAGTGTGATTCTTCCACTACTCAACCACCAAAGAGCCACGCACTGGCCACCAGAATACTGACATCGCTGTTGTCGGCACCGTTGTGTTTGGTGGTGCCATCGTAAGTGCAACACCCTCACAGCATCCCAAGCCAGTTCGATAGTTGCCAATTTAGTCTGGACTACTGACGGCATGGCTGGTTCGATCCAACCATTGATTAGATCATTGACCCAATTTCACATATTGGGCCCGATTCGACCAGTTTTTGGGTCTCGATCTCGATTTTGGGTTTTCATGCCCAATTTTCGATCTCAAGTCCAATTTTCAAGTTCAATTACCCATTGGGCCAATTTTCTAACTTAAAATTAATTTCCAAAAATCATATTAATTTTAATTAATTTGATTAATTTAATTTTACTTGATCAAAATTAATTTTCCCAAAAATCACTAATATTTTTCAAATTAATTTTTCAAGAAAACTCTTTAATCAAATTCTCTAGTTGAAAATTCTTACGACTATCTAATTTAATTCCACATTGAATAAATCGACTCAATTAAATTATTTACAAAGTCATAGAATTTTCTTTTGATTCAAGTGTAGTACGACTGAGCTTTTGTTGAGCTAGCGGAGGGACCAATCGAACATTTACAATTAGGCTCTAGTAATTGTAATTATGTCCAAGTGCATAATTTACTTAATCTGTAACACCCCAAACCCGGCCTAGAAGTTAGATCCTAGTCCGATGTGTCACATTGAAGTGTTTTTAGAAAACCGTGTTTTCATTGAAAACCTTTCTTTAAAGAAATTCTAAAGAAATCACCATTCCGTCTATCTTTGATTAATCAGGTTATAAAAATAGTTTACTTCGGAAAAACATATTTGTTGCGGAAGCTTTGTTTGAATTCACATTTGTTGTGGAAACATGGTTTTTAGAAAACAGAAATCATTTTGTAAAACGCGCCTTAGAGCTAGCAGAATAATAACATGCAGATAAATAATCTCTAAACTTAAGAAAAATTAAATAACGGCCTTATTACAAACCCAAAATAAAAAGCATAATTAAAAATAAAAACTAGAAACAATATAAAAACAAAGTGTAACAACATAGTGTGGCCGCCTCCAAGTCCACGTAGCACCAAATCGCCTTTGCCTTGGAATTACCTGTACAGTTAAAAAAAATTGGTGAGTATACGAATACTCAGTGTGTAACCCCGGCAATAACAACATAACACAGTCAGTCTGGGCTAAAGCCCATTACAGTAACATATCACATTCAGTAAATAGTACAGCATGCAATTCAGAGTCCATATCACAATCAGTGGCATATAATCAGGAATATTACAGTAACAGTATAGCATGCAATCAGAATCCTACCCATCCATCCGCTACACTCCACTCCTTCCAACCCTGCACTCCATTTGGGGATATAATCAACCCACCCAACCCTACACTCCACAGTGTAGTACCAATGCGGCACTATCGATAAAATGTAGCAGAGCTACCAGAATATTAGGCTATAAGCCTCAGAATAATGCAGCGAAGCTACCAGAACAGTATACTTCCTCCAAAAATATATATCCCATCCCCCATGCAATGCAACATATTAAATGACATTATATCATGATACAAATAACTCATACAAGCATTTCATAATATAAACATTTAATCAGAAAACATACAGGGTCAAAACAGTCGATTTACCCCCGAAGGGTATTTTGGTCATTTTGCCCCTTAGGGGCATTTTCGTCATTTTTCAATGTGGTCCTACGTAAGTGAATGCCTATCAGTAAGCCCATGGTCTTCTAGTGACACATGCAGCCAAACAGTCCAGAGATTCGTAACAGGTTTTAAACCCATCTAGCGAGCCCACGGACCGATTCAGCCCGTTTCAGCCCAACTCATGAAATCACTCACGAAAACTGATTTTTGATGTAAGGCCACAATCCGTGGCCTCAATCAATAACATGAGCGTTCGCACGCCCATGTGGCCAACATACGATTCGTTGGCTTTTCGGCATTTGCCATTCCGGCATTTTGCCACCGAGATCTAAAGTGTGGTTAACACACCTGAATACGTGCTGTGCAATTAACTCCTTCGTACAAAACCTACAAATCCATCAATGCCTTATTAGTCAACAGTCACAAGGGTTAAACATTTCCAACCCTTAATCCAAATCACACACCGCCTCACCTTATGCGCACGAATGATCTTGAATCTCTTAAATCAATCGACTACAATCAATATCACTACTTGGTTGAATACCTGAAACGACATACATCTTATTAGACCCCATCACTTAAGAAAACATGTCTTACAATCCCAATATATAAACCTATAGAGTATTCAGCCAACAACATTTACCTACAGTTCGATCGATAAACCATTAATAAGATTCGGAAGGTACAAGATTGTTAGGGGTTTCTCCTATATCCAGCCCATGCTCCCTTTAAATAAATCAATCCCCTAATCACAATCGATCAAAATACAATGCCATAAGACCCCTACTTAGAAGAAAGCAATTAATCACATAAGGGTACATGTAATATTCCAAATAACATAAGCAACACTTGCGATTAAGATACTTACCCAAAACTAGAGATCGTTCACAAGGGAAAGGAATTCGAGTCTCGGACGCTTGGTCACAATCGAAATCGAGAACCGAGAATCGAGAGGAGAAGGAACAAATTGGCTAGAGTAATGAAATCAAGAAACGAGAGGGAGAAAGGTATAATCAGTTCAAAAAGAAGGAGACAGAAAAAATTTGCTATAGTATAATCAGCTACTATGGAGAAGTGAAAGGAGTAGAGAAATTGATGGAAACCTAGTCCAAAGGTGCATTCAGCCTAAAAGGTACCTAAGTAAAACTAAAAGAAAAGAGAACACAAGGAATCCCGAAATCCATACTCACATTCGGCACAAAATAAAATTAAGAAGAAGGAAATTTGCCAAAACCAAATAATTTGGCACACAAAAGCTTTTGTGTGAGAAAGAAGAAGGTGTCGGTCAATGCTAAGAAACTAAAAGGAAAGCCATCAAAATTCTTTAGTAGGCAAATTCTCTAATGATCACATGGTGCCATAATCGGCCAACTCTTTCCAAAATTTAATCCTTTCATTTGGCAACAAAACACCATAATTTGGCAACCAAAAACTTCCCCTCCCATTCGGTCAAAGCTTCCAAAAAACAAAGCAATTCAAAAGCTTTTATTAGCAAAAATTTCAATAACCAAATGGTAGCAATTAAGGTCCATAATCAGTCAATGTTTCCCTAAAAAAATCCTTTAATAGCTGCTTAGAATCAGCAGCCACCGCTTGACTGTACCGCTTGACCAAAGCAACACCTACCAAATTCAGCCAGCCTTAGCTCTTCATGCACGAGCAGGAAAAAATATTAACCTTCCACACACAGGGTGAGGCTCGAACTCTAAACCTCAACCCGTCATTGCGCCTTCAACCATGCTACTGGCCACTGCACCAAGTTTTTCTTTACACTATAATAGGGTCGCAATTAATTTTAACCTATACCTGCTAAAGCCATGGTTATTCGAAAATAAAAATGAAAATTTCACCTGCAATGCAACTCGAACCTGCGCCCCCTCTTAAAAACCCAACACGCCGTTTGCCACCCTTCCAATTTGACTTTCATGTTTAAAAACCCATGCAATAAATTATAAGTTTTCCTTCCCGTGTGCCATTATCCCTTTAAACCTTTTAAAAAAACAATATTCATTCCCTTATGCTGACTCGAACCTACTCCCTTCCAAATACCCAGCATGCTGATTGCCTCTCTTCCACATTCTCTTTTTATGTCAAAAATCACCCCCAATTAATTATAAATTTACATGCATGCTACCATGCCCATATACGAAAATAAAAGAAATTTGTGCTAAGTCTAAGACTTGAACGTTGGAGCACTCCATGCTACCCAATACTCCTAGCCACCAGACCACCTGCTTCTACATGTCCAACTTTAACCAAAAATTATTTATAAACCCTTCCTTGTAAAGCCAATGTCCACTTAAAAGCAAAAATTAATTTTTTTCTTAAAGTCCCCTTTTTAATCCAGGACTTTCTGGACATCCCCAAATGCTCCAAATCATTTAATTAACAAACCAAACATGAAATTATGAAATATTTTTCTTGACCACAAAAATTTGAATTTCTTCAATACACAAAGCCCATTTCTCCTAAGCCCAAAATTCGGGATGTTACAGAGTCAGTCCACAGGAAGTACCATGATTGGAAACTCCTTATTGTATGCTCTTTACTAAAGTAATTCATCCAACTACTTTGTCCATGACCTCGTTGTGTGTGTGTTAACCTCATATGATATCATTGATTCCTTTGAGTTAAATCCATTCACTCAATACAATATTATTTTATCTCACTGTCACCATTGTGTCTTCTTAATGATTAATATGATCACTATCAATAAATGACTGTAATAAATTGCTTGTTTGAGAACAAGCAACTTGTGGCCATGTTACATATTTTTTAATCCACACAATGTCAATGAGAGAATATTATTAACTCTTTAATTAGTCTATGAATTCTACTGTTGCTAGTAAAGTCATGCCATACACAAGTCATGTACCCAACATACTGACTTTGGGCTTGATCATCTTTAGAGAATAAGTCTACACTTATATCAAAGCACATGAATTACATACTTATTGTTAGTGACTAACTTGGGATTTAGGTAAATCACACCATGAATGTCACAAGTGCATTAATTCACTACTGGATTCAGAATTAATTCATCTTCGGTTCAGTCCAATGTATCGTTCTTCCAATTAGTACATTTATGTCTCTACCCGTAGAGTCAATTGTTCCAATAGCCAATACTAGTCATCTCCTCAATTGGAATTGTAGATGACATAATAATCCTTCTAAGTATTTTAATCAAACGCTCACTTTGATTCTTTTACGAGATTCCAAACTCATTTAGATTATCTACTAAAGTAAGTTGTCTTTCTCGTAATGTAAATGTTCTTTCAATTCCACTTATCATCAGTTTGAACTTAGATAACCAATGAGCTAATATTTTCTTGTCACAATTTTGCTATGTATGCAAAATATGAAAGATAGAAACACACAAGATATAAAAGTGAAATGTGAAATTAACTTTATTTATTTATTCATCATTCAAATATATAGAAAATCGTTACATGTTTACTACAATATGGGCATATTTCCCAACAATCTCCCACTTTCCCCGATGAAGTAAATATTTCATGTTTTGCATTCTCATATCCTCGATGTGTTTGTTAAAACTCCTAATTACAAGAGTATTAGAAAACAAATTCACAAGGTTATCTTAAGAAGCTACTTTTACCACATCTACTATTGCTACGGCTACTCATCTCGTATCAAGTGATACTTTCAGTCAATGTGTTTAGTCCTCTTATGACGTCTCATTTCCTTGGTATTTTCTATTGTAGCACTATTATCACAATACAATATTATAGCTATTTCTATACCAAGAATGACTTCAAGATAGGTTTAGAACTTTTGAAGCCATATCGTTTCTTTTGTTGCCTTAGAAGCAACCAGATATTCGACCTCCATAGTAGAGTCAGCAGTGTACGTAACACCCCAAACCCGGCCTAGAAGTTAGGCTTGAGTCCGGTATGTCACATTGAAGTGTTTTTAGAAAATCGTGTTTTCATTGAAAAACCTTCTTAAAGAAGTTTTAAAGAAATCACTATTCCGTCTATCTTTGATTAATCAGATTATGAAAGTAGTTTACTTTGGAAAAAAATAATCATTGCGGAAGCTTTGTTTGAATTCTCGTTTGTTGTGAGAATGTGGTTTTTGAAAAATAGATATCTTTTTGTAAAACACGCCCTAGAGCTAACAAATTGTAAACATGTAGATAAATAACCTAAACCTTAAGAAAAATTAAATAGCGGCCTTATTACAAACCCAAAATAAAAACCATAATTAAAGTAAATAAAAACCAGAAATAATATAAAAGCAAAGTGTGGCCGCCTCTAAATTCCACGTAGCACCGAACCACCTATGCCTCGGAATTACCTGTACAGTTAAAGAAAATAAAAGGGTGAGTATACGAATACTCAGTGTGTAACCCAGGCAATAACAATATAATAGAATCAGACTGGGCTAAAGCCCATTATAGTATCAGTATAGCATGCAATCAGAATCCAAATACAGTACCAGTATGTCATGCAATCAGAATCCAAATACAGTATCAGTATGTCATGCAATCAGAATCCTACCTAACCATCCGCTACACTCCATTTCCGTCTAACCCATCACTTCATGTGGGGATATAATCAACCTACCCAACCCTACACTCCACAATGTAGTACCGATGCAGCACTATCGATAATATGCAGTAGTGCTGCCAGAATATTAGGCTAGAAGCCATCAGAATATTACAGCAAAACTGCCAATATAGAACACTTCCTCCATAATCATATACCTGCCCCCATGCAATGCAGCATACCCAATGTCATGTCATGTCATATTACAAAATATTCACACATAAATATATATAATAGAGCATGTATAATAATTCAAACATCAAATAGGATCAAAAAGGACATTTTACCCACGAGGGGTATTTTGGTTATTTCGCCCTTAGAGGCATTTCAGTCATTTACCAAAGTGGGCCTAAGTACTCTATGGCCCTTCATGCAAGCCCAAGGTCGTCTAACAACACATGTGATCATATCAGTACAAAAACTCGTCTATGGGCCGAGGCCCATTAAGTCGGCCCATGTGGGCTCACACAATCATGTGGTCCACCGAGCCCAATTTGGTCTAAGCCAAGTGTGTACAATTACTAAGTTGATAATACATATTTGTTTACAAAGTTTCACCCATGCGGACCTATGGGCCCGTTGGGCCCACTAGGCCCATTCTGGCCAAACTCATGAAAACTACTCGCAGTAGCCATTCTTCGATTAAGGCCGCAGGTCGATCACATGGGTGCTCACACAACCATGTGGCCAACGTTCGAATCATCGACTTTTCAACATTTGTGGTTTCAGCATTTCACCATCGAGATCTAAAAGTGTGGTTAACACACTTGACTTGCGAACAGAAGATCACCTCACGATATAGGACCTAAAAATCAATTGTAGTGTCCGATTAGTTAACTAAACAGAATAAATCTTATACATGTCTAACTACCAAATCTTATAATCGGCATCCTTACCTCTCCCTCTTGAGTGACGAAACCTATCAAATACATTTAGATCACTATCTATTAATTAATGATCTGCCCTTGACCGAAAGCCTGAATCACAAACCAACCTTTAATAAACCAAAATACACAGCCACAAATCCAAAGATTTTAAAGTTACCCCAAAGGCCACAATGCTTATTTGGCCACTACCCAAATGGGAACATTCAACATTAAACACTTACCTTAAATGTGGTCTTACTCACCCTCTAGGAAACCAATTGCTAGGAAGTACCTACAAGAGGCCGAAACAATTCCATAAAAGAAAAAGAAACCACCGTCGGTCCAAAGGTACAACACCTATGGTTGATCGAAACTAAAAGAAAATGAGAAAAGGAGGTTCGACCTTTCCTACGTACGCCCAAACAAAAACAAAGCAAAATACACATACCTGATAAACCGTAAATTATACATATTTTTACCTCATGCTTAGCCTAAATTCTAGATGAATTATCATTGAATTTGTGGAGATTGGTGCTCCTAATCCTTTTATTTCATGTTTTATACGTAGGTAAGCATAAGGAAGAGAAAAGAGTAAGGAACGGGCCAAAAACGGGCAAATTAGGCCCAAATCAATAATCAACACGGCCTAGATGTTCACCACACGAGCGTGTCACACGGCCATGCCACTTTAACAAGCTTGAGCACAGCCTCCACGTCGACTCACACGGGCGTGGCACACGGGCGTGTCCCTGTCATGAGGAATTTCAATTTCACTCGAAAAGGGCTACTTAAGGGCTAAGAAAGACATTCTAAACTTCATATAAAGACCCTAGTAGGCAACTACAAGGGTACACATTATTCCCGCCAAGACGAGGGGTTAAAGGTAGGGAATTACTCGAAGGAAAGCCGATTGATCCATCTCAAAAGCTAGGATCTACATCAAGACAGAGGATCTCCCTTCTATCTTTTCAGGAGTTTTGGGTTTTCTTATGTTTTGTTATTTTATTTCTTCTAAGATGTTTTCATTTATTATTATGAACTAAAACCCCAAATATCTAAGGGGGATGAAACCTAAGACAGATCTTGTTATTGTTAGCTAAACTGTGTGATAAATATTTAATTTGTTCTTAATTATGTTTTTAACTCTTAAATTAATATTTATGAAATATTGATTTAAGTCGAATCTGCTTATGTAGAGGAGCAAAAGTCCCTGCATAAGAGTAGATCTAACACAATTAAGTGGATTTGATCGCAATCCTAGACATATGACGATGAAAATCTGCAGAATTAGAGTCAAATCTAATATGGGGAGCCATAGATTGAGTTAATGCAAGACTAAGGGTTTTAACTAGAAAGAGATTTCGGTTAATCAACCTAGGATTAGTTGTTCTTATCCTCGACGGAGGTATTAACCTAATTTAGGGATCTCTACGAATCAAATCAAATGAAGAAATCATCTAGCTTAGAGTTAGATAACAAGTGAAGTCTAGGTGGATCCTTCCTTAGGTATTTTCGTCATCAATCAGTTTTTCCCAAAAGTAATTTCCCAATTTACTCTTTGTCGTTCCTTTAGTTTAGTTTAGAATAGTTTACAACCAAACCCCTTTTATTTATTAGACTAGATAATAGGAAGTCATTACTAGTACTTTTAGTTCCTTGGATTCGATATTCTGGTCTTGCTGCTGACTATACTACTATTCGGTAGGTGCACATGCCTTTTATCATGATATTAGTTAGTTTCCAGGTACGATCAGATTTTATTACTTCATCACAATCACGAGATCAATACCATACCTACCTTCAATCTTCAAAACCAATGTTATGAGAATATGATCAACTTGGTTTAGAAAGGCATGAACAAAAGACAAGGGTCAAAGGATAATGACTGGGCTAGAGAAGGAGAATAGCTAGGAATATGTTTCAGTGATAGAGATTTTTCAATGATAGATGATTTTTCAATTAAATCTTGATTCTAACCCTCTTTTTCAGCTTGTGACAACACCCCTAACCAAAGCCCCATTACAACCATTGAAAGACCTTTTGATCGATGTGTCATATCAATCATAGTGGTGGAGACTTGATTTTCCTGCAAGCTTATGGTAATAACTTTTCACATTGACTAAAGAGTGCTTAATTTTTGAACCCTAAACACTTTGAATGGATAGAGTGAAACTTTAGTGAGGATGTCAACCCTTGTTAATTTTGAATTAAAAGGTAACTACTTAGAAGAAGGGAGAAAACCTATGTTTCTGTGATCAAATTCTCAACTTCTAGTGTTTGAGACTTTAATTTTCTTCTGGTTGAATTTTCATTGTATGATTACTTGTGGATTAGTTTGAACATTATTCATAAGGATTATAAGTTGAGAAGAATGATTTTTAATTGTGAGTTGAGATTTTTCTTGAGGATAAGCAAAGGCTTAAGTGTGGGGGTATTTGATAAACCTTAAATTATACATATTTTTACCTCATGCTTAGCCTAAATTTTGGATGAATTATCATTAAATTTGTGGAAATTAGTGCTCCTAATCCTTTCATTTCATGTTTTATACTTAGGTGAGCATAAGGAAGAGAAAAGAGCAAGGAACAGGTCGAAAACGGGCAAATTAGGCCCAAATCAATAATCAGCACGGCCTGGAGGTTCACCACACGGGCGTGTTGCACGGTCATGCAACTTTAACAGGATCGAGCACGGCCTCCACATCGACTCACACGAGCGTGGCACACGGGCATGTCCTTGTCGTGAGGAAGTTCAATTTCACTCGGAAAAGGCTACTTAGAGGCTAAGAAAGACATTCTAAACTTTATATAAAGACCCTAGGAGGCAACTACAAGGGTACGTATTATTCCCACCAAGACGGGGGTTAAAGGCAGGGAATTACTCGAAGGAAAGCTGATTGATCCATCTCAGAAGCCAGGATCTACATCAAGACAGAGGATCTCCTTTCTATCCTTTTAGGAGTTTTGGGTTTTTATGTTTTGTTATTTTATTTCTTCTGAGATGTTTTCTTTTACGATTATGAAACAAAACCCCAAATATCTAAGAGGGATGAAACCTAAGACAGATCTTGTTATTGTTATTTGAACTGTGTGATAAATATTTGATTTGTTCTTAATTGTGTTTTTAACTCTTAAATTGATATTTTTGGAATATTGATTTAAGTCGAATGTGCGGATGTAGAGGAGCAAATATCCCTGCATAGGAGTAGATCCAACACAATTAAGCAGAGTTGATCGCAATCCTAGACATAGGACGACGAAAATCTATCGGATTAGAGTCAAATCGAATATAGGGAGCCATAGATCGAGTTAATGCAAGACTAGGGGTTTTAACTAGAAAGAGATTTCAGTTAATCAACCTAGGATTAGTTGTTCTTATCCTCGATGGAGGTATTAACATAATTTATGGATCTCTACGGATCAAATCAAATGAAGAAATCATCTGGTTCAGAGTTAGATAACAAGTGAAGTCTAGGTGGATTCTTCCTTAGGTATTGCCCTCATCAATTAGTTTTTCCCAAAAGCAATTTCCCAATTTACTCTTTGTCATTCCTTTAGTTTAGTTTAGAATAGTTTACAACATAACCCTTTTTATTTCTTAGGCTAGATAATAGGAAGGAAGTCATTACTAGTACTTTTAGTTCCTTGGATTTGATATTCCGGTCTTGCCACTGACTATACTACTATTCGATAGGTGCACTTGCCTTTTATCGTGATATTAGTTAGTTTCCAGGTACGATCAGATTTTATTACTTTATCACAATCACGAGATCAATACCATACCTACCTTCAATCTTCAAAACCAAATAATTAGAAGGTTTAAACGTCTACTACCATGCCTAGACGCGAAAATAGAAAAAAAATTAAGCTAAGGCCTGGATTTGAACCTTGGACCTTCTACATGTTACCAGCCCCCCTTGCCACTAGACCAACTTCTTCTATACGTCCAAATTTAACTAAAAATTATTTATAAACACTTCCTTGTAATGCCAATATCCCTTAAAGGCAAAAACTAATTTTTTTCTTAAAGTCTTGGTTTGAACCCAGAACTTCTCAGACATCCCTCCAAGCACTCCAAATCACTTAATTAACAATCCAAACATAGAATTGCAATTTTTTTCTTGACCACAAAAATCTAAACTTCTCCAATACACGAAGCCCATTTCTCATCAGCCCAAAATCGGGGCGTTACAGTGTAAGTTTGCTTTATGCCTCTTCATACTATGGTTCCACTACCTACGATGAATACATTTCTTGATATTGATTTCCTCAAATCTTTACAAGTTTGGAAGTTTGAGTTTGTGTATCTAATAGAAGTAAGGTTCTCCTTAGAACACACAAGCATATATTCCATGGTTATTTTAAGATACCTTAATATATGTTTTACAAATCGCCAATGCCTGAAACTAGGATTCATTTGATATCGACTAACCATTCCCACTACGAAATAGATATCTAGATGTGTACAAAACATCACATACATAAGGCTTTCAACTACCAAAGCATATGGAACCTTACACATATGCTCTCTTTCTTCTACTGTCTTAGGCCAGTCAACCAAAGAAAGATGAAATTTAATACAGTCAACTGAACACCTAGCTTTACATCGATAATTTCAAACTATTCTAATACCTTATTGATGTATAAAGCTTGTGATATAGCTATCATTTTATTTGTAACACCCATTACCCGAGACCATCGCCGAAGTCAAGCACGAGACGTTACCAAACTTATCTTACTAGTTCGGGGCATAAAAATTTACTTTTAAAATTAATTCACTCACATTCATCCAATATATCCCTAAAAAGGGCACTCAAGGCCCTAAAACATGCAATTGAAACTGTTTGGGACCAAACCGAGAACATTAAAAATTTTCCGATTACTTACACAAATCAAAACAATTTATTTTACTATTCATAATAAAACTGTCCACCTGCATAATAGTCACTAAATTAATTATAACTCGAGTTACAAAAATTAAAATTTAATTTCGTAAATTTTCCCTAAAACTAGACTCATATATCTTCTTACAAGAATTTTTCTAGAATTTTTTGTCTGACCAATTAGTACAATTTATTAGTTAAAATCTCCCCTATTTTGCAATCCAGTGGACCTGACCTTTCCTTACTAAAAATCAATTATATCATAGTACAATTTTCATTTAATGTTCTCGCTCATTTCTATTGAAAATAAACTCATTAAGGAATCTAGACATATAAATTATAACCCTTAATTCTTCTTGTACAATTTCTAATAAATTTCTAAAATCAAAACAAGGGATCACTAAGTCATTCTAAACCAGTCTCATAAGAATTTAAATATCTCAAAATATAGACTTCCTTTGCTTTTTTTGTTTCTTTCCTATGAAATTAGACTCAATAAGCTTTAATTATATATTTCATTCAGCATTTAATTCCATTTCTACAATTTTTAGTGTTTTTTCAAAATCACATCACTGCTGCTGTCCCAAAACTGTTTCATAACCAACTTTTACTCCTTCATAATTTTTTTGCATTAAACCTCATTTAGGCATACATAACATCAACACATGTTCTTATTTATCCATATCATAAGGACATACACACAAAATGGCCAAGACCCTATACATGCCATAACTGAAAACGTTTCAATGAAAATACCCAATTGGTAACTTGATAGTCAAAAGTGTGAAGCGATCTCTGACGACCTCCAACCCGAGCTTGTTTGATAAAACTCTAGAACAGAGGAAAGGAAAGAGGTAAACTTATAAAGCTTAGTAAGTTCACATGTAAAATAATAGGCATTAGTAATAAATTTATCTTATTATTAAGCTTTTATAATTTGCATAAATAATGTTAAGTTCTTACTTACCCATCTTACTCATTGGTAACCTTACCAAAGACTCGGAATAACAAAAAAAAAACCTTACTTAATAGCTTGCTTATGTACCTGCAACATCTCACTTAACACATTACTACTCTTTCATAATATATAGGCATATTGCCAACCATGTCACAAAGCGTCATAAGTATAATTGAAAACTTATCACTTACTTAATACTTGAATATACTCATTAAAATACTTTTAATATCATCAACTTATAACCTCAATATTAATAAGTCTTATGTACATACCTATGCTCTTTCCTCATGATCTTACCTTGTCATCTCTTTGACTTACTCTTTGGATTACTCAAGTACCTTTCCTTTTGAAATTTACCATTGCCATGTCTTGACATGGTCTTACGTGGTATCTTTGCCTTGTGAATTCACCAATGCCATGCCTTTGCATGGTCTTACATGGGATCTTTGCCTTATAGTAACTTGTCAATGCCATGTCTTGACATGGTCTTACATGGAATCTTTGCCTTATAGTAACTTATCAATGCCATTTCTTGACATGGTCTTACATGGAATCTTTGCCTTATAGTAACTTATCAATGCCATGTCTTAACATGGTCTTACATGATTTCCTTGCCTTGTAAAACTTACCAATGCCATGCCTTGGCATGGTCTTACTTGGTATCCTTATCTTATGTTGCCATGGGTCAACCATGGTCTTTTTCCATCAATTCTTCCTTAATTGCCATGTTATAAACATGGACTTTTTCATCAATTCTTCCTTAGTTTCCATGTTATAAGCATGGAATTTGAAATATTAATGCCTTGGCAATTCATAGCTAAAACATACTTACTCAAAATTCTCAAGGTTAGTCACAAAACTCAATAATAATATCAACAATTTCATAATAATAAAATGCTACTCAACTTACATACTTACATTCTCAATCTCATCATATCCTCAATTTATCTTACTTTCCTCAAATTATGCTATTTAATACTTTCTTGATCTTATACAAAGCCACATTACCACTATGGTCTTATATGTAAACTTATTTGAATTCTCACTTTTAATGTCGAATCATTTCTTAATTATTGTCATTATATTCAAAAATCAATACTAAAACATTTATAACTAATATATCAATTTAGCATTCAAACATGATTAATTAAATACTTATTAAACACATGAACTTACCTCGATACCAACACAGCCATTTTGACCAACTTTCTCGATTTTCAATTTTTCTCCCGTTCTAGGTCCAAATCTCGTTTTCTGGGATCTAAAACATCATATTTCACTTATTTAATCAATGCACTAATCATTTCGGACCTAAAACATATTTTTACAAAATTTATATTTTTGTCCCTAAACTTTTGTATATTTATACTTTTGCCCCAAAGATCGAAAATTAAACTTTATCCCTAATTCTTATGTTTTAGGACATTCTGATCATTTTTTCCTTCTATACCATCAAATTCTCACCCTAACATGCACTTATGAACAATAATAATTTTTACCGATTATGCCATTTTACTCGTTTTCACTGAAAATCGCTTAGCAAAAGTCGTTTAAGATAATTCTAAGCTTCATATTCTATCATAAAACATCAAAATACACATTTTTCACCTATGGGTAATTTTCCAAATATAAACCCTACCTCAAATTAATGGTAGAATTAGCTTAATCAAGTTACCAAGATTCCAAAAATGTAAAGAACATGAAAAACGGGGCTAGAACAGACTTACTATGAAGAATGGAAGATGAACAAACCCTAGCCATGGTGTTCCCCTGCTACATTCGGCCATGGAGAAAAGAAATGAAGAAGATGATAGCTTATTTCATGTTATTTTCTCTTTATTCATTAATTAAGGCATTTTACCAAAATGCCCTTAAATACCTTACTTTCTAACCATGTCTATTTTTGTCCATAAAACTTTAATGATCTAATTACTTTTATGTAACACCCCAAACTCGACCCGAACATTAGGGTCGAATCCAGCGTGTCACATTGAAGTGTTTTATCGAAAACCTTGTTTTCATTGAAAACCCTTCTAAAAGAAATTTCAAGTAAAATCCCAGTTTGTATTTCTTTCTAAAACGAAGTGTATTCAAAATCTATTTCTTAGTTACGTGTTAATAGTTACTTTGGAAAAATTCTCTTTAACTGCGGAAGCTTTAATTTAAAAAAAAAAACAATAATTGATTTTAGAAAAACTTGAAAGATGTTTGAAATAACTAAATCCATGTTCCGTTTCAAATGTATATAAAGCTTATTAACCAATAATGAAATAATAACCAGAGGGAAAGCCTTATTACAATCCGAACTAAGTTAATCAAAATACTAGATATTTTTGCTAGTTGGCCACCTCTGAGTCCCTCCATCCATCGAACCGCCTACTAAGGTTCACCCGAGAAAAATAAAATAAAAGAGGGGGTGAGTTTTCAAAAACTCAATGTGTACAACCCTCGGCAACAATATATATCATGCAACACAAGTCATCTAGGGCCTGAGCCCAATACAATAATAGCACAAAATTAGAGCAATCAGATATGCAAAAATCCTACCCATCCATCCTCTACACAACATCTCCATCCAACCGAAACACACCATGTAGGGATAACTATATTGACCCACCCATCTGATACACTCCAAGGGTAGTACCGGTTGTGGTACTACCTAGCATTGTAGCAAAGCTGCTAATCATATATTAAGCTTAAAAAGCCATCGGTGGATCCACGATTATCAAGCAACCATGCGATCCTCAATTCTTCCTCCATTCCATAATTCCCACCCACGTGCAACATAAAATTATATGAATGCAGCAGATATCCATGTGTCATGCATAAATCTTTCATGTTTCACCTAGGGGTAGTTTAGTCATTTTATCCTACAAGGGTATTTTGGGTAATTCCTGCCCTACAGGGGTATTTTAGTAATTTCCTAATAATATGGTCTTAATTACAAACTTTGGCCCATCAACAAGTCCTCGTTGGCTAAAGTGACCAGACACTATGCACCAGGTAGAATTCCAGAGAAGAGGAGGTGGGTCATTAAGACCGCTTAAGTACCAAGCTCTCCTTAGATCCAATCCTAGACATGCATATGCCCATCACCACACTCTAACCTCATGACTTGTCCATAGATGTACTTGATAAATTAATTAAGTTTTATTTTCGCTTAAGGATTTATTAGAAACTAGGCCTAAAAGTCCATTATAAAACCCTAGCAAGTCCACATGCTTTCATACATTCATATAGGCTATCAGGCCCAATCACATTTATATGGCCCATTAGGCCCAATCACAATTATACGGCCCATCAAGCCCAATCCATTCCAAACCATTCAACCAACTTTATCAGTTCGTCACTCATTATCAACTTATCAATCTTTGCTGATTTAGGCCCACGAGCTCGTCAGGCCCATTTGGCCCATTCTGGCCCGATTGGCCAAAATGTGACCCAAGTCCATGAGATCGCTCATGGGGCCTCTGATAATGTATCGATTACCCTTACACGTGTGTTCACACACTCGTACAACTACCATAGCCAAACTTTCAGTTTTTGGCATTTCAGCTTTTCGGCATTTTGGGATTTGTCGATCTATTGTGTGTGTGTGTAGTGTATGTACACACCTGGTAATAAAATGTGTTGTGATCTCCTTAGCAATGAACCTACAAAGGAGGTCACTCATCGATTAGTCACACACTTATCAAATACTATCACCAAAAATCGTAGTCCCACATTTGCCTTACCTTGGACGACAAGCCTTAACAGCCCTTCCTTGATCACTAATCACGAGTATTTCTTAAATCTGCATCAATCTTAATCATTAAGAACTAAACAACAAGTGACTTGCAATCATCTTAAGTCATCTTTAAAACATTCATGACCACTCGGCCAACCTTAACCAATAAAAGAGGAATACTTACCCAAAACCCCAAAACGCTTAATGAGCAATTCAGTAGAGATCTGAAATCCAAGATTCGATACTAATCCCTACCAAAAAAAATTTAGAAAGAGTGAGGGAGAGACGAAATCGGTACTAGAAAGACCAACTAAAAGAAAGTAAAGTACTTACACAAGAACCGATCGGCCAACATTAAAGAAAAAGTGGTGACACCATAGAATTTCGACCAAAAGATATTTGACTTTAGGGAAGGTAAACTAGAAGCAAGAAAGAAAAGAGTCTGATGAGAAAGGAAGGGAAGAAATCGGCACAAAATAAAAGAGAAAGAATAAGGGATTTCAGCTTTTAGATATTTGGAGAGAAAATTGTTTTCGGCAAAATAGAAAGGAAGAATTCAGCATTAGCCTAGAATCCCCAAAATTGGCACCTATATATACTATAGCCGAATTTACTATCCCCAAATTCCTAATTCAGCTCCACTTCTCTACTCCTCAATCTCTTCCTAAGTTTTCTCTATTATCACTTCCTTGAATTTCTCTTCTAATCACCCCCTTCAGAGTCCACATCCAGCGCCACTACTAGCTTTTTAATGAGCAAAAATAAACCCTTCTTTTGAGCAAGGAGGGATTCGAACCCCAGTTCTCCTTGCCATGCCTGTGAAACCATCCCATGCTCCCTACGTGGCGCCACCTTGCCACTAGACCACAAGGTAATTTGTGTCCTATTCTTCTCCATTTACTTAACAACCAAGATACTCAAGATCAGGGTTCCTTTAATATTAAACTAAAATTTTCCCACTTTCAAACTTGAACTCAGAACTTAACCAATGGCCTATTGACACATTAATACTTAACAAAAAATATCAAATACATACTCTACATCCAAATCGAAAAATGAAAGTTTAGGATTTTTGAGGCGTTACAATTTAAGGACCTCTACTTTAAACCCCCATTTCAATCAAGTACTTTATAAACTAGAATAGATATTTTGAAACTTTTTCAAATAAGCCCTAATAGACAAATTAAACATGCAATCTATAAAATTTCTTATCGATAGTCTAACACATGCATCCAATCAATCGGTAAATCATGATAATTCATCGTAATAAACTTTTCTATCTCGTATTTGTGGTTTTGCAACCACTGTTCCGTTTAGGCCCTTTTTTAGGGTGTTGCATTACTCTTTCAAGCCCTAAGGATTCAAATTCAAAAAATATAACTAACTTGACCCAAGTTCTTTATGCTAAATTGTTGAGTTAACCATAGTTTAATCAATGATAATTCCTTTACATCATTTCTGTTAAGTAGAATATCATCAACATAAAGAACAAGGAAAACCATATTTTTGTCCTTTATACACTTACAAACATATGGCTCATCAGCGTTTTTCTCAAACCCAAAAGTCTTGATCGTTTGATCAGATATTTTATCCCATTAAAGGACTGTCTGCTTAAGTCCATAAATGGATCTTTATAGTTTGCAAACATTTTGTTCCTTTCCTTTAACAACATTTCCAATAGTTTGAGCCATGTAAATGGTCTCATCAAGATAGCCATTCAAGAATGTTATCTTGACATCCATTTTCAAATATCATAATCGAGAATAGTGGTAATGGATAAGAGTATGCAGATAGAATTGAGCATAGCTACCGAAGAGAATGTTTCATCGTAATCGATGCTTTCTTTCTATATGTAGCCTTTCCCTACAATTCTATCATATGTGTTTCCACTTTCACTTTCAGATTTCTCTTCTTCATGTAGATCCACTTACACCCTATGGGTTTAATCCTAACCGATAAGTCTACAAATTCCCACAACATATTGGATTTCATAGAATCCGTCTCAGCTTCCATGGTCTATTTCCAAAGCCTGGAATCAATGCCCCGCATAACCTCCTTATAAGTGAGTGGATTATCACCCTCATGATTGGCTTCTGTATTATAAATACTATCATCATAGATGAATAAATATGGTTTCTTAGAAACTCTCCCACCAAGACGGATTCTCTTATGTTATTGATCATTTACAGGCCTTTCCACAACTTTCTCGAGAATTAAACTTGGTGATTTTTCTACAACTCTTGAAAGTTCCCCGAGTACCACTTTATTTCGAGGCTTAAAGTTATCCATGTAACTTTCCTCAAGGAAGTAACATGAGTAGAAACATTAATCATATTATCTCTTGAATTATAGAATAATCCATCATTTGTTTATTTCAGATATCTTAAAAACATGCACAATTCTATCTGTGCATCCAACTTTTTTCTCGTACCACGAACTATTTTGTGTGTGGGCTCAAACTAATGGAATAGAAACATAAAACTAGAAAAAAATTTCTCTATTTTATTTGGGGTGAAACAAAAATTCTCTTTTCTTAATAGAAATCGTTAGAATTGTTATTCTAGAGAAATATATTTGATAGTTAAAAACAAATTTTCTCTATTTTTGGTAGAGTAACTATATCTTTAAAGTTGTGAAAATAGCTCTACCATTGCCATCTATTTATAGGAATAGAAGGTAGGACCCTTGTTGAGTTGTAGTAATTTATATCAAATAAAAAACAACTTCCTATTTAGAGTAAGAGTGGGGTGGATGGCACACCCTAGTTCCTACTAGGGTTGTCACCCTTTCATGTTATATGAGAGGTTTTAGGCCTCTCTCACATCAGGTCAAATTGCGAGTACTTCATGGTTCTTTTTGACCCGGTACTTTATAATGTGATCTAACCGGATTGGGTTTTTTCTACTTCCAAAATGAACTTTAATATTATATATTAAAAATATTTCTAATCCTTTTTCTACCCCCAGAAAAATTTTAAGGATTTTACCATTGGTAAATTTTTTGACAATTTTACCCCTAGTAATCCATATTGAATTACAAATGGATCATTTCCATTTCCATTTCCATTTTGGAAAAAACCATAATCATTCATAAATGTTTTCCATTTATCTTTTCCTATTCATTCTATTCATTTATAGTCAAACTCGCAATTCATTGTTGGTTTCAACCTGCCCATTTCATACATGTCCGAACCGATTACTCACTTCATAAGTTGGCCAAGTTGTATGTGCCGGAGATAGTGCGACTTCATGGAGTGCCAGTTTTGATAATTTCTAATCGGGATCCTAGGTTTACGTCTCAATTCTGGCAGAAGTTGCATGAGGCATTGGGCATGCGATTGGATTTCAGCACTGCTTTTCACCCCCAGACAGATGGACAATCAAAAAGGGTTATTCAGGTTCTGGAGGACATGTTGAGGGGTTGTGTTATCGACTTCCGAGGTAGTTGGGAGGATTACTTGCCATTGGCGGAGTTTGCTTATAATAACAGCTCTCAGGCAAGTATTCAAATGGCTCCATATGAGGCACTATATGGGTGAAGGTGTCGTACGCCTACTTGTTGGACAGAGTTGGGAGAATGCCAGGTTCTTGGGCCAGAGTTGGTGGTAGATACTGAAGACAAGCTTAAGTTGATTAGAGATCGGTTAAAGGAAGCATCTGATAGGCAGAAATCATATGCTGATTTAAAGTGTAAGGAAATTGAGTACTCAATAGGGGATATGGTCTTCCTGAAGGTCTTGCCTTGGAAGAAGATATGAAGGTTTGGTAAGATGGGCAAGTTGAGTCCGCAGTTTATCGGGCCTTATCGAGTTCTTAAGTGGGTAGGTCCGGTAGCTTATCAGCTAGAACTACCACCGAAGTTAGACCAAATTCATGATGTTTTTCATGTCTCCATGCTGAGACGGTATCGATCAGATCCTTCTCATGTCGTACCAGTGGAAGAGATGGAGGTGAAGATCGACTTGACTTTTGAAGAAGAGCCTGTGCAAATACTGGATCGAGAGGTCAAAGTGTTAAGGAAGAAGTCAGTTCCTTTGGTAAAGGTACTTTGGCGCAATCATGGTAGAGAAGAAGCTACCTGGGAGCCAGAAGAGGCGATGCGTCAACAATACCTTCACCTATTTGGATCAGGTAAATTTCGAGGCTGAAATTTCTTTAAGGGGGTAGAGTTGTAACACCCTAATTTTTGGGATTTTTAGGATTTTTGCGATTTTAGTGTGAACTTAAAATTTTGTTTGTCTGGTTGTGCTAAAACTATGTTTGGGTGTGTTAGTGGGCCTTTAAAAGGCCCAAGCCTAAGTTAAAACCCGGTAGAATTTTAAAATTTTAGACTTAAATAGAAGGGGTCTTGAGTTTGTGGGTTTTTAAGAAAAAGTGGGTAATTTAAGACACAAATGAGCCAGTGGTAAGGTGGCAATGTAACGCCACTTAGGAGACAAGGGTGGCATGTGGAAGCTGTGCAAGGGCTTGGGTTTAAGTCTCATGATAAACAAGGTGCTATTTTATTTTTAATACATGTGCAAGGCATGTGATGGACTTCAAGTGAAACTCTGTTGAGAAGAGTTTGAGATGTTCATGAGATTGAATCAAAGAGGATAAGGAGGAGAAAATTTAGGGATTTCAAATGGAATCAAGAGGTGGCCGGCCAAGGGACCTTAAAGTTGCATTTTTGGCTAGGAGAGCTTAGGGTAGCAATTTCGGCATTTTGGTTTGGGTGTATGCCGATTGCTTGGTTGTTTACCCTTCGGGTTGTGTTGGGTCATTCGGTTGGGGTTGCTGAATAGGTATAGACCTTTGAAGAGCACTTCCAATTCATATTTTTTCTCTTCTTTTTTACTCATATGTTCTAAAAGCCGAAAACGCGAACCATACATTCTTTCTTTTTGCCGATTTGTGCAAGTAAACCAAACTTCTCTTATTTCTTCTCTTTTCTTCTAAAAGCCAAATCTACTCCTTTCTTCTCTTCTTTCTTCTTACCGATTCAATTAGAACCTTAGTTGGTCGACTTCTTCAAAATCGAAATCCTGAGACATACAAGCTTGTGATGATTTCCTCATTAGTCGAATCCCCATTCTTTCTTTAATCCAATTAGTCGAACCTCATAACCCCCTAACCCTTGTCGACATATTCTCTTCCCCATTACAAAACTTCTAACTTTCTTCTCCTTCATTGCACAAAAGCCGAAGCCTCCTTATCCATAGTGATTCGGGAATTGAGCCTCTAGATCTTTTGGTTTCGTTCTCTTTTAAGTTTTATTAGATCTACACTAGATCTGGAATAGGAAGGTATTTTGGGTCATGTCACTGGCGAGTAGATCTTTGGTAAGTGTTCGAAACTCCTCTCATTCTTTCTTGCGATTCAAGAAAAGCCGAAAACCCCTAAACTCCTTAAGGAGGCTGTCGATTTTGGTTAAGATTAATGCCAGTCTTTTTATTTGGTTTTATGTGTATTAGTTCGCAAAAGGGGTGATCTAGCAAGGAGCAGTGGAGGCTAGGGTCGTGGAGGCGAGCTAGGTCTAGATCTAGTGGTAGATCTCGGTAAGGGTAAGTGAATATCGACTTTGGTTAAGGATGGCTGAATCTGGTGGTATTGTATTGTAACGCCCTGATTTTCGGGATTTTTCGGGTTTTGTGAATTTTAGTGAAATTTTTAAAATTTTGGTGTTCTAAAGGTTGATAATGTATGTACATGTGTTAATGGGTCTATAGAAGGTCCAAGCTTAAGTCAAAACCCGGTAAAATATTAAGTTGGATTTTCAAGTGAAAGGGGACTTGGTTAAGTGGGCTTTTAAGAAAAACCGTGTAAAAGATGTCACAAGTGAGCTCTTGGTAAAGTGGCAAGGTGGAGCCACTAAGCTCCTAAAAAAGTGGCGCCTAAATGAATGATCAAGGACAAGGGTTCGAGATGCAAGGTATGCGTGGAGTTCTTTTTAATTTTCAAGCATGAGCCTAACTTAGGTGAATTTCGGCAAGGGGCTTTAAGGACTTGGGCCAATTGCTTTAGAGGGAATGCTAGGGTTATATTATTTTCTTTTTGTTGTCATGACAATTAGGGTTAGCCACCTTAGGGTTTTTTCCTCTCTTCTACTGTCAGAAAAGCCAAGAGTTGCCTCCCTGGAAAGTTCATAGCCGATTTCTCCTTCCCCATCTCCACCATTGCTTTTTTTTCATTTTTCTTCTTCCCTTTGATCTCTTCCCTAGCCGAATACCTATCTTGCATAGATCCACTCTTTCTTTTGCTTCCATTCTTCTTAAAATCAACCATAACCGATTGCTCAAAGTGCCAGAAATCCCGAAAACTGCTTCCTTTCTTGCCGATTTCTTGTAAGCCGAATCACCTCTGTTTCTTTCACCTATTGTGGCCGATTACTACACTCCCTTTAATCACACCATTGTCGACACCATCACCCAAAAGCTACAGCTAAAACGCCATCTTCTTCTCTTATTAAAAAGCCGAAATCACCATAGTTGTAGGGAGATAGCCGAAATTACAAATCTCAGAGATAAGGTTTCTACTGACGTTTAAGGGTCAGATTTACATCAGATCTGTACAGGAACTGAAGAGAAATCGTTGGTAAGTGTTTAATCATTCAGATCTGTTCGATATTTCATGTTTGGAAAAGCCGAAAGTCCCTAAAGCTAATGGTTGTGTCGTTTTGGATTTTTGGTAAATAAAAGGCTGTTTTCTTTGTTCTTTTGTGTGTTAGTTGGATGAAAAGGTGATCAAGCAAGGGGTTGAAGACTTTGGAACATCAGATCTAGATCTAAAGGGATCTAAATCGTCAAGGTAAGAACATTAAGGCCATTAAGGGTGTTGGCCGAATGTGTAAGTAAGGTTTTGGGTAAGTTTTCGATTCAGATTAAGTGTTGATATGGTCTAATCAGTTAAGTATTGGATTGTAGGGATTAACGCATAGGAGATCTCGTAGGAGAAACTGCAAAACAGGTGTGTGTTTCGAACACCTTTCCATGCACAAATCGGTAAAAGCCGAAAAGCTGAAATGTCGAAGTTTTGGTAATTCGAGAGCTTGCAAGCATGCGAATGCTCTCAAGTTGGAAGGAGAAGGTTAGTTTTGGAATCGGCACTGTTAGACGTGTTGACCGCTAAATTTTGGGCTTTTTGGTAAGTTGGGCTTCGGTGGGCCAAACATGGGCCCAATGGGCGATTTGGGCCCATGTGAGTTAAACTAGATTTAAAGGTAATGTTATGGACTGTAGATGTGGAAACAGTTAAAACAAGATAACCGAATGTGAAATCGGGACTAAATGGGCCTAATGGGCCAATCGGCGTAATAGGGCTCATTAGGGGTCTTAGGGCCTTAATGCTAAAACTGAAAAACTGAGGTAACTGAACTTCTGTATAGCTGTGTGATTAATAAATACTGTAATAAGCATGAAATCTATAACATGAGCGCAAAATTACTGAAATACCCTTAGGGTAAGAAATTACTGTTTTGTCCCTAGGTAGAAAATTACCGTTATACCCCTAGGGCTAAAATTGACTATACTGTTTGACATGACTGTTACTGTTATTGCATGCCATGATATATATCTATTGCATGGGTTGGGTTTTGATAATGGAGGAAGTGTGAGTGGCACAGCCACGTTACTGAAAAGGGGCTATGCCTCGTACTGTTTCTGAAAGGGGCTTTGCCTCGTATACTGTTTATCTGAGTAGCCATGCTGCGACTGTGGTGTGTGGGCTGGGTGGGTCAAGTTATTCCCCATATGGTGTGTTGGTTGGTACGGGTGGTGTGTAGCGGTTGGTGGGTTGAGTAGTCTCCCCAATTGGGTTTGCATTTATACTGCATTACTGTACTGTACTGTTATGGGCCTATGGGCCAATCCGTTATCTGAATAGGGCTTCGGCCCAGTATCTGTTATAGGGCCTTGGCCCAGTTTACTGCTATCTGAATAGGGCTTCGGCCCAGTATCTGACTGAGACTGGTTAGGGTTTAGGCCCAGTGGGCTTGAGCCAATTTGGGCTTTGGATGGGTTCTGCACACACTGAGTTTTCCCAAACTCACCCCTCTTTTTCCATCCTTGCAGGTGAGCCCTAGATTGTGACTTGGACGCTGGGAGGGATTCAGAGTAGCCACGAGGACTGAACTTTCTTGGTTTAACTTAAATATTTCGTATTGGTTTTTACTTTGATATGGGTTGTAATAAGGCCGCTATAACTGTTATTTGGGATTTCTTTACGGTTTTATTTCAAACTTGAACATACACTGTTTTTGAAAATTAAATCAATATTTTCTTAAACAACCTGACTTTACTAAAAACTAAGAATGATGATAAGACTAAAATGAAACAATTCACAAATGAGATAGAGATTAGGTCGAATAGTAATCAAATTGGGAATTTCAAGAAGAACAAATATTACTTTTCAAAAATCTCGAACATCAGACTTAGTACATAGGACGGCGTAGCATAGTCTAGGTGATGTGGCACACCGGACATGGCCATAACGTCTGGGCCGGGTCAGGGGTGTTACATTTAGTGGTATCAGAGCCAAGTTGCAACAACTCGGCTGTGGATCGGGTCCAAAAAGGGGTTTTCAAAATTTTTAAGCTCATAAAAGGTATTTTTGGAAAACCAAATTTTCTGAAAGAATTTTTGTTTTCGAAGTGATTTCTTTTAACTTGTCTTTTCTAAAATATGTTTAAAAAAAATTATTTTTAGGTCTAAGATTTTATTGAAATCTGGTATTTCGAGAAGTGGCACACTGAATCCCCGGCACCAAGTTGTAAGTATTTTCTGCCTTAACTTCTATACTGTACTGATAATAAAACTGTAGATAGCACTGAGCCTTAGATAGAATAATATGGATGAGGTAGTATTAAGGCTGTAGCACTGAGACGGTAGGGTAAACTAAACCCTAGGAAACTGAGACAGTAATTAGATTACGTTGCGCGAGAACAACTCTGAAATTCTACCTATTCATAAGATATTCCGTAATAAAAACTGAAACATTGAGCTAATGTCATAAAACTTTGTAAATCAGATAATCGATATGAGTACAAGGGCTACTCGTGGACGAGGCCGTGGACGAGGCCGAGTTAGTGCTCAAGCTGGATCGTCGTCTTCTGAGCATAGGCCAGCAGGAGAGGCACGACAACCGGTTGAGGAAAATGGGCCGTACGATCGGGCCGCGAGGGACGACGCTCTGTCCCAGGCATGCTGAGAGTTCTGGAAAGGGTGGCCGGAGCTAATGCTGGGCCGGTGAATAGGGGGTCCATTTCTGAGCGACTCCGGGCCAATGGAGCGGAAATTTTTAGGGGCATATCTGGAGTGGCCCCAAATGTGGCTGAGTACTGGTTGGAAGCCACAGAGCGAATTATGGACGACTTGGACTGCTCAGTGGAGCAGAAGCTGAAAGGAGCGGTATCGTTGCTGAGGGACGAGGCATATCAATGGTGGATCACCGTAAGAGAGGGTACCCCTGCTGAGAGGGTAACTTGGGAATTGTTCAAGCAGTCTTTCAAGGCGAAATATGTTGGGGCTAGTTATGTGGATGCACGAGGGAAGAAATTTCTGAACCTGACCCAGGGTAGTAAGACTGTGGCTGAATATGAGGCAGAATTTCTGCGATTAAGCCGGTATGCTAGTGGCATTGTTTCCACCGAGTATGAGCGTAGTGTTCGGTTCGAGGATGGCCTCAGAGATGAGCTGAGAGTATTAATAGCGCCGCAGAAGGAGCGCGACTTTGCTGCACTGGTGGAGAAGGCTAAGATAGCCGAGGAAGTGAAGCAAGCTGAAAGGCGGAATCGTGATAGGGATCGCAACCGTTTTAAAAGAGACTCTGGAGTATCGGGAGCTGCAAACCGGAATTTTAAGAGGGCTAGAGTAGAAGAAACAGTGCGAGCTATGCCAGTGAATGTTGTTAGACCACAGGCTTGTGGAGACTGTGGCAGAGTTCATTGAGGAGAATGCTGGAAACTCAGTGGAGCCTGTTTTCGTTGTGGGTCTAAGGACCATCAGGTTAAGGACTGCCCACAGAAGCCAGCTCAGGCTCAAGCTGTTGATCAGAGGGTTGCTCAGCCTGTGCGAGGAGGACCGCCACCGCCAAGGGGCCGTGGTCAAGGTAGAGGAGGCAATGGTAATGGACGTGGTCGTGGAGCACCTGGCAGGGGTGCTGGAAATGCTGAGGCTCGTCAGCCAGCCTTAGTGTATGCTGCTCGCCGCCGCGAGGAGGGCGATGCACCTGATGTTATAACTGGTACGTTCTTAATAGATCATACACCATATACTGCTTTAATTGATGTGGGTTCGACTCATTCGTATGTTGCTTGTGAAATTTCTGGGTCGTTGGGTGTGCATTCTGAGGAGACTGTGAGTGGGGTAACTGTGATTAGTCCTTTAGGTCACTCTGTTAGGGTAGATAAACTCTTTAGAGATGTGCCTTTAGAGACTCAAGGTAGGATCTTTCTGGGAGACTTGATGGAGTTACCTTTTAGAGAATTTGACTTGATTTTGGGCATGGACTGGTTAACCAAGCACAAGGCAACGTTGGATTGCGCGGCCAAAAGAATGGTATTAAGAACAACCGAAGGTGAGGAGGTAATGGTTATTGGTGAACGAAGGGACTATTTGTCCAATGTGGTTTCTGCCTTAAGGGCTGAAAGGTTGATGCGCAAAGGTTGTGAAGCATACTTAGCGTTTGTAAGTCAAACTGAACCCGAAGGGGTGACCGTGGAAATAGTGAGGACTGTTAATGAATTTCAAGATGTATTTCCTGAGGAGCTACCTGGACTACCTCCTAACCGAGAAGTGGAATTTGGGATTGATCTGTTGCCTGGAACAGCTCCAGTGTCCATTGCGCCTTACAGAATGGCACCAAAGGAGCTAGTGGAATTGAAAGCCCAGATTCAAGAGTTGTTAGATAGGGGCTTCATTAGACCGAGTGTGTCTCCGTGGGGAGCACCGGTGCTGTTTGTGAAAAAGAAGGACGGTACGATGCGTATGTGTATCGATTATCGCCAGTTGAACAAACTGACGATAAAGAATAAGTATCCTTTGCCGAGAATTGACGATCTGTTTGACCAGCTTAAAGGAGCTTCAGTGTTTTCCAAGATTGACCTTCGATCTGGATACCATCAGTTAAGGGTAAAGGAGGTGGACGTGCATAAGACCGCATTCAGAACTCGTTATGGTCACTACGAGTTCTTGGTTATGCCCTTTGGATTGACGAATGCACCAGCAGCTTTTATGGATTTAATGAACCGAGTATTTCAGCCGTACTTGGATCGTTTTGTGGTCGTCTTTATTGACGATATATTGGTGTATTCGGAAACAGAGAAGAAGCATGATGAGCATCTTTGAATCGTTCTGCGGACTCTAAGAGAAAAGCAATTGTATGCGAAATTTAGTAAGTGTGAATTCTGGCTTCGAGAAGTGACTTTTCTGGGTCATGTTGTTTCTGCTAAGGGAATTAGGGTAGATCCTCGCAAGATTGAGGCAGTTCTGGATTGGAAGCCGCCTAGGACGGTGACAGAAATTCGTAGTTTTCTGGGTTTGGCAGGCTATTATAGAAGGTTTGTTGAGGGGTTCTCTATCATCGCGGCTCCATTAACGAAATTGTTAAGGAAGGGAGTACCCTTTAATTGGACTGAGAGGCAGCAAGAAGCTTTTGACAACCTGAAAAAGGTGTTGACCGAGGCGCCAGTGTTGATTCAGCCGGAATCTGGGAAGGACTTTACGGTTTATAGCGATGCTTCACATGTGGGATTAGGTTGTGTACTGATGCAAGAGGGTAAGGTGGTTGCCTATGCTTCGCGACAGCTTAAGCCTCACGAGGTGAACTACCCTACGCATGATTTGGAGTTGGCAGCGGTGGTATTTGCATTGAAAATCTGGAGACACTACCTTTATGGGGAAAAGTGTATTATATACACTGACCACAAAAGTCTCAAATATCTGTTAACTCAGAAGGAGTTGAACCTTAGGCAACGGAGATGGATAGAGTTGCTTAAGGACTATGACTGTTCGATTGAGTATCACCCTGGCAAGGCTAATATCGTGGCTGATGCACTGAGCCGAAGGACTGTTACTGAGTTAAAGGCGATGTTCGCTCGTTTAAGTTTGTATGATGATGGGAGTTTGCTGGCCGAACTGCAAGTGAGACCGACTTGGACCGAGAGGATTAAAGAATTGCAGTGGAAGGATGATTCGTTGACTCCTCGATTTCAACAAGTCAAGGAGGGTAAGAGTGAGGATTTTGGACTGAATTCTGATGGAGTCCTATGCTTTCGAGGAAAAGTCTGTATTCCTAAGGATTCTGACTTGAGGAAGTTGATATTGAGTGAGGCTCATGGTGGAGCCTATGCTATGCACCCTGGAGGTAATAAGTTGTATAGGGATTTGCGAGAAGGGTACTGGTGGCCTGGACTTAAGCGAGAGGTGACTGATTTCGTTGGGAAATGTTTGACGTGCCAGCAAGTTAAAGCTGAGCACCAACTGCCGTCTGGATTGTTGCAGCCAGTAAAGATTCCGCAGTGGAAATGGGAAAGAGTAACGATGGATTTTGTGAGTGGCTTGCCTTTGACACCTTCAAAGAAGGACTCTGTTTGGGTAGTTGTGGATAGATTGACGAAGTCTGCTCATTTTATACCAGTTAGAACTGATTACTCACTTCAGAAGTTGGCCAAGCTGTATGTAGCAGAGATAGTGCGTTTGCATGGGGTGCCAGTTTCGATAATTTCTGATCGAGATCCTAGATTTACATCTCGATTCTGGAAGAAGTTGCATGAGGCGTTAGGTACACGATTGGACTTCAGTACTGCATTTCACCCTCAAACAGATGGTCAGTCTGAAAGGGTCATTCAAGTGTTGGAAGACATGTTAAGAGGATGTATCATTGATTTTCGTGGTAGTTGGGAAGATTATTTACCATTGGCAGAATTTGCATACAACAACAGTTATCAAGCAAGTATTCAGATGGCTCCATATGAGGCACTTTATGGACGGAGATGTCGCACTCCTACTTGTTGGACAGAATTGGGAGAACGTAGAGTTCTTGGACCAGAGTTGGTAGCAGATACCGAAAGTAAAGTTAAGCTTATTCGAGATCGGTTAAAGGAGGCGTCTGATCGGCAGAAGTCATATGCTGACCTTAAGCGTAAGGAGATTGAGTTCGCTGTTGGGGATATGGCGTTCCTAAAGGTGTCGCCGTGGAAGAAGATCTTGAGATTTGGTAAAAAGGGCAAGCTAAGTCCGCGGTTTATTGGGCCTTATCGGATTCTTAAGCGGATTGGGCCAGTAGCCTATCAGTTGGAGTTGCCACCAGAGTTGGATCGTATCCATGACGTTTTTCACGTGTCTCTACTAAGACGGTATCGATCGGACCCTTCGCATATTGTACCAGTAGAGGAGATTACAGTAAATGCCGATTTGACTTTCGAGGAGGAACCTGTGGAGATCTTAGATCGTGATGTCAAAGTCTTAAGGAGGAAGTCTGTTCCTTTGGTAAAGGTGCTATGGCATAATCATGGTAGAGAAGAAGCTACTTGGGAGCCAGAGGAGACTATGCGTCAACAATACCCTCAGTTATTTGGATCAGGTAAATTTCGTGGACGAAATTTCTTTAAGGAGGGTAGAGTTGTAACGCCCTGATTTTCGGGATTTTTCGGGTTTTGTGAATTTTAGTGAAATTTTTAAAATTTTGGTGTTCTAAAGGTTGATAATGTATGTACATGTGTTAATGGGTCTATAGAAGGTCCAAGCTTAAGTCAAAACCCGGTAAAATATTAAGTTGGATTTTCAAGTGAAAGGGGACTTGGTTAAGTGGGCTTTTAAGAAAAACCGTGTAAAAGATGTCACAAGTGAGCTCTTGGTAAAGTGGCAAGGTGGAGCCACTAAGCTCCTAAAAAAGTGGCACCTAAATGAATGATCAAGGACAAGGGTTCGAGATGTAAGGTATGCGTGGAGTTCTTTTTAATTTTCAAGCATGAGCCTAACTTAGGTGAATTTCGGCAAGGGGCTTTAAGGACTTGGTCCGATTGCTTTAGAGGGAATGCTAGGGTTATATTATTTTCTTTTTGTTGTCATGACAATTAGGGTTAGCCACCTTAGGGTTTTTTCCTCTCTTCTACTGTTAGAAAAGCCAAGAGTTGCCTCCCTGGAAAGTTCATAGCCGATTTCTCCTTCCTCATCTCCACCATTGCTTTTTTTTCATTTTTCTTCTTCCCTTTGATCTCTTCCCTAGCCGAATACCTATCTTGCATAGATCCACTCTTTCTTTTGCTTCCATTCTTCTTAAAATCAACCATAACCGATTGCTCAAAGTGCCAGAAATCCCAAAAACTGCTTCCTTTCTTGCCGATTTCTTGTAAGCCGAATCACCTCTGTTTCTTTCACCTATTGTGGCCGATTACTACACTCCCTTTAATCACACCATTGTCGACACCATCACCCAAAAGCTACAGCCAAAACGCCATCTTCTTCTCTTATTAAAAAGCCGAAATCACCATAGTTGTAGGGAGATAGCCGAAATTACAAATCTCAGAGATAAGGTTTCTACTGACGTTTAAGGGTCAGATTTACATCAGATCTGCACAGGAACTGAAGAGAAATCGTTGGTAAGTGTTTAATCATTCAGATCTGTTCGATATTTCATGTTTGGAAAAGCCGAAAGTCCCTAAAGCTAATGGTTGTGTCGTTTTGGATTTTTGGTAAATAAAAGGCCGTTTTCTTTGTTCTTTTGTGTGTTAGTTGGATGAAAAGGTGATCAAGCAAGGGGTTGAAGACTTTGGAACATCAGATCTAGATCTAAAGGGATCTAAATCGTCAAGGTAAGAACATTAAGGCCATTAAGGGTGTTGGCCGAATGTGTAAGTAAGGTTTTGGGTAAGTTTTCGATTCAGATTAAGTGTTGATATGGTCTAATCAGTTAAGTATTGGATTGTAGGGATTAACGCATAGGAGATCTCGTAGGAGAAACTGCAAAACAGGTGTGTGTTTCGAACACCTTTCCATGCACAAATCGGTAAAAGCCGAAAAGCCGAAATGCCGAAGTTTTGGTATTTCGAGAGCTTGCGAGCATGTGAATGCTCTCAAGTTGGAAGGAGAAGGTTAGTTTTGGAATCGGCACTGTTAGACGTGTTGACCGCTAAATTTTGGGCTTTTTGGTAAGTTGGGCTTCGGTGGGCCAAACATGGGCCCAATGGGCGATTTGGGCCCATGTGAGTTAAACTAGATTTAAAGGTAATGTTATGGACTGTAGATGTGGAAACAGTTAAAACAAGATAACCGAATGTGAAATCGGGACTAAATGGGCCTAATGGGCCAATCGGCGTAATAGGGCTCATTAGGGGTCTTAGGGCCTTAATGCTAAAACTGAAAAACTGAGGTAACTGAACTTCTGTATAGCTGTGTGATTAATAAATACTGTAATAAGCATGAAATCTATAACATGAGCGCAAAATTACTGAAATACCCTTAGGGTAAGAAATTACTGTTTTGTCCCTAGGTAGAAAATTACCGTTATACCCCTAGGGCTAAAATTGACTATACTGTTTGACATGACTGTTACTGTTATTGCATGCCATGATATATATCTATTGCATGGGTTGGGTTTTGATAATGGAGGAAGTGTGAGTGGCACAGCCACGTTACTGAAAAGGGGCTATGCCTCGTACTGTTTCTGAAAGGGGCTTTGCCTCGTATACTGTTTATCTGAGCAGCCATGCTGCGACTGTGGTGTGTGGGCTGGGTGGGTCGAGTTATTCCCCACATGGTTTGTTGGTTGGTACGGGTGGTGTGTAGCGGTTGGTGGGTTGAGTAGTCTCCCCAATTGGGTTTGCATTTATACTGCATTACTGTACTGTACTGTTATGGGCCTATGGGCCAATCCGTTATCTGAATAGGGCTTCGGCCCAGTATCTGTTATAGGGCCTTGGCCCAGTTTACTGCTATCTGAATAGGGCTTCGGCCCAGTATCTGACTGAGACTGGTTAGGGTTTAGGCCCAGTGGGCTTGAGCCAATTTGGGCTTTGGATGGGTTCTGCACGCACTGAGTTTTCCCAAACTCACCCCTCTCTTTCCATCCTTGCAGGTGAGCCCTAGATTGTGACTTGGACGCTGGGAGGGATTCAGAGTGGCCACGAGGACTGAACTTTCTTGGTTTAACTTAAATATTTCGTATTGGTTTTTACTTTGATATGGGTTGTAATAAGGCCGCTATAACTGTTATTTGGGATTTCTTTACGGTTTTATTTCAAACTTGAACATACACTGTTTTTGAAAATTAAATCAATATTTTCTTAAACAACCTGACTTTACTAAAAACTAAGAATGATGATAAGATTAAAATGAAACAATTCACAAATGAGATAGAGATTAGGTCGAATAGTAATCAAATTGGGAATTTCAAGAAGAACAAATATTACTTTTCAAAAATCTCGAACATCAGACTTAGTACATAGGACGGCGTAGCATAGTCTAGGTGATGTGGCACACCGGACATGGCCATAACGTCTGGGCCGGGTCAGGGGTGTTACATGTATGGTATCGATTTCGGTTAATAATGTTGGATTATAGGCTAATATCATAGTGGACTACTATAGGTTGATCGTTCGACAGATTCCTACAAATCCCGCAAATCAGGTGTGTAATCGACACCCACTAGTAGACTAGATTGGCAAAAGTCAAAAAGCCGAAATGCCAAAATTTTGACATTTCATGGGCTTGCGAGCGCTCATTGGTTGATTAAAAATAGTAAAATCGACTATTGCAAACGGTAAAGAGGATGTGTGCGCAATTTCGTGCATGTCGGTGAATTTGGGCTTCAAGGGGCTGAATTTGGGCCCAATGGGCTTACGGGCCCATATGGGTGAAAACAAGCGGTAAGTGGGTTCTAGTAATCTGAATGTTAAGACTGCTAAAACGAATGTGAAACCTGGACTTAGTGGGCCGTAATACTTAATAGACACCATAGAGCCCATTAGGGGTTTTAAGGCTCGATAACTCTAAGTTGGGAAAATGGGCTAAATAAGTTATTTGAATGCCATTAAGACTGCTAACAAACTGTAATGAGCATGAAACCCTAAAAATTGGCATATCTACTGAAATACCCCTTAAGGGTGGAAAAATTACTATTTTACCCCTAGGTGCAAAATGACCATTATACCCCTAGTTAATTTGATTGAAATGCATGCTAAATTTTATCTGTTCACTATATGTCATAACATGTTATACTGCTGCATGGGATTGAGTTTTTGATGGAGGAAGTGCTAAGTGGCAATGCCACGTTTACTGTTAGGGGCTTTGTCTCGTTTTACTATTAGTGGCTTGGCCACGTTATCTAATAAAGAAGCTCAGCTGCGACTGTGGTGTGTAGGGCCGGGTGGGTTAACTTATTCCCCACATGGTGTGTAGGGCTAGATTTGGGCTGGGCTTTGCATACATGCATTGATAGTGTTCTGTTATTGTAATGGGCTAAGGGCTACACTGATTTCTAAATAGGGCTAAGGCCCAGTAATTACTGTATACTGGATAGGGCTAAGGCCCAGTTAATACTGTATCTAGATAGGGCTTAGGCCCAGTAAAGCTTGAACTGATTTGGGCTCTGGTTGGGTTTAGCTTGCATACTGAGTTTTCTAAACTCACCCCTTTTTCTATTAGACTAAGGACATGTTTAGGTTCACTTAATACAAGTTGTCTTTTCGTACCATGATCTGACCACATAATACCGCTTGGTATTAATTTAAACATTAAACAACCAATGAGCAACATTTGCTCTTATTTTGTTTTACGTGTAAAAACTATTTAAGAAAAATTTATACAAAGTATATTAATTTAATGAATTGATTTTATTAACCAACCTATTCGAAAAATTACAAGTGTATATTAGCAAAAATACTACACTTAGGGCAACAGATCCAACAGTCTCCCACTTGCCCTAGAGAAGTAAATGAGTCATGTTTCGCATTCTTGTACCCCTCCATATGTTTCTTAATGAGCTCTCTAACTGTAAGAGTCTTAGGAAAAAAAATCCCCAGGGTTTGTCCTCAGATGCAACCTCTGACTACATCTACTATTTCGCAAACACTACAGTCCCCTTTAATGTGTTTTGTTCTTATGTGGTTTTTTTAGGTTTACCTATGTCCGCACTATTATAATGATATAGCTTTTCCATGCCTCATATTCAGCCCACCATATTGAAGTTAGCAGAGTAACCCTGCTTGACACTTATTCACACTATAGGTCGGTCGTTTAGGACATAAGCACAGCCCAATGTTGAATTCCTCGAATCTCTACATGTTTGAAAGTCAGGATCAGTATATCTTATAATAGCCCGATTTTCGACCTAGTTAGAACAGTGGTTTTGAAACCACTATTCCGAGGCCGAAGAAAATTATTTTGATATTATTTTATGTGATATAGCATGTTTGTAAAGGTGCATGAAAATTTTGGTAATTTTATTTTAGCGATTTTTAGCTTAATTTTGAAAAAGGGCTAAATCGTGTAGAAGGTAAAAGTTGTGGTTTATTAGCAAAAGGCATTAAATAGCTAGAGCACCAAATTTGGGAGGCTTAAAAGGGAAATTAACCCTTCCCAAGATAGTTGGCCGGCTATGCCTAGTGAAAGGGGACAAAACTTGAGTTGAAAAGTGATGAGGTAGGTGACTAAATTGGGTAATAACATAAAGAAAGAAAAGTGTTGTCATTTTCATTCATTTTCTCTTTCTCTTTCACCAAAAATGGTAGCAAAGAAAGGGTTTGAGAGCTGGAAAATTTCAGCAACATATTTCTCTAATAAGTAAGTGTTTTCAATGCCTTTTTCTTGATAATTTTTACACTTTTTGAACCCCTAAAGCATGAGCTTTCATAAGAGGGGACTATTTTCTAAAATGATTAAGAGTCTAGGGGGTTGGCCATGAAATCATATGTGTTGTTTGCTAAGTTTTTGTGGAAGAATATGAGTCTTGGTAGTGTTATAGACAACCTTTATGAAAGAAATTGCATGAAGACACCTAAAATGGGGTATTTTGCAAAAGTTATAAAAACAAGTTGTAAATGTGTGAAATAGTTGAAATTATGAGTTGCTATAGTCATGAAATGGTCATTTAGGCCTGAGGAGTAATAAATTGAATAAAAATCATTTTACGAGCCTAGGGGCAATTTAGTAATTATGGCAAAGTATAGGGGCAAATTTGTAAAATTTGCCAAAATATGATATGTAAATTGAATTGATTAGTGTGTTGATAAAATATGTTAAATGAATGTTATTTGATATGTTAGATGATGAAAACGTTAAATTTGGACTAAGATCGGGAAAGAACGAAATAGTGGGCTAAAGCGGGAAAATTAGCCGTTTTAGCATTCGAGGTAAGTTGGTATGATAATAATAGTGTAATATTATTGTAGCTTGTGCTTGAACGCCTAAAATTTGTGTATTAATTGAATTATGTGGAATAAATGTTTAATGTGTCAAGTTGGTGAATTGATTTAAAAATACACCTATGGTACAAAGTGTTATGGAAATGTATTGAAATAATTGTGGACTGTTTATGCATATAGGATCATGGAAATGATGTATTGACTGTGAATCTCGGTTGAACAAGTAGGAATAGATATAGATATGAGTGACATGTCACTAGAGGGCCCTACTGTTTCCGACTGATATAGTTACCTCGGTGCTAGGTGGTCTTGCATGTGTTGCAGACACCAGTCAGCTTATGTGAGCAAGCCTGTGGTTAACTTCTGTACTGTGACTATTTGTAGCTTCGGCTACCTCACTGATTGTAGCTTCGGTTACCTCACTGATTGTAGCTTCAGCTACCTCACTGATTATAGCTTCGGCTACCTTACTGTTAGTAGCTTTGGCTACCTCATGGCTCTGCCATGTCTGTGCAGCACTTATGTGCTAACCTCGTAAATATGTTCATATTCCAAATTGTTCAACGGGATTAACTGTACCAAAGTAAAGCGATTGTGTAGGTGAAATGAAATACTGTTGTAAACTGTGGATGAAATCATTAATTGCGCATATGATGGGCATATGATATGTGTATAAGGAGTAAATAGAAGTATATCAGCGTGAATACATGATTTTTTGAATAAAAGTAGGTATGTAAGTGTAAATGATGAGCAATAAGCTCGTTAAATAATCGAGATACAGAAAGAAAGATAAGAGGTATGTGCTACCATTAAAACTTTTATTAAGAAAACATGAAAAAGTGAAATTTGCATTAAAACAGTATTGGACAATTGCAATTGTGTACGTTTGAAAAATCACCAAAAATGGTGTAAATTGAATTAGAAAGTGAATAAGATATGAATTGAAAGCTCATTGAATCTATTTTCTTATAAAATAAACTAAGTAAGCAAAAGAAGTGCAAATTGTGAGATATTTAAACGTTAGTGAGACTGGTTTAGGATAACTTCGTGATCCTCTGTTCCTATTTTTGGAAAATCACCAAAAATTGTGTAAAAATGGTTATGATGTGTAATTTATATGCTTAAATTTCTTGATTAGTCTACTTTCAATAGAAACAAAAGGAAATGTTATCTAAATTCTATACAGTGAGATATTTAATTTGTAATGAACAAAGGTGAGTGTAGTTGATCAGTGAAACAGGGGGAAGTTTATTGAATAAACTGTACTCATTTGCTAAGTAAAAAATTATGAAAATTTTATGGCAAGAAGAAATATGAGCCTAGTTTTAAGGAAATTTTACAGAACTAAATTTCGAGTTCTATAGCTTACGGAATAATTAAATTAGCGACTGTGACTCGAAAAAACAGCTCAAGTTAAACTTGAGTAAAAAGTGTAACAATGTGAATAATGATTTTTACCTTCTTAAAATACCTATTGAGAAAGGGAAAATCATATTAATTGAATTACTTATGATATGCCAACTTACTAAGCTATGAAGCTTACATTATTTTCCCATTTCTCTCATTGTTGTCAAGATTTAGCTCAGGTTTGGAGATTGTCGGAGGCAGAATCATACTATCAGTTCGTTAAATTGGGGAAATCGATAATCCTCATTTTTTTGTAAGTAAGTGGCATGTATAGAGATTAGTCATGGAAGTTTTATGATAATACAATGTTATAGTAAATGTAGTTTATTTGATATTTGATTGTTGAATTGGATTGGTTGTGGATGTGCTTATTTGTGTCTCGGGGAGGTAAAGGCTTGGTAAATAGCCTAACACAGCCTACACGGCAAAGCACACGGGCGTGTGCCTTGGCCGTGGGACCTTTGGCAGAATGTGCCATGGGTGAAAGGCACAGGTGTGCCTAGGCCGTTGACGACACACAGCCAAACTCTGCGGGCGTGTCTTTGGACCGTGCCTCCCCTGCACCTGAAATTGTTATTTAGTATACCACACGGGTAGGAGACATGACCGTGTGTCTCAACCGTGTGGTGGACGCGACCCCAAATGGTCGTGTGGGATGGTCGTGGTGCAATTGGCAGGTTGCTCCATGGGTACCAAGCATGGGTGTGTGAAGACCACACGGTCTACTTACACGGCCGTGCCAAATTGTCACAGGGGTGTGTGACCCTGAGTTAAAAGTGAAAATTTTCTAAATGTTCAAATATATTGAACTCGATTCTAAAATGTCTGTAATAATAATTTTGTGCGCAAAAACTCTTGATAAGGGTAAATATGGATTGAATTGCATGTGATGTAGTGTTCTCTTGAGTAAAGTTTGTAATTGTTGTTCTAAGTCTGGTAGCACCTCGTGCTCGACTCCAGTGACGGTCTCGAGTACGGGGTGTTACATATCTGATAGGAGTAAGATCTTTTTTAGAATACAAGAGCATATAATCTCTCATTCTCCATAAATGCTTAAGTATATGGTTAACTATTTTCCAGTGCATTGATCCGAGATTCGCCTGATATCGACTTACCGACCCCACTGCAAAGAAGATATCTAGGCATGTGCATAACATAGTATACATGAGATTTCCTACTACCGAAGCATAAGGACCCTTTCTTATTTTCTCTCTTTCTTCCACTATCTTAGGACAATCCTCTAAAAAGAGATGAAATCTCGCTACGAATGGTTGATTTCTAATCTACCGTAATTCGTTGTAGCAGATTAAACCATTTTCTGTACTTAAGGAGCTCGTATGAAAGCAATTTAATTATGTTTTTACTTAGTTTTCATCTTTAAGTAATAAATAAAAAAAAGTGTGATTTGAGTGATTTATATGACCTTAGGGTCCAGAATAGGCCTAAAGGGAGGTTAATGTATTCAATAAGTGTGCAAGACATCATTTGGAGGCATAGAAACAGAAAACTAGCCACAATGTTGCAACATGGAGTGCCGATGTCACAACATTGTGAGCAAAGCACTCAAAAGGAGCAAATTGCCTTCACTATAGTGACATAGCCAGAGGGTGTCCCAACACAACCCTAAAATCAAGCCTTAGCTCGAAACTGCCATCAGTGTTGCGACATAGACCAGAGGTGTTGCACCACCACCTTGATAAGGGGAATTAATGAGCTAAGGGTGTTTTCATTTGCACAACAAAATTTATCACAACAGTGTAAGCCAAATTAGGTTAATGGATGATAGCTAACCCTAATCCTATAAATAGACATCTCTAAAAACTTCATAATCAGTTTTTATGGAAGTTTTGGTTCATGACTTCATTTAGTTTTAGTTTTCAATTTTCTTTAGTTTATTTTGTACTTAGGTTTCTTTTATCATTATAATTTACTTTCACTTCTATTTCATTCTTCAGAGAATCTGATTTGGGGATTCATCAACTCTTTGTGGATTGTGTTTGCACACTTATCAATATATATCAGGATTCTTCTTAAACTTTATTCTTTATTTATTATTCATGTTCATCTTTTCAATCATGTTTTTGATGTTTATTAGATCTATGAGGAACTAATCCTTTTATGGGAGATTAGCGAGTGGACATGGGAGTAATTAACTTTTAAATTACGGCTTCTTAGCGGATCAGTTGATTGGATAGGATGAACTTAAAACTACTAGGAATGACAACCCTAGGAACTTATCTAGGTGGGAATGAATCCAAAATTGGTATTGTCTACCCATGAACACCTTACCCCAATCTGGTCTGAACTGTAAGCTCGAGAGATAAGTAGTTCTTTCTAACTCATTAGTTTAGTGGAAGATCGAGAGATCCCGCTAGGTTAATGACTAGTTGATTGAACAGCACCTGAAACAGGAGTTAGTTATGAACACCAAAGTGAGTTAGTCTTCTATCCCTAGAATTAATCAAATATGCAAATTAGTTTTTCGTCTTTGTTTTTATGCATTTTAATTATTTTTATAAAGTATGAATTTTCATCACCTTAAGATTTATCGTAATATATTTTAATTAAATTACTAATTAAATCTATTAATGTCGAAGTTAGAATTAGTTTAGTTCTCCCTTAGGAACAATCTTCGGACTACTCCAATACTTCATTGTATAAATCTATATTACAACTTAACCCATATACTTGTAGAAACTGCCTAACGATAATATTTGGTTGCAAGATTTACACTCTAAATGTTAGTAGGTCCGGAGGCGATTAATTTCCCTTCTTGGAATCAGTTATTGAATAACTCTCCAATATATTGTCTGTGTATGAAGCCTAAGACAGTGCTATCACTTTGTTTTTTTGATCCCTTAATATTAGAATGCCTAGAAGAAAATTAGCTTCTCCCAAGTCCTTCATGCTAAACTATTAGTTTAACCACAGTTTAACTGATGACAATATCCCTAAATCATTCCCAATTAGTAGAATGTCATCGACATATAGAATGAGAAAGATCACCTTTCCATCCATTAAATATTTGTAAAACAAGGTTCATCTATGTTTTGCTCAAAGCTAAAAGTCTTGATCGCTTGATAAAATCTTTGATTCCATGAGTGGGATGCTTGCTTAAGTATATATATAGATCTAAGCAATTTGCCAACTTTATGCTCATCTCCTTTCACTAGATATTCAATGGGTTGAATGATATAGATTCTCTCTTCAAGAGTCGTTCGTAATTGAGAGTCACCGCAATGGATAACAATATGCAGATTGACTTGAGCATAGCAATTAGATAGAAGATTTCTTCGTAATCAATACCTTGTTTTTAAGTATAAACTTTTGCTACAAGTCTGGCCTTATAAGTTCCACTTTTCCATCCAAATTTCTTGTTCCCTTGTAGCTCTATTTCCACTCTATGGGTTTATGTTGGAAAAATCTCGTTTGAAAACAATTTTCTTGCACAACAAAAAAATTAATATTTTGAAAACTAACCCAGTTTATGATATTTACAGCAATAAACCTTAAATAAATTTGTACCTATGTTTTCATCTTAGCAGATGTTTGTTGTTCTTGTCTTTCAACCAAACGTTCTTCTCTACTATTCTCGTACCATGAATTGCTTTGAGTGTGGCTCAAACCAATTAAATCGGAACATAGAACTAGAAAATTTCTCTCCTCTTGGAGTGAAAAAAATTCTCTCTTCTTAATAGAAACCGATAGAATTGTTATTCTAGAAAAATACATGTAACAGTTGAGAATAAAATCTCTCTATTTTTCGACAGAATAACACTCTCTCAAAGTTGTGTTAATAGCTCTACTAGTGTCATTTATTTATTAGAAGAGAAGTAGAACCCCTGTTAAGTTGTGGTGGTTTAGTTCAAATAGAAAAATAACATCCTACTTAGAATAGGACTTAGGTGGACAACATACCTTAGTATTCTTACTAGGGTTGCCACCCTTCAAGAATAGATGTTCAATATTTCACAACTCAACATGTTCACTATGACCAAATGGTTTATTTTCATTTTCAGGCTTCAAATGGATCATTTCCATTTTAGGAAACATACATTCATTTACAAATGATTTCATTTCTCCATTTCAGAGAAAATCATAATCATTATATGGTTGAGGCTCGAATGGTTTATAATTAAGTTATGGTTTTTCGCCACAAACTCATTTGGTCACAAAGTCATTCCACTATAGTATCGTGACTGAGCTCTCCCCAACGACATACCATTACAAAAACAACTACTTAATGCTCATCCAATGACCTTGTCATAAGTGTGTTACCCTCATTAGATATCTTTGATCTCTTTGGGATAATATTTGTTCTCCCAATATGATCCTATTTTATCTCATGGTAACCATTACATCTTCCTTCATGAAAAGTCAATCACTACCAAATAGTGATCAAGTCATCCATCACAAATATAAATGACTTGTGGCCACACTTACTTTTCATCAACCATGTAATGCTATTGAAAGGATATCATTTACCCATGTTTTGGGCTATGAATTCCACTATTGTGAATGACACAAAATACTATAAAAGTCATACACCCAACACACTAGCTTTCGGTTCCTTATCTATTTAACTCAGGCTTTTACTTACATCAAAGTGTACGAGTCACGCATACATAGTCTGTCATCCATTCAGGATTTAGGTATGCCACACTATAAACGTCAAAAGTGAATAAATCCATTGTAACGCCCCTAACCCGAATCCAACACCGGATTAGAGTTACGGAACATTACTGGAGTTACTGATTGATTTATCAAATATTTTATTTCATTTATCATTTATATTTCGAACCACTTAAAATTAGACATATTTTCCCCCAAATATATTTATTTTTCTCGACAGATTTTATTTGGATTTATTATTCGTCTCAACATACTTAATTTCCTTGTATCAACGTCTCAAAGTAATCACATATTTACATGTCATGATAAATGTCATTTTTCTTTCCATATTCCAGTCTCGTATTTGAGTCATCCGGATTTTTATAATAAATTTGGTCATCGTTTTCATTTATTATATATTCTAATACGTTCAATTAATGATCTAGGAAAATTTACCATTTTGCCCCTAAATCTTTAATTAATGACGATTTTACCCTTAGGCTCAGAAAAATAAATTCTTGCAATTTAATCCTTATTTCCAGCCATTATCATCATACATATTAATAACAGCCCATAAATTCTATAAAATATCAAAATTTTACATAATTTCAACACTTTTCAATTAATCCGTAAAACATGTTTTTCCCCGATCTTAAACTAAATTAGTAATTTCATTTAAATTTTGAAATTTAAATAATAAAATAATCCATTTCATGTAATTTAATCATTTCTAACATTTTTACAAAATTACCCATAAAGTTTTACTTTTATTCAATTTAGTCCTTGAGCCTAAAACATACAAATTAGCCATGCTAACTGATTAATCATACATATTTTCCTCCTCCTCCTCTCCATTCTACAACCTTAATTTATATAACATGCTTATGAGTAACATTATCAATAATTTCACTATTTACTTATGTGTATATTCAAACCTGTCCATTTGAGTCATAGTCACTAAATTATTTATATCTTGAGCTACAGAACTCGAAATTAAGATCTGCTAATTTTTTCTGAAACTAGACTCATATATCTTCTTACCATAAAAATTTCATAATTTTTGGTTTATTCAATTAGTACAGTTTATTCTTTAAAGTCACCCCTGTTCTGCTATCTAACAGTTCTGACCCTTTTTCACTAAAAATTAATTATCTCTTCATACAGGATTCGGATGATGTTTTCGTTTAATTCTATTGAAAATATACTCATTAAATAATCTAACCATATAAATTATGTCCCATAATCATTTTTATACAATTTTTAATGATTTTTCCAAATCAGAATAGGGGATCTCGAAATCATTCTAAACCAGCCTTACAAAAATATTAATATCTCAGAATACAAAATTCCTTTACCTTCTCTGTTCCTTTTATATGAAAATAGACTCAATAAGCTTTAATTCCATATCTCACTCAACATCTAATTCAATTTCTACTATTTTTGGTGATTTTACAAATTTAGATTACTGCTGCTGTCCAAACTGTTTTAGGGCAAGATATTAATTACTAAGTTTATGACACCCTTATTTCTTTTCTCTACAATATTTTCCATCACTTTCTCTTATTTTCCCTTCATTAACATATCAAGAACATAAATCTATATATAAGAAATCTCTACATTAACATCATTTCCATGCTTTTTCTATAATATCAAACTTAAAAATATATTGAAATCTTGATGTACTTACCTTGTCCCATTGATTTCAATCTTTAACTTGATTTTCTCTCTCCTTTAGCTTCTATTTCTTGAGTCTAACTTGCCATTTTAACTCTCCATAGTCTCCTTAACATTTTTCTCTTTCGGTAGCTATGGAAATTCTTTTGATTTCTAGGTGAAATTGGTGAATTTTTGGTAGAATGACCAAATTATAAAGAAAGTAAAACTTTCTTTCTCCCCTCTTCTCTCCTAACATGAATTGCATGAGAAAGGAGTGGTGGTTTCTTTTTTTTCTTTTTTTCCACACACATTCATATATATAGACTAAATAAAATAATAAAATAATAAAATATCTTATTAAAATATTAATAAAATAAAAATTATTTAATTATATAATTATAAAATATCATCAATGTAATCATTACTTTCTAGATTTCTCTCTATTCCAATTGACCATTTTACCCTTTATGATCTTTTAAAATTCCATCATTGAGTCATCACTTAATTTGGTAAAATTTTAATTTAGTCCCTCATAATTCTCCACCTACTCAATTTAGTCCTAATTCATCAATTTTCCTAAGTTTCTAGATTATTCTACCCTTAAAATATTTGCACTATTGGTCCTTCAACTTTTCATATTTACACTTTTAACCCTCAAATTTTGAGTATTTACTCTTGGGCAACAAATGTTTTCTCATTTTTACAATTTAGTCCTTTCTTGAATTAATATGTCATGATATATTTCCCAATAACATAACTCAAATTTCCTCTTCTCGTCACTTTATTTCCTTATTTTACTATATCAAGGATAATATTTCACTGTAGGAATTTTCGGGGTGTTACATTTCTCTCCCCCTTAAAATAAATTTCGTCCTCGAAATTTCCTTGTTTTCTTTTGATCATGAACTTCATTATCTTTATAATTCTATAGTTTCTTGCTTCATATATTTATCCAATTTATCATTTATATTCATTCTCTAATTTTTATTTTACAATTTATTTTTAATTCAATATTTTCAAACATGAATTAGAGATAACCCCTTACCTTGTAACGAAAATTGTTTACCTTTTTAACAGATGCTCAGTAGACTAAACAGATCACTTAGAATATACAGAATAGATATAGAAGTGTATTATTATGTACTATTAATTAGAGAACACTTGGTGAGTACCAACATCCTATTATCAGCGAATGTGCTAGAGTCCCTTTTACATTTATATCTTCTCTTTCTTCAATAATCTTTGTCATGTACTTCATATATCACTTTCTAGTTCCAATTTCACTTTCAATTCATTCACAACTCAATTTAATTTCATTTTCTCATCAATATAAATTCAATACTAATATTTATCCATCACTCAATTCAATTTCCATTTAATTCAACAATAACACTTACCTCATACTTCATTTACTATATACATAATTTAACATTTAACATTTAATGATAATAAATAATTTGAATTATAGTGATACAACTGTATACTGAGTATGTCTATATTCAATGGTATTACCATAATTCAAATTATAAAAACTATAATAAATAATAGACATCAAACATGTAACAATATAAGTCATATGTGTTAATTTATATTTAATTTCATATCTAAACAGAAATCTTTCATCAAATAGCATCATATATCATCTATATTATCTTTAATCAAATCATGAACCTTTGGTTAAAGCTTTTAAATCTCATATCTCAATTTCAATTCACATTCCAACTCATAATAAATAATTTCTTTCAAATTTCACAAATCTACTGTAATATGCCCAATTATGATAGTTATATTCAAATATTTTTGCAATTTATTCACTAATTCCATTTACTAGTATAGTCATAAAAAATTTCATATCATTTAGTTTACTCAAGAAAATAATTCGAAAGAAATTTTTCAGTTAACCATTCTTTAAATACCTTATCTGAATAAATCAATTTTCCTATAATTAACTTCTTTCTTTAGCAGTGGTATTGTATATCCCAAGTAATTTTTAAAAATCTAATATCTCTATCCAGAACCCATCTTCACTTATTAACTCATTCTCAGTTTTGATTGCATTATCAATTGCTCAACTATTGAACTTTTTCACTTTTACCGTTTGAACTTAATCAATATAAATCTCATAAACTTCATTGAATATAATTTAATCAATATAAAGCCTCATAATTTAATTTTTATGTATTTTCACTTAATCGATTTCCCGTTGAACTCATCGGAATATAATCGGATACAACGGAACGCATGCACATAAGTGTTATGCTCGCGGCTAAACCAAACTCAATAGTCCACGAATATATATAGTTCAAGCTACCATGTAACCCGCCCATAAGTGAACTCGGACTCAACTCAACGAGTTCGGGCGTTCGCATCCATAAGTGAACTCGGACTCAACTCAACGAGTTCGGATGCCTAGTTACATCTCACGAACTCGGACTCAACTCAACGAGTTCGGGCGTTCGCATCCATAAGTGAACTCGGACTCAACTCAACGAGTTCGGATGCCTAGTTACATCTCACGAACTCGGACTCAACTCAACGAGTTCGGAACTCAAATATCTTAGTGACATGTCAGTTGTATCCTCATATATTCCTAAGGTTCAAATGGGAAATCTTTCTCTTCAACTTTTAATAATCTCATCCATAGTCTACGTCAATTTGCAATTTTCATTAAATAATCAGTCTATAGCAACCGCATCTCATATGTTAACAAAATATAACAACGTAAAAAGAATCGATAATTTATTTTCGTACAAACTTACTCATTTCATTTATTCGACCAATGCACATTTCAATCAATCACATATATTCTTAATTCAATACATTTCACTTTACCTTTCAATAACAAATATTCAAATTTCACAATAATCACTTATTCATATTTATCAAGTAGCTCACATAATTTGCATATTACTAAATAATAACCACAAAGCATAATATTTCATGATATTAATCATCATATCATATGAATATCATTAAATTACTTAAAATAACAATTATGTTACCTTATTTACATATGAACTTACTATACACATAAATTTAAATGTAACATTTATTCATACCTTTACGAGTTTCGACTCGTCATAATCAACTTTTACTCATATATTCGAATATTGGTTTCAACATTATTGGAATTAGCTCGGTTAGAATAGCATCTTTATCTTTAAGTAAAATAAATCTCATCAGGGTTGGAAGATATCATATTATCTTATCAAAGGTCACATAGTTGCATGTATTTCTAGACTTCTCATATACTACATTCAGTCCGAGAACCGACTAAACCTAGCTCTGATACCACTAAATGTAACGCCCTTAACCCGAATCCAACACCGGATTAGAGTTACGGAACATTACTGGAGTTACTGATTGATTTATCAAATATTTTATTTCATCTATCATTTATATTTCGAACCACTTAAAATTAGACATATTTTCCCCCCAAACATATTTATTTTTCTCGACAGATTTTATTTGGATTTATTATTCGTCTCAACATACTTAATTTCCTTGTATCAACGTCTCAAAGGTAATCACATATTTACATGTCATGATAAATGTCATTTTTCTTTCCATATTCCAGTCTCATATTTGAGTCATCCGGATTTTTATAATAAATTTGGTCATCGTTTTCATTTATTATATATTCTAATACATTCTATTAATGATCTAGGAAAAATTACCATTTTGCCCCTAAATCTTTAATTAATGACGATTTAACTCTTAGGCTCAGAAAAATAAATTCTTGCAATTTAATCCTTATTTCCAGCCATTATCATCATACATATTAATAACAGCCCATAAATTCTATAAAATATTAAAATTTTACATAATTTTAACACTTTTCAATTTAATCCGTAAAACATGTTTTTCCCCGATCTTAAACTAAATTAGTAATTTCATTTAAATTTTGAAATTTAAATAATAAAATAATCCATTTCATGTAATTTGATCATTTCTAACATTTTTACAAAATTGCCCATAAAGTTTTACTTTTATTCAATTTAGTCCTTGAGCCTAAAACATACAAATTAGCCATGCTAACTGATTATTCATACATATTTTCCTCCTCCTCCTCTCCATTCCACAACCTTAATTTATATAACATGCTTATGAGTAACATTATCAATAATTTCACTATTTACTTATGTGTATATTTAAACCTGTCCATTTGAGTCATAGTCACTAAATTATTTATATCTTGAGCTACAGAACTTGAAATTAAGATCCGCTAATTTTTTCTAAAACTAGACTCATATATCTTCTTACCATAAAAATTTTATAATTTTTGGTTTATTCAATTAGTACAGTTTATTCTTTAAAGTCACCCCTGTTCTGCTATCTAACAGTTCTGATCCTTCTTCACTAAAAATTAATTATCTCTTCATACAGGATTCGGATGATATTTTCGTTCAATTCTATTGAAAATAGACTCATTAAAGAATCTAACCATATAAATTATGTCCCATAATCATTTTTATACAATTTTTAATGATTTTTCCAAGTCAAAATAGGGGATCTTGAAATCATTCTAAACCAGCCTTACAAAAATATTAATATCTCATAATACAGAATTCCTTTACTTTCTCTGTTTCTTTTATATGAAAATAGACTCAATAAGATTTAATTCCATATCTCACTCAACATCTAATTCAATTTCTACTATTTTTGGTGATTTTACAAATTTAGATTACTGCTGCTATCCAAACTGTTTTAGTGCAAGATATTAATTATTAAGTTTATGACACCCTTATTTCTTTTCTCTACAATATTTTCCATCACTTTCTCTTATTTTCCCTTCATTAACAAATCAAGAACATAAATCTATATATAAGAAATCTCTACATTAACATCATTTCCATGCTTTTTCTATAATATCAAACTTAAAAATATATTGAAATCTTGATGTACTTACCTTGTCCCATTGATTTCAATCTTTAACTTGATTTTCTCTCTCCTTCAGCTTCTATTTCTTGAGTCTAACTTACCATTTTAACTCCCCATAGTCTCCTTAACATTTTTCTCTTTCGGTAGCTATGGAAATTCTTTTGATTTCTAGGTGAAATTGGTGAATTTTTGGTAGAATGACCAAATTGTAAAGAAAGTAAAACTTTATTTCTCCCCTCTTCTCTCCTAACGTGAATTGCATGAGAAAGGGGTGGTGGTTTCTTTTTTTCCTTTTTTTCCACGCACATTCATATATATAGACTAAATAAAATAATAAAATAATAAAATATCTTATTAAAATATTAATAAAATAAAAATTATTTAATTATATAATTATAAAATATCATCAATGTAATCATTACTTTCTAGATTTCTCTCTCTTCCAATTGACCATTTTACCCTTTATGATCTTTTAAAATTCCATCATTCAGTCATCACTTAATTTGGTAAATTTTCAATTTAGTCCCTCATAATTCTCCACCTATTCAATTTAGTCCTAATTCATCAATTTTCCTTAGCTTCTAGATTATTCTACCCTTAAAATGTTTACACTATTGGTCCTTCAACTTTTCATATTTACACTTTTAACCCTCAAATTTTAAGTATTTACTCTTGGGCAACAAAAGTTTTCTCATTTTTACAATTTAGTCCTTTCTTGAATTAATATGTCATAATATATTTCCCAATAACATAACTCAAATTTCCTCTTCTCGTCACTTTATTTCCTTATTTTACTATATCAAGGATAATATTTCACTGTAGGAATTTTCGGGGTATTACATCCATAAACAAATTCAGGATCTATTCTGCTTGGGTCTAGTCTAATTTACAGTCAATCTAGTCAGTCAAATTTATGTCTCTATCTTCTGGAAGTCATCCGCACCGATGCCCAAGATAAGGCATCTCCTCAATTGGACTTGATAGACAATGTATTATTCTTTGAATCAAGTTGTTTATTTTTTTTATTACACTAATGGCATTTTTAGGTTCGTCTACTAACACAAGCTGTCTTTCTATACTACGACCCGACCACATAATACCGCTTAGTATTAGTTAAACATTTAGACAAGAAATAAGCAACATTTGTTTACATTTTGCTTTGCATACAAAAACCATGTGAGGAAATTTATGCAAAGTATATTAATGTAATTAATAATTTTTTATATTAACCAATCTATTCAAAAAAATTACATGTTTAAAAATGTATATTCTACACTTAGACCATCAAATCTTACATTTTATCTTCCGATAAGTCTACTAGTTCCCACACTGAGTTGGAATACATAGAGTCCATCTCAGCTTTCATAGTTATTTCTTAGATCTTGGAATCAGCACTTTGCATTGCTTCGTCATATGTGAGTGGGTCATCACCTTCCTATTTGACAGTCTCAGTGTTAAAAACACTTCTACCAGAGTGGAAGAACTCAGGCCTACAAGAGACCATCCCACTATAATGATTACCATGAGATAAAATAAGATAATATTGGGAGAGTGGGTTTATCCCAAAAAGATTAAAGATATCCTATAAGGGTAACACACTTATAAAAAGGTAATTGGACAAGCATTGTTCGAGTTACTTTCGCAATAGTATGTCATTAAGAGAGCTCAATCACAATACTATAATGGAATGAATTCATTCATGACTAAATAAGTTTATAATTCATAGGCAAAACTTAATTATAAATAATTTGAGTCCTAATCACATATCTCCAATCAATCCCTCCACTAGCTTGTTGAAACTAGAAATGATTTCATGTTCAATCAAATAAATTGAAATGGATAGAAATGGTAAAGTTAGAGAAATGGAAAACATTTGGAAATGAATGTGATTTTCTCTAAATGGAAATGACATGAAAAATTAATTTATGATTTTTTCAAATTATTAATTTATCTATTTATTAAAGTTCGCAAATGGAATTAAATAAACTGTTCATAGTGAGTCCGTTGAATGTAGAAATATTAAATATATTTTACTGTAAAGTTGTCATGATTTTAATAGAATTAGAATCAGGTTGAGAATGTTATTTAATTAGGAAATTTATTTATTTAAATTAATTTATTATGTTTATTTTGGAAAATTGAAAAACATTTATTGGGTTAGATTGAATTATAAAGTATTGGGTTAAAAGTTCAAGAAGTGCTTATAATTGGATCCAATATGGGAAAGACCCAAAAGCCTCTCATGTTGATACATGGGACGACGAACCCTAGTTTATTTAACTAGGGTTGTCACACCTTTCTCCTAGTTAGACTAGGATTTTGCTTTTCTATTAAAATAGGCTTCTACTAAATCAAAAGGGTTTCACTTCTTCTCCCTAAAAATAGATGATAACGATAGGGTAACACCTCTTACCCACATTCAACGTATGAACAGGGTGTGAGGCGTTACCAGACAATAACGCACATAAAATACTATTTCTAATTCATAAATTTCCACTCAAATTTAAAAGCTTTCTTTTTATAAATTAAATGTCCATATTTCGAGCCTACGAGGCTCGAAACATACTTTGGTGATAGTGCAGGACCTAACCGAAAACTTTAAAAAATTTTAGAAAATTTTATGCAAAACAGGACACACGCTCATCTGGTATAGGGACATGCCCTTGTGGGTAGGCTATGTGGCCACACACGCCCATGTCCCAAGCCCGTGTAGAATTTATTTTCATTTTGAACCTATAGGATTTTTCACACGGCCGAACACACGCTCGTTTAACTCTCTGACTATGACGTCATTATACATTTTAGGTCACATAGCCAAGGCACACGCCCATGTGTTAGCCCATGTGACGTACTCAATTTTTCGTAAATTGCGTGCAGGGGATACATAGCCAGTATGCACGGTCCGGGACCTAACCAAAAACTTTAGAAAATTTTAGAAAATTTTATGCAAAACACGACACACACTCGTGTGGTACAGGGACATGCCCTTGTGGGTAGGCCATGTGGTCACACACGCCCATGTCCCAAGCCCGTGTAGAATTTATATTCATTTCGTGTAACGCCCTAATTTTCGGGTTTTTCTTAGATTGGTCCTTATCTGATAAAATGTTTAAATGTTAGTATTTGGGTGTGTAATGCATGTTTGGAGTATGATAATGGGCCTATGGAAGGCCCATGTGTTGGTTAAAGGCTCGGTAAAATTTTGTGTTTTGACTTAGGAGATAGAGGACCATTGAAAGTAAGGGTCTTAAGAAATTGTGTGTGAAATAAGACACAAATGGATCAGTGGTAAAGTGGCAGGGGAGACGCCACTAGGCTCCTTAAAAGGTGGCGCCTAAGTGTGCTTAGAGGTCAAGGGTTCAAGCGCCAAAGGTTGCAAGGGGGTGTTTTATTTTTTTTGAGCTTGAGCAGGGAAGAGTTTGAAGCCGAATTGAACTCTGCTTGGAGGAGGTTTGAATCGGTCAATGAGCAAATCAAGGAGTGAATTGTGGAGCCTTTGAATTTCAAAAGTAGTAGCCAATTTTGGGACTCTGTGGGTGCCATTCGGCTAAGGGAGTTTGGTGTGGTAATTTCGGCAAGTAGGGACTTAGTGTGCCGATGGTCTAAAGGTCCTCCTTAGGTATTGTTAGCCGATTTCTTAAGGCTAGTAAAACTTGTACTCTCCTGTCGACTTCTTCATAGCTTAATAGGTACCTTTTGCCACTTTGCTCTTTTCCTCAAAACCTCGTAGCCGAACCCTAGTGCACCCCATTGTCGAATTCCCTGTCTTTTCATTGCCGAATTTGGAACTCCCAAAAAGCCTATTTTGTGCCGTCCTTCTTTTGGGTAAACCGATTGCTCATTTTCTACTCTCTCAAATCTCCTTTCTTATTTTCTTTTCTCCATTTTTCTTCTTCTATCATCAGTCACACATCTTCTTTTGACATTACTTTCTAGTTGATAGTCACAAAAAGCCGAAATCAAACAACCACTTTGCCGAAACACCTCCTTTACACTCTCATTCTTTTCTTCCTCTTCAAACCCCTAAACCGAATGTTCATTTGATCACAATCCTCATGGCCGAGTACCTTGTATGACCGAAACCATACCTCCTTTGTTTACCTATTGACCGAAACCTATCACTTCTTCTTCCTGATTCCCTTGTTAGCCGAACCCTCTGGTGCTCAAGACTCTACTTCTTTCTCTTCTAAAATCATAATCCTTCAACACCCTTTTCTTCCTCGTTGTTACAAAGGGAACGGCTGTGGTTTGGGATTTAGATCGGTAAGTATTTCGTAAGGTAATCTCGTTTATTTTTTCAAGTATAAGGCTAGATGCCGAAACCCCTTGGGGGGGAGGTTAACGTTTCTAAACTAAGCGCCTTATGGCTTTTCTCTTTGGTTTATATACGTTAGTGTGGACAGGAGACGTGCAGCAAAGGAGGCTATTGTAGGTTAACGCGGTTGGACATTTCGATCTAGTCCATAACCGAAAAGGGTAAGATTCCAATGACTTAGGCCATTTAGGCCGATTATGGTAAGGGGTTTATAGCTCTTTGGTTATCGATTATTAGACTAATAATTAGCGTTCGATTGTAGGCTCTTAGTACGTGGACTCCGCCGTTGTTTCATCCATTAACAGGTGTGTAACGTATCTCCATCATAGACTAGGATGGCTAAATGCCGTAATAACCGAAAACTGTGCTAAAGTGACCGATCGAAAGTGACCGAAAATCAGTCTTGGAGGGATCTAAGAGTAACCGAATACTCTATTGTGTCACATTGGAAATTGACGGTGGCGAAATTGCAGAAGGTGCAATTTCGAGCGTTTTGGTAAGTGGGGCTTCGATGGGCCAAAGTGGGCCCAATGGGCTTCCGAGCCCAAGTTGGAAAGTGACCGTTAAAGACTTTATGGTAACATGAACAATAAAAAGATGGTTAAGTTGGTAAGCTAAACCCAAAAATTAGACGTAATGGACTAGAGACGAAATGGACTTAGTAAGGCCCATTAGGGGTTTAGGCTAAAAAGGGCAAAAGTGGAAATTAGGCTTAAAAGGGACCTCTGTGAATATCTATGGACTAATAACCAATAGAACATGCATAAAATCTCAGGAAATATGAAAAAGGACTATAGTACCCTTAGGTGGGAAAAATTACCAAAATACCCCTAGGTGTAAAAAGACTATTATACCCCTAGGGTCAATTCTGTACGAAATGTATAACTTTATGTATATGCATGAGTAATCTTTATTATGAATATATCTGATGCATGAGATGCTATATGTTGCATGCTAGTATGATTACATCTGTTGCATGGGGTATGGGTTTATGACGGAGGAAGCGTTCTGGCAGCCTCGCTGCAATCTGGTGACTTTGTCACATTATTATCTGGCAGCCTCGCTGCAATCTAGTGACTTTGTCACATTATTATCTGGCAGCCTCGCTGCAATCTGGTGACTTTGTCACATTATTATCTGGCAGCCTCGCTGCAATTTGGTGACTTTGTCACATTATTATCTGGTGGCCTCGCCACAATCTGGTGGCCTCGCTACAATATCTGTATCTGGTGACCTCGTCACAATATCTGGCAGCCTCGCTGCAAATTATATCTGGCAGCCTCGCTGCAAATATCTGTGGTGTGTAGCGGTTGGGTGGGTCGAGTAGTCTCCCCACATGGTGTAAGGCTGGTACGGGGGTGTTATGGATGGATCTGGGTTGGGTTACTGTTTGCATATTATATCTGATCTGTATCTGTTATGGGCCTATGGGCTTAACCTGATTTCTGCAATGGGCTAAGGCCCAACTAATCTGATTCTGAGGCTTGATCTGTTTTGGCCTATGGTTGAGATAATGTTGCACACTGAGTTGCCAAACTCACCCCCTTTTATTTAATCTCTGCAGGTAACCCTCAACCATAGTGGGCTTGGAGCTGCGTGAGATTCAGAGTGGCCACAACATCTGCAACAAAACTGGTTTTCATTTATATTAAGTATTTTATTATTATGTTATTTTTGGGTTTTATTTTGTAATAAGGCCGCTATCTAAGTTTTTATTTGATTTAATCTTTCTTTGATGATTAAATTACATTTTATAGAATCGCTAGTTTAGGCTGCGCTGGTTTCAAAATCTAAAGAACGTTTTCAAAACTCAACGAGTGTATAATATGGATAACTTAAAGGATTAATAAACTGGTTTTAGCAAACCAACTCTTTTGATTCAAGCCTCACTTAAGACACAACAAGACTAAAAGGGTCGTAAACTTAGTTTTAGGAACGTGTGACGCACCAGATCTGGTCGTAACGTCTAGGCCGGGTTTGGGGTGTTACATTTCGAACCTACAGGAGTTTTCACATGGCCGAACACACGCCCGAGTTCATGGCCCGTGTAACTCTCTGACTATGACGTCATCATACATTTTAGGTCACACGGCCAAGGCACACGCCCATGTGTTAGCCCATGTGACGTACTCAATTTTTCGCAAATTGCGTGTAGGGGACACATGGCCAGTATGCATGCCCATGGGGCGGACCGTGTGTCACAAATGGCCTAGTGTGTCTACCCGTGTGGACAAATATAAGGCTATTTACCAAGCCTTTTGCCACCCTGAAACACAAGCAAACATATACTAATCTTGCCAATACACAACATGGCCTAAACACTCATCCAAACATCCATAACATGCCATCCATACATCAAATTCATTCACACTTACTATACATAAACATCACACCACATTTCACATAAATGTGCAAGCTTGAACTTTGGTGAATTTCATCACATTGAACAAACATAACATAATTACTATTGGCTCATTCCAATGGCCAAATACAAAATAATTACCAACAACATTAAGCCAACAATATGACCAAAAGGACTACGACACAAATCAAAAGAATAAACCACCTAAACATGCCATAATCTTAAGCGTTATAATCAAAATACCAAAATAGTTGTTGATAGTGTAGACGGATTCCCGTTGATCACCGAACCTCGAGCTTGTTTGACGAACCTATATGCGAAGGGAAAGAAAAGGGGGTAAGCTACATAGTTTAGTAAGTCTATATGCAAATAATGGACACCAAAATCTTATATTGCATTATTAACATGAACAAATACATATAACCACATTTGAGTGTATATAATCATCACTTACTCATTTAACTTTACCAATGATTCATCACACAAATTAAGCACATAGGACATATGATATTCACTTAAACCTGCACATACACATCTCAACACACTGTTGTTATCACTTTCTATTGCACATTATCATATCATTTCATTTTATCACCCGTTGAACCATACGGAATTCTGAAGGTTACTTGGAAAGATTGCACAAAGTGCCACACTTATATGTAGCCGAAGCTACCACTGATATATAGCTGGAGCTACCACTGATATGTAGCCGAAGCTATAACTTATCACATTTCTCATAAGTGCTCACATTGAGCTATTCTCGAGGCTGCTCACACAAGCTGACGGTCGAGTCGAAATTACTCAGTGTTGCTCACACAAGCTGACAGGTATCTGCAACAAATGCAAGATTACCTAGCCACTGGTAGCCAAATTGGACCAGCACTTGGAATCACTTATACACTAATACACTTATACGATGGGTCTCCTAGTGACATGTCACTCGTATCCTAATCGATTCCTAAGGTTCAATCGGGTTTCCTCATTTTGTAACGCCTCAAATTTTGGGCCTAGAAGAATTGGGCCTTGGGCTTGGGTGCGTTTAAAATTCTTGAGTGTAAGACATCGGCTCAATTAGCAAGTTAGAATTGTTGGGTTAGTGATTTTGGAATGTTAGAGGGTTTTTATGATGATCTAGGTTCAAGCTTGGGTATAGGAAAAATCTTGGTTTTGGCCTTAAGGGAACCTTGAGCTCAAGTGGGATAAGTTATAAATAAAAGGGGCTAAAATAAGACACAAAAGGAGATGTGGTCTAGTGGCAAGGAAGTGATGCCATAGGGGAAGCAAGGGGTCCAAGGTTCAAGTCTTGGCTCTTACAATTTATTTTGGTTTCTCTTTAAATAAATCTCGAAGCGAGTAGGTGGGCTTTAAAGTTAAATGCGTTGGACTTATGACACAAAGGAGCTTGTGTCCTAGTGGTGGTGGCGTGGCATGGCTATCAAGAGGACGTTGGTTCGAATCCCTTTGCATCTAAAGGTTGATTATTTTGGTATTGAGTTGGTTTTGGAGGATTGATGGAGAATCCCACATCAGGAAGCTAACAGAGAATAGGCGAGAAGCTGGCTTTAAATAGAGCAAACCATGAGGAAGTAAGCATACCTTTCTTGGCTTATCCCTTTCGTGTTGTGAGGTGTTCATTTGGGTTAGGCATTGGATCATTCGTTGATCTGTATGCCGTTGGGTCACGGTGGTTGTGACCGTAGTTGATCGACACACCCCCTGGGGAGACAAGGGTGCGATTAATGTTGGCTTCTGGGCATAACAGCGTTTAGAGCATGGATTAACTTCAGATACCTATCAGGTGTTTATTTCACACTACTCTAGCTATAGAATGGCAAATGTCGGAATGCCGAAATGTTAGTCACACGATGATGGTAGCCACATGAGTGTACGAGCGCACGTATGGGAGCTTTGACATGATAGTTGAGACCATCATGAGTATTCTCGTGGGTTTAGGCTGCTTTGCGCCACGATGGGCCCAATTGGACAAATTGTATGATTATGTAGTAAATATTGGATTGGACTATGTGAATCTCACATCTGTAGCTAGATTTAGGCTAAAAGGGCCCACACGCTCTTGGGCCGAGAACGGACCTTAGGCCCATTCGTAACGTTATCTCTGATTAGAATACTTGAGTCGCTCGAGGCTACTGTAGACCTTCTGAGGGATTGAAAAAATTACAAAAATACCCCTGATTTACAAAATTACCAAAATACCCCTGGTTTACAAAAGTACAAAAATACCCCGATGTACAAAATTACCAAAATACCCCTAGTTTATCAAATTACAAAAATACCCCTGATTTGTAAAATTACGGAGATACCCTTGATTTGCAAAATTATCAAAATACCCTCGATTTGCAAAATTATCGAAATACCCCTGATTTGCAAAATTATCGAAATACCCCCGATTTGTAAAATTATCAAAATACCCTGATTATAAAATTACCGAAATACCCATGGTTTGTAAAATTATCGAAATACCCCTGATTTGTAAAATTACCGAACTACCCCTGATTGTAAAATTACTGAAATACCCTCAGTTTGTAAAATTACCGAAATACCCCCGATTGTAAAATTACTGAAATACACCCGATTTGTAAAATTATCGAAATACCCTCGATTGTAAAATTACTGAAATACCCTTAATTTGTAAAATTACTGACATACCCCGATTGTAAAATTATTAAAATACCCTCGGTTTGTAAAATTATTAAAATACCCTTGATTTATAAAATTACTGAGATACCCCTATAGGGTAGGATTACCGAAATATCCCTGTGGGGTAAAATGACCATTTTGCCCCTAAGGTGTAAAATGACTATTTTGCCCCTCGTGGGTAAATGACTGACTTGTGTTATGATTGGGCTAGTTTGACTGTGAATATATGTTTGTGATATGAATGACTTGAGATTGTGAATATATGTTTGTGATATGAATGACTTGACTATGATTGCATGATTCGAATACGGGCATGACATTCTGCATACATGACATGTTGCATGGGTTAGGATTTTGTACAAAGGAAGGTATGATCTGTTAGGATCGCATGGTTGCTTGACGATTATGGATCCACCGAAAGCTTAAGAGCTATATATTCATACTGATTTGATAAGGTTGCACGAATTGCCTGAGACGACTGTGGACCGATTGATGGCTGAGTGCCGATCATGTTACCGATGCCGTTATTATGCGCTTCGTGCCATTATTGTGGGCTTCGTATTGATGCTGTGGGCTTCATGCTATTATTGTGGACTTTGTGTCGTAGTTATGGGCTTTGTGCCATTACCGAAGGCTTTGTGCCGATATCACAGGCTTTGTGCCGATTATAGACCTGTTATTGATGGCTTTATGCCACTCGTATGATTATGGCTCTGTGCCATCCTGACTATGGCTTCATGCCATCCTGCTTAGGTTTATAACCATTATGTTTATTGCTTTGAGCTGTTCTGTCGACTTAGTGCCGCAACCGGTGCTAAGCTTAGTGTGTTGATAGGTGGGTTCCCCATAGACTGTGTAGGGTTGGACAGAGTGGTGTGCTGGTTGGATGGGGTTGCATGCATCATACATCATTCATTTATACTCTGCTTCTAATATGGGCTAGGCCTAGTTGATTCTGGCATGGGCTAGGCTCATTTGATTCTGTTATAGGCTGAAACCCAAATGATTTGTATTAGGCTTTGGCCCACTTATTCTCTGAACTAAACTGTACTGTTTAGGTTAAAGGGCTCAGGCCCAAACTGCTTCTATCATTGTTTACTGAATGTTACCTTAGTAAGGGGATTACACACTAAGTTTTCATAAACTCACCCCACTTTTAACCTTTTCAGGTAATCCCCAGCATTAGGCGGTTCAGTGCTGCGAGAGACTTGGAGAAAACCACATGCTGCTGATGCTTTCTATTTTGATTATTTACGTCTAAATATTTATATATTTTGGTTTTAAATTCTTGTAATAAGGCCATTTAAAGATTTTAACTTCTAATTGGGTTTTGATTTATTATTTATAATTTCTAGATTAGGATAACACGAGTTTTCAAACCTATTTGGGTTTTCAAAAACATACGTTTTAAACTTCTTTACTTTAAACTAGCTTCCACAACTCAAAGAGATTTACAACGAAATTAAAAATGTTTTTAAGGGATTAAATTTTTAATAAACCACAATTTGAAAATAAACGAACACAAGTTTAGCTAGCAAAAAATTATAAATAAGAAGGGTTTCCAATGAAAACAAGGTTTTCAAAAAACACTTCAATGTGACACGTCAGATTCGAGCCTAACTTCTAGGCCAAAACATATTTGTCAAAAATTATCGATTTACAAATGGAATAATTTTCACAATACCACAAACCTTAAAAATAAATAACATAAATTTATAACAATGCATTATTCACATATAAACTTACCTCGGTACAAATTGCTAGACTTTACGGTTTAATCCTTAACCTTGTCTTTCCCCCGGTCAATGTAGATTTCTCGTCTTTCTTGATCTATAATACCAAGTTTAACTCATTTAATACATACACTACTCATTTTAACACAAAATCATCCTATGGTAAAATTTATCATTTTACCCTAAACTTTGTCAATTTTTACACTTTAGTCCCTAGGCTCATAAAATGAAATGTACCTATTTTTCTCAACACCCAAGCCTAGCTGTTTCATTTTCTCTCTTATGGTAGCCTACATTTTTCACAATATCACACTTTATGCACAAGTTTTACAACTTTTACAATTTGATCCTTTTATGCATTTTCATGAAAAATCACCTAGTAAAAGTTGTCTATTACACATCAAACTTTCATTTTCTACCATTAAACATCAAAATACTAACATGTCACACATGGGTCAATTTTTAAATATGAACCCTAGCTTAAATTAGTGGTAGAAATAGGTAGTTCTAGCTTCAAGGACTTCAAAAATGCAAAGAAAATTTAAAACGGAACTTAATTACACTTACTTGGAGCTTGAACAAGAAAGAAACCCTAGCTATGGCTTCCTTGAAAAATTTGGCCAAGGGTAGGAGAAGATGGACACATTTTTTACTTATTTTTCCCATTTTATTTCATTCAAAATCCAAATGACCAAAATGCCCTTAAGGCCCTTGAAATTTTTCCCTTCCACGGGTATTTTTATCCGTCATGCCAAAAAATGGTCTAATTGCCAAATAAGGACCTCTAGATTATGAATCCACTTCAATTAAACACTAAATGCTTCTAGAATACACATTTTGAATTTTTTGCAATTTAGTCCTAGTCACTTAATCAAACACTTTATCGATAAAATTTATTTACTAAATTTTCACACTTGCATCTAATCACACAATAAACCTTAAAACTTTATCGGAATAAACTTTTCTACGATGGATTTATGGTTCTGAAACCACCACTCCGTTTAGGCCTTAATTCGGGTTGTTACTGGTAGGCTACATACACAACTTTAAGATATTGTTATTCTACTCAAAAATAGTGAAAATTTATTTTCTAAGTATAAATTCTATTTTTTGGAATAACAATTCTACCGATTTCACTTAAAGAAAGATTTTGTTTACCTATAAAAGTAAAGTAAATAATTTCTGGTTGCGTTTGATTCGAATTTGTTTAAGCCCACACTCGAAGTAGTTCGTGGTATAAGAATAACAAAAAAAGTTGTTATGTTGAAAGCTAGGAACGATAAAGATTCATCTAGCTAAAAACACAGGTGCGATTTTGGTAAAGGGTTTATTGCTATAAATATCAGTTTTCAAAATTTTAATTTTTCAACGTGCAAGAAAATCATTTTCGAACCGGATTTTTTCCAACAGAACGATCAAATTGGGTATGCGGTGTTACATTTAGTGGTATTAGAGCTACAAGTTTAGCTGATTCTTAAACTAAATTGAGCTTTGAATTGAGTCTAGATGTACATGCCAAGGTCAAATTGAGTTTAAGTTGAGATTTGGATGTTGATTATATATGTTTTATTTTATAGCTGAAAATGTATGATGAATTGAGATATGCTATTAAGGAAGGAGTTAACAACAATGATCACTTCGTTGAGGGAGAGAATCCAGTAGAGGTCAAGGCACACACTGTTGATCAATCTGTTGTTTGATGTAGAAATAGGGATAATAAACCTCACCATGGGGCTCAATGAGTAGTGGGAGTTACTCCGCAAGCTGCATCGATAGTTACAGTCTGATGAGTTCTGATAAATGAGTTACAAAAATATAAAGCAACTAAATTAAAAAGGTTGAAAAGTGTTGACCCTTCATTCATTGAGAACTGGTTAGAGTCAACCGAGTGAGATTTGCAGTAGTTAGAATGTTCACCACTTGAGTGTGTCACTTACGTAGAATCACTTTTAAAGGAAGAAGCATATCAATAGCGGTTAATTGTCACCTAACATGTGTCAATTGACCAGGTTACTTGGACATTCTTTTAGTTTGAGTTTAAAAAGAAATATGTCGATAAACTATATCTGAGAGATCAAAAGCATGAATTTATGATGTTGAAATAAGGTGATACACCAGTAGCCAACTATGAATAAGAGTTATTTTGACTTAGCAAGTTTGCTCTCGAGTTACTGCCAACTGAAAAAGAAAGTTGCAAGCGGTTCCTTCAAAAAATGAGAGATGAGCTTCAAGCTCAGCTAGTTTCACATAAACCTAAAGTATTCGCTAATCTAGCTGAACGACTAAAGATGGTTGAGCAAGAAAAAGACTTAGATAAGAAAGTTGAAAGTTCCTGAGCATTTGAAAAGAGAGTCGAGACCACTAGTTCGTCACCTCTGCTTAAGTGAACTAGGGAGTCTCGAAGGTCATAGAGATCAACTCCATAGAATGTTAGGTCAAAGAAAGATTCAGCTAGAGAACCATCAGTATCAGTGGCAATACTGGGGGTCTAGCAAAAGATGTCAGTATCCGAATTGCTAGCATAGTGGAAAAAGGCACAAAAGTGAATGTTGGAAAAAGACAGGAGCATGTTTCCAATCAGATCCTTAAAGCATTTAGCTCGAAAGTGCCCAAAATATATTAATGATGTAACACCCTAAACCCAGCCTAGAAGTTAGGCTCGAATCCGGCGTGTCACATTGAATTGTTTTTCAAAAACCAAGTTTTCATTGAAAACTCTTCTTTTTTAAAAATTTGTGTAAAACCTCAGTTTGCATTTGATTAAATCCCAACATGGTTTATTAAAAAGATTATTCCCTATTTAAGATGTTATTACTTATAAAATCTTAATCGCTATGGAAGCTTTATTTAAAACAGTTGTTGTTTTGGAAAACCCGTTTCTACCTCTAGCAAGAAAAAAACCACAAATAATATCCCAAATTTGTAATCCAGAAATTTAAAGGCCTTATTACAACCCAAATGAAAACAATTAATGATAAAATAAATGTAACTACTAAGATACTAAATAGCTTCCAGTGTGGCCACCTCCAAGTCCTCCCATACGTCGAACCACCTATTGAGGATCACCTGTAAAAATTAAAGGAATAAGTACGTTTGCGAAAACTGAGTGTGTATGACCCTCGTCCAACAAATAACATACAATAATCAAATTGGGCCTAAGCCCATTGCAACAACAGTGGCCTCTGGGCCTTAGCCCATACTGGCCTCAGTTGGGCCTTAGCCCATATCTCTACATACAGTGGCTTTTAGCCTTAACCCATAGTGGCCTCAGTTGGGCCTGAGCCCATATCACAATAATATCAATATGTATATGCAATGCACATTTTTCCCATCCAACCCTACACTCTTGTGGGGATAAAAATATCAACCCACCCATCCTTACACACCTGTTGTAGCACCGGTTGCGGCACTACTCAACGTTGCAGTAGAGCTGCTAATCATAATATCTATTGTAGCACCCGTTGCGGCACTATTCAGCGTTGCAGCAGAGCTGCTAATCATAATATAGCCTTAAAAGTCTTCGTTGGATCCACAGTTGTCAAGCGACTATGCGATCCTCATATAGCACTTTCTCCAATACAAACTCATCCCACATGCAACATAATATCGTATGAATGCAGCAAATAATGAATGGCATACTTAAACATACATACAGCGAGTAGGGGCATTTCAGTCATTTTGCACTTAAGGCATATTGGTTATATCTTATCGCGGGCCTACATATACATTCTAGCCCATTAATGTTTCTACAATTATTCAATGCGTTTAAAGTTAATTTATTAGAGTTATCAATTTTATTAGGGCCCAAAAGCCCAATACATAGCCCAAGTAGAGCCCACATACTCATATGGCCTATTAGGCCCAAATCTATCATAAGTCATGTAGTTAGCCTATTCGGCTCGTCAAAACCTACTAATCCATCAATTTTACTCGCGATGTAACACCCTGAATTTGGGCCTAGAAGTATTGGGCCTTGGGCCTGGGTGCGGGTGTAAGATAGTTCGAAATAAAATTATTGATGTGTTGAATTCTGTTATGGAAGGTTATTATTAATGGGTTAATGTGGTATTTTAGTGAACGGCGAAGGATTCATAGTATGGGGAAAAGTCTTGGGCTAATTTCTGGGATTCCGGGATTTTTGTGATATTTGGTGTAATGTTGAAATTTTGATATATGGATGTGTAATTCGTGTTTGGAGTGTGTTATTGGGCCTATGGAAGGCCCAAGTGTTGGTTAAAAACCCGGAGAATTCTTGGATTTTTAGACTTAAGGAATAGAGGACTTGGAAAAGAGAAGTTGTAAGGAATTATGTGTGTAATAAGACACAAAAAAGGAATGTGGTGTAGTGGCAAAGTAGCGCCACTTAGGGGACAAGGAAGCAAAGGGTCCAAGGTTCAAGTCTTGGCTCTTGCAATTTATTTTGGTTTTTCTTTTAGATAAATCTGGAAGCAAGTAGGTGAGCTTTAAAGTTAAATGTCTTGGACTTATGACACAAAGGAGCTTGTGTCCGAGTGGTGATGGCTTGACAGGGTTACTGAGAGGACTTTGGTTCGAATCTCGTTGCACGCAAAGGTTGATTATTTTGCTAATGCTTTAATTTTAGGGGGATTGATGGAGAATCCCATATCAGAAAGCTAACATGAGAGCAGGTGAGGAGCTAGCTTTAAATAGAACAAACCAGGAGGAGAGTAGGCACAGCCTTCTTGGCTGATCCCTTTCGCTTTATGGCGTGCCCGTTTGGGTTGGGCATCGGCTAAGAGTGTTTAGAGCGCGGATTAACTTCAGTCTCCTATCAGGTGTGTAATTCTCACTACTCTAGCGGTAGAACGGCTACTTCAGGCTGCGATGGGCCGAAGAGGCCATGTGGGCCTAATGGGCCTGCGGGCCCAATTGGATAAGTTGTTAGATTGTATAGTAAATATTGGGCTAGATTAGGTGAATCTCATATCTGTAGCTAGATTTGGGCTAAAAGGGCCACACGAGCGTGTGGGCCCATTTGGGCCGAGAATGGGCCCTAGGCCCATTTGCATTGTTATCTCTGTTTAGAAATGCTTTAGTTTACAAAGTTACTAAAATACCCTTGGTTTACAAAATTACTGAAATACCTTGGTTTACAAAATTACTGAATTACCCTCGATTTGCAAAATTACAAGAAATATCCCGATTTATAAAATTATCGAATTACCCTTGATTTGTACAATGACAGAAGTACCCTCGATTTGTAAAATGACGAACATACCCCTAATTTGTAAAATTACCATTTTACCCATGATTTGTAAAATTACTATTTTACTTCTAATTTGTAAAATTACTATTTTACCCCTGATTTGTAAAATTACTATTTTACCCCTGATTTGTAAAATTACTATTTTACCCCTGATTTGTAAAGTTACCATTTTACCTCTAATTTGTAAAATTACCATTTTACCCCTGATATGTAAAATTACTATTTTACCCCTGATTTGTAAAATTACTATTTTACCCCTGATTTGTAAAATTACCATTTTACCCATGCTTTGTAAAATTATCATTTTACCCCTGATCTGTAAAATTACTGTTTTACCCTTGATTTGTGAAATTACTGAAATGCCCCTTTAGGGTAGAATTACTGAAATATCCCTGTAGGGTAGAATTACCGAGATACCCCTGTGGGGTAAAATTACCATGTTGCCCCTAGGTGTTAAATGACTGTTTTGCCCTTCGTGGGTAAATGACTAACTTGTGTGATGATTGGGCTAGTTTGACCGTGGATATAAGTTGGTAATATGAATGACTTGACTGTGATCTATTCTTATTTTTGGGATTTGGAAAAGTTGCAATCCCTATGTGTTTAGGGAGGCTGTCGAAATAGTGCCTAAGGCTTTAAGGGGCTGTTACCAATTATTTTACTCTGTCTTGTAAGGGTTAAAGGCTGCTGACTAAGGGCTTGGATCAGTAGAGCGTTCGGATCCAGATTTGGATATCAACTTCAGCAAAGGTAAGGATTTAGGGCCTTGTTCATGGATGCCCGAATATGGTAAGAGTATGTTAAATTTAGTTATCATTGATTCGTGGTCTAATGTTTTAGTAATCGAATGTAGGATTGACTTGGATCGGATATAGTCATCGTTCGTTGCAAGCAGGTGTGTAATGAACCTCATAGTAGCTTAGATTAATATTTGCTGAAAAGCCAAAATGCCTAAACTTCGGCATTTCGAACTTGTGGTTTTGTGAATGGTTTGAGCCGTGATACATACGATAAGATTGGTGATTGGATTGATAAAACAGGTAAGGGCACGATTTTGTGCATGATGGTAAGTTGGGCCTCGATGGGCTAAAATTGGGCCCAACGGGCTTACGGGCCCGTATGGGTAAAAATGGGCAATAGACATTTCTTAATAGACTATAGGCTTAAAACTGGTTAAATTAGTAGTTAATTGTAGGATTTGGACCAAGTGGGCTTAGACGACTGAACTAGCTACATGGGGCCCATAGGGGTTTTTGGCCCATAACTCGGTTGTATTAAAATAGGCTAAAATTGCTGTTTAAACATTTGGAATTGATGAATAAGCATGGAAAACCCTAATAATGGATAAAATTACATAATTACCCTTAAAACATGAAAATGTCTATTTTGCCCCTAGGTGAAAAATGTCTATTATACCCCTAGGGTTTCATTCTGAATATGATGATTGTGATATTGTTATTTTACATGCTATGACATGATATGCACATGATATGCACATGATATGCTATGACATGTATACGATATGCCTTGTTTTACTCATTAAATGCATGGGTTGGGTTATTATATGATGGAGGAAGTGTTAAAGGGCTTTGCCCCAGTATACTGAAAAGGGCTTTTGCCCCAGTTTACCGAAAGGGCTTCTGCCCCAGTTATTAAAAGAGGCTAGGCCTCCAGTTATATGATAAAGCAGCTATGCTGCCAGTGGAGAGTTTGGTTGGGTGGGTTGAGTTGTTCCCTACATGGAGAGCTTGGTTGGTACGGGTGGAGAGTAGCGGATGGAAGGTTGAGTAGTCTCCCCAACTGGGCTTTGCATACATACATTGACATTACATGTGATATTGAAATGGGCTTTGCACACATACACTGATATTATTTGTGATGTTAAAATGGGCCTTTGGGCCATACCATTTACAGAAAAGGGCTTCGGCCTAGTGGCATGACTTATGAAAAGCTTCGGCCCAGTATATGTTTTATTAAAAAAGGCTTCGGCACAGTAACCGTTAAATGAAAAAGCTTAGGCCCGTATATGTTGAGACCGAATTAGGGCTTAGGCCCAGTATGCTGATATTTGCTTAGGCTCCGAAAAGGGACTTGTTGCACACTGAGTTTCCAAATCTTTAACCTTGCAGGTGAGCCTTAGTTGATGGACTTGGAGCTGGGAGGGATTCAGAGTGGCCACACGGACTGGACTGATGGTTTTTAATTAAGTTAATTATTTCAATTTAATCTTAATTATTTATTCTTGGTTTTGGGTTGTAAAAGGCCTCTTTAATTATTTCTATTTTGGGTTATTAATTCTTTACTTAATTAACTTGTTTTTAGCTAAATTATGATGTCGTGTAAATCGTTTTAAATTCAGTTACCTCTAAGGCGTGTTTTTATAAAGGTTACTTGTTTTCAAAATATCACGATAACATAGCAAAGCTTCCGTAAATGTTTTCACAAATATAGTAAATACTTAGAGTGTGGCAATGGGTGTATGCATGTCTAGGATTGGATCCTGGAAGAGCTTGGTACTTAAGCAGTCTAATTGACTCACCTCCTCTTCTCTTGAATCCTACCTGGTGCGCAGAATTCATTCACTTTAAACTGTTTTTAAAATAACATGTTTTCTGCAACTACAATGGTTTACAAGTTTTCACAATTTTCCATAAAGAATTTTACAAAGTGGTTAAACAATGTTTTGATTACGTTTTTGCCAAATAAACACAAGCTAAGGTTTTAAACAGGATTAATGGTAAAAGTTTTCTAAACATTAAGAAGGGTTTTCAATGAAAACATGGTTTTCAAAAAAAAACACTTCAATGTGGCACCAGTCTTGGCCATAACGTCTAGGCCGGGTTTGGGGTGTTACACGCGATGGGCCTACAGGCCCATTTGGCCCATTTCGGACTGGTTGGCCAAAAAGTGGCCTGAGACCCTAAGATTGCACATGGGGCCTCTACCGATATATTGATCTCTCCACACGAGCATTTGTACACTCGTGTAGTTGCTGACGCCCACCTTTCGACTTTTTAGCTTTTTGGTTTTCGACTTTTCAGCTTTTGCCGATCATTTCTGTATGTGGTGTAGGTACACACCTTTGATAGCAAAGTATACGATGAATCCTTAGCACCAAACCTATCACAAACAAGACTAATAGTTAGACAAAAGATTTGCACAAAATAACCTCCTTTACCAAAATCGATATCTCACTAATCCCCTTACATTGATCGACAAGCCTTTCTAATCCTTCACAAATCGCTAGCAACGATTATTTCCAAGATTTGCATCAAAACTGTAACTATCACAAGCTGAATAAACAAGTGACTTACATCCATCATAAGTCACCCTTAAGCTTGTATAAGAACATTCAGCCCTTAACCCAACAAGATAAAAACGCTTACCTTAATTGAGAGTGTTGTCTACTCCAAGTCCATCCTCAAAAAACCGATACAGGATCGCTTGCCCACAAGAATTCAGATCACAGAGTGCGATCTGAAGTAATGAGATTTGGTTCTAAGATGGAGAGAAAGTAATCGGCTTGATAACAAAAATGAAATGAAAGAGTCTCCTTTAATTTCGAAAAAAGAAGAAATATCGAGAGAGGGAGAAAAGGGAAGAAAAAGGGATTATATGTGTAGAGATTCGGCAATAGAATGAGAAAATATTCAGTTTGAAGCAAAAAGAATTATAGAGAGATTGATAAGAGAATGAAGGAAATTTCCCTAAAAAAATGCAACGCACAAAAACAACAAATGCCTTTACTCCCCCTATTCAGCACATAACACCTATGACTAGCCTTGTATTTGCCGCCTCCCCAATCGGCTCAACTTTATCAAATTAAATTGCCTCAATTCAAATCAGCCCTCATCCTTATCCCATCCGAAACTCCACCTATTGGATCACTTTTAATTCCTTCCACCGAGCAGCAATGGTGTTTCAGTTAAACACCAATTCCTTCTTTATGTGAGCAGCAAAATGTAACACCATTTGTGTATGGGGTAGCTCGAACTCCAGGCCTCCAAGCATCCCACACGCTGCTTCCCACTACACCATAACTATAAGGCTTACTACCCAACAATCAAGTTAACTAAAACAAACTAAAAATATTCACTGCTACCTAGTTTCGAACCTCCAACCTCCAGCCTATGCTACACGTCCCTTGCCACTATGCCGCTTGCCTTGTTTGCATCAACTTTCCTCCCTATTTAATTATAAAGTCTTTAGGTCAGACTCCAAGTTTACTTAAAAAAAATAACCAACATTTTGCACCTGCCACGACTTGAACCCAACACTCCCTTACTGCTCCTAACGCCCTCTTGCTACTAGGCCAAGTGCTCCCTTGTGTCAAATTCCAACCAAATATATTTATAAGGTCTAACGTCAAAGTATCCCTAAGGAAGTAAAAATTACAATTTTTTCCAGAGCCCTCCGTTGAACCCAGGGCTTCTCCGACACTCCTAACTCCTCCTTAAACACTTATCCACTAAACTAAACACACAATTTATGAAATTTTTCCCGTACAACCAAAATCCAATTACCCCAACACACATGGCCCTTTTCTTCCAAGCCCAAAATCTAGGGCCTTACAAATGATGTTATTATTGCTATTAAGAGATTTGCTCCAACAACTAAAGGTTGGGAAATTACCCATGGTGGCTCAATTGTGAGGGTAGTCAGAGAAAAGAGACGGATTCTATAACACAGCATTTTAACGCTAAAGCCCCTACTTGAGCCTATGTGGTCTGAACCGGAGATGAGGGTGATACTACCAATATTGTAGCATGTATATTTCTTTTATGTTCTATACTCATTCATACTTTAATTGACCCTGACTCTACACATTCATATGTTAATTCTAGCTTTATGAAATCGAGAAAGTTAAAATCTAAAATGTCAAGCATAGCAATAGCTATTTCAAGTACTTTAGGACAATCTGTGCTCATTAACCAAGTATGGAGACGCTGTCTAATAAATATCAAGAATAAGTCATTCCCAGTTGATCTGTTGATTATCCCATTTGGTGATTTTGATATATTTTAGGAATGGATTAGTTGACCTGGCATAATGTGACCTTTAATTGTTGTAAAAACAATTTCTCTATTTAGAGTTTTGAAAGTGAGATCATTGAAGCCAGAGGTATGAGAGCAAGTTATTTTACTCGTATCATTCCATCATGTAACATTCTATTTTTCAATGGTGCTAAAAACAATGGGTTTAGAACCCTTTTTTTCGATTGTCGAGTAGGTAAATGTTCTTCATTAATATAAACAAGTCCATTATACAGTTATATTGAATTTCGGTCTGATACTTTTATTGAATGGTTACTAATTCAGGTACAAGGACTAAATTGTAAAAATCATAAAAGTTAATCACTATTAATTTTTATTAGTCAAATGACTTAAATAGTAATTGTTCAAGGGTTTAAATGGCAATTAGTCCATAATAAAATAGCATGGACTGTTAGTGCTTGTTAAATTATTAAATTTATGTTATAATTATGTTAAATTATAGTTAAAATATATTAAAACATAAAAACAAAGTAAGTGGCCACTTTCTTTACCTTTCTTCTCTCTCCTCCGTTGATTCCACCATTATTAAATCTAGGAAAATTTGGCCAAGTTTCTTCTTTTGCATGTAAGTCCAAACTAAGCTCGTTTCTCATAAATTTTATGTTTTGAAATCATTGTAGCATAATTTAGCTAGCCAAGGGATTAAATTGTGGAATTATTAAAGTTTCCAAATGATGTCATTGATGATTTTTAAATATTTTGATGTTAAATGGTTTGCTTGTAAGGTAAGATTTGAATAAGGACTAATTTGTAAAATAAAATTTGTTATTTTAAGTATAGGGAATAAAGTGTAATTATTTTAAATTTAGCTTAAAATTTCCATAAATATAGGTGCTAGAGGGCTATAAAGGGATGAGATTGAAATCATATTGGAAAACGGGGTTAAATGTGAAAGATATGATTGTTTTGATTTTAAGGACTAAATTGAATAAAATGTGAAACTTTAGGGAATTTTTGTAAAATAATATTGAATTGTCATATGCATAAATAAATTGTTATAAGGTAATTGAAACTGATAAATTGAAATGAATTACCATATAAATCAAGATTTGAACCAACTAGTAGATAATCGATGAAAAGGAAAAATTGTAGATTAGTCCTCAACTTTTTGCTTGTTGGTGTTTTTGTCTGGTAAGTTCATATGGTAAAGTTATATATATGTAATTTTTTTGTTGAATTTTGAATTTATAGTATTTGAATGTACTTTAAATTTATTACAAATTGGTAGAACAGGTGACAAAATGACTAAATTGTAAAGAGTTGTTATGACATTTTATTTGTGCTCGAATGAACATATGATAGGATAGGATACAATTGGCATGCCAATAGGGTTATTCATACACTATACAGGATATGCATAAGAGATGATATTGATGTACGAGAATTCACTGATTGTACCAAAATCTAGCATTTGTTATGGATTATTGAGTTTGTCTCTACGGAGACCTTGGTATGGTGGAGGGATGTACTGATATATGACATACGAGCCTATAGGCCTCACACTTTAGTGCTTTGGTGTGGTGTAGTTACTACTCTGATGAGCTAACTGGTATGCTGTAGTCACTCGCATATTCGCATATGTTTATTATAGTTCATCGGGCTAAATTGTTAATGAAAAGAAAAATGATTGAATGATGATATAAATTGAAATTGTAAATGTAACACCCCAAAGCTGTCCCTGGCGTTATGGCCGTGTCTAGGAGTGTCATATTGAAGTGTTTTGAAAACATGAACTTATTACGTCTTGCTTTTGATGTAAAACCTTAAAGTTTGGGAGAAAACATTAGTTCGTCTATCCCAGTTAATTTGGTTATAAAAATTAGTTTACTTTTTAAAACTTGTTATTTGCGGAAGCCTTGCTTAAACTCTCGTTTGTTGTGAAACCGTGGTTTTCGAAAAACAAATATCTTTTGTAAAAACCGCACCCTAGAGCTAACCGTTTCTAAATGAATTAAGTAAACCCAACATGTTAATTTAAATTTTAAATAACAACCTTATTACAAACCCAAAATAAAATCAATAATCAAAGTAAATGAAATCTAAATACAGTGTAAAAGCAAAGTATGGCTGTCTCCAAGTCCCATGCTGCACCGAACCATTTATACCTCGAAATTACCTGTACAGTAGAAATAGACGGGTGATTTTACGAAAACTCAATGTGTAACACCATGCCTAACAGTATCACAAAATCAATCCGGGCTTAAGCCCATTTCAGAATCGAATAGCATGCATACAGAATCCTACCCAACCAACCTCTACACTTCATCTCCGTCCAGTCCATCACTCCACGTGGGGATATAATCAACCCAACCAACCCTACACTCCGCAGTATTGTACTGATGTGGCACTATCGATAAAATGCAACAGTGCTGCCATTATTTAGGCTAGAAGCCATCAGAATAATGCAACGAAGCTGCCAGTACAGAACACTTCCTCCATAAGCATATACCCAACCCCCATGCAATGCAACATAATCAATGTCATGTTATGTCATAGTGCAGAATATACACACACACATATATATTTATATATCAGACCTTGCATAATCATTCAAAACAGACATTTTACCCATAAGAGGTATTTTGGTCATTTTTCTCCTTAGGGCATTTAAGTCGTTTATTAGTGTGGGCCTAAGTATGTGAAGGCCTATCAGTAGGCCCATGGTCGTCTAGTGACACATGCAACCAAATAGTCCAGAAACTCAAATATGGGTTGAGGCCCTCTAGTGGGCCCACGACCCGTTGGGCCCATTTGGCCCATTTCGGCCCAACTCATGAAATCGCTTGCGATGGTCATTTTCTGATGTAAGGCCACCATTCGTGCTCACATGTGCGTTTGCACGCTCATGTGGCCAAACGTTCAATTCATCGGCTTTTCGGCATTTCGCCTTCGTAAGTTAATAGTGTGATCAACACACACACCCACACCCATACACCTGATTACGAAACGCGAGATTAGTCCTTCCGTATCCAACCTATAATCTAATAACACTTTGTTAGCCTAACACTTTTGAGGGTTAACCACTTTCAATAGTTATCCAAAAAAAACCCTCTTACCTTGATGATCAAAAGTCCCTAAGTCCCCTAACCACACTCGACTACCCCTCCTAGTTAGAAATCTACATAACACACCTCTTATTAGCACAACGCCCACAAGAAAGTGACTTAAATTCCCAAATAATGGTCACAAAACATTCGGCTAACCACCACTTACCCCAAAAATAGTCAATTGCTGAAGAAAGGATCCCAAATCCCTAGCTAACTCTTCACCCCTTGCAACTAGAGATCTCACGAACTTCATCACAAACAAGAGAACAAGAGTCAGTATTCCTTGATCAAAATATTCGGTTTCATCAGAAAAGAAAGCTAAGAAATAAGAAAGGCACTTCAAACCGAATTAAAACTTACCCAACATCGATTGGTAGCAAAGGAAAGAGTTAACAAAAAAGCCTAAATAGATTGGTATATTTGGCCAACCCAAGATTGGATGCACAAAACGAAGGGAGAATATAAACAACCCATACTCACTAAAAGCAATCTGTTGAAGGGAAAAGATGGATTCGGCAAGTCCCCTTGATATAATCGGTCAAGCACCAAACCTAAAGAAGAGTGCAAGTAGCAAGGAGATGGAAACAAAGATGATGCTGACGCCAAAGAAGTCGGTCAAGAAGGAGAAAGAGAGAATAATGATGGTGCAATCGGCCAAGAGGCTTAAACAAAAAAATAATAGGGAAGAAGAAGAAGTAAGGGGTATTCGACTTTTCAGTAAGCATAAGAGAAGAATAGAGAGAGATGAGGATCGGTTAGACTGAAGAAGAGAAGAAGGAGAAAAGTGCATGAGAGGTTGTTCTTTTTTTTGTTACAAATTGGCTATATGGAAAAGAAGAGGAAAGCAAAAGTGCAAAAAGAAAGAGCAAGCATGTGTACTCGACGCTAAAAGAATTAAGTAGAAACAAAGTAAAGAGACCACTCTTGCGAAAACTAAAAAGAAGAAAAAAACTATACCTATTTTGGCACTTCAAAGTTCCCCCACTCGGCAAGACACCTACCCATTTCAAATTCCCCAACGCACTCCACAATATCTCTCTAACCGAAACAACCCTATCCAAATCCCTTAGATTGCTCATTAAGACCGATCCAAACTCTTTCAACTACTCACCATCAAAGCTTCAGTCCATCACAACCACCTACCTTGCAAGAGTAATAAAAATACTACTCCCAAGCACATGGTGTAGCTCGAACCTGAGCCTCCTAGGTGCATATTACTCCCTACCTTGCCACCTGACTAGCACGCCTTTCATGTCAAAAACCCCACACAATAATTTAAACGGCTTCTGACCCAAAGCCCAGATCCCCTTAAGTGCCCAAAAATCAAAAATTTTCCCTATGCTAAGGCTCGAACCTGTAACACCCCTATCCTGAAACCGTCGCCGGAGTAGGTAAGGGGCATTACCAGACTTGTAACTTATGTCGAAACAGTAAAATTTTAAACTTTTTAATCATTAATAAACTTGTATCAACAACCATCAAAACATAGATCAATTGAGCATATCAAGATACACATAACACATTTAGCGTCTAATTGAAAACATGCCAAAAGATGGGGAAAAATTCATAAATTTTTCTAGTTAGGGGCACACGGCCGTGTCTCTTGCTCGTGCTCTTCTCACACGGTCGTGGCCTACCAGACACGCCCAAACCACATAGCTTGTGGTCGAAACTATTGAAAATCATACGGCTGGTCACTCGTCTGTATACAAAACAGAGCAGACTGTGTGACTATACTGCCAAATTTCACACGGCTACAAGTTACCAGACACGCCCGTGTGTCTAGGCCGTGTACCAAAACTGTCCAAAACATCTAAGGTGCAGGTGACACACGGTCGAAATACACGCCCGTGTTCCCTGGACGTGTGGCACAATATAGGCTTGGTTTAAGCCAAATTACCACCCAAAATCTGGGTCATTTCTATAGCCATAATTATGCAACATCTCATGCCAATTTGTCAACCAAAACATACCAATTCAAGCATACAGTAGACCCAAAATCATCATCAATCTTGCACCAACTAGGCATAACAATTCAATAGCTAAAATAGCCACATTTAGAACTCATCCATACATAAATATACATAATCATTCCTTACCTTTCCTCTAGACTAGCAATGCACATAACTTGCACATATGACATAATAAACATATCAACTATGCAAGCTTATAATCTCATCAAGATCACATATCTTTCCATAAGCACATATAGCCAAAGAACAACTCAAAATACTTGATTATATACATATATGAACCAAGCCACATCTCATAGCTTGATCATTTACCAAAATATATCATGTTCACTAAATATCTAGCCTATACATGCCATGACCAAAACGTTTGCAAAATGCTCAAAAGTACCGAAGCTTTATCGATAGTGTGATCATAATCTCTGACCCGTCCGTTATCCGAGCTAGCTTTCGAATCTATAAGGAAATGAAAGAAATAAACGGAGTAAGCTTCTAAAGCTTAGTAAGCTCGTAAAACTTAGAATTTAACTTACCAATTCATTTAGGTAATCCCTACATATACTAGTCAGGCCAATTCTATTCATATGCTCTTGTAGCCTATTTCACAAGCTCACACAAGTTAGTTCATAGGACTTCATAAACTATCTTATACAAGAGTTTACCATATAATTCATATCCATTAGCACATATAAACATCATAATTCATATGACATATAATGCATTCACTTTCATATATCTCATGGAACATATAAATCATATGAGTTGGATCATACCTTTCATGTAGTTCATATAACAGGTATCATATATACTTATATCTATATCATCTTGTAATTCATGTAACTTATATCAGTATTGCCTGTTGAACCTATGAGAATATCGAGGATACCCGGGTGATACATACACAGTGTATATACATATAACCTAAAATTCGTCAATACGTTATATATGCCCTTACGAGCCTGTACGGTAAGCCCGGAGGCTAAACATGTAATCTCGAAGGATGAACGGTAAGCCTGTAGGGTGAACGATGAGTCCGAAGACTAAACATGTGATCCCGAAGGATGAACGTGTAGCTCATGAGCACGTGGTGAGTCCGCAACAAATGCAGGAGCTCAAACCACCCTGTAGCCCTAGTGACATGTCACTTGTATCCTTACGACTTCTACGGTTCTAACGGGAACTCGGTATTCATGCATTACTTGAAACATTTAACATTTCCATTCCAAATCACATGTATATACTTAATAGGCAATCCATTCAGCAACTTTATACATATACATGATCATTAAACAACATTTATAAGCATTTATAAGGTGAATTCTAAATTTTACGAACTTACCTCGTAATCCCGATATCTACTCGTCTATTTTCCGTTTTCCACGATCAAGTTCCGGGATTCGATCGTCTTTATCTAAATTAATAAAAATTTTAGCTATTTACTAACTCACATATTCAATTCAATTCCAAAAACATATATTTTGACATATTTGCAATTTAGCCCCTATATTTTTAATACTTTGTAATTTAGTCATTTATCACAAAAATGACAATTTACACAATTAATCCACAATTTCCCTTAGCCGAATATTCAAGGGACTTATACAAGCATATATCTTTCAATTAATCACAAATTTAACCTCAAAAACTCTATCTTTTTGCAAATAAATCCTTAAACTCATTTCCATCAAAATTTACTTTAAAATTCTTATATTTTCTCACATAATATACAATAATTCATCAAAATCTATCAAAATATCAATGATTCATCAATGGAATTTTTCAAAGATATTCACAAAATCAGAAATTGAGGTACGGGTCGACTAGTATACGAAGCAACGATTACAAAAACATAAAAATTATCGAAAACGGGACAAAAACGAACCTCAATTTGGAGCTTAAAGCGACCGAATGTTAAAAGCTTGAAAACCCTTAATATTTTGATGAAGAATCGTTGAAGAAACAAATGAAAATGGGTGGTATTTTGTTTCATTAAATCTATTTTAACATATATTAATTAAAAACCAAAACTAACCTTTATTTTATCATTTATAAACCATAATAATAAGGGCATATGTGTCCATTAGCTTTAAAAATGGTGAAATAACCATTTAAGGCCTTCTACTTATAAAGCCATCATCAAATAAGCCATTTATAAAATAGAACTCCTATTTATCGCTTTATGCGATTTAATCTTTTTTATCAAATTAACCGATCAGACAGTAAAATTTCAATACGAAACTTTCACACGGTAATTCTATCATGCTGTAAAACATATTAAAGCAGTAAAAATAATATTTCGACTCGGTTAAGCGGTCCAGAAACCACCTGTTCTGACTAGGGTATAAAGTGGGCTGTTACAATCTCCCCCCTTTAGGGATTTTCGTCCCCGAAAATCTTACCGGTGAACAGATTAGGGTATTATTTCCGCATCGTTTCCTCGAGTTCCCACGTAGCTTCCTCTATTCCATGTTTACGCTAGAGAACTTTTACAAGTGCTATACACTTATTTCTCAACTCTTTGATTTCTCGAGCCTAAATTCTAATTGGTTCTTCACTGTACGATAAATCGGACTGTATCTCTACATCAGTGGGAGAAATGATATGAGATGGATCAGATCGTTATCGACGAAGCATTGAAATGTGAAATACATTATGAATCTTTTCAAGTTCTTTCGGTAGCAATAGTCAATAAGCCACAGGTCCAATTCTTTCAACAATTTCATACGGTCCGATAAAAGGAGGACTTAGCTTTCCTTTTCTGCCGAAACGAATAAATTTCTTCCACGGTGATACTTTTAGAAATACTCTATCTCCGACCTGAAACTCTATTTCTTTTCGTTTCAAATCAGCATATGATTTCTGTCTGTCTGAAGCTGCTTTCAAACTGTCGCGTATCATTTTCACTTTTTCTTCTGTATCTTGGATTAAATCAACCCTGTGTAACTTTCTCTCACTCAATTCTATCCAATACAGTGGTGTTTGACATTTACGATCGTATAATGCTTCTTATGGAGCCATTTTTAAACTCGTCTAAAAACTGTTATTGTATGCAAACTCTATCAGAGGTAAGTATTTTTCCCAATTACTTTCAAATTCAAGAATACAACACCGTTACATGTCTTCCAGAATCTGAATAACTCTTTCAGACTGACCGTCGGTCTAGGGATGGAATGTTGTACTGAAACTCAATTTCGTTCCCAAAGCCTCTTGAAACTTCTTCCAGAATCTTGAGGTAAACCTCGGATCTCTATCAGATACAATGGATAATGGTATACCATGCAATCGCACAATCTCAGATAAATATAATTCCGCTAATCTATCCAGATAATAGTCGGTACGTACTGGTATAAAATGTGCAGACTTCGTCAATCTGTCAACGATAACCCAGATTGCATTTTTCTTCTTCGAAGACAGAGGTAGTCCAGATACAAAATCCATAGTGACTCTGTCCCATTTCCACTCCGGAATCATAATAGGCTGTAATAAACCTGACGGTACCTGATGTTCAGCTTTAACTTGCTGACAGATCAAACATTTCGATACGAATTTTGATATGTCACGTTTCATTCCTAACCACCAGTATTGCTGTTTCAAATCGTTATACATCTTAGTGCTACCCAGATAACTGAAAATCGACTGTCATGAGCTTCATGCAAAATTTTCTAAATGAGTTCACTATCTTTCGGTATACAGATTCTATGTCAGAACATTAAACAATCATCATTCCTTATAGAAAAGTCAGAATCAGAATTAGACTCACAGTGAAGTCGTTTAGCTTGTAGTTCGGAATCAGTCCTTTAAGCTTCACAGATTTGCTGCAGAATCAACGGTTTAGCCTTTAGCTCAGCTAATACAGATCCATCATCCCATGACGTCATTTGAGTACCCAAAACCCGTAAAGCAAACAGAGACTTTCGACTTAACGCATCAGCTACAACATTAGCTTTTCCTAGATGATAATCAATTACAAAATCGTAGTCTTTTAGTAATTCAAGCCATCTCTTTTGTCGCATATTCAATTCTTTCTGTGACATCAGATACTTCAGACTTTTATGATCGGTAAAAATTCTACATTTTTCTCCGTATAAGTAATGCCGCCAAATCTTTAATGCAAAGACTATAGGAGCTAACTCAAGATCATGCGTCAGGTAATTCTTCTCGTGCGGTTTTAACTATCGGGAGGCATAAGCTATGACTTTCCCATCTTGCATCATTACACAACCCAGTCCGATAATAGATGCATCACTATATATAACAAATTCTTTACCAGGTTCAGGTTGAACTAAAACCAGAGCTTCTGTTAACAGGGCTTTCAACTGTTCGAAACTCTACTGACATTTATCAGTCCACTCGAACTTCACATCTTTTTGTAGCATTCGAGTCAACGGTACTGCAATCATGGAGAATCCTTTAACAAATCTTCGGTAATATCCCGCTAATCCCAGAAAACTTTTAATCTCAGATACATTTCTCGGGGTTTCCAGTCTATAATAGTAGATATTTTACTCGGATCTACTCTGATGCCTTCTGCAGAAACAATGTGACCTAAAAATCAGACTTCTCAAAGCCAGAATTCACAGTTGCTGAATTTGGCAAACAACTATTTATCTCTCAGAATCTGTAACACAATTCTCAGATGTTCAGTATGCTCTACTTCATCACATGAATAGATCAAAATGTCATCAATGAATACGACAACGAATCTATCTAAATACGGTCTGAATACACGGTTCATCAAGTCCATGAACACTGCAGGTGCATTTGTTAAACTGAAAGGCATGACCAGAAACTCATAATGTCCGTATCGTGTTCTGAAAGTAATTTTCGGTATATCTGAATCTTTCACTCGTAACTGGTAATAACCCGATCTCAAATCAATCTTTGAAAATACAGTAGCTCCTTTTAACTGATCAAACAAATCATCAATTCGTGGAAGAGGATATTTATTCTTCACGGTTACTTTATTCAACTGTCGGTAATCAATACACATTCTCATTGATCCGTCTTTCTTTTTCACAAATAATACGGGAGCACCCCAAGGTGAAAAGCTTGGTCTCACGAAACCTCTATCCGTCAATTCTTGTAACTGTGCTTTCAGCTCTTTTAATTCAGCCAGTGCCATGCTGTACGGAGCTATCGATATCAGTGTAGTGCCCGGTAACAATTCAATACCGAATTCAACTTCTCTAATCGGCGGTAAACCCGGTAATTCTTCCGGAAAAACATCTAAAAACTCACAAACAACTGGTACAGACTCAATTTTAAATTCTGACATGCTAGAATTCATTACATACGCTAGATATGCATCATAGCTTTTTCTAACATACTTCTGAGCTCTCATAGCAGAATCACTATCGGTAATTCATTCGAATCATTTGATTCAATCCGAAGAATCTCACCATCCTGACATTTCACTTCTATGATCTTACTTCGACAATTCACAATAGCCTTATGCGCATTTAGCCAATCCATACCCAGTATTACATCGAACTCATAAAAAGGGAGGAGCATCAGATCAGCCGGAAGATAATATCCCTGAGTCATCAACGGACATTTCTTACATATTTTATCAACTAACACAGACTTTCCTAACGGATTTGATACTTTAACTACATATTCAGTACACTCAACATGTAAATTCTTTTCAAACACTAATTTCATACAGATATATGAATGAGTTGATCCAGGATCTATCAACGCAACAATATCAGTGTTATAGAGAGAAAAAGTACCGGTAATAACATCAGGTGATGAGGCTTCCTCGCCTGCACGTATTGCATAAGCTCTCGCAGGAGTACACATCTCCGATCTCACATTAGCATCTCTCGCCACATTGTGAATTCCACTTTGATTCCCAACATTTCGAGGCGGTCTACCTCTCGATGCAACATTATTTGTCTTAGTCGATTGCTACAGATCTTTCAGGACAATAACGTAAGTAGTGATCTAACGATCCATATCGAAAACAGGCCCCGTTTATCAGTCGACACTCTCTGAAATGCCTTCTGTTACAATGCCGCACTCTGGTCCGGGAGTTCTCACACTACTCGCACTAGCTACAGAAGTCATCTGAGGTCTCAAATGAGAAGACTTAACACTTTTCTCTCGGATAGATATGCCTGTAGAAGCAGCAGAACGAGGATGAAAATCCTTTAATCTTTTGGATCCAGACTGATAAGGTTTAACCGCAAATCTCTTTCTAGCCTCTCTGAATTCGGAGTCTGCTTTTCTCTTTTCTTTAGCAAGCTCTTCAGCTTTACAAGCCCGGTCAACGAGAACTACAAACTCTTTCAGTTCGAGTATTCCGACTAATAATCGAATCTCTTCATTTAGCCCATCTTCAAACCTTTTACACATTATTGCTTCAGTAGAAACGCATTCACGAGCATATTTGCTGAGTCGCACAAACTCTCTCTCGTATTCAATTACAGACATTCGACCCTGTTTTAGCTCTAGAAACTCTTTTTTTCTGATCGATGAATCGTTGACTAATGTATTTCTTCCTGAATTCCGTCTGAAAGAAATTCCAATCAACTCGTTCTCGTGGTACAACCGAGGTCAAAGTATTCCACCATTGGTATGCTGAATCCCGAAACAAAGAAATAGCACATCTCAAACACTCATCAGGAGTACAGGCCAGTTTGTTAAAAACTCTGATCGTATTCTCAAGCCAGAATTTGGCCCTTTCGGCATCATCATTTACTGAAGCTCTGAACTTTTCTGCACCATATTTCTGTATCTTGTCAACAGGAGGTCTGCTCAATCTTAGAGGATCCATAACTCTCACATTTTCGAGGTTAGGTTGAGGGACTTGAGGGGGTGGAGGTTGTGGAGCAGCCGGGTTTGCTCGCACAAACTCACTAAACCATCTAGACATCATTTGGAAGAAAGCTTGTTTAATTTCTTCCTGATTGGCCGCAGCAGGGCCCAACTCAGAAGGCATAGCCCCTTGAGCGGGTGCTGGCGCAAAACTTTCAACATCATCAACTAAAGCTCGATTCGGATCCATTACTATATAAAACAGATTTCAGAGGATGTCAGGAGATATCACACTATCATATTTCATGTACATGGCATGTATAACTAGACCTATACCACTATGGTAGTCTTAGAATCGACTAAACCGTAGCTCTGATACCAACAAAATGTAACACCCCTATCCCGAAATCGTCGCCAGAGTAGGTAAGGGGCATTACCGGACTTGTAACTTATGTTGAAACAGTAAAATTTTAAACTTTTTAATCATTAATAAACTTGTATCAACAACTATCAAAACATAGATCAATTGAGCATATCAAGATACATATAACACATTTAGCGTCTAATTGAAAACATGCCAAAAAATAGGGAAAACTTCATAAATTTTTCTAGTTAGGGGCACACGACCGTGTCTCTTGCGCGTGCTCTTCTCACACGGTCGTGTCCTACCAGACACGCCCAAACCATATAGCTCGTGGTCGAAACTGTCGAAAATCATACGGCTGGTCACACGTCCGTGTACAAAACAGAACAGACCGTGTGACTATACTGCCAAATTTCACATGGCCACAAGTTACCAGACACACCCGTGTGTCTAGGCCGTGTACCAAAACTGTCCAAAACATTTAAGGTGCAGGTGACACACGATCGAAATACACGCCCGTGTTCCCTAGCCGTGTGGCACAATATAGGCTCACTTTAAGCCAAATTACCACTCAAAATCTGGGTCATTTCTACTAGCCATAATTATGCAGCATCTCATGCCAATTTGTCAACCAAAACATACCAATTCAAGCATACAGTAGACCCAAAATCATCATCAATCTTGCACCAACTAGGCATAACAATTCAATAGCTAAAATAGCCACATTCATGAACTCATCCACACATAAATATACATAATCATTCCTTACATTTCCTCTAGACTAACAATGCACATAACTTGCACATATGACATAATAAACATATCAACTATGCAAGCTTATAATCTCATCAAGATCACATATCTTTCCATAAGCACATATAGCCAAAGAACAACTCAAAATACTTGATTATATACATATATGAACCAAGCCACATCTCATAGCTTGATCATTTACCAAAATATATCATGTTCACTAAATATCTAGCCTATACATGCCATGACCAAAACGTTTGTAAGATGCTCAAAAGTACCGAAGCTTTATCGATAGTGTGATAGTAATCTCCGACACGTCCGTTATCCGAGCAAGCTTTCGAATCTATAAGGAAATGAAAGAAATAAATAGAGTAAGCTTCTAAAGCTTAGTAAGCTCGTAAAACTTAGAATTTAACTTACCAATTCATTTAGGTAATCCCTACATATACTAGTAAGGCCAATTCTATTCATATGCTCTTGTAGCCTATTTCACAAGCTCACACAAGTTAGTTCATAGGACTTCATAAACTATCTTATACAAGAGTTTACCATATAATTCATATCCATATGCATTCACTTTCATATATCTCATGTAACATATAAATCATATGAGTTGGATCATACCTTTCATGTAGTTCATATAACAGGTATCATATATACTTATATCTATATCATCTTGTAATTCATGTAACTTATATCGGTATTACCCGTTGAACCTATAAGAATATCGAGGATACTCGGGTGATACATACACAGTGTATATACATATAACCTAAAATCCGTCAATACGTCATATATGCCCTTACGAGCCTGTACGGTAAGCCCGGAGGCTGAACATGTAATCCCGAAGGATAAACGGTAAGCCCGTAGGCTGAACGATAAGTCCGAAGACTAAACATGTGATCCCGAAGGATGAACGTGTAGCTCATGAGCACGTGGTGAGTCCGCAACAAATGCAGGAGCTCGAACCACCCTGTAGCCCTAGTGACATGTCACTTGTATCCTTACGACTTCTACGGCTCTAACGGGAACTCGGTATTCATGCATTACTTGAAACATTTAACATTTCCATTCCAAATCACATGTATATACTTAATAGGCAATCCATTTAGCAACTTTATACATATACATGATCATTAAACAACATTTATAAGCATTTATAAGGTGAATTCCAAATTCTACGAACTTACCTCGTAATCCCGATATCTACTCGTCTATTTTCTGTTTTCCACGATCAAGTTCCGGGATTCGATCGTCTTTATCTAAATTAATAAAAATTTTAGCTATTTACTAACTCACATATTCAATTCAATTCCAAAAACATATATTTTGACATACTTGCAATTTAGCCCCTATATTTTCAATACTTTGCAATTCAGTCCTTTATCACAAAAATGACAATTTACATAATTAATCCATAATTTCCCTTAGCCGAATATTCAAAGGACTTATACAAGCATATATCTTTCAATTAATCACAAATTTAACCTCAAAAACTCTATCTTTTTGCAAATAAATCCTTAAACTCATTTCCATCAAAATTTACTTTAGAATTCCTGTATTTTCTCACATAATATATAATAATTCATCAAAATCTATCAAAATATCAAGGATTCATCAATGGCATTTTTCAAAGATATTCACAAAATCAGAAATTGAGGCACGGTTCGACTAGTATACGAAGCAACGATTACAAAAACATGAAAATTATCGAAAACGGGACAAAAACGAACCTCAATTTGGAGCTTAAAGTGACCGAATGTTAAAAGCTTGAAAACCCTTAATATTTTGATGAAGAATCGGTGAAGAAACAAATGAAAATGGGTGGTATTTTGTTTCATTAAATCTATTTTAACATATATTAATTAAAAACCAAAACTAACTTTTATTTTATCATTTATAAACCATAATAATAAGGGCATATGTGTCCATTAGCTTTAAAAATGGTGAAATAACCATTTAAGGCCTTCCACTTATAAAGCCATCATCAAATAAGCCATTTATAAAATAGAACTCCTATTTATCGCTTTATGCGATTTAACCTTTTTTTTCAAATTAACCGATCAGACAGTAAAATTTCAATACGAAACTTTCACACGGTAATTCTATCATGCTGTAAAACATAGTAAAGTAGTAAAAATAATGTTTAGACTCGGTTAAGTGGTCTCGAAACCACCTGTTCTGACTAGGGTATAAAGTGGGCTGTTACAGAACCCATGCCTTCCCAGACCCCCAAACATGCCCAAATATGCTAGCCACTACAACAAACATGCAATTATGTTATTTCATGCACACTCAAAAATTCAAATCATCAGGGCGTTACAGGAAATGTTCATATGATGTTAGGTTATTGTAAATGAAGTGTAATTGATGATTTTGATTTAATGGTAATGAATTAGATTAGTATGTATAGATTGAATCATTATATGATTTGGTTATCGTGAGCTCATCTTACTGTTGCAAAATGTGATGAAAAAAAAAGTTATGTATTTAGCTATTTCATTTTGTTAATTGTGTTTTGAGGTGAGTTATTGTTTTAAAACCTATGAACTTACTAAGTGTAACACCCCTAACCCATATACCTCACCGGAATAGGGTTACGGAGGATTATCAGAGTTTACAATTCAAACGGATAGAAAATTTAAATATTTCATAACATATAATTAAACATATTAAAACCAGTTTGAAACATACAAATTGTCCATGATACGAGCCCTCGAGGCCCAAAATACACATTAGAAACAAGTCGGGACTAAATCAGAAACTCAAAGAAATTTTCAGAAAACATTGACATTTTTCAATACTACAAGGGTCACACGGTCATGTGGCCATGCCGTGTGACTCACACGATCAAGAAACACGCTCGTGTCTCAGGCCGTGTGGGCATTAGAAGTAGGGACACATGGCCGTGTCCCAGCCCATGTCTGTGCCAATGTAACACACTAACTTGGGTCATATGTCCAAGCCACATGCCCGTGTGCCAGGCCGTGTGTTAGGTTGTGTTACAGCCTAACTTGCAACCCTTTGAAAGCTACAGGGGACACACAACCATGTCATCTAGCCGTGTGTGACACATGGCTGAGACACAGGCCCATGTCTCTCCCTGTGTTGACAAAAATAGGCTATTTTCAAGCCATTTTTCTCACCCAAATTGACATGTACCTACAGTCACCAATGCACATACACACAAGCCATTACAAAATACCAAAATCATGCACATTCCATCTTCATTCATATGGTATAATCACATACAATCAATATGCCCTTAGGAACCGCAAATGACATATCATTTTGGTCAAATGATCAACTAATTTCCAACTAGATTTGCATCAATACAAACCATTGAATAAACTTACCAAATGATACCAAATGTACTACTCAATTACTAGCCTCAATATACATAAATGTTTTCCATATCAAAGTACCAATTCACATCAAGTTATAAAACATATACAATATGCACAGTCAACTACCATTTCACCTTTCAAACACATTAAGCAAATCATCAAACATTTCAAGGCTAATATTTACATGCCAAACTAAGTTCATTAAAACACCAAAATACCACATCTCAAGCCAAACCAAATGGCCATTTCATCAATTAAACACATAGGACAACGTTATCCAAAATACCTATACATGCCATTATAACCAAGATTAAACAACCAAATGTACCAAAAGAGCCGGTGGATAGTGTGATATAGCTTCGACAAGCTTCCAACCAGAACGAGCTTCTGACTCACTATAAAACACAAAAAATAACATAGAGTAAACATTTAAGCTTAGTAAGTTCATATAACTTAGAATTTAACTTACCATTTAATCAAGTATTAGCTAAGTAACAAAGTATATCCCAACACATTTTGGCCAAATGCCTAAGCACATATACACCAATTAATATTAGCTATGTAAATACATATATGAACCAATACTCATGAATAAGCTCAATAATTAATCAAGTTTCATATACATATATCATCCATTTCATATATTTATATATCATGTAACATCATTTCCAAGTATTTTATGTATATACCTGTAATAGTTCATATCTAACTCATATCATTTCATACCAGAACATTGCCCCCATTGAACCATTTACAATACCGTTGGACACCCGGGATAGCTGACACATAATGTGCTAGCTCATATAACTATACTCTGTCAATTCATGTACATGTATGCTCATACAAGCTGTGAATTTGTATGCTCATTTGAGCTGAAGATCAGTATGCTCTCACGAGCTATAAATCAGTATGCTCTTACGAGCTATAAATAAGTAACCCTAATGACATGTTATTTGTATCCTATAGATTCCAAAGTTCAAACGAGGCTCGATAATCATCGTACGTCAGTGGATATGCACTCAGTAATTATATATGACAAACCATAACATTTATATAATTCAATTAAAACATATAAACATAATTTAATTACATGAACTTACCTCGACGAGTATACATAGATACAGAGGCGATTAATCCGACACTTTCTCTTTGCCCTGATCTAACTCCATACGAGGTCTAACTGGATCTATACATATAAATTTAACTTAATTCAACATGAAATTTATTCCATTTAATCCAAAACATATTTTTAGCAAAATTATCATTTTTCCCATATACTTTTAATTATTTTCAATTTAGTCCTTAGGCTCAGAAAATAAAAATTCATGCAATTTTATCCTTAACCAAGGCTAGGCAATAATTCTACATACTTATAGCAGCCCATATATTTCATAAATTCACAAATTCTACCATCTAAATTTCTATTTTTCAATTTAATCATTATTTGACATTTTTACCAAAAATCACTTAATAAAAGTTGTTTATCTATCAATAACTATCTATTTTCTACCATCAAACAACAAAAGAAACCTATATTCATTCATGGTAAAACTCAAATCCTTAAATAATTTTACAAATTAGTCCTCAGGCTAGCTAGATTAAGCTAAGACGACTCCAAAAACATAAAAATCATTAAAAGGTGAAAAAAATGCACTTACATGTACAAAGGGAGAGATGGTCAAATGTTTGAGCTTGTCTATGGCTTCCTTAAGCCCTATTTTCAGTCGGTGAAGAAGAAGAAAGATGATATCTTTCCTTTACTTTAATTTAATTTAATTTGTTTTAATTGTTTACCTTTTTAACTTTATTAATTAACATCCAAATAACTTAATTTAATGCCCCTATTTGTCAACTTAAATAAGCAATGGTCTAATTAACCGATAAGAACTCATACTTTAAGGTTAATGGTCCAAATACTTTAACACCCCTTTTTAACCTTAATTTAATACCCGAGTGGAAGTGGGACCGTGTTACCATAGATTTCGTGATGGGTTTACCAATGACACTGAAAAAGAAAGATGTTGTTTGGTTTGTGATTGACAAGCTTACAGAGCCAACCCATTTTATACCAGTACATACGGATTATTCACTTGACAAGTTAGCTGACTTGTATATTTCAGAGATTATGAGACTACATGGAGTACCATTATCGATCATTTTGAATAGAAATCCGAGATTTAAGTCACGATTTTGGAAGAAGCTGCAAGAAGCTTTGGGCACAAAGCTAAACTTCAGTACCGCTTTCCATCCATAGACCGATGGTCAATCGGAGAGAGTAATATAGGTACTTGAGGATATGCTCAGATGTTGCATATTGGAATTCCAAGGTAGTTGGGAAAAATATCTACCTTTGGTCGAATTTGCCTATAACAACAGTTATCAGTCGAGTTTAAAAATGGCGCCTTATGAAGCATTATATGGGCATAAGTGCCAAACGCCTTTGTATTGGATGGAACTCAAAGAAAATCAGATTCACGAGGTTGATTTAGTTAAGGAAACAGAAGAGAAAGTAAAAGCGATTCGAGATTGTTTGAAAGCTGCGTCTGACAGACAAAAGTCGTATGCAAATTTAAAGTGGAAAGAAATTGAGTTCCAAGTCGGGGATAAAGTATTTTTTAAAGTCTCTCCGTGGAGAAAAGTTCTTAGATTCGGCCGAAAAGGTAAATTAAGTCTGTGTTTTATCGGACCTTATAAGATCATCGAGAGGATAGGGCCGGTAGCTTATTGGCTAGCTTTACCGTCTGAGTTGGAAAAGATCCATGATGTATTCCATGTGTCCATGTTGCAACACTATTGATCGGACCCTTCACATGTGATTACCCCAATAGAGATTGAGATTCAACCGGACATGACTTATGGTGAAAAACCGGTTAAAATTTTGGCTTGAAAAGTCAAACAGTTAAGAAACAACAGTATAGCCCTTGTGAAAGTATTGTGTTAAAGACATGGGGAAGAAGAGGAAACATAGGAGCTTCAGGAAAACATGAGAACCCAATATGCAAACCTATTCACCAGTAAGATTTTCGAGAACGAAAATCCCTAAGGGGGAGAATTGTAACAGCCTAAATTAGGGCCTAGACGGAATAGTAGTTTCGAGATCACAAATCTGGAGTAGAAAAATATATTTCATCATTATATTTAAGTTTATGACATGATTGCATGATAGTGAGAAAATTTTCATGAAGGAATTTTTATGAAATAGTAATTAATTTATCCTTTAGGACTAAATTGCAAAAATTGCAAAATATAAGCTTCTAGAAGTTTTAAGGATGAATTGGCATTATAAAAATTATTAGAGGTCTTTATTTAGCAATTAAACCATTTATTAGCATGATGGGCAAAAATGCCCATGGAAGGAAAATTTTCTAAAGAAAGGGTATAAGGGCATTTTGGTCATTTAGTTAATTAATGAAATAAAAAGGGAAAAAGAAGCAAAATTGTGTCCATCTTCTTCCTACGGGTGCCAAAATTTCCAAAGCTCCATAGCTAGGGTTTCTTTCATTTTCAAGCTCACTAGTAAATGCAATTTAGCCCCGTTTTTAATTCTCTTTGTATTTTTGAAATCCTCGTAGCTTAATTTAGCTATTTCTACCACTAATTTGAGCTAGGGTTTATGTTTAAAAATATACCCATGCATGACATGCAAGTATTTTGATGCCTAGTGGTAGAATATGAAAGTTTAAAGTGTAGTAAACTTTTTTACTATATGATTTTTCAAGAAAATCCCTGATAGGGACCAAATTGTAAAAGTAGGAAAATGTGCAGTAAAAGTCTAAATTGATGAGAAATAGGGGCTCTTATGAACACCAATAAAGTTTGGCTAGGCTTGGTAACTAAGAAAAAACGTGCATTTCATTATACGAGCCTAGGGACCATTTTGCAAATATGTAAAAGTTTAGGGGCAAAATTATAAATTTAACCCAAGTGTTAATTATGGGCTATTTAGTCAATTTGATTATTAAATAAGCTTAATTTGTCATTTTAGATCAAGAAACATGAAGCCTGGACCGAAACCAGGGCAAGAGCAAGGTGGTGGATTAAATCGAACATTCACCCGCATTTTGGACCCAAGGTAAGTTGTATGCAATAAATTAGCTTTATGCATTATGAATATTTATTGTGATGACATTCTATGAAATTATGATATTCCATGAAGTTACTAAAATGAATTTTACAAAGGGATGAGAAAGAAATAAATGAGAAATCCTGGTTAAATTTTAATGAATACGAAGGGTACCCTAGCCATGATGTGAGAAATTGTAGGTCCTGTGTAAGACCATGTCTGGAACATGGTATCAGGAGCAAATTAAGATCCCATGTAAGACCATGTCTGGGACATGGCATTGGCATCGACATGTGGTCCTATATAAAACCATGTTTGGGACATGGCGTGGCACCAAGATGAGACTTAGATCCCCTATAAGACCATGTCTGGGACATGGCGTTGGCATCTAAGAGAGATCCCATATAAGACCATGTCTAGGACATGGCATTGGCATTAGTTTATGATCTCGTGTAAAACCATGTCTGAGACATGGCATCGACATCGATACTAGATCCCGTGTAAGACCATATCTGACATATGGCTTCAGCATTGACTTAAGATCCCATGTAAGACCATATCTGGGATATGGCTTTGGCATCTTACCACGAGAATGACATTACGGGTATCCTTCGGTATTTAAAGTAATTTAATAGGAAAAGTTTCAAGTTGATGAATTTAACGAGAAAGACTAAAGTTTTGTGATGAGTGATACATGTGTATATGATTAAGTTAAGAGAAAATGAACACGTAATGATATGAGTATGATGGTGAGAAAAGCATGAGTAAGAATACGAAATGATATGAACATGTTAGTAAGAAAGAGTATGAGTAAGCCATGTTATTGTATAAAGAATTTCCATGACATTTCATGATACCTTATTTGGATATTTATTCCATGATTGTTGTTGCTATTTTATTTCATGCAACTTACTAAGCAATTATGCTTACTCCATTTCTTCTTCCTTTTCCTTGTAGTCTTGCCAAGCTAGCTCGAGGATTGTTAAAAGTCTGAGCTCGAAGTCACACTATCAAGCCGTCCATTTTGGGTATAGTATAGTTTAGGTATTTTGAGTATGGCATTTATAGAATACTTTGTCATTTTAGTATGTGTCACTTGGAGTAGCCAAATTTGTTAGCTATCGATATTACTCACATCATGTTGTAATGGCCTTTAAAAATGGGCTAATATTGTTAAGTTAGATTTATGCAATGTTGATGAAGTTTATGGAAGTGCAAGTTTGCATGTTTAAGTAGAGTAGTGATAGTTGAGAATGAAATGCTTGATGTCATGTTAATGCCTTAATTATGGGTATTTAGAAGTGTAATTATGTCATGATATATGATATTGAGATTGGCCTTATGGTCGGTTAAGTTTCAAGGTGGCAAAGGGCTTGGAAAATAGCCTATAATTGTCCACACGGGTGAGCACACAGGCGTGTGCCTAGGCCGTGTGTGAGACATGGTCAGCCCCATAGGTGTGTTGACAAGCCGTATGTCCCCTGCACCTAAATTATGCAAAACAGAATGCCCAATAGTAAACATATGGACAGAGATACGGTCATGTGTCTCAACTGTGTGGAGGGCACGGCTTAGCACATGGGCGTGTGGCTTGGCCGTGTGACCTAAATTGTATGCTGACGTCATAAACAGAATGTCTAGGTTTTCACACACAGGCTAAGGCACATGCGTGTCGAAGCCATGTGAAGGACATGGGCCAGGGACACGGGCGTGTGCCAGGTCGTGTGAAAACCCCTATAGGTTCAAAATGAAAAATAAATTCGACACGGGCTAGGGACATGGGCGTGTGGCCCTATTTTGAGCAAAAATTCACTAAGTGCCTGAAAGTTCCTGAATTGATTTCTAACTACTCCCGATGTATGCTTTGGGCCTCGTAGGCCCATAATAAGGATTTTGAGAGAATGTATGAGAAGTTTTTAAATGAAAATGAAAATTTTATGGTTCGGCTTTACACGTTTGAGTAAGTTAAGTACGGTAATGCCTCGTATCTTGTCCCGGTGTCAGACACGGGTAAGAGGTGTTACACTCACAATATCTAGCTTTAGTCTCAGTAGACTTTTAAATCGTTCTAGACTCAGTTATGTGGCATGTGTCTAGGTTTTGATTTGAGTATGTACTTATTTTGGAACATTAATATGGCTTGGATTTTGAATAACTATGTGTCATATACATATATGTGTTTATATACGAATTGTGTCAACATTTAGAATGTGTAAATATGGGAGCTGTGACAATGTGCGTGTTGTGTTTATAAGCGAACTGTGACAATGTGTGGACAGGGTAAATATGCGACCTATGAAAATGTGCGGGCTGTGTCAATGTGCGAACTATCACTGTATTTGACATATAAGATAATTATATGCGAACTCTATATAGGTAGTTATAAGGCAAATTATGACAATGTGTGAGTTGTGTTTATATGCTAGCTATGTTTATATACGAGTTGTGCTTATATTCGAGTTGTTTTTACATGCGAGCTATGTTTATCTATGTGTTGTGTTTATATGCGAGCTAGCTTTGTCAAGTGTGTGCGAATTGATTCATTAAAGTTTTTATATGTGAACTGACTTTGTATGGTGTGTATGTGCAAGCTCTATATAATGTATATAAGTGTGAGTTGGTCTATAAAGTAATAATATGTGTTATAGGTAAATCTATAAGTTGTATTGATGTGTGAGCTATGTTAATATGTGAGCTACGCCAATATATGTGTTGTAGTAAAAGTGCAAGTTATACTGTTATAGTATCCTAGAGCTCGATTTCAGCAACTAGAGTGAGCGAGGGTGGTTCGAGCTAATAAGCTTTTGAATCAGGGTTGTGAGGCATATTTAGCCTATGTTATTAACTTGCAATTGAATTTTACATGGGTATAGCTCCAGTGTCTATTGCTCCTTATTGTATGGTGTCAATAGAGCTAAAAGAGCTGAAAGTTAAGTTGCAAGATATTCTGTATTAAGTGTAACACCCCTAACCCGTATCCGTTGCCAAAATAGGGTTACGGAGCATTACCAAAGTTTTTCAAAACATTTACAGTTAATTTATAACATTTTTTATTCATATTTGAAATCATACATAATCAATCATATTGTCCCTCAAATGGACCCTCGAGACCCAAATTATGCATTAAAAGTAAGTCAGGACTAAACTGAGATTTCAGGAAATTTTTCACAAAATTTCAAAATTTTTCTCATGTACAGGAGTCACACGCCCGTGTGGGTAGGCCGTGTGGTTCCACAGCCAAGTGACATAGATTACACAGCTGTATCTCCAACCCATGTAACTCTTTGACTTGCAAAACATTAAGGTGCAGTTTTCATATGGCCAAGACACAAGCCCATGTTCTAGGCCGTGTGGCATACACGGCTGAGACACACACCCGTGTCTCTGCCCATGTGCTTGATCCTGAACATTCTATTTCTCAAATTTAAGGTGCAGGGGACACACGGCTGGACCACATGCCCATATACTAGACCGTGTGTCACATATGGTCATGACACACACTCGTGTGTCTACCCGTGTGGACGAAAATAGGCCATTTTAAGGCCACTTTTCTCACCCATTAAACGTCTAACCTACACAAAACACTTTCATATACCAATATACTCCAATCCAACAACTAATACAAGTTAACATACACATTTTCCTCAAAAATAAACCATCATAAATCTATTTAGCCAACTTACCAACAAAACCTCATTCAATATTCTACTATAATGAACTATTATGTATAAACATACTAACATACATTTATATGTACATACACATCATTCACACTCTTAGTTTAAGTTTAACATTTTACCATTGAACTTTGTACATGCCATATAAACCATAAGTCATAATACAAAAATCTACCAATAATGATCTAGATAGTGTGGCTTGAATGTGTTGATCCGATCCTCCAATTTCACGTTAATCTACAAAGAACATTAAACACACAGAATTAAGCTTATGAAAGCTTAGTAAGTTCATAGGCTTTAAAATAAATCTTACCGAATAATTATTAATAAAACATTAAACAAAGCTTGTCATTAATATTCCCTGTCAATCACAATCTCAAACACTGAATTTATTTGATTGAGCTCAATATCACAACTAATTAAATTCTTTCACTTCATTCATATATCACTTACAAATACCTGTCAAATTATAGAATGTATTACAGATTTAAGTACATCGTTTGTTCAATGCCATAGTCCAACTATGGTCTTTCACTAATATTGTCATGGCCCTGCCATATTCTTTCACTCATGATACCATAACCCAGTTATGGTCTTATACAAGTACACTTACTGCCATGGTTCAACCATGGTCTTACGTACACTATGCCATAATTCAATTATGGACTTTTCACTGAAATGCCATAGCGCAGCTATGGTCTTACATTCCACACTTTGTCATGGTTATACCATGATTTTACCCGTAAATTCATCACTTGTCACTTCACTTGTCACTAAATGATCGTACTTAGTCCAGCGTTCTATTCAATTTGAATTTTGGCCTCAATTTTCATTTCATCACAATAATCTTAATTCCATAACAAAAATATGAAATAATACATTATATAATCTCTAATTTTAACAATTAACCATAAAAGTTCAACCATATGAACTTACCTAGACCAGTTTGCAAAAGTTGTAGGGAATCGGCAATTTTCTCTTTTTTATGTTTATCTTCTGATTCTTGATATGGTGTAAAAATATGAAAAACCAGCTTAGGAGGTCTGCTATGGCGTTTTTAGCTGAAGAAAAAATGATGAAATCTCTAGATTTTTCTATTAAATCCTTTTCAACTAATAAATTTTAGGTTATTTCCTATTTGTCCCCTTCTTCACATTGTTTTCTTACTTATTTCATGCCCCAAACCATCTAGCCCATTTAATTTGGGTCTGATTACCTTTTAAATCCTTCCTCGTTAGACATTCAGCCCTAAGTTTTGCACCATTTATAATTTAGTCCTTTTTAATTAATTAATTATCAAAACGTTAAAATTTTCTAACGAAACTTTAATAATAACTCAATAACACTCCATAAATATTTTGAAAAATATTTATGGCTCGGTTTATGAATTCGAGGTCTCGATACCTCATCTTCTACCCATTTAACCTAGTAATTTCTTTTAATTCACAAAATTCACTAATTCAAGAATATTTCTAATGTCACACTTGACTCATAAATATTAATTTACTAAATTTTCAAACTCACTTGTCAGATTTAGTGATCTTGAATCACTATTTCTGATACCACTGAAAATTAGGCTGTTACACCGAAGCTTTATACATCCCAGTATATCGCCTTGGGGAGGTCCAATATCATTTGTCAAAAGAAAGATGGATCAATACGGCTTTGTATTGATTATCGATAGTTGAATAAGTTGACAATCAAGAACAAGTGTTTGTCGCTACGTATGGACGATCTGTTTAACCAGTTGAAAGGTGTATTAATATTCTCAAAGATTGATTTGAGATTTGGATATTATTAGTTGAAAGTGAAAGATAGTGATGTGCTGAAAACAATATTTTGTACGCGATATGGCCACTATAAATTTCTAGTGATGCCATTTGGGCTAATGAATGCTCTTACAGTGTTTATAGATCTCGCGAACTGCATCAATTGTATTTGAATTAGTTCGTGGTAGTCTTCATTGATGATATCTTGATATATTCGAAGTTAGAGGAGGAGGATGAGCATCTAAGAATTGTGTTACAAGTATTGCGGGAGAAGCAACTATATAGGAAACTCATAAATACGAATTTTGGTTGTTAGAAGTTGTATTTCTAGGGCATGTTATATCGGTCGAGGGAGATTGAAGCCAGCTTGCAATGGAAAATACTGAAAAATGCATCAGAAATTCGAAGGTTCCTGGGTTTAGCAGGTTGTTACAAAAGATTTGTAAATGGATTTTCCAAAGTAACTTTAATTATGACAAAATTTTTGCAAAAGAATGTGTCAATCATGTGGAATGACCAATGCCAGGAAAGTTTCGAGAAATTGAAAGCAATGTTAATAGAAGTGTCGATTTTGACCTTTCCCGAATCTTGGAAAGAATATGCAATATTTAGTGGTGTTTCACTGAGTGGATTGGGTTGCGTCTTGATGCAAGATGGTAAGGTAATTGCTTATGTGTCTCGACTGTTAAAGCCACATGAATGTAATTATCCGACACATGATTTAAAGCTTACCATTGTGGTGTTTTCTCTAAAGATCTAGAGGCACTATTTGTATGGTGAAAAGTGTTATATTTATATGGATCATAAAAGTCTCAAATATCTTCTCACCCAAAAGGAGAAAAATAGTAGCGACATTGGATTGAATTGTTGAAAGATTATGATTGTATAATTGATTATCATCTTGAAAAAACGAATTTAGTCGCTAATACTTTGAACCGAAAGTCAATAGTTGAGCTGAGATCAATGTTCACTCAACTAAGTGTATGTTATGACGACAATTTGTTAGCTAAATTGAAAGTAAAGCCTGTGTTGATTGATCAAATTAAAAAGAGACAATTTGTAGATGCTAAGCTAGTAGAGAAAAGAAAGTTTGCTTAACAAGATAATAATGAGAACCTCAACATCGATAAGAATATTTTCCTTTAATTTCATAATCGAATTTTTGCACCTAACAATGTTGAATTGGAGTAATTGATTCTATGTGAAACTTATGATAGTTATCTTACTATGCATCTTGGCGGTGCAAAAATGCATATTGATTTGCGAGAATCATATTGATAGCCAGGTATTAAAAGAGAAATTGTTGAATATGTCGTAAAGTGTTTGACTTGCCAATGAGTGAAAGTTGAACATCAAGGTCCCTCTAGGTTGCTTCAACATATTTCAATTCCTGAATGGAAATGGGAACGAATTGTAATGGATTTCGTTACTGGTCTACCAACTTCGCCAAATAAAAGAAATGTCATATGGGTAATATTTGACCAATTAATGAAATCAACTTATTTATGGGCCATGAGAACAAATTAGTCACTTTAGAAGCTTGTTGAAGTGTATATTCTTGAGATAATTAGACTTCATGGTGTACCTATGTCTATTATCTTGGATTAAGATTCTCGTTTCACTTAGAGATTCTAGAAGCAACTACATGAGTCTTTGGGTACGAGGTTGAATTTCAACGTTGCTTTCCATTCTTGATCAGATGGCCAACCAAAGCTTGTTATCCAGATATTGGAAGGCATGTTGCAAGCCTATATCATTGAGTTTGAAGCTAGTTGGAAATGTCATCTACCTCTAGCAGAAATTTTTTATAATAACAATTTCTAATCAAGCATTCAAATAGCTCCTTATTAAGCCTTGTATAACCGGCGATGTAGAACACCTTTATGTTGGTCAAAATTGAGTGAGAGGAAGATGGTTGGGCTAAAATTGATGCAAAAAACAAAGATAAAGTGAATTTGATAAAGACGGATTAAAAGCAACCTCAGATAGGCAAAAGTCGTATGTTGATTTGAAATGGAAGGAAATTGAATATGTTATAGGTGAGAAAGTATTTCTAAAGGTCTTTCCATGGAAGAAAATTTTGTGATTTGGCCACAAAGTGAAGCTAAGTCCCAGGTATATCGAGTTGTAGGTACTCCATTGATATAATTTACTTTTTTGTTTAGCTACCTAATATGTTTTAGGATTTAAGGAATTAAAATATATCAGTGGAGTACATATAAAATTTTCACCTTTCATTTTTATATATATTTGGGTAAACTACAAAAATAGTCATCCAACTATACCTTTAGTTCTATTTTAGTCACCCAACTATTAATTTTTTCGATTTAGTCACTTAACTTTTCGAAACAAAATATTTTACTCACTCTCCCATTAGTGCTATTAGATAAGTGATAGAAAGCTGAAATAGACCTTTTTTATTGTTCTAATAACAAATTTAGCCTGCCAATATTTTACACGTTCTATCAATTTGATCCTAAATCAAAAAAAAAAAAAAAACAAATTTAGCCCTCAATGTTTACAACATTTGTTGTTTTAGTTTGAATTCTAAAAATTCAATAAATCTAACCCTCAACATTTACAAAATTTGTCAATCTAGTTCTAATATTCCTTATACCTTTAGAACTCGTTGAATAATAAAAGTATTTAACACCATTTGAATTATGCTCATTTGAAACTAATATTATCCTCATGAATATGGTAAAAAAATAAAGTTGACTTGAATCCAACTAAGTGTAATATTTTAAATTAATATCATATTGTTTAATTAAATTCCGCCTAAAGAATTAATAATTTTTTAAACTATTATAAAACAATTATTCTCAATTTTTTTCTTATTTTAAAAATATACGTAGACCTAATCTTCAAGTAGAGAAAACAATGCAATGTGAAATCTTTCATGAAATAAAAAAATTGAAAATATTTTTTCCGTCTTTTTTTTCTCGATTTGGACATGTTATCAAAAACTTTCAAACTTGGATAGTCCAAATACATTAATCAAATGACCAAAGTCTTAGAAAATCTAGCCCAGAGATTGAAGGTACGAGTTGAACTGAACCAAGGGAGATAACTTTGTCGATTTCATGTCCATGAGTATGTTCAACTTCATCTTTCTCTAGTACTCATCAATCTATTCTATGTTCATTTCTTTTTGAATCAATTGTTATATATATATATATATATATATATATATTAATATATATGCTTTGGTTTTTTTTTAATTTATAATTTAGGTACGCTTTTTAGATTTTTAAGTCATTTCTATATTTTTTTTATCCAAAAATGATTTTTAAAATATCATCTTTTAACTTTTAGAATTAGAACTAAAGTGACAAATTTTGTAAATGTTGAGGGCTAATTTTATTGAATTTTTTAAAGATTGAAATAAAATATTAAATTTTGTAAACATTAAGGGCTAAATGTGTTATTAGGCCAATAAAAAAGACCCACGTCAACTTTCCATTACTCATCTAATGACAACTAGTGGGAGAGTGATCAAAATATTTGATTTAAAAAAGTCGAGTGGCTAAATAAAAAAAATAGTCGGGTGACCAAATAGAATTAAAGGCATAGTTGGGTGACTATTTGTATAGTTTAGCCTATATATTTTTATGATTTTCAACTATTAATAGGAATGCTTGATTTATTTCTTAATAAATATAGAGGGTTAAATTTGTTAAATTTATTTAGAATTAGGGTTAAATTGATAGAATGCTAAAGTATTAAGAATTAAAAGTGTAATTATACAAATTAAAAATGGACCACTTCAACATTTTTGTTTGTGATTTAACATAGGGTGACACAGAAATAAATGATAATGTTAGTGCTTAGAATGAAATTATTGTATAATTCGATGACCTGTGATTAGAGGTGTGCATGGGTCGGGTCGGGCTGGGTTCGGGCTGGGCTCAACTAAAAATTTAGATCTATTCATCGGGCTCGGGTCGGGCCGGGCCCAAAAAATGAGCCTAAAATTTTGCCCAAGCCCGACCCATATAAAAATGCTAAAACCCAGGCCCGGTCTGACCCGTCCTATTAATTTTTTATATTATTTTATATAATTTTTAAATATATATAATACATCAAAAATACTAAAAAATTAAAATAAATATTTTCTAACAAATTGAAAATAAAATTTACAAAAATATGTAGACTTAAATAACATTAAGATAGATGCAACTTAACAAACAAATACCTCTAAAATAATAACAAAATTAACAAATGCCTTTAAAATAATAACAAAATTAAAAATAAAATAAGTTTTATACAATATCCAAATAATTACAATAAAATAGTAGCAATATAATAGTAATATGATAGCAAAATAAGGAGAAAACAATAAGAAAATAACATTTAAAAACAAAAAAAAAACAAATTTTTTTTGTCATTTAGTGAATTCGGGCCGGGCTAGGCTCGGGCCAAAAATACTTTACCCGAGGCCTGACCCATTTTTTAAACGGATCTTATTTTTTGTCTAATCTCATTTTTCGAGTCTATATTTTTACCCAAACTCTTTCACATTTCGAGTAGAGCTTCAGGCCGAGCCGGGCCGCCCAGCCCATACACACCTTTAGCGGTGATTATATACTTTACCTAAAGAAATAAAAAAATGGAAACGAATTCATTTTCCAGTAAGTAAAATAAGGATTAATCGATTCTAGTTGAAAATCGACTCAGGGTTTTTGTTTGTTTTAAAACCCTAATAAGCTCAAAAGTTAATCCGTCTCACTGTTTCTTTCTTAACCTTTGGGTTTTGGCTTTGTTCGGAAGCCACATTCTCTATATCTCGCTATCTCAAAATGAAAGGCTCCGTCGAAGAAACGGCCAAGGGAGTTTCCGATTTTGCAGTGGATTCGGCTTCCTCCGCAGAAACACAGAGCAAAAAGTATATCTCCTTTCCTCTCTCTCTCTTTCTTGCTACTCTTTTGATTCTTGAGAAGCAAGCTGAAAGAGAAACAGTTGGATTTTTTATTATCAATCTGATTATTTATTTATTTATTTATTTATGTAAAATGTGTTGCCAGTGCTCGTAAGAAGGAACTTAAAAATAAACAGCGGGAAGAGGAGCGTCGCCGTAAGGAGGAGGAAAAAGCAGCCAAACAGGTACTTAATGTAATATTTACTTTGCTTATTTTCGTTTGGAATTAAAATTTGCGAGCTTAGGTTTTTTTGGAATGATTATGTATTAGATCCATCTTACTTTTAACTATTTGCTACCTAAAACAATAATATACTTTCAAATTTGGCTAAATTATGATATCTAGATTATAATTTCTCAAGAAAACTTACATGGTATATTATTTCTATTGAATGCGTGATATTATTCTTATAGCTGTTAGATTAAAATTTTGATTTCGTAAAACAAGAAATAAATTGTAAAATAGAACTTAAAAAGTTATATCTTTTAGTAGTTTCTTTTTGGTTTTATCCATTTCTTCTAGAAATTAAAACATAAACAATTCAATGCCTGTAGTAAAAGTAACAATGTAATGAAGTTGAAGCCTTTGTTTTGATTCAGTTCATTCCTTTATGTCTATAAAGCATAGCAGAAGGAGTGTAAGGATAGTGCTAGATGCATGTGTGACATATTGGAAGATTCTTGTCTGGTTCTTCAAGGAATGTTTGAAAAATAATATTTACTTGATCGATTTGTATAAAAGTAAACATGTCTCAGCTTTTTATTCTATCTTTTGGTGGTAACAGGCAGTTAACTGTACTTGTGCATAAATGTTAGATATGTATACTAGTATAAGAATGCGTTCAATGTGGGGTTTTAGGCACAAAGCCAAACATCTATGGCTGTACTGATCATTGTTGGTAGCTGAAGAAAGGACTCAATAATTGTTGGTCTTTTAGTTAATTTTAAGTACTGGATAAGAAGACCAAGACTATTTTCCTCATTTTGTCATTTATCATTGCTGGAATTTTACTATTTCATTTTGACCTTTTTGGCAACCTAATTGTATTTTTTTTTTATTCAGGCTGCTGCCAAGGCAAGCTCACATAGTCAGAAATCTGCTGGAGCTGATGATGAAGATATGGATCCCACGGTATAGTTCAATGATTGCTGTAAAAGTACTTTTCACAATGAATGAATGAAAATTTCATAAAGATTGCGGTGAACTTCTTGGACCTAATGTTAATTAACCTTCTCTTGTCAGCAATTCCATGAGAATAGGCTGAAATTTCTTGCAGCCCAGAAAGCAGAAGGAAAAAATCCATATCCTCATAAGTTCTTTGCATCAATGTCTGTTATTGAATATATAGATAAATATGGAAGCTTAGCCAATGGGGAGCATATTGAGGATGTCGGAGTATCTTTGGCTGGTATTTATATGAGCTACTCTTACTCCAGTCGTATCATCATTGTGTCCTGGATACATTCATTTATTTATTTTTGGAAATGACTCATGTTTCTTTTATGCTAGGTCGAATTATGAGTAAAAGATCATCAAGTTCAAAGCTTTTCTTTTATGACTTGCATGGTGGTGGTGCCAAAGTCCAAGTTATGGCTGATGCAAGGTATATATGTCCATTTCTACCATAAATTTGTATGCCCTCCCCCTTTTTCTTTTCCAAGTTTTCTCTTATTGAAAGGTTTATTAGAAATTCGAGGTAAAAACAATGTACTCTATACTCAATGTTAAATTTTCTGAGATTTTATATTCATTAGAAAAGAACTACATTTTAGGTGCATCATCCAACTAAACTGTTGAGCACGTCGTGAACATTTTATGCATTTTATTGTTATCACAACGAAAAACTACATTTATAGGTTCATTTTCCAGTTAAATAATTGAGCATGTGGTGTATATTTTATTTATTTATTTTTAACATTAAGTTGTCTGTTTTTTTATTAGATATATGGTTCACATTCAAGTTAAGGACGGCTTATATTAACCACTGGGAAATGCTATGGCTGATGTTTCAGTGTCTCTCTCTCCAATTATAGCAGTGTTTGAAAATATATTATGATACAGTGTTTTATTTGCTCTGAAAATGCACTAAAAATTTTCCAGTTCATAATTCATATATCTGTCTCAATTTAAGAATTCAGATATTGTAATCTACTGTAAATCTGTATGCATATGAATAGAGTAACTGAATATCATTATTTTAAACACATACAAGCTAAATATTTCGGAGGCATTACCTTGGCCCCTGTGAATATGTTCTAGTTGAGATTAGTGATTGATTGTGTGCCTTTTGTGTCTTTTCCTTTCCACTGCCCAGCTCCGATTCTCATATCTTTTTATATAAATTTCTTTCTACTGTTACTGCAGCAAGTCAGGCTTGGATGAAGCAGAATTTGCAAAATTCCATTCCAGTGTGAAGCGTGGTGATATAGTTGGTGTCACTGGGTTTCCAGGTTGGGGAAATTATACATCACTCTTTCTGTTCCCAAATGTTTTTCATTTTTATGGATATTTCCTCATAAAACTCTTATTTTTCTTGTTCTTTTTATTAAAATTTATTATTAATTAAACCATAAAAGGTTTAAAATATGTATTAAATGCCTTCTCTTAAAGTTATGCTGGCATGGGAGGCAGAGAGTACATTTCTCTTAAACTGGGAGCGAAAATTTCTAGCCAGCCATTCTTTCTATTCTTGTAGTCTTCATTTCTTTGGTGGATGAGTTCTTAGTATATATCCATATTTTAAATTTCATTATAGTGAGCTTTATTAGTTAACATTTCTTACAGTATTTTGTAAAAGATGGTGTTGAATTTCCTCTGACTATTGACAATCATCTTTTTTTGGGGGGTTTAAAATTAACAAATTTCTAGAAGCTTTCTTCTCATAGCTGTCTTTCACTTTATAATTTTGTGCGTTGCTTCTTCTAGGAAAAACAAAGAGAGGGGAGTTGAGCATCTTTCCTAAGTCATTTACTGTTTTATCCCATTGTCTCCATATGATGCCAAGGCAAAAAGCAGGTCCTGATGCCAGTGTGAAGGTAAAGCAGTGTTCCGTGTGACTGTCTGATGTTTGTTAAGATCCTGATAATGACAATGTTTTTCATTTCTTCACAGAAAACTGATTTATGGGTCCCAGGAAGTACCAGGAACCCTGAAGCATATATTTTGAAGGATCAGGTAATATTTCGTATTTAATCATAGAAGCTTTACTGGATTATTGGTTTCCTGCCATCTACTATGTTAAATGCTAATGCATTTTAATGTAGCTTGCTTTAATCTGCAACAGCAATTCAAACTCACATCAAGAATTTTTCATAATTTTTATTTAAATGAAGAATGGGATGCTTATTAGGAACTGATCTTTTCAGATATATTAGTTATTACATTTTTACTCTCTTGCCTTTCTATTTGTGATTGCATCCCGTTGGCTAATATTACTGAAAAACTGTATGATGCAAATCTGGAAGCCATTATATCTGTCTTTTATGACAGTCCCTGATCCTTGGAATTCATTTGGTTTATATTTGAATTTTTTAAATGTTAGGAAACTCGATATCGCCAACGGTATCTTGATTTGATGTTAAACCTGGAGGTTCGTCAAATATTCAAGACCAGATCTAAGATCATTTCTTACGTAAGGAGTTTTCTTGACAATCTTGATTTCTTGGAGGTTAGTCATCTATTCATTATATCAAATTATCAGTTTCTTTATAAGGCTTTCTTTTTTAATGTTCCATAAATGTGAATATTTCATCGTTAGGTTGAAACTCCCATGATGAACATGATTGCTGGAGGTGCAGCTGCCCGTCCATTTGTAACCCATCACAATGAATTAAACATGAAGCTCTACATGCGTATTGCACCGGAGTTATATCTTAAGGAGCTTGTAGTTGGTGGACTGGATCGTGTTTATGAAATTGGAAAACAGTTTAGAAATGAGGGTATTGATTTGACTCACAATCCTGAATTTACTACTTGCGAGTTCTATATGGCTTTTGCAGACTATAATGACCTGATGGAGCTCACTGAAAAAATGTTGAGTGGTAAGCACAACTAAAATGACCTGTCATTGGAATATACCTTTCTGTTCATTTTCTGTTCATTTCTAAATTTGTTGGCTTGATTTATCTACAACAGGGATGGTCAAGGAACTTACAGGTGGCTATAAGATTAAATATCACTCAAATGGCCTTGATAATGATCCAATAGAGATTGATTTCACCCCGCCTTTCAGGTTTAAGGATCGCTTTTACCATGATAAGAATTGTTAACAAAACTGAAAATGTCCTTGGTAGTCACTGTTGCTAATAAATTTGTTACTAATTTTCACAGGAGGCTTGACATGGTCAAGGAGTTGGAGAAGATGGCTAACCTCAACATACCCAAGGACTTTTCCAGTGATGAAGCTAACAGATATTTGGTGGATGCATGTGCAAAGTTTGAGATCAAATGCCCTTCTCCTCAAACAACAGCACGTTTATTAGATAAAGTATGTCTCCTGTCTTTGCTCTTTCTCTTTGAATATTTTTTATGTGAATCAAGGTACTTGGTGCTCATTGAGCTTAAGCTTTATGTAATATGGAGGGTGCTCAGCATCTAATGTTCCTCACTGAGGGAGTTCCAGAGTCCCAAGTGCTGAACTTTTGCTAGTTTACTACTAAGCAGAATGTGACCTAATCTTTCAACTGGTTTATTTTCCAATAAATTGAAATGAAAGGTTCATGTAAGAGAACAGAATTTGTCTTGACTTGATGGATCATATGGAGTGCCGATTGATGTGATATTTTCTGTTCTACATTCTATCATCGGTAGGACTTTTCTATAATTGTATTATAATACTGGTCAAGTTATACCATTGAAAGACTTATAACCATAAGAAATGCAACTTTAACTCCAGTCGAGAGATGGCTAGCTGCTTAGGCAATCTAGAATCCATACAGAGTAAATATCTAAGTTTATTGAGTTACTATTATAATAATATCTTTTATTTAATGCAGTAGTTAAATTGCTGCACTCAAAGGCTTTGAAAATAGTAACTTAATATGGTAAACTTTAAGAGTGCAGCAGTGGCCTTGGCAAAACCCATTGTTTAATGATAATCTCAGTCCCTGCTCCCCTTAATTTGTTTACATTGTGATTGTATCTACGACTAATTTGATTCTTGTAAATGTGAACACGTTTTTGGCTTATTTGTGTGTATTGTAATGGGATTTTTTAGCTATATTATTGGGGCTTTTAACCATCAGAACCGGATAGAACATGTCTATTATCACCTTTCTCTGGGAACACAGTTTAGACGTCAGGCCTACACATGCCCATCTTCTAATAGAAGTTTCATTTTCATTTTCCTTGTTTGCAGCTTGTTGGGCATTTTCTAGAAGAGACGTGTGTGAATCCTACTTTCATAATCAACCACCCTGAAATAATGAGTCCTTTAGCTAAGTGGCATAGGTCAAAACCAGGACTGACTGAACGTTTTGAACTTTTTATCAACAAACATGAAGTAAGTTTATTCGACATCATAAATCTAGTTTAGTTTCTTTGTAATTTACTTTGGCCAATGAGGTTTATTTTTTAAAAAATATTATTTTCCAACTGTTCAGCTCTGCAATGCATACACTGAGTTGAATGATCCTGTTGTACAACGTCAACGATTCGCTGAACAGCTGAAGGTATCAAACATTGTCACAAGTCTTGTGCATGGTGGTAACTTTAATTAAGATTATATAGGGACTTTTTCTCATAGAGATATTGGAATATTAGGACCGGCAATCAGGTGATGATGAAGCAATGGCTTTGGATGAAACATTCTGTACTGCACTTGAGTACGGATTGCCACCAACAGGTGGTTGGGGACTGGGCATTGATCGGCTAGCTATGTTATTAACAGATTCACAGAATATCAAGGTTCTCTCTTTCTCGTCTCTGTGGGTGTGCTCTCAAGGTTTTTTTTTCTTTAAGTATTTGGGAATATTACCCTCCGACAACCCTTTAAATACATTAAAACACAGAAAAATTTACATTTCCATGTCAGATACTTATCTGTATCAGATAGCCACACCAGAGTCCGAGTAATATATATATCAACTCTGCCATGCTCGCACCATGAGATTTTCTTTGGCAAAATACTTAATTAGAGTCTGTAATTGACTTGTTAATTGTCACTCATAATCTCTTGCATGCTATTCAAACAGGAGGTTCTTCTCTTCCCAGCCATGAAACCTCAGGATGAACCATCAGCCAAAGGTAATCAATTCGATATCACTCTGCTTATTTTCCCACATCATTTGATCCTTTTTGCCGTCCCTGATTAAATATGGAATGTTGTTTGATTTTCATATTTGGCTTTATGAACAGCAGATAGTATTTTATGGTGTTCAGTTGTTGATTAGAAAATCATGTCGATTTATCCGACCAATTTTCGTTTATCATGTTGTATTTAATTTGTTCTGTCACACTGATGGTTTGAGGTTTTAGCAGCTCCAGCAACATAAGGGAGTTCGTGCTGTGTTTACCATAAAAGTTGTCAAGATTTTTGTTAAGTTTTCGAGAGTTACCTATTATGGAATAGGTGTTCATGGTATATGATAGAAGCCCATTGTTACGGATGTGAATGTACTTTGATTCAATGGTATAGTCTTTTTGTGGGATTGGTATAAAAATATTTTGCATATTATTATTACAAACCCTCAGAGAAAAGATAATAGACTTTTGTCTGTTTGTGTCTGGTATTTTAAACGGATTCTCCTTTACTAATATGATCATTTTTAATGTTGTCTCCAGTTGCCTGTTTTCATTTAGCATTTAAATTAACTTCGGTCTAGCTATAGTAAAAAAGAGTCTTCTTGGCATTTAGTTTACAACCGTGCAAACAATATATCAAATTTACAGTGTTTTTCCCTATTTTTGGCAAATTGCTATGAGTCAACAAATACCGATATGGAAGGAAATCTTGAATCGTGTAGCAAACAAATGCAGATCTGCGGAATGAAAGTTTCTTTTAATTATTTTTGTTTATATTGAAAGAAAGAAAATAATCTTTTGAACATAAAAGAAATTAAAGTGTGAAAATGGTTTTAAATTCCATTGTATTGGATCAGGTAGAGGTGTGTATAGTCGAACCCAAATAATGATAAAAGTCGGTACTTCATTTAATTGGAAAAAGTATATATAGCCAAGTCACGGAACCTGTGTTAAATAATTTACCTTTTATGTAAGTTGTACATATCATAATTTACCTTCTACATAAGTTCGTATTAAAATTACACAACCAGCCAATAACAAAGCAAACAAATAAGACGTACAACTGCCTCTTTTTATTTTTTTTAACAAAAACAAATTTGGATTTTTTTTCACATTTTGGCTTATATTTATATTATTTTTTAAATATGATTTTATTTAGCTTTTAATATTTTTACTTTCAATAATTATTAAATTATTTTCTTGAAGTGGTTAAACCATCTAGTTGATCCAATTGAACCATATCTCCAATCGATTCAACCTTGGCCTTACTCGCATTGCAAAACACCACAGATTCTACCATACCCGAGTTCATTTTTCTTTTCTTTTTAACAAAGACGAATATAGCTAAGATAAAAGGAAAAAAAAGTGTAGAAATATAGAAATTAAAATTCTAAATTTATTAAATTAATATCTTATGAATAATTACATTAATGGCTGATTAAATTCTAAGCTCACTTTGATTCTTCCTGTTTTTTCAGTTCTATACACTCACCTCTATGGAACCAAACAAAAGAAAAAGTGCCATTTTCTTGGCCCTCTTTCCTTAATAACTTGAATCTCAAAAATCAAGCTGCTTCAAGCTTCTTCCACAAATAGAACGCTCTTCTGATAATTGGATCAGCTGAGAATCCTTCTGCATATGCGCTTATGGCATTCAAAAGGCTTGTGAATTTCTCCCCATTGTCCTGTTATCAACCATCATAATTTACAGTTTTTAAGGTTTCTCCATTTTATGATATAATATGAATATATCATGCAAATAACCCTCAACTATAAGGACATTCCTTTCACTATAGGTTACCAAACATGCAACATTCAGGTGCCTACAACATCATATGCCAGTCATAGCCAATCTTTTCACCAATCCAAGAGTGAACTTCAGCAAATCGCATATATATAGAGTGTAAATCTTTTGAAACTAAATCAGTCCACAAACCTCGGGTTTATTAAATGTGAGATCTCTGGTGGAAAATGGTACCATATAGAATGGAAGATCACATCTCAGCATTGCCTACAATAACATCAAACTTCAAGTGTCAGGATAGATGCATAAGATAAAGAAATTTGTAATCACTTCAATGCTAGTTGTCCACAAGCAGGATGAAAAAGATCACCAAGTTTTTGCTTAAGACAGCTTGATCAGCATTTGCTATCAAGGCCTGCAAAACATTACATAGAACTTTAGTTCGTCAGTTGACTTATAATATATAACAGAAAAGAAAAAATAAATAAAGAGAGAGGAGGCTAAGGAACCTTATTTCACATTAAAATTAAAACTTTTAAAACATCAAAGCAAGCATGCAGAAGATTCTCACAGGGCAATAAATGGAAACCACGCCTCATTTTCTTCCATCAAATCCCAAAATGATAATCCACCTCAAGTAGAACGAAATATGTCTTCTTATGTTAAATTCTAGAATGAGAATCTAGAGTTTCTACTTTGGCAACAAGGAGATTTCCCTTTGCGGGTAAGAATAATACTATTCACCATAATGCAGTATGGACCATAGAGTTGTTTGTGAATTCAGGATATTTAGTCCCTCCCTATAGAAACTCACGAGAAGTCTTTTGATTAACCTCAAGGAAAAAAGCATGTAGTTCAGAATATCCATGTTAGGTCATAATGATTTCATATTTACAAATCTTCAAGAAGTTTAAAACAAACTATTTGAACCTGTTCTTGCAAAAAGGAGAAGTTTTATATCAACAAACTCACACACCCATCAAACATGACCCTAGATTAATGAATCATTTCTAGCAGCTTCATCTTTAGGGCAGTAATTGCTCTTAGTTCTAGCCCATAAGATCAAAATTTCTCACATGCTAGAGTCGATTTAGGTTCAAAACTAGAATGAATCCTGAAAATGAATGATTAAATAAACAGAAACAAAAATTGGTCCAAGTAAACCTCATTTATAGGCCAGTTTATGTAATTATTGGGAATCAGGACGTCCTTGAAGATATATATTCAAATCACACCCCAACCAAGTCTACAACTTGTGCTTATGCAATTGACCCAACTTAAATACAATGCATCTGACCACAAAAGATTGTAAATAAAACAATCTTTCAGTTGCATGCACATATTCATTTTATTTTCATCCTGAGCTTATTCTACCTTCCTGATGTGGTCCACTTCAACTTGATCAACACACTTCAGTAAATTCTCCAATGTGCCTACACACAAAGATCATAAACAAATACAACAAAACAAAAACAGATTAGGAAAAAAGTAACAGTGGGGTCGAATAGAAGAGAATACACAATGCATGAAAATCAGTAGCTTTAAAGCAAATATAAAAGCGCAACCCCAGCTAATTTAATGTACTTACAATAAAATATTAGAAAATTAGAGCATAATGAAGTCCACAAGACAATTTTGAAAAAACATATCTACAATCTTTAGAGCATGAAATGGTCCATATCACATTAAGTTGAAACCAGTGTTTCAAGGATGATTAATTGGACAGATTGATATGATAGTCATATGGGTTCCCATATCCACAAACATGCTACAATCAGTATATGCACAAGTTGGAATCTTCAATAACAGTATTAAAATCAGTATTAACAATATTTCTTAACTTTTCCAACGGGAAGAAGCATAAGTCTATTAGCATTGAAATAGAAGCTTCTCTAAATCTCTACAATCCAAGCACGTGCTGGAATCAACAATTGACTCAAGTATGCTATAATTTGACAAATGATTACTCGTAAAAGGAAAACATATACTAATAGCTACCATAATAGATTATTCCATAACCCATTCCATACCAGTATCTTTTATTCATACACACATTGATAAATATCTAATTTGATAGGGCATATATATTTGCCATGTGTACGCTCAGCCAGATATATGATGATGACGTTGTACATTTTTTTCTAATACTAAAAGATTTTATTCACAAGTGTACTTCACTCCATTTAGGTGACAAGACATAAGCATTTATGAAGTTCACTTGCTACTCAGGCAACTGTACTTTTTTTCCTCCTATCTTTTCAATGGAACCAGGTAAAAGAAGATTAAATTATTCTGGCAAGGGATTATCAGTTGCCACTGATAGCTATGTCTTGGTCTAGTGGTGGCTCAAGGCTTGCCACAAATCACGGTGATATTGCATCTTTGAAGATAGGAATGTAACTCACAAAAGAGAGAAGGTACAAATGATTCTCATATTCTTAATGAGGCATTCAATTGGTTTTGCATATGACAGCCATTTTTAAACCCATCAAAAGGATATAGAAACATAAACTAGCAGAGGATCAACATTTATCAAATAAAGGTCACCCAGAGGCATCATATACCTAACAGAACCTCCAGAAACGACAATTTAAAACATTGCTCAAAATTGCAACCTACAGAACACTTCTCCTAACCTGTGAAACAACGCCAAATTCCTTGCTTATATTCAGGGTGAAATGAAACTATTAATTTGTTCATTATTATTCCAGGACGACTAGCATACTCATTACTAACATGAAAAGAGGTGGATGGTTTCATCTAATAGAAAAATAACTGCAGATTTTCAGTTCTTAACAAAATAACATACCAAACTTAGTGATAAGTTGAACAGCATGGACATTCCCAATTCCATCAACTCCTGCACTTAAAATGCATTAACATCAATAATCTGAGGCACCATCTGATTGAAAAGTAAATTAGGATGGAAAATTCTGTAGTGAGATTCAAGGTAATGAATAGAAAAGCATGCTTATGTTAACGTTGGAAAGAACTCAATTTTCAAGCTCAAGTAGTGTAGAAAAAACATTAGGTAAAATGTGAGCCACTCCAACTCACCCAAACTCTATCTAAACAACATAGTTGCATTCTATCGCTGCAGCTATGCATGTTGCATCCAAAATTTCAGAAACAAAATGTTCAAGCCTCATAAATACGAACACAAGAAAAGATAAAACATAGTCTCTATTAAATTCAGCAACTAATCTTTTAATTCACGTCAAATTTCCACTATAATCAGATATGTCAGACTTATGCTATGGTTTGTCTTTCTGGAAACCAACTTTTATATGTACACGGCCAAAGCAGTGAAAAAATATAAGAACTTCATTTCTCCATTTTTTATACTTCCTGCAAACTCTAATTCTAACAAGCTATGCTTTCACTCCAGGCATGACCATCATATAGGACCCTGCTGAACCAAAATGAATAGGACATCCACTTCCAAATAAAGAGAAAAGCCCAATCCAGAGTCTCAACACCAATGAACATGCACCAACTATTTTCTCTATTGAACAATCATGAAGAAGGATTCAAGAGTATTGTCCTCAATTCAAACGTCCTTAGTCCCATTTCTACTGTACCTTATTTCTAAAATAATCAGGTAACGTCCTAATCTGTCATATAGGAGATGTGAAAATGCTTATTTCTTGTCAATTACATTTTCCAATTTACCTTTATTTCTCAGGGTCTACAGCAAATACCTCCTCCTGGTATGATTAATAATATAACAGGTTTAACACCACAATAAGTGGCATGGTCATTCCTAAATTAATTTTAGGTTCCTGGAGCGACAAATAAATAAACAAATAAATAAAAGAGACTTGGCAGGTTCCATAGGTCATTCCACACATGACATCATCTCTTCCACTAGTTACATAATTACACACCAGCCATCACCCTAAATACAGTTTTTTTTTAGTATATAAAGCTAGCTGATACCTCATGGTTAATAAAACCAAACATCATGTTGGAAGGAAAAGACTTCTCATACACCTCATCTCTCTCGTGTTTCAAGCTCTGATTCCATATCCTAGTTCTCACTTCTAACTAGTTATTTCATAATTATAACATCCTATTCTGTATTCCCTACTCCATACTTCCCAGATCCCATTCCTCACATCCAAATATTACTTCTTCATCACTTAGCCCTAGGTCTTTGCCAATCCTCCTTTCTATCCTCTCCACCTCTATCATGTATTCACATTTCCACACCCAAAAACCAGATGAATCATTTACATGAAACATAGCTCATCCAAGAGATGGTGAATGCAAACTTGACAAGAAACTTAAACAGGAAATGTTTTTTATCACAAATAACTTTAAACTTCTATATGATGTATAAACAGAAAATGTATAGCTTGTACAAATGGCTAGATTAAAGGAACCATGTTCAAGTATAAAAATATTGCTCAAACCAATTTGTTGGTGCTCTCCATGCCATGAAGTAACTTAAGGGAATAATAAAAATTGCTGGACAAAAAATGGTGAATATTTTCTTTCTTATTTTACTAAGAATTTGAAACTAATATTATGACAACCTGGGATATTGTCACATCTATCACCCACAAGAGAGACTACATCAACAAACTGAGAAGGTTTCAGATCTCCATATCTTTTTGAGAAATCCTCCATTCCGAATGAAACCATCCTGGGAAAGCAAAGCAATAAAAATGAAATCTCAGATACTTAAGAACAAGGAAGAAAATCTAAAACTGAAAAGTAAGACAAACTTCGTTATTTTTGGCAGAAGAAACCACCATAACTAATATCTTAAAGTTCCGAATTTTCAACATATTTGTAAATTTTATCAGTTCAACTTCTCAATATAATTACTAGTAACCATCAAATTATAATCTAAACAACTGACAGAAACAGCCAGTGTGTGATCTCAAGGAATCTACTCTATAATGAATAATCTGCAGGTAAAACAAGATTTGCTGGGAAAATAAGATAGTGGTGCACATCTAGTTTTACTTTTATAACCCCAAATAGCTCTGGCCTAAAATTAAATATCTTGATATAGGTACCAAATTTCCTAAACTACTTTCAGCATATAATTAATGAACCTAAACTAGTAAAAAATAGTCAAACTTTTAATTACTAGTTTATTTCTATAACATCATCATAACTTACAATGAAAATGAAAAAAATAACAAGAGGATTCTTCGGATATAACATTGTAAAACTTATATTTTAACTGTTCCAAATTGGCAGCTTCCACTATATTTAGTAGGAAATTAATCAAACAACAAAGGATAAGCCTAATCTATCAATATCCATGAATTCAGATATAGCATTGAGATTTACAATTAGCAGAGGTACGCACACATCAAAAATGATAGCCAAATTAGAATGTCTCCTGTAGAAATATTTAGAACCCATATACTAGACCAAAAGTCCTTGAGGATACCCAAACATATGTACAGCAGAAATTTGTACAAAAGAAGCATACAGACACAAAGAGAGACATATGTTTATACATATATATATGGAAAATGTGCATTATGTATACAAAGAAATAAGCAAGCTGCCCTCTATATGAAAAACAAGGTCTTTATTACCCTTTTTCAATTGAGGTTAAGAAGGACAATGTATCAAAGAATGTATACTAACTCATAGCCACGTGGTGCAATTCGTAGTAGGCGTAATGAAGGACATAGGATCTGAAAGAAATCTTTGTCTGGGGAGACAACTCGAACCTGTCAGGAAAAAAGTTAAATCCAAAGCACCTAATCAGAAAGGCAAAGTACTAAAAAACTGAGTATTTATATCATACTAAAACTGTGTCCTTAGGAATAATAATGTTAGATTTCAAGAATATTTGGGCATATCAATTATGATATTTTATCCCTAACTTTAAGGCATTCTATCCCTAGAATTAGTCTGTTTCCTAGTGTAAAGTTTCCTAAGTTAGGCTAAAACTATGCGTATAAATATGTATGTATTCTCTTGTGAAACAGGAAATAAAAAGACTGATTTTTCACATGGTATCAGAGCCTGTTCTTTAAGCCCGATTTCTAGGATTTTTTAGCCGATTTCTTTAAGCCTGTTCCTTTTTTCTTGTCTCCCAACCAGTCCTTAAGTCTATAGAACTTGTTAAACACAATATGACTGAAACTGTCAAAGTCAGTAGCCCAGAAATTCCTGTTAACAACTCAAACCCAACGAGTGAGTTTCAGGCTATTCCGGTAGCTTACAGGCTAAATGGAAAAAATTATCTAAAGTGGTCCCAACTGGTTCGTACCTTCTTGAAAGGAAGAGGAAAGTTGAGTCACTTGCTCGGAACAGGACCTAAGGAAGGAGACCCTAAGTTTGATGCTTGGGATGAACAAGACTCTATGGTAATGTCTTGGTTATGGAACTCTACGATGCCAGAAATCAGTGATACATGCATGTTTCTTAGCACTTCCAGAGAAATATGGGAAGCTGTGAAGCAGACTTATTCTAAGGTTCGAGATGCTGCTCAAATTTATGAAATCAAAACGAAGATTTCATCCATCAAGCAAGGAAATCGATCAATAACGGAGTATTCCAATCTGTTGCAAAGTTTATGGCAAGAGATGGATCATTACCAGTGCATTCAGATGAAATGCAGTGAAGATGCAGCACTCCTGAAAAGGTTCGTTGAAAAAGATCGAATTTATGATTTTCTTGCTGGATTAAATGTTGAGTTTGATGCAGTAAGAGTTCAAATTCTTGGAAAAGAGGAACTACCATCACTGAATGAAACAATTGCAATTGTTCGTGCTGAGGAAGGAAGAAGAGGAGTTATGATGGAAAACAATCAAGTGGATAGTTCAACCTTGGTTACAAATGCTATAAGTGAGAGGAGATTTGGCCTGGAGCAGCCAACTAATGAAGATAATAGACAGACAGAACGTACAAAGTCGTTTAACAGGGATTCTGTGTGGTGCACCTACTGTAAAAAGGCTCGTCACACTAAAGACAGATGCTGGAAACTCCATGGTAAGCCACAAACAACAAACAAAAATTTTTCAAAAAAGGGTGAACAATTGAGGGGACGAGGACGAGCAAATACAGCAAGTCAGCAAGATGAAAAAATTTCTCAGGAATTGCCGATTGAATTTAAAAAGGAGGAAATTGAGAAGTAAAGAAATTTGCTGGGATCATTGGAAAAATCCTCTCCAACAGGTACTTGTAGTTTGGCTTTTTCAGGTATATCCTCTTCTCAAAATTCTAAAGCCTTAAATACAGACACCAAAAGTTCTTGGGTCATTGACTCAGGAGCTACAGACCACATGACCCACTCTTCACACAAATTTGTATCATATACACCCTGTCCTAGTAATAGAAAAATAACAGTGGCTGATAGTTCTATGATCACAGTAGCCGGTCAAGGTGATATTGTTATAAACAAAACCCTTACTCTAAAAAATGTCCTTCATGTTCCAAAACTATTTACCAATCTTTTATCCTTTCAAAAAATTACCAAAGATTCTAACTGTAAAGTGGTTTTCTGTCACAATCAATGTCTTTTTCAGGAACAGAATACGAGGAGGATGATTGGACATGCTAAGGAAATAAATGGCCTATATTATCTTGAAGAATCCAGTGAGGAAGTTAGTGATCTGAATTCCTCACCCTTATCTTTCATTTCCGAATCTATTAAAACCAATAAAGACCAAATTTGGCTCTATCACCTTCGCCTTGGTCACCCATCGTTTAGAGTCCTTAAAATTATGTTTCCTTCATTGTTCAAAGGAATAACTATTGAAAAATTTCATTTTGTGATATCTGTGAACTTGCAAAACATAAGCGTACCTCTTTTCCAGTAAGCAATAAAAAAACTTCCACTCCTTTTACTCTTGTTCATAGTGATGTTTGGGGGCCATCCACTATTTCAAATATTTCGGGAGCTCGGTGGTTTGTATCTTTTATCGATGATTGTACTTGTGTGTCTTGGGTATTTCTTTTAAAACAGAAATCTGATGTTAGGTCTGTTTTTTCCACCTTCTACAATATGGTCAAAACACAATTTGGGACTGAAATAAAAAGGTTTAGGTCAGACAATGCAAAGGATTATTTCAATCAATTCCTCTCAGAATATTTCCAAGAAAGAGGCATTATACATGAGTCATCTTGTGTAAATACACCACAACAAAATGGTGTCGCCGAAAGGAAGAATGGTCACATTGTAGCAATCACAAGAGCCCTATTGTTCCAAAAAAATGTCCCTAAACAATACTGGGGGGAGGCTGTTTTAACTGCTACTCATTTGTTAAATAGGTTGCCTACAAAGGTCCTTGAGTCTCAGAGTCCTATGCAAGTTCTAGCCAAAATTTTTCCTGATTTCAATACATCCAGTAATCTCACTCCCAAAATATTTGGCTGTGTTGCCTTTGTCCATGTTCATTCTCAAAATAGAGGGAATTTGATCCACGGCTGTTAAGTGTGTCTTTATTGGTTATTCTTCCACTCAAAAGGGGTACAAATGCTATCATCCAGCCACTAAAAAATTTTTTGTAACAGCTGATGTTACCTTTGCTGAACAAGAAAATTTCTTTACTCGTCCTTACCTTCAGGGGGAGATTTTATTCACAGAAGATAAGGACAGATTTTTTTCTTCTTGACTTTCCAACTACTGTCCAGCACTCAAATACTTCCACCATTCCAGCTCCAAACACTCCAAACACTCCCATTCCAGCTTCTGTCCAGCAACCAAACACCCTCATTCAGACCTTGCCTACTAACCAACCTGCCCAACTTGAAACAATGCCCCCTACACAAACAGAACCTAGTACACCAAAATCACCAAGAGGAATTCAGGACACTATTCGTCCATTACAGGTTTACTCAAGGAAGAAGGCACCAGTGCAAGTTCAATCATCCTCTTCTCCTATACAATCTGAGGTAATTGCTGAACCTACTTTGAATCCTAATAATACAGATTTAGATGATTTTCCTATTGCTATTAGAAAGGGAACTAGAGCCTGTACAAAACATCCCTTGCACCTATTTATGTCTTACAAAAACTTGTCCCATCGACACAAAGCCTTTCTTACTAGCCTAAACTCTATTTCCATTCCTAAAACTGTATTTGAGGCATTAGAAGATGAGAATTGGAGAAATGCCATGAAAGTTGAAATGGAAGCTTTGGAAAAAAATAAGACAAGGGACTTAGTGAAATTACCAGAAGGAAAGAAACCAGTGGGATGTCGCTGGGTGTACACAGTAAAGTATAATTCAGATGGTTCTTTGGAGAGGTACAAAGCAAGACTGGTTGCTAAAGGGTACACTCAAATGTATAGGATAGACTACCTTGAGACATTCGCTCCTGTTGCAAAGATTAACACTATAAGAATATTGTTGTCACTAGCTGCCAACCGAGGCTGGAAATTACAGCAATTTGACATAAAAAATGCCTTTTTACACGGTGACCTAGAAGAGGAAGTATACATGGATGTTCCTCCAGGATTCGGTCCAACTACAGGACAGGTTGTTTGCAGACTAAAAAGGGCTTTGTATGGACTAAAACAGTCCCCAAGGGCTTGGTTTGGAAGATTTACCAAAGTAATGCTCAAGTTAGGGTATAAACAGAGTTAAGGAGATCACACTCTGTTCGTGAAACACTCATCTTCAGGGGGAGTGACTGCTTTATTAGTCTACGTTGATGACATCATAGTAACTGGTGATGATCTAGAAGGAATGGAGAAGTTAAAGAAATGCCTAGTAAAAGAATTCGAAGTCAAAGAACTAGGCAAGTTAAAATATTTCCTTGGTATTGAGGTGGCACACTCTCGGGAAGGAATATTCATATCTCAGCAAAAATATATAGTTGATTTGCTGACAGAAACAGGCAAGTTGGGTTGTAAACCAGTAGAGACACCCATAGAGGTGAATCACAAACTTGGAGATGCACTAGAAGATGCAGCAGTTGATAAAAAGTCATATCAAAGGCTTGTGGGAAAGCTTATTTATTTGTCTCATACCAGACCAGATATTGCCTATGCAGTAGGTGTTGTAAGTCAGTTTATGCACAATCCTAAGGAATCACATCTTAAAGCAGTATATCAAATCCTACAGTACTTAAAAGGCACGCCAGGCAAAGGGATCTTATTCAAAAAAGGAGAAAATTTAACCCTTGAAGCCTACACTGATGCAGATTATGCAGGATCTATGGTTGATAGAAGATCAACCTCTGGTTACTGCACCTTCCTAGGAGGTAATCTTGTGACTTGGAGGAGTAAAAAACAAAACGTTGTGGCTCGATCTAGTGCAGAAGCAGAATTTAGGGCAATGGATCTTGGAGTTTGTGAATTGTTATGGCTAAAGATTATTTTAGAAGACTTAAAGATCAAGTGGGAAGGTCCAATGAAGTTGTATTGCGATAATAAGTCTGCTATCAATATCGCTCATAATCCAGTTCAACATGATCGAACGAAGCACGTTGAGGTTGACAGACATTTCATAAAAGAAAAACTGGACAGTGGCTTAATTTGCACTCCATTTGTGTCCACTGATGAACACCTAGCAGACATACTTACCAAAGGATTGTCTGGGAAGTTGTTTCAAAAATTAGTAAGCAAGCTGAGAATGGATGATATCCACTTCCCAACTTGAGGGGGAGTGTAAGATTTCAAGAATATTTGGGCATATCAATTATGATATTTTATCCCTAACTTTCAGGCATTCTATCCCTAACTTTAAGGCTGTACAGATCCCTAGAATTAGTCTGTTTCCTAGTGTAAAGTTTCCTAAGTTAGGCTAAAACTATGTGTATAAATATGTATGTATTCTCTTGTGAAATAGGAAATAAAAAGATTGATTTTTCACAAATAACTCATACATATTTTTAACAAAATGATTTCTTGGTTGCATAATACTTAGTCAAATCCTATGAGCAAACTTATCTACAAAAATCAAAGCCTGTTGACTTCAGCCGTGATATTTATAAGATAACTATTTTTTTTCCTATTCCATAGTGATATACATGCTCTACCTCTTCACTCACATATAGATGGACAAGGATTAGAAGAAAGGAAATATTTCCATTGATAACATTAATCATTCAGCCATTTTAAGAAGGTATCGCTTAATTGTCATTAACTGATTATATAATGTCAAAAATTATTTTGAAATGCTTAACTTTTTTAAAATTTAAATCATTAATGTGATTCTAATTTTATTTTTTTTTACAGAAACAGATTTTAATACCATAAAAACGAAACTGACCAAAAACATCTCCAGTTCAATCAACATAACTCCACCATAAGTCATCAGTGGAGGAACAGTAGCTACCAAGTAACCAGAGAGTCAACAAGAGAAACTTCAGACCACTTCAATCTTTTGAAAAAGTAAACTCTTAATATAGCTCCAGCATCAGGTAAATATATGTCTTTCCTTAATTCGTGTAAGAGAAGCATGTTCAATAAAACGGATTGCCAATTTTGAAATTGTACTCTCTTTTTTCTTATAATTGTTATTAATAAATGTGATATCACACAATAAATTGAACAACTGATAGTCACATGCGAAAGGAAGTACCTTTGAACTGGTGAAACCTCTTTTTCTCCAAACAAAACTAAAAGTCCATATCAAAGGGCATGCTCATGTTTTCCCAAATAAGTCTTAAGAAAATTACCTTAAACCCTGCATCAACACTCCTTGCAGCCAGTGTCCCAATCACATCATCAGCTTCTACACCAGGTACCTGCCTTAGACTAAATTCTTAATTACTTGCTAAAAACCAAAAGGATCAACAAATTCATAAGCATCTCTGGCGTCTAATTAGTTATACCTCTATCACCTTAATGGACATAGCTTTGATGGATGCCTTCAAATATTGAAGTCCCTGCACTATGGTATCCGGTGTAGGAGGGCGGTTGCTCTTGTATGAAGGAAACAGAGTATGACGAAAATTTAAACCTTCAAAAATTGATGATATGTTTTCAGACATTTATTCAGATGAAAACATGTATATTTCCAGTCAAAAAGTGATATAACACAATGCATGTTTCTTTACTTGCAAATACTACAATTAATACCTAAAGTCAAAAGAATGTTTAACAAGAGTCAAATGCACCAATGCAAATAGGAAAAAGGACCACATCGCAGGCCTCTTAAAAAGATACAATAAAGATAAAGCATTGAAACCTACATCAGAATATGACAATATTTTATATCAGTTAATGCTTCTTATAAGAAATAAGTCCATGTATAAAGCTAGTGATACAATTAGAAAAGGCTCTCCCAGAAGTACTTTAGGTCTAAAAGTCATTGACCAGGAAGACAGTAGCTTAGAAAGGCAGATCTAATGGTTTAGCTTCGCCTCTCTACAGAAACTCATACATTGTCCATTTTAGCAGAGATTTCCTGTTTATCATACGAACAGAGATTCGGAAAAGGACTAATGCAGAACTCTAGGAAATGTGATAGCACAAAATCAAGATAACTATGGTTATGCCTAAACTTCATGATGACCCCAGTCCATCAATTACATATTGTAACAGTCAAGCAGTTGGTTAAAATGGCCACTGCTTTTTCCTCACACGGAAATTTGTTAATTAGCAAACATATTTCTTAAATATATGCATTCTTTTAGTTTTTAAATCTCAGTAAATGAGAATTTATACTAAGCAAAAATTGCTGTCTATTCATCTCATTCAAGAAATTCTTATTTCTTAAAGTCTTTCTCTAAGTAAGTAATAGCAAGTTCAACTAAGCCTATATTCCGATGTGATGAAACCTCCTAAAGATAGAAGTCAAAGCCATCACAGTATTGCCCATAACATGTTGCTTTCTAAATAACCACAATTAAACAGACTACTAGTTCTTTGATGGAGAAATAGGCATAGAAGCAAGAAACCTGTCAAAAATTGTCAAACAAATTGGAAATAAGCTTTCCCATGTGAAACCTGCTTGTGAAGCAGAAAAAGAAATGATAGTAAAAGTAAACTGACAGGACTTTTAATTCACAAGATATCAAGAGAGTGAGGAAGTCATTAGAGTGGCATTATTGGTATTTATATTTGAAAAGAAGAAAAAAAGTGCAATTATTAGGCAATCATAGTCAACCAGAAGTGGTTCTATGATTATATTTCATTCATTTAAGTTTTTGTTTCTAGTTGATGGATGGGGTATAATACACATTTTGGATTTCAAAATTCTCACTTTAAACAACTAAGGACATGCAAAACCCCCTCAATCTGAAAGAACCAAGGACTTAAAGATCTGGCCTTCACTTTTACATGGAAGATCAGGCCTTCAGTATGATATATATACACATATGTAACGTGTCTTTGCTTGTGTTACACCCACAAGGCTTCATCATAACTTATCCGGTTTCGCAGACTCATACTATTCCAAATTTCATGATTGATTTCTATGAGATCAGTCTACGTCAGCAATTTGACCACACAATTGAAAAAAAAAATGCATCAAAAAGCATACCTTTTCCCATGACATTTTCGTTTGAAGAAATAGACGTATGACCAAATGGAATTCCTGAAAAGAAGAGGTCCTTTTTTATTAAAAATTACTTGAAGGAAGAGCTTCAGAAGCCATGGAACTCCGTGCCACTGACTACAAAAGGGATCACCATACCAGATCATATCCAGCACACAAAGAGCATAAAGTGCCCAAAAATAAAATCAATTCAGGATCATAGCAATCCACGGTAGCTTCAAATAACATTGAAAGGTTTCGTTTTGATCGAATTGGGCATCTTAGAGATGCTAAAGTGGTTCTTAAAACTTCAATGAACAAAACAATTCAGATTTCATCAGTCTTTAAGCAATATTTTGAGCAAAAACAGGAAACTCGTCTTAGACAAAATTTCTACCTCTTTTATTAAATGATACATCCAATTGAATTCAAAATCTGCATATATTTTTCAGGAAATTAAGATTGGAAAGAGTTTCAGATCTTCATACATAAATTTAAGCTAAAAGACTTTTACACTACAAATGACATAAGCATACAAAGTGTTTTTAGCATATAATAGTGCTTATAGGCACAATAGCGAGCTCAAAAAAATGTATTGTCTATGCTCAATAATGAAAGGTAGTGAAGAACTAATGGGGGCTTTCAACCGAATTGTGGGTGCATGACTTCCAAATCCCTTGATATCAACATGCTAAAAGGTGAGAGAGAGTGTGAGAGAAACGGGGAACATTTTGAACTGGTACTATACTTACATAACACCGAGCACTAACATTTGGATCAAACATGAGAACTTCTATATGAACTAGCCCAACAATCACTAAGAAAGATATTTGAAACCATAAAATTTTCTCAAAAGCATCAAAGATTAGTCAGAGTTTCTAAACAGATCTCATCCCCAACTAGCCAACAATCTGAAAGTTAAGGATAAACTTGGTATTTCCAATAGTATAGTTGAACAGCAGAATTCATACATATATGCATATGAGAACAAACTTCATACCTATGTAGATATGTATATGAAAGCAAAATAGATACATATAAAATTAGCAGAAAAATATAACTCAATAAAATTAGCATCCAACATTTGTTTCTAATTTGTAATGCCATACTTAATAATATTTAAAATTAGGACTGCTTTGAAGTTAAATTTTGATTATAGATCTATCGTTTATCTGAGTACTTCAGAAGTAAAGGATAAAAAGAAAGCACAAACCTATTGCACAACAAAAAGAAAAATGACTTGTTAAATCTTTCAAAAGTGGCACTGCACTAGAAAACATATTTCTGTTAAGCTAAGAAAAATTACAAATTTCAGAATCCCAGTAGGAAATATTGATTTGCACAGGCAACATTAGAGGAATAAATGCTCCTTGGAGAAATAAATGGTAATGAAGAAAGTATAATTGATACTCTATATGTTTAAACGGATTTTGATATAAAGCTAGCCCTTCTTTGGTAGTCAGCATCAACTCATGCCTTAACAACTAAATAAAGGGAAAGGCCTCAACTTTTGAACAGAATTTGAAAAACTAAACAAGCATGTGATGGCACAAAAGAAGAGAGCAAGTAAGGTTAACAGCAGGCATGAGTGCACATCAGGATGTTCGCATAAAAGTCCAATAGCTTAATGGAACCTATGCTTTAGATTGTTTAACTTTGGGTTCCTGAAAGAAGGAAAGAAAAGGACCAAGAGAAACAGAAACAAAATATATAAGTTAGATAGGTCAGATCAAATTTATTTGATTTTTTTTTTCTAGCCTTCATTTACATTTAGGTAGTGTTATTAAAACATGATTAACCTAATGAAACCCACAGCACAAAATTGTCACACATGTTTTTTTATATAATTTATGAAATAGAACAAGAAAGTGTACTGTTTTATCATAATTTTGGAAATTTCAAGAAATAGTGGTAAGTGGCAACTGAACCAATTTTAACTCTTTTAGTTAGGCTTTCAAGTAATATGTTTAATTCAGGCCAATTTGATTAGTCCAGTTTAGGTTTCTCCCCAAGACATAACATGATCACTCCTACCATCAACAGAAATGTATATGAAACAAGAGTAGATTAAGTATGGAAAATGTTCACCAGGGCAACAGAAGCAAAACTAGTTAAAATCAGCTCCATTTAAAATCCATTTCCAAAAGCTGAAAGATCTATTTAAATAGTAATAAACCACGCTTATAAGGACAAAAAGTAAAATTATCTGTTGGAATGAGAGCCACACATATAGTGATTTATAAATTAAGTAATATAAGGAAACAATAATACTGAATTTTAAAACTCACCATCATGGTCAAACACCACCTGCATGAGAAAGGGGGGAAATGCATAAGAAACACTGTACTTGGAAAATTATACAGCAATATAAACAGTAAAGTGAAAAAGCAAAACAACTGCAAAGACAAGCTATAAAATCACAGCAAGGAATACCTATGGACAGCCTAGCACAAAGCCATAAGAAAGAAAATTCCAGTGATACAGCTTAAAAGACCATGCAGATTATGCAATTAACAACTTTCCAAGAGAGAAAATAACTGAATAGTCAACATATACTCCATATATTTGTGTTAACTGAGTGCGAAAAAAATCATAAAGTTCATTACTTTAACTTCCTTGTTTTTCTGTTGCCATATGGATGATAATAAGTTTAACACGTTTGTACTTGAAATTAAGAAGGTTCATGTGAAGAAATTCATATAAGTTTTCCATTTAGCCTTTTCGTTTTCAAGAGAAAAGAATACTACACATTGTTATGTTATACAAGCTCTAAAGGCAATCTTAATGGCAGTATCCGGTAAAAAACTGTAACTCAATTAACTCATCAAACTAGTCAATCCTATGTATGAATATGACCAAAATATCTGTATTTCTACCTAATCAAATGCTATAGGTACACTAAAATGGTAGATCAGCAAGTACTTAAAATCAATTTTTGACAGGATACTAACATACAAAAAAACATGCTTATAATCAAGTTTACACCAGTGAGACAAACCAAATTAGTATGTTTTTAATGATTGATAAATCATAAACTTTTCAGTTTGCTACTCCCATGAAGGCAATGTAGGCAGATTTCAACTCTAAGATCAAACATCAGTTGGAGATTAAAAGTGCTTTGTTCTAAATAAATTCAGTGGCCCCTATTTTTAGTGAAATAGTTTGCTAGTCGTTATAAATATAGCCCAAACAGACAATATTTAAAAATATTTTTTATCAGTTTCATGGATCTTTTCTTTTATTTTTTTTTATTATTAGCGAGAGAAAATTTAATATAGAAGTGCCTCCTATTAATACAAATGTCTTTATGCCTTTCCATCAATAACATCAGACTCCATTTGTTTACAGAACTTCCAAATTCAAATATAAAATTTAATGCCTTCAAGCCAATCTGGGACAGTGGAGAAGTAAACAAACAAGCATCTCTAAAAATGTTGTTAAGAAAAAACAAGACAATTAAACGGAAAAATAAAAAGCATACATACCGCTACATGTGAAGGAACAAATTCCAGAACATCAATTATCTGCAAGATAACAATAATTAGAAATGCCTCAACCAATACAAAAAAGTTGAAAATTAAAATCTTAAAAGATTCAGAACAAGTACATAAAATTTCAAGGTTTTCGTTATTTTTCAAACAATATAAAATAATTTTAGCAGAGTCGCCTAAAAAGGAGAACAAAATAATTTGTTAAGGAAAATGCCTTCTATGAAATACATTTCCCCATGGAAAATTATTTTCCATGAAATAGAGCCTGTAAAAAGTGACATCCAGATCTTCTGGAACCACTGATAAGAATCATGCCACCTCTAATAGCTTAACAAAGAATCAAGTACTTCCATCATGAAAATAATGCATATATCAGCAAATCCCATAACTCCACTGTGTAATCTATTACCAATGAATAAGTAAAACTGATAGCAGGCAACAACGAGACTACATCAAATGAATGCCTTGAGCATAAATACAATAGAAAGTAAAACAAAGTACTTCCCTTAATGACGCATGTATAACTTACAAGTGATAAAGCTGTAAATATAGTTAAAACCCAGTCACCGTTGCCATCAGCATGTGATAGGTACCCATGGTGCAGTTTTGCTACTCCCAACATTACATGAAAACATGGGGGAAAATAAAGTAAAAAGTAAAATCAGTGTAACATAAGAGACACAGAATAGGGAGAAAAGTTATTTGTAAAAGTAACTTATACCCAGTTATAGGCACATAGAAGAATAATTGCGTTGGAACTTGGAAGGTAGTTATTATGACGACTACACTTTTAGAAAACGAATTGTATACCTAAGCCTTTTGGTTTGTTCATGTTCAATTTAAGAAATAATTTACCCATTGACACCAAAAACAAAAACCAGGCAGCAACAAGGAAACACCTAAGACTAGCAGCAGAAAAGAAGAAAACAGAAGGAACAGTACTTCCAATATGATGAAAACAAAAACCTTTGCAGAAAATCAGAAAACATGATCGGCATGAATTACCTAGAAGTTTGTAGTAGGCCCTATAAATGACTGATGTGCCATCAATAAGCATTACTCTACCATTTGAGGATTTAGCATTCACCACAGTTTCTTGAAGGTTGGCTCTCCCCAGAGCTGCCTCTTGGTGAAATATTTGTTCCTTTTTTGAAGAAATCACTGCATTCCCATGGGGAATTGCATGAAGATCACCAGGTACAGTAGAACTTAAGTTACCAGATAAGCTACAGTACTGCTGTCAAAGAAAAAGTGCATCAATAACATCAAGAAAAAGTTACATAGTCTCCCTGTAGGATATGCATACTATCTCCCACAATAAAAATAAAAAGACTGCAAAAGCAAAAAAAACCATTTGCAATCTGTCAACCACCAACATGATACATGCTATATTTAACTATACTATTTTTAAGTTTGCAGGCAATCTATGTATCCTCATTTTCCCACATAAATGGTATATTTCAGTTTCAAAAGCTAAGTTATAAACATTTTAATCTATAGTTGCAACAAGTTTGTGTAGGTGGGTGTTTATTGACCTAAGAAATGGTATTTTGCAGTTTCAAAAGCTAAGTTCAAACATTGTAATTATAGTAATAACAGCATTCATACAAGAATGTGCTGATTGGTCTGGAACCAAAATCTACTAAAGGGGCACTGAAGATACAATAATGGGCTATATGCTTAAATGAGAACACTGTCGTAACTAAAATTCAAACAATTGACACTGTTTTCTAATCAAGAATATGCAGCCAATAAACAAGAAAAAAAGAACTCTTCTAAGGTTCTTATTCTCCTTGTCCTACAAACATTCTTGAGCAGTACCTTCAGGGCTTGAAATGGTGAAGGGCGGATCACATATAATCTGTTAAAACTCAACAATTTATTTCCACCCTTCAGATTCCTTGAGAAGTGTCTCCGAATGCAACGTAGACTCGTCCATAAGCAAGGAGTGCAAAGATTCAAAGAATGAAAACACGCCATTAATTCATAGCAACATTCCTTTTCTCTTATTATGATATATGCATACAAAAGCCTTCAAAGATGAATTTAACCAGAAAGCCGATTGATGCCAATTCTCCTGCAATGGAAATGGCATGATTAAACGAAATAACTGGAATGGAAAACAAAAAAGAAAAAGAATTTTCAGCCTGCAACGAAACAAATTCTTTCCAAAATATTTTTTTTTAATCTTTCATTAAAATAATAAAATAAAAAAATATTACATTTAACCTCCGTCAATGGCATCAGAGAAAATAATAATTCAAACATAGAAGCTCTTAACTAAGACAATATTTGCATCCGCAATCACCATCCAAGGGTTTACTAAAACATAGATGCTCTTAACCAAAAATAAAACATTCTTTTGAAGGTCTTTTCTTTGGAAATTTTTTTCATTCCATTTTAAAAATACAACCCTAATAAATGAGACAGCAAAAACACACAAATAAGAAATAATATAGTGGGAAATTACTCTTTCTTTTAAAAAAAGGAGAGTAAATAGTCTTTAGAAGTAAGAGCATAAAAGGGGGGGAATTTAGAATGAAATTTGGTTTCTGTGCACCTGGAAACTGGATTGGATGAGAGTGGAGAGTGAGTGAGTTGAGACAATTGCCCGCCAAAGCCCCAAAAATATGGATTCTTTTCCTTTGAAGCACACTCTGTTTTAGGGCTCCCTTGAATTTTGTTATACCCTATACAACAAATTAAATTTGTTCAACTACGTACATCCGCCGTATAGTGATACTTTATACGGATTTTCTCTTTTGAGAAACCCTTTATTTATGTTGGCGTTTTGGATTATTTTTCTTTATCTAATAAAAAATAAGTGAAATTTTACATTATTTTTCATTTTTTGAATCAAAAGCTTGCCTATAAGAAGCGTTCAATGCTTGCATTTTCTACTATGGGTCCCCTCTCGTGTGTTTTTTTTTTTTTTTTAAGGATACACTATATGAGTAATTATTTTTGTTTGTTTTATGTTACATTTTAGTCATTTATGTTTAAAATATTACGTTTTAATCATTTATATTTGTGTTGTAATATTTTAGTCACTAAGCCATTAATTATCATTTATGGTGTAACAGTAAACTGATCTAGTAAGTTAAATCATCATTTCAAATAAAGATTTTAGGTTAAATTCTACAATTGATCTCTATATTTTTTTCATTTTGAGCAATTTAATTTTTTTCTTTATTTTCCATTCTCTTCTATTTCTCCCTTTGTTCTTTTAGTTTTTTTATATTTTTTATTTGTTAAAACTATCATTTGTGGACTATAATTTGTTAAAACTATGTTTAATAAATGACAAACATAGAAAAACCATGTTTAAAAAATGGGGAATGAAGGAAAATAGAGGGAGAAGCCGAAAAAATAAAAAGTAAAGAAAAAAAGTTAAAAAAACATAAAAGAAACAAAAATTTAATTTGTTGAAAACGAAAAAATATGGGGACTGGTTGTATAAATTAGCCTAAAATTTTTGTTTGAAACAATGATTTAACGTGCCACATTAGCTTACCGTTACATTGTTAACGGTAATTAACGAATTATTGACTAAAATGTAACAACGTAAGTGACTAAAATATAACATTTCAAATAAGTGACTAAAATATAATCTAAGGTAAACAAAAGTGATTATTTTAATAGTTTACCCTTTAATAAACATATTTTAAATTTTTTATTTTATTTTTTAATAACTTATTTTTTTATATAAACAAAATAATAAATATGTAATTATATAATGAAAATATTTATATATATTATTTTGTTAAATATATTTTATATTTTAAAAAATCACTTATTTTTTTATATAATTTTCTTTATATATAATTTTTTATGTAAAATATTTTTTTCACTTACATTGTGGATGTAATGAAAAAATATTTTTATATATCATTATGTTAAATATATTTTATTTTTAAAACATCAACTAATTTTTTATATATAATTTATATATGTAAAATATTTATTTTTTCATATACACTATGGGTATGATAAATTCTAATATAAAAAATCAATTAATCATTTCAAATATCATTTATTTTTAGTGTAACGACCCGAAGGTCAGTATTATCGGAAAATGCAGTTTTAGAATCCTATTTCTGTAAATCGAGATTGTAAATATTTTTATTAAATATTTACAGTGTTATATTATAGGTGAATTGAATCTTGGATAGATCATTTTGTTGAATTAGTGATTACTTAATGTACATGGACTAAGTTGTAAAAATAATAAAAGTTCAATTGCTATAAAATTTTAATTAGAACATGGAATAAGGCCTAAAGTGGAAACTATACCATTTTAGAAATAATAGTGGAAAGTATGTGTTATAAAAAAAATTAACTCAATTAAATTAAAAAGTGATAAAACTAGCATGGGGGAGAGAGCGAGAAAATGAGAAAACATATTCTCTTCATCATCTGATTCTCCATCGGAAGGGGGAAGAAACTTTTGGAGATTAAGGATTTTAAATTTGAAGTTTTAAAAAGGAAAGCTAAAGTAGTTAAATAATAGCTTGAAGTTTACGATTTGTATTTCTATAATTCATATAACTTCAATTGTTACATGCCTATTCTGTGTTGCAAGGTAAGATTACGAGGTGAGCTAAAATTGATAATTTTAAGTGAAATTATATGTTTTGAATGTGTATTGAGATAGAAGACTAAATTGAATAGAATTGAAAATATTGTAACTTCATGCGAATGTAAGATAGAGCAATATTTTAGCTTGTATCTATGCAAATGTAAATTGGATAGAATTGAAAATATTGTAACTTCATGCAAGATGCCCCTAATAATTTTGTTTTTCGTGTGCAGGTTAAGTTTCAATCGTGATACCATAGAATTAAATAAAGAATTTTTAAATATTGAGGCTAAAAATGGTATCGTTTCCTACCTAAGGGTATCGATATATACCTGTTATGAAAATTTGAAAAATTTGCAAATAGGTCCTACTTCATGCTCGGGTCAACATAAGAGCATTCATAAGCTTGATTAAAGCTTAGTTTCAATTATATATCATAATGTGTGTAGAAACTCAATTTTGCCTGGCCCATTAAGACAAACTAAAACCAAAAGAGAGAAATTTAAAACAGCCCAAAATTTAACCTAACAGACCCAATTACTACCTTTACCCAAACCAAAACCCTAGCCCAAAAACTAAAACATTTTCAGCCAATGGAAGCCCTAGGTGCGCCGCACCTAGGTCGGATCGTCCCTAGGCCTGCCTCGGCTAGCGCCGCACATCACCTCTGCCACAACCGTCGCAAGTCACACCTCTACGCTTCTCTGACACCTGCAAAGCAATATTCACACGCAACAAAGACAGAAGAAAAACGCGGAAACAAAAAATAAATAAAAAATGAAAAAACAGTTGTATATTCATCTATATAAGCCTCAATAGGCATTATGTATTCTTCTTCTTCGGCTACGAACACTTATTAATGAATTAATCAAAAAACATCCGATTTAAAGGTGATTTTTTTTTATCTTGGTGTTCAAAGTTCTGCTTTGATTTCTTTTTTCTTTTTGTTTTTTTCCTCTTCGCATTCGTAAAAACGATTTAAAAAGATAGGAACATACCTTCAATTTGATATTGGTCATGTCGTCGGCCTCCCATCGCCCGATCTGCAGGTCGTTGGACCCCTGGGGGTTAGGCCTTCGGCTGCAACGAGATCGAAGAACTAAAAGGTTTTTCCTCTTTTTCTTGCGTGGTGCCACGGGTTGGGGAGGCTCCATCTTTGAGCCCACTCGAGGGGAGGGCTAAAAGGGCCTGATTCGCGTGATGCCGGTCTCCATTCACGACTAGGCATGGTAGTTCCCGATGAACTATTGACGGCGCGACGAAATGGGTTCAAAAACCCATTCGCCGGAATGACCAGAGGGAGGTGTTTGAGAGAAGAAGAAAAGGGGCTGCAGTGTTTTAAAAATGTATATTTGTGTTAGGGCTGAAGCAAATTAAAAAATGGGGGGTCTTTGAACTTTGAACAAAACGCGTCATTTGTTCAGTGGGAGACCTGCGCATATTTTCTTAAAAGGGAGATTTGTGCGAATGGTCCCCCCTTTTCGCAGTTCAGTTTGATTAGGCCCCTTTTCCTGTCTTTTGTTGTCCTTTTAATTCAGCCATCAAATTTTACAAGGTGTTCAATTTAGCCCATTGGCCTGTTTGTTGAACGCGCACGTCAGGACTTGGGATATTATTCTCTTTAGTCCTCTCAATTTTGGACGTGCTTCATTTTGGTCCTTGGAGCCTTGTTTTATATTTTAAAGTTTATATCCCTCATTTTACTTCAGTTTTGGTTTAATCCTTGACTTATATTTTAAACTGCTTTGCATGTATTTATTTCTTATTATTATTTTAAAATGTTGTATATTACTCATTCCAAATTCCTTTTCTTGAATTGTCTTATTTTATAAATAATTACACTGTTTATTTTAAAGTTTTATTATATACATTATTTATTTTTAAATTTTTTAGTTACTGTTTATTTTTTTTTGTACATTATTCATTTTTATGCATGTATATTATTACTTTACCAATTTGTTTTTTTACTTTATATATTATTTATTTTAGATCCTTTTTACACATTATATATATATATATCTTATTTTTATATAATTCTTTTGAAATTACCTTGGAATATTATTTATTTAAAATTTCTCTTTCACATATGTTATGTTCAAAACTTTATTATTATATCTCGAAACTAATTTACATATGTTTTTTTTAACTTCACTTATCTATTTTAAAATGTTTTATTACTATTACTTATTTTAAGTTTTTATATAAATATTATTTCACACTTTTATATATATATATCATCTAAAATTACTTACTTTAAAATTGTTTTGTACATTATCGACTTTTTTATTCATCTCTTTTAAACCTGTTTTTATCATTTTTAAATAGTTTTTTTTCTTTTTACATTTTCATTCATTTTAATTGGTTTTTAAATCTTTTTTTAACTGATGTATTATATTTGTTTAATGATTCTTAGATTATCAATGTTGTTTTAGATAATGTATATTGTGTGATTATTGCCGCTGTGTATATTTTAATTCGTTTATTTCATACCTTTTGTATTATTATTATTCACTCGTATTGTATTCTATTCATGTATCGTTGTCCCATGTCTATCATTCCTTTTTTATGTTATTGCATCATGAATTAAACTCCAACATGTTTATCTAATACAAATCATTTTATTCCAAATAATCAATAAGGCAATATTCTGTATTTGGAAACTCAAGAAAATTGTACCCTAACGTACTGGGTTTCGATCTTTCCCTTTTGGCCCAAATAATCGAATATCCTTTTAAAAATTAAAATGCACGAGCTTTGAAAATCAAAAGACAAGCTTATTCTCAAGGGTTTAAAAGGTCGTGTCCTAACGTACTGGATGTGGCATTTTATTGCTTCGGGATAAGGTCTTTAGCATTCGCTTCATTTTATTCAAGCATTTTTTTAAATTAACATCAATAAAAAGGGATTGTATTTTTAAAAATCTTCTTAAATTTTTAACTTTTGACATTAAGATGTTAATTAATCAATTAGGTACCAATTTTGGGTGTATCGAGGGTGCTAATCCTTCCTCGTGCGTAACCGACTCCCGAACCCGTTTTTTAAATTTCGTAGACCAAAAATTATCGTTTTAGTAAATTTAAACTTTATTAAAATGATTAAATTTCGAGGTGATCTGATCACACCTTAACAAAAGAGGATTGGTGGCGACTCTCGTTTTAATTTTCATTTTCAAAATCAAAGTCGATCATCGTTTTTCCAAAAAATGGTTTCGACAGCTTGGCGACTCCGCTGGGGACTTTTGAGAGTCATGCCATAAATTGGTTAATTTTTTGTCATTTTGTCGAAAATTGAAAAATCGATTTAAAAAATCATCACTTCTTTGTTGCATTTGTTTGTGTTATGATGGTTTGAGTCTTGTAGAATACTCTTACATTGCATTGCATGACCGTTGTGGTCACACCTTTAAGTGGGAGTGAGAAACTATGCATTCGTGAGGTTTTCACCTCTGCATGGACTAGTGGACTGCTTCCAGGATACATCCGTACCTATGTGCTTCGTGAGATTTTCATCTCCGTATGGCCATAGGGAAATGTATCCCCCTGAACTAAACTCGGTCCGTATGAGTCTATAATGGGTGAGGATTGAGGAATCTGCTGGTTCAGGTACCATTTTCTTAGAATCGAACCTCATATAGCAAACCCTAAGAGCCTACCCTAGGTAGAGCCACACCAAACCCTAGTGGTCACCCGGATAGGTACGTTTTTTTGTTATCTATTTTTCCTGTGCTAACGTGTTCTCTTTTATCTTGACTGCATTGCATTCTCATCATAGAAAGGAGGTGTTGATTTAAATTCGGTTACTAAATAGAAAAGCTTGTCATAAGAAAATGGATTTTTTGATGAAGTGGATTATAATACGGTCGTTCGTGTGCGGCACAAGGAAACATAATAAGAGAAATCCATAGAGGAATACGCAACCTGCTTTGCTCGAGGATTCAAATCAACAAAGATGATTCGAAAATTTTCTTGAAGAAGCTAACAGATATCGCGGAATAAGTGAATAATAAGTCACAGCCCAGATTAAGCAAAAAAGAGCTAGTAGAGGCATCCATTAGAAAGTTTGCTAGATTTGACCATAACATCCTGATATGAAGAAAAAGATCGGCCTCTAGAGTATGAGACAATGCCGTATATGTAATCTATTTTATGTAAAGAAATCTGTTTTCTAGAAAAGTTGTTCTAATGCAATTGAATTCAAAATCAATGCATCTTTTTCTTGCATTCATTTCATGCATTTGCATTTCATGTATTTGCATTGTATCATTTGCATTACATTATTTGCATTGCATCATTTACATTAGATTTTCACAAAAGGACCCTAATTAGGTGAAATTATTTCAGTTAACCTGGGAACCGATAAAAGTCAATCGACTAAGCATTTTACGGTACACGGAAAAAGACTAAAGATATGGACCAGAGACTAGGCAGGCTCTAGCAGCTCCAAAAAGAGATGCAAGATCAACTACGAGTACAGATGCAAGAACAACTAGCCAAAATACAATAAGACATGAGGGATCAGATGCTCGAATCTCAAAGAAACATGATGAACCATTTGGCCCAGCTATTGGCCGAAAGGTCCGATAAAGGAAAAAGCCCCGTGACCCATCCTGGTGAGAAAAATGAAGAACCTGCCTACCCTTCAGGTTTTGCCCCAACCAACACACAGGCGTAGCTAGATGCGAACCCTCAAAGGATACCGGTTACTATCAGACCCCAACCATATGGTATCGGTACCCCGACACCAATGGATTACCCGATAGGCTCGGACTCTAATTTAGGGGGCAATCCAACCACTCTTGAAGTTCCTGATCTGAATGAAATGGCAAAAATGGAAAAAAGCAAAGATAGAACTGCCAAAACAACTCGAGGATAGGTACAGATGGTTGGAAGAAAAACTCAAAGTAATGGGGACTGCTGATTACCGTTGCGGGATTGATGCCAAAGACTTAAGCTTGGTCCCAGATCTAGTTCTCCCTCCAAAGTTTAAAACTCTATAGTTTGAAAAGTACAACGGGACTAGCTGCCCTGAAGCTCACATCACAATGTTCTGTCAAAGAATGACAGGATACGTCAACAATGATCAGCTATTAATTCACTGTTTCCAAGATAGTCTGATCGGATTTATGGCCAAGTGGTATAACCAACTGAGTTGTGCCCAAATTGGTTCATGGAAGGACTTGGCACAAGCTTTCATGAAACAATATGGCCATGTAACAAACATAGCACCCAACAAATTTACACTACAAAACTTGGAAAAGAAACCAAGTGAGAGCTTCAGGCAATATGCCCAACGATGGAGGGAAACAGCGATGCAAGTCCAACCACCTCTCTTGGAGAAAGAAACGACCATGCTTTTCATTAACACTCTGAAGGCCCCGTTCATTAACCATATGTTGGGAAGCACTACTATGAACTTCTCAAATATAGTAATGTCTGGCGAAATGATTGAAAACGCAGTAAGGAGTGGGAAGATAGATGCGGGAGAAAGCGCCAAAAGGTCCATCCCGAAGAAAAGAAAAGATGAAATGAATAATATGAGCAAAGGGTATTCCAAATCGGTTACTATAAGATAGTCGAGGGCCGTAACCACTAGTTATCAAGGCTCTTCGAGGCGAGAATCCAACTCGAGGCTAAACACAGAAAGGCTCCAGTTTACACCCATCCCGATAACGTATCAAGAGCTTTATCAAAACCTATTTGATGCACATGTTATATCTCCTCGTTATGTGGAACCAATACAGCCCCCATATCTCTAATGGGACGACTCAAACGCTCAATGTGAGTACCACGCTGGGATTACAGGCCATTCAATAAAAAATTGCCTTACTTTTAAAAAATTGGTCGAACGGTTTATTAAAATGGGAATTGTAAAGTTCAACGATTTCTCAGAACGTAATCGCTCGGACGAAGTAGTAAATGTGATAGTTGAAAGTGGAGGCAAAAGAGTTGCGATTCCTTGAATAAATCAAAAGCCAAAAGGAATATTGGGGGATCTGAATGACATATTCGAAGAAGGATCCAAGGAAGAAAGGTTTCTGCCCTTATGTATTTGGGAGTGCTTTGAACAATAGAACTATGGAAGATATCCCTGTACTTTTAAAGCTAATCTAGAGTAATATTAAAAACACACTTATTGCCTTAAGCCTAGAGGCAATAAGAATCATTTTGTGAAATAGGCTTATGTCTAAAATACTTATTTCAATCAAATGCATCTTTTGCTATTACTTTGAGCAAATATTCTTTTATTTCATACTGTACAAACGATTATTCTTACATTCTTTTATTTTTTTGGACATACTTTCGAATATTCTTTTATTCTTCATTCATGCCATATAAATAATCATTCTTAGATTCATTTATTCTTTGAAATCTTCCTTTGCACCTACAAAAGGTCTCCAGATATCAACGACAGGAGCGATGCTAACCCAGAGTCTCTTTTTTAGTAAGATATGTGTCTAGAAGGATCTCAGGACTTTGAAGATGACAGAGATTGTGACCTATCTTCTGATTTGTTAAGGATGGTAGAATAAGATGAAAATAGATCCTACATCACAAAAGGCCAGTGGATATTACGAATAGACAAAGATCGAAGTCTAGCTCACCACTAAAATAATGCGAGACATCATTGAGTTATTCCAAAGAATTCAAATATGTCTTCACACAATCATATCAAGATATGCCTAGGCTATTGAGACGTGGGCATGCTGAATCTTAAAAGAGGTCCACAAGGATATCTGAGGGGCACATGCTAATGGTTTTCTGATAATTAGGCTAATCATGAGGTTTGGGTACTGTTGGTCCACCTTGGAAGAGGATTGCATCAGTCATGCCGAATTTAGAGAGACAAGACTTATACGCCTCCTCCATTTCTTCATAAATTTTCTATAGGTGGGGCATGGATGTTATGAGGCTGAACTTTTCAAAAGCTTCTAATCAACAGCAATTCATCTTGGTGATCATTGATTACCTCACTAGGAGGGTGAAAGTCGCTTCATATGCTAATATTACAATGTCGATAGTTATCGAAATAAAAAAAAGAGGAAAAGAAATAAAAATATTAAAGAAAAAATATGTCAAAAAGATTATATCTAACGGCACAATGTCAAAAGTTTGCGGTCTGTTCAAGGATCAGGCACCACATCACAGTACAGCAAAGGCAGCAAAAAAAAACAAAAAAAGGGATTATACAAAAAAATAACCAAGACTTGTAAAGATTGGCATAAAGAAGTTGCATTTACCCTCTATGCTTGTTAAACATCAGCCAGGACCTTCACCGGGGCAACACATTTCTCTTGGAATGGAGAGGTTTTGCCCATTGAAGTCGAGATTCTTTTTTTCGAGTCTTGATAGAGCTGAAGTTAGATGAGGCAGGATGGATTCAATTCCAATACGATCAACCATTCATCGTGGTTCGATGCACTAGAAATAAATGACGTGAGTTTACAACAAAAGGATCGCCTTAAAGAATTTCATGAAGGAACGTTGAAGAATATCTTTCCATGTAAAAGGTACTTCAGAGGAGAATAGATGCCAAACTGGAAAGGTCCTTACGTGATAAAGAAGGTTTTCTCTGGAGGTGCATCAATATTGACTAAGATAGATGACAAAGATTCACCCAAACCAGTGAATTCAAAAGTATTTTGCCTAAAAGGGTAGTGGCCAAGATGAAAACCCGTAAATGGCGCATTGAGACCAAAAAATCAAAAGATCAAAAAATCAAATGATCAAAAAAAAAAGAGAAGAAGAAGAAGAAGAGGAAGAAAGAGAAATGAGAGGCCAATGCGAAAACCCGCAAAGGGCGCTTTGAGACTAAAGGGGATTTGAGTTGAAAACCAGAAAAGGGCGGCTCAAATTTTGATCAAAGGTAGGGCATGCGGTAGTCTTGCCATGCTTGAATTAGCAAAGAGGAAGTATGCTACGTCTTGGGGCATCGACAAAGTATTCTGGATCCCCTAAACGCATGTTGAGCTCAAAATGGTCACTAAGAAGTTTGTACAGAGAAGCTTAGGTTGCGATATCTGGAGTACCTAGTCTTATCTTCCTTCTTATTACATTGGTTATCTTTGTTTCGCATCAAGCTACGCTCCCGATCAATTTTCTTATTATTAATTAATTTATTCGTGTCGAGCTATGCTCCCAATAAATTTCCTTCTTAAATTGCATTTGCTATCCTTGATTAACTTATTTGTTTCAAGCTATGTTCATTCTTGTCCATTGTTATGATTTTTTTCGTTTGTATTATTTAGAACTCACCAAACCTAAGGGTTGGAAATGGGTCTAAATTGAGACTACCTCTTAAGATTTTTTTTTCAAAAATATCAGTTGAATAAAAAGACAAGGTCTTACATCAACGATATAGCCCGAGATTATTCTCAAAGAAATTCGACGTTCGTATACATCTGGTCATGACCCCTAGGGAACGGAAGGTGTAGCAGACCAAATTGATTGAACAAATTATACCTCTGAGTCGCAGTAGGATGGATTGAAGATGACATAGATCCTACACCCTTTGAGTGGTAGTGAGAAGGTTTAAAAATGGTACAAGCCTTAAGGTTCCAGAGGTACCATGGAATGGACCTTAAAGTTACAGTGGGGCAAACTAGTTGAGCAAAATGCGATCATTTCTTCGGGATTTGGTCAAAATACCAGCTGAGCAAGAGGGTAGCACACTACATCAGTGATAGAGCCCTGATGAGCAACAAGTGATGACGCCCTAATTATTAAAAAATGATCACTCTCATGACATTTTGCATTCATACATGTATTATTCATAACACATTCAGTTAGGAGCATTTGGTTCATTCCAATCAGAGCATCCTAATTATTTGCATAAGCATAAGCATATAAAACTGATTCTACAGAACAAGTTCCTAAAGAACGGTGTAGTAATATCGGCGAATTCACAGATTTGTCCCCTCGAGATAGTAGTGGGGCAGATCGAATATTGTAGTCTTATCTTCCTAAAATGGCAAGAAAGCAGACTGAAGATTTCAGATTTTATCTCCTCGAAATTCCAGTAAAGTAGGCTGAGGCTATAAATCCCTCCTCCCTGAGTTTACATTGAGGATCAATCCTTACTTCTTTGAAGTTTCAGCAGAGAAGATTGAAGTTACGAATCTCTTCTCTCTAAATCCTTACTTCTTTGAAGTTTCCGTAGAGAAGATTGAAGTTACGAATCTCTTCTCCCTGAATCCTTATTTCTTTGAAGTTTTAGCAGAGAAGGTTGAAGTTACGAATCTCTTCTCCCTAAATTCTTATCTTCTCGAAGTTTCAGTGGAGTAGGTTGAGGCTACAAATCCCTTCTCCCTGAGTTTATATTGAGGACAAATCCTTACTTCTTTGAAGTTTCAGCAGAGAAGATTGAAGTTACGAATCTCTTCTCCCTGAATCCTTATTTCTTTGAAGTTTCAGTAGAGAATATTGAAGTTACAAATCCCTTCTCCCTGAATCCTTGACTCCTCGAAGTTCTAAGTGGAGTAGGTTGAGGCTACAAATCCCTTCTCCCTGAGTTTACGTTGAGGATCACTCCTTATTTCTTTGAAGTTTCAGTAGAGAAGATTGAAGTTATGAATCTCTTCTCCCTGAATTCTTGTCTCCTCAAAGTTCCTAGTAGAGTAGGTTGAGGCTACAAATCCCTTCTCCCTGAGTTTACATTGAGGATCAAACCTTATTTCCTTGAAATTTCAGCAGAGAAGATTGAGGCTACAAATCTCTTCTCTCTGACTTCTTATCTCTTTGAAGTCCCAGTGGAGTAGGTTGAATCTACAATCCCTCTTCCCTGAGATTACATTGAAGATCAAATCCATATTTTCTTGAAGTTTCAGTAGAGAAGATTGAAGCTACAAATCTCTTCTTCCTGAAATCACGTTGGAGTGGATTGAATCCACACTTCCCATACCCTTAAAGATGCGATGGATTATAATGAAGCTGCTTGAAGAAGAAGAGCACCAAAGAGGTCGAGACTTGGCGGGACCTGGCAAAATTGGTCTTTTGAAAGTCTTTGCTCTGTTCTTGTTACACAACAACGAGCAAAGAATGGTAGCTGTAGAAACACAATTTTACCCGGCCCATTAAGACAAACTAAAACCAAAAGAGAGAAATTTAAAATAGCCTAAAATTTAACCCAACAAACCCAATTACTACCTCTACCCAAACCAAAACCCTAGCCCAAAAATTAAAACATTTTCAGCCAATGGAATCCCTAGGTGCGCTGCACCTAGGTCGGATCGTCCTTAGGCCTGCCTCGACTAGCGCCGCATATCACCTCTGCCACAACCATCGCAAGTCACCCCTCCACGCTTCTCTAACACCTGCAAAGCAAGATTCACACGCAACAAAGACAGAAGAAAAATGCGGAAAAAAACAAATGAAAAATGAAAAAACAGTTGTATATTCATCTATATAAGCCTCAATAGGCATTATGTATTCTTCTTCTTGGGCTACGAACACTTATTAACGAATTAATCAAAAAACATCCGATTTCAAGGTGATTTTTTTTTATCTTGGTGTTCAAAGTTCTGCTTTGATTTCTTTTTTCTTTTTGTTTTTTTCCTCTTCGCATTCGTAAAAAACGATTTAAAAAGAGAGGAACATACCTTCGATTTGATCTTGGTCGCGTCTTCGGCCTCCCATTGCCCGATCTGCAGGTCATCGGACCCCTGGGGGTTCAGCTTTCAGCCGCAACGGGGATCGAAAAACTAAAAGGTTCTTCCTCTTTTTCTCGCGTAGTGCCATGGGTTGGGGAGGCTCCGTCGTTGAGCCCACTCGAGGGGAGGGCTAAAAGGGCCTGATTCGCGTGATGCCGGTCTTCGTTCATGGCTAGGCATGGAAGTTCCCCGATGAACTGTCGACGGCTCGACGAAATGGGTTCAAAAACCCATTCGCCAGAATGACCAGAGGGAGGTGTTTGAGAGAAGAAGAAAAGGGGCTGCAGTGTTTTAAAAATGTATATTTGTGTTAGGGCTGAAGTAAATTAAAAAATAAGGGTCTTTGAACTTTGAACAAAACGTGTCGTTTGTTCAGGGGGAGACCTGCGCATATTTTCTTAAAAGGGAGATTTGCGCGAATGGTCCCCCATTTTCGCAGTTCAGTTTGATTAGGCCCCGTTTCCTGTCTTTTGTTGTCCTTTTAATTCGGCCATCAAATTTTACAAGGTGTTCAATTTAGCCCATTGGCCTGTTTGGTTGAACGCGCACGTCAGGATTTGGGATATTATTCTTTTTAGTCCTCTCAATTTTGGATGTGCTTCATTTTGGTCCCTGGCGCATTGTTTTATATTTTAAAGTTTGTATCCCTCATTTTACTTCAGTTTTGGTTTAATCCCTGACTTATATTTTAAACTGCTTTGCATGTATTTATTTCTTATTATTATTTTAAGATGTTGTATATTACTCATTTCAAATTCCTTTTTTTGAATTGTCTTATTTTATAAATAATTACACTGCTTATTCTAAAGTTTTATTGTATACATTATTTATTTTTAAATTTTTTAGTTACTGTTTATTTTAAAAATTTTTTTGTACATTATTCATTTTTATACATGTATATTATTACTTTACCAAATTGTTTTTTTACTTTATATATTATTTATTTTAGATCCTTTTTACACATTATATATATATATATATATATATATATATCTTATTTTTATATAATTCTTTTGAAATTACCTTGGAATATTATTTATTTAAAATTTCTCTTTCACATATGTTATGTTCAAAACTTTATTATTATATCTCGAAACTAATTTACATTTTTTTTTTAACTTCACTTATCTATTTTAAAATGTTTTATTACTATTACTTATTTTAAGTTTTTATATAAATATTATTTCACACTTTTATATATATATCATCTAAAATTACTTACTTTAAAATTGTTTTGTACATTATCGACTTTTTTATTCATCTCTTTTAAACCTGTTTTTATCATTTTTAAATAGTTTTTTTTTCTTTTTACATTTTCATTCATTTTAATTGGTTTTTAAATCTTTTTTTAACTGATGTATTATATTTGTTTAATGATTCTTAGATTATCAATGTTGTTTTAGATAATATATATTGTGTGATTATTGCTGCTGTGTATATTTTAATTCGTTTATTTCATACCTTTTGTATTATTGTTATTCACTCGTATTGTATTCTATTCATGTATCGTTGTCCCATGTCTATCATTCCTTTTTTATGTTATTGCATCATGAATTAAACTCCAACATGTTTATCTAATACGAATCATTTTATTCCAAATAATCAATAAGGCAATATTCTGTATTTGGAAACTCGAGAAAATTGTACCCTAACGTACTGGGTTTCGATCTTTCCCTTTTGGCCCAAATAATCGAATATCCTTTTAAAAATTAAAATGCACGAGCTTTAAAAATCAAAAGACAAGCTTATTCTCAAGGGTTTAAAAGGTCGTGTCCTAACGTACTGAATGTGGCATTTTATTGCTTCGGGATAAGGTCTTTAGCATTCGCTTCATTTTATTCAAGCATTTTTTTAAATTAACATCAATAAAAAGGGATCGTATTTTTAAAAATCTTCTTAAATTTTTAACTTTCGACATTAAAATGTTAATTAATCAATTAGATACCAATTTTGGGCATATCGAGGGTGCTAATCCTTCCTCGTACGTAACCGACTCCCGAACTCATTTTCTAAATTTCGTGGACCAAAAATCATCGTTTTAGTAAATTTAAACTTTATTAAAATGATTGAATTTCGAGGTGATCCGATCACACCTCAACAAAAGAGGATTTGTGGCGACTCCAGTTTTAATTTTCATTTTCAAAATCAAAGTCGATCATCGTTTTTCCAAAAAATGGTTTCGACAATGTGTATGAATTTATAATATGATTGGATATATTTATGACTTATTTATAGAGAAATCGACAATAGTTACTCCGGAAACGGATGTGACATTCTGTAACTCTGACCCGGTGATTGGGTCGGGTGAGGGGTGTTACATTTAGTAAATATAATTTTTTATATGTGAAATATTTATTTTTTCCACTTACATTATGGGTATGGTATATTCTAATATTATAAAATTAAATTATTATTTCAAATATCACAATTATTTTTACATGTAAAATATTTCAAAAGAAAAATTATTTCAAATATTATTATTTTATATGTGAAATATTTCAAATAATTAATTCAAATATCAATATTTTTTTCACATGCATTGCGAGTATGGTAAATTCTAATATTATAAAAACAATTATTTAAAATACACATACAAAAATATATAATACTAAATTTTGCCAAACCCATTATATGGATGAAAAAAATATTTTATATATAAAAATTATATTTACTAAAAATAATTATATTTGAAATAGTTAAGTGATTTTATATATTGGATTTACCATACAAACAATGTAGGTGAAAAGATAATGATATTTATAATATTAGAATTTATGATACCCACAATGTACATGAAGAAAATAAAATTTGACATATAAAAATTATATATCAAAAATATATAAAAAATTAGTTGATGTTTTTAAAAAATAAAATATATTTAATATACTGATATATATATAAAAAAAAGTATATAACTACATATTTATTAATTTGTTTATATATAAAAAAGTTATTAATTAAAAATAAAATAACTTAAAAACATGTTTGTTAATTAAAAATTTGCAAATAAACATTATTATTAAATTTGGCATTTTTCATTAGTTTTGCCAAAAAATAAGCATAACTTGAATAATTTGATGCCAAATAGGCTAGCCAACAACTTTTTTTTAACATAAATAACACACCAAAAGTTAGGGCAAGTAAAGGTTTTTTTTTATTCCTTGTCTTACTCTGATTGTAACAAAATTCTAAATCTCATTAAGCCTGCCTAATCTTTCTGTTCGTCCTTCATTTTCCTTTCACAATATTGCTCCATTTTCATACGTATAAATCAAGATTAAACGAATAACAAGAATTTTTATCTTCCAAGTGTAGAAACTTGACTCCACAATGATCACAATGTAAATATAGAAAGTCGATTGTTTTCTACATTACACAGATTCGAGATGAATTAGTAGCTGTGGGAAAATACATATAATCTGTCTTAATGCAATCCATCTTGTAAGGAGTTGGAAAATGACAACTGAAGTATCTCCACTTTCCTTACTAAAATCATAAATGATACACCAAGTTGATGTTCCTTTCACTCCAGTCTTCATCAATTTCGTGTTTAGCAGACCCCTGCAGCTTTTCCATGCCTGAAATTTTTGAATGGATATATATTTTTGATAAGATTATAAACGGATTTTTCGATGGGAGGATAATAATCCTTTAAAGATTCTTAAAAGGTTATATCTTCACAGGACAAGAGATTCCTTTTTGACAATGTTCTACAAATGATTGCAGGTTGAAGAACAGAATAGCCTCAGTGTCATCAAAGGGAAATCACCAGATTTAAGAAAAAGAAAATGCCACCGTAAAGCGACTCAGCTAAACCCAGTCCCCAAAGTTTGGAATTTTAGCTTTTCCTTTCCACAAAAGATTCCATTTCTCTCTTGATCAAATTTTAGTTTTTAGAAGCATTGGAATGCTACACAGAAGTTTAAAGGACTGCATCAACTGTAATGAATCTAAATCCAATTTTTGCAAATTAAGCTCCTAAACAACCAAATGGCTCAATTCATAAATAATTGTTGATAATTGCACCATTTTCGGGCAACAATACTGAAACTTTTCAATCACGAAGAAGCTCTTCGGAGTCGTAATCGGATACGGAGATGTCCGAGTCCTGGAACTCAACCCCAGACAGAGGCTCATTCTTCTTTGGGGAAGGTGCAATAGATGCTAGCCAAGATGGTGAGAAAGGTACATCAGCTTCAAAACATTCCTGGAACAACAATATCAGCTCAAGCCTTTTCACCACATCCGCCATTGATGGTCGTTCACTTCCTCGTTCGTTTGAGCATTTATACGCTATATCAGCGTATGCTTTTAGACAATCTGGTGCCACCTCAACCTTCATGCGAGGATCCATGATTTCACCAACCCTATCCTCTTCTACGCACTGTCTCCACCATTGCATTGCGTTTATCCCTTGTTCCTCTAGTATGCTTCTTTCCATTGGTTTTCTTGCAGATAAAACCTCAAACAAAACAACCCCAAAGCTATAAACATCCAATTTCAGTGTGAGAAGACCACTCACCATATATTCAGGGTCTATAAACCCCAGAGTGCCCCATATGACGGTGCTGACATCACTATCCGAATCTGACAACCTTGTTGGCACCAACTTGGAAACGGTGAAGTCGGAAATCTTAGCAAACCAATTATTGTCTAGAAGAATGTTGGAAGTTTTAATGTTCCCGTGGATGATCAAGGGGTTACCCGAATGTAAGAACTCTATTCCACGAGCAGCTCCAATGCAAATTTCAAGCCTTTTTTTCCAAGATAACAGGGTCTTTGAGTCGTTTTCGCTATGAAGTTGGCCACGGAGGGATCCATGGGGCATATATTCAAACACAGTATACCTATGGGATCCCTGGATGCAGTAACCGATGAGAGAAAGGACATTGGGGTGATCTCGCTTCCATGGCAATTCCATCTCGCTCAGAAAACACCGGTGGCTAAAGGGTGAATTATTATCATACATCTTGATAGCAACCGTTTCACTAAAGCCGCCATTGATGAAACCCTTGTAAACACTATAAAGACTATCTTCGCCTATTTTCAACCCAAAGTTGTCGGTTGCAAGGCGGAGCTCTTTAAGTGTAAACCTTCGATATAGTCTGGTCCATGGTGGCGAATCTTCGTTGGGTTTCTTTGCTTTTCTCCAGAAAGAGAAGAAATTAGGAAAAGGGTGTTTGGCTGAGTAAGGATCGGGAGTTTTTGATGCAACCATATCGATGGAGAGCAATAAAAACTCTGGGAAAATAGCAGACCAAAAGAGCAAAGGAAGATCGTGGAAAATCTTATGGAAACCGGAAAAACCTCAGAATTGTGTTCCTGTTTCGTGTTTTTCAGAGATTGATTTCTCACGACCAGACAGCAGTTGACTTGCATTTTTCAACAACCATTGCTTCGGTTTTCACTTTCTGGGGATAAAACTTTTGAGTGGAAAACCCCTTGCCCCTAATTTCCGAGAGTTTTTACTGTGAGCTCCGGAGATAAAATATTAGGAAAAAGTTTAAACCGCGAGTATTTAGATTAAAATATAAATCAAAAAATGGGTTTGGTAAAAAACAAATCCGTTTTTTAAATGGTTCTAAAAAAAAAAAAAATTGTTGATGTGTTTTGTTGTTGTTTTTATTATTTTGTTGTTGTGTTTTATTGTTTTAGCGTTATTTTATTTTATTATTATATTGTTATTATTTTATTATTATTATTATTTTGATATTGTATAATTATTGTTTTATTTTACTATTATTTTTGAGGTATTTATTTGTTGAGTTACATGTCGCTAAATATTTTTTAAAATTTATTTTTGATTTGTTGGAAAATATTTATTTTAATATTTTTAGTGTATTATATTTTTTAAATTTTTATATAAAACTAATATTATAAAAAAATTTAACACGAGGCGGAATTTGAATTTTAACATTTTTATTAAAATAAAACTTTAAAAAAATTTAAACCCATTTTTCACACTAGGCCAAACTCAAATTTAAAAAATAACATAAAATTCTATTGAGATCTAACCCGACCCAATCTATAATCATTCCTGCTGGTGATATCTTAATAGCAAGATTCATATAGTTTGTGTGTGGGGCCCTCATTTTTAGATTGAGAAAATTTTACCCTTCACAATATAAATAATGAAAATTTCAATTAATTAAAAAAAACATTTCCAACTTATTATCTATTAATAATTTTAAACCAAAGTTTTATATACAATTTAAAAACATTTTAAATAATTTCCTATTTTAAATTTTAATTAATATATTTAAATATATAAATAAAATATATATTAAAAATATAAAATTTTGTATATAATTATAAAAATTGAAAAATAAATGAAAAATTGGAATTTAAATAATTTATATAAGTTTCAAATAAAATAAACACAAATTAATATGTTTTAAAAGTGGATAACAAAATATGAAGTTCTAAATGGAAATGTCAATTTGAAAGTACAAATAATAATCGACAAGCTTTAAATATTTTGGAAAACAAGTAGAATATTTTGTATGTGTATAATAATTATTTTGAATATACAAAAGTTAGAGAAACAAAATGATATAAAAATGAATACCAAAATATCGTTTTGTTATTAGTTTACACAAGTTTATAAGGGAATGGCAACTTTTATGAAATAGTCTAAAATCCCTAACATAGTAACCAAGCAAAATCGAATGGGGTAACTCCCTTCTTGAAAATGGCTTTTCATTTGCTGACCGATGGAAATTAAGGGCACCATGATTTGATTAAAAAATCCATCGTTGAGGGTTGCATGGTGATAAGGTGGTGCTTGAATAAATTTGAAAATTTTACAATACAAGGGGGATTCTCACATCCTAAGATCTTTTGGTATCCATTATAGATTTTTGTGTTTTGTTATTAGTCTACACACGCTTATGTAGGAATAACAACTTCCTAGAAGGAGTATAATAACCCTAACGCAATAACCCAATATCTAGGTGTTACGCAATCTTTTAACGCGAAATTGAATAGAGTGAGATGGGGCAATTCCTTCTTGGAAATGGTTTTCCACTTGCTGACTGATGGTAATCAAGTGCACTGTAACTAGAAAATCCATCGTTAAGGGTTGAACGATGATAAGGTGGTGCTTGAATGAATTTGAAAGTTTTACAATACAAGAGAGATTTTTGTGTTTTGTTATCAACTTACATAAGCTTATTTGGGAATAACAACTTCCTTGAAAGAGTCCAATATCCTTAACGCAATAACCAAATATCTAGGTATTACACAATCTTCTAACGCAAAACTAGATATGAGTAAATGGGGGAAACTCTCCTCTTGAAGTGTCAGGAGAGTTTTGAAAAGTTAAAGGCCATGTTGATAGAAGTATCGATCTTGACCTTACTTGAATCAAGGAAAGAATTTATGGTATTCAGTGATGCTTCGTTGAATGGCTTAGGTTGTGTCCAAATGTATGATGATAAAGTAATGGGGTATGCATCTCGACAGTTAAAATCGCATGAATGCGATTACTCGATACTCGATTTAAAGCTGATTGTTGCGATGTTTGCTCAAAAGATCTAGAGACACTACTTGTATGTTGAAAGGTGTCATATTTATACAGGTCATACAAATATCTTCTCTCCCAAAAGGAGATAAATCTGAGACAAAGTCATTGAATCGAATTGTTGAAAGATTATGATTGTATAATTGATTACCATCCTCGGAAAGTAAATGTTGTTGTTGATGCTTTAACCCAAAAGTTGGCAATTGAATTGAGAGCAATGTTCGTTCAGTAAAGTATTTGCGATAAAGATAACCAATTAGTGAGTTAAAAATTAAGCAGTGTTGTTTGAGCAAATCAGAGAGGCGCAATCTGCCAAAGCTAAGTTAGTAGAGAAAATAAAGCTTGCTCAGCAAGGTGATAATGAAAGTTTTAGGATTGATGTGAATTATTGCATTCGATTCCACAATCGAATCTGTGTTCTTGATAATGTTGAACTGAATAGAATAATTCTGCACGAAGGTCACATGGTTTTTTTACTATGCACCATGGTGGTGTGAAAATGTATCGTGACTTGTAAGAATATATTAGTGGCCCATAATGAAAAGAGAGATTTTCAAATATGTTGCAAAATGTTTAACCTGCCAGTGGGTAAAAGTCAAGCATTAAGTTCCCAGTGGGTTGTTTCAACCTATTTCAATTCTAACGCAGGAGTGGGAACAAATTGTGATGGATTTCGTAGTTGGTCTGTTGACATCACCGAGCAAAAGAAATACTATTTGGGTGATAGTGGATCAATTAACGAAATCTGCTCATTTTCTTGCCTTAAGAACCAATTGCTCACTTCTAAAATTGGTTGAAGTATATTTTTCACAAGATAATTAGAGTTCACGATGTGTGTAACACCCCGAAATTGGGCCTGAAGGAATGGGCCGTGTAGGCCCAATGGGCTGTGGCTCACACAGGTCATTATCTTTGGACTTACGGGAATTAGTGGACTGGTTGTGTCATACACGTAGCTATGGGCAAATCTGGCTTAGCGGGCCATGTGAGCACGGGGGCCCAACTTGGGTTGTGTAATGGGCCCCAAGCCCATATTCACTGAATGACGTGTGGATGTGATGGCTAAAAGGTTTGGGAGTGTTAGAGAAGTCCTGAGTTCAAATATGTTTTTCTCTTATGGAAGCCTTGACATTAGTGGATAGGCTTTAAGAATATTTTTGGTGAAATCATGACATAAAAGGAAATGTGGTCCAGTGGTAAGGAAGTGATGCCATAGAGGAAGCAAGGGGTCCAAGGTTCAAGTCTTGGCTTTTGTAATTTATTTTGGTTTCCCTTTTAAATAAATCTGAAAGTGAGTAGGTGAGCTTTAAAGTTAAATGTATTGGACTTATGACACAAAGGAGCTTGTATCCTAGTGGTGGTGGTGTGACATGGTTATTGAGAGGACTATGGTTCGAATCCCTTAGCACGCAAAGGTTGATTATTTTGCTAATGCTTTAATTTTGAGGGATTAATGGAGAATCCCAAATCAGAAAGCTAACATGAATAGGTAAGGAGTTGGCTTTAAATAGAGCAAACCATGAGGAGAGTAGGCATACCTTTCTTGGCTTATCCCTTTCGCTTTGTGGCATGATCGTTGATCTGTATGCCGTTGGGTCACAGTGGTGGTGACCGAAGTTGATTAACACACTCTTTGGGAGTCAAGGGTGCGATTACTATAGGCTTCTGGGCATAGTAGTGTTCAGAGTGCAGATAAACTTCAGATTCCTATCAGGTGTGTACTTCTAACCCTTGTTTGATAGGCCAGAATGGGCCCGACGGGCCCTTGGGGCCAAATAAGTAAATATTGGTAGATTGGTATTAAGTGACGAGCTGGTAAAGTTGGTTGAATGGTTTGGAATAGATTGGGCCTGATGGGCCGTATATTTGTGATTGGGCCTAATGGGCCATATAGATATGATTGGGCCTAGTAGGCTATATGAAGTTATGAAAGTATGTGGACTTGTTAGGGTTTACAATGGACTTTAGGCCTAGTTTCTAATGAATCTTTAAGTGGCATAAAACTTAATTAATTTATCAAGTGTGTTTGTGGACAAGATGTAAGGTTAGAGTGTGGTAATGGGCATATGCATGTCTAGGATTGGATCTAGAGAGAGCTTGGTACTTAAGCGGTCTTAATGACTTGTTGACAGGCCTAAGTTCATAATTAAGACCCCTATTGCTAAGAAATTACTAAAATACCCCTGTAGGGTAGAATTACTAAAATACCCCTATAAGGTGAAATTACAAAAATACCCCCGATTTGTAAAATTACTAAAATACCATTGATTTGGAAAATTACCAAAACACCCATGATTTGTAAAATTACTAAAATACCCTTGATTTAGAAAATTACAAAACACCCCTGATTTGTAAAATTATCGAAATACCTGACTTTCAAAATTACCAAAACACCCCTGATTTACAAAATTACCGAAATACCCCCGACATGTGAAATTACCGAAATACCCCCGATTTGTGAAATTACTGAAATACTCTTTGATTGGAAAATCACCCAAATACTCCTGGATTGTAAAATTATCGAAATACCCCTATAGGGTAGAATTACAAAAATACCCCAGTAGGGTAGAATTACGAATATGCCCTGAAGGGTAGGTAGCTGCTTTGAAACTGGTTTAAGCTATGATATGACTATCTTCTGTAAGCATGCTTTGTGATATACATATTAATGTATGGGCCCACATTGGGCTATATAACGGGTTTTTAGGCCCAATAAATTTGTAACTTTCATAGTAGTAACTTAAAATGCTCCAGATAATTATGAATTTGTTAATGGGCCAGAATGTGTACCTGGGCCCACAATGAAATGATGTCCGATATGCCTAAGGGTAAAATGACTAAAAAGTCTCTGTGTGATATATGTACGATTTGTATGTCATATGTGTATTATGGTGCATTCATGAGATTATATGTTGTATATGGGTTGGGTTATGATTGGAGGAAGTGTATATGAGGGTCGCACGGTCGCTTGACGACTGTGGATCCACCGAAGGCTTTATAGCCACTACAGGCTTTTTAGCCACCGAGCAGCTATGCTGCACCGATAATGTTACCGAGGGCTGTATGCCGTAATTATGGGCTTTGTGCCAATATCGAAGGCTTTGTGTCGATATCATAGGCTTTGTGCCGGTTATATTACCCTAATTGATGGCTATGTGCCAATCCTATTATAGTTACCTATGGCTTTGTGCCAATTATAATACTGCTACTGATGGCTTTTTAAGCCACGAGCAGCTTTGCTGCACCGCTAAGTAGTGCCGTAACCAGTACTACACCGTATATAAGTAGCTATGCTGCACTGTTAAGTGGGGCCACACTAGTTCCACACCGGTTGTAATAAGGATGAGTGGGTCGAGTATCTCCCACAGGAGTGTAGGGTTGGAAGGGGGTGTACAGGGTTGGTTATGGGTAATTGCACATTGCATAAGCATATTGGTTTGATGATATGGGTTCAGGCCCAACTGAGGCCACTATGGGTTAAGGCTTAAAGGCCACCGATATTGAATAGGGCTTAGGCCCACCTAATTCTGTTAAAGGGCTCCAGCCCAAATTGATTCTATTTCTATTTTTGTTTACTAACTGTTACTCTAATAAGGGGATTACACACGAAGTTTTCGTAAACTCACCCCGTTTATTAACCTTTTAGGTAATTCCCAGCCTTAGACGGATCGGAGTTGCGAGGGACTCAGAGAAGGCTGCACACTGCTTATGATTTCTGTTTTGGACTATTTACTCTCAAGTACTTTATTTTGGGTTTGGTTTGTAATAAAACCTTTTATAATTTTTGGATTTTAAAGTTAGGTTTTTGTCTATTGCGTTTGTTATTTGCTCTAAGTAGAACTCGATTTTCTCAAAAACGTTAACTATTTTCAAATCAACACATTTTCGCAAATTAAGAAATTTTATAAAGCTTCCACAAACTTACTTGGTTTTCACTTATGACAGTAATTAAGGTTTTAAAAGTAAATTACTTTTCAATGAACCATGCTTTTGAAGTAACGAATGCAAACCAAGACTTAAGCTTTTAAATAATAAGAAGGGTTTTCAATGAAAACTTGGTTTTCGAAAAAACACTTTAATGTGACACGCCGGATTCGAGCCTAACTTCTAGACCGGGTTTGAGGTGTTACAATGTGTCTGTGTCTATTATCTTCGTTGGGCATGAGGTTGAATTTCAACACAGCTTTCCATCTCAGTCTGACGGCCAATTAGAGCGAGTTATTTAGGTGCTAGAAGATATGTTGTGAACTTGTGTTTTTGAATTCAAATCTGGATGGGAATGTGATACATGCACAAATGAGGTGAAATTTATTAAATTCTATTCATCGAAGCTGCCAAATTTCAAGTTCAAGAAATTATTAGACTTGCGATGAATTTTTGGATAGGATCCAAGAATTTTTGAGTTGATATGTCTTCATGAAGTTTGAAGATCTATCTCTTAGCTTCATGATACGAACTCGCCTCAGTGATGATTTAAGTTGTTTAGATTGCTCGATCGTTAAATCTGAGAAGTATCGTTCTTACTTAAAGTAATAAGATATTCGGCTAAGTATAAAGCTTAACAAAGGTTTGCAAGATGGTTCAAAGGATTTGGGAATAAAATGGATGTTGGTTCGGCTAAAGAATGAAATAAAATAAGGAAAAATAAAGATGATAATTAGATGGAGATTAAACTTAAGAATCAAGAAAGAACCAACACTATATCAAAGTATTGACCCGAACCTTATAAGACTCCTAAGATGGATGGAAGATAGAAAACAAGACCTTGACCCACTATCTATAAAGAGATGGGAACCAAATGTATCAATGGTTTGAATGCCACACTCGATTTAGGAGTGATAAGATTACAAGAAACAGGTTTGACGCCATTAGCAAGCTAGATAAGTCAAGCTGAATCTTAAACGAAGTATGAGAGTTGAATAACTCACAAATGTTATAAACATTCATCAAAGTATCAAAAGTCCCTAACATTGTCCTTTTACAAGCTATTTATAGGCACTAATATGACTATTCAAATTCAATATTCATATCAGCTATTAACAAAATATTAAAATTCAGTTATAACTCTTAATAGGCAGCCAAAGAGTCATATCTTTTCACTTGAATCTAGTGTAGATGAAAATTCATGTCTTTTCACTTTATTGATGACTTAATAAACCCTTAATGTGCTATTTGGTGTCCCTTCTTCTCCCTTAAACCGAATGTCAAAAGACTTGTACATTTATCTCTTCAATTGGTTCCTAGCTTTGAGTGCTATAAAACTGATCAGATTTGAAGAGACACTCTGGACCATTTAAACAACCACCATGATGATCATTGAAGGCTTGAAAAACATCCAAACTTGAAGAGTCAATTAGCCATATGAATAGTCACCCATAATGATCTTTGAAGGCTTGAAAAAAGGTCCAAACATGAATAGTTAATTAACCATATGAATAGTCACCTACAAAATAGATAATTAAGCATTTAAGACACTCATAAAATAAAATTTAACTATAAACACTCTCATACATGAATTTATTAATGAACATGCAACTCAAATCACCTTATTTAAAATGAAAATAAACACACTTTAACTTATGCATTAAAAAGTAATAGCCAAATTAAATAACATACTTATATAAAAAAACTCAAACATATTTAACAACTAAGGTGTTTAAATGCATGGTTTAAAATGTGAACTAAATGAACAAATGAGTTACTTAAATGCATGACTTAATTTAATGATACAAACTTTAACTAACATGGGAGTTACATAATGCATGCCATAATTTATGATGCAATCTTAACTAACTTGAGAGTTACATAATACATGACTTTATTAAATGTAGAACTTATAATGCATGTCATAATTAAAAGATGTAGATCAATAATGAAAGACATTAATTAAAGATGTATTTAATAAACAAGACATAATTAAAGACTCATATTATAATAACTAAAGTAACTAAAGTAAATAAATTAAAGTCCTTATTCTAGCAACCAAATTAACAAACTAAAATTAAAAGCTTCATTTTGCACTTGGGCCCTTTGAGTCTAGGCCAATCTTGGTGGCATCGAGTTATGTCGTAACATGATGCGGCCGAGATCGCATCACTTCAAAATAACTTTGAATCACCCACTTTTGAGTTCGGGAACTCAAGTTATGATTATTTTAGTAAAGACTACACAGGTAAAATTTCTGGACAAGATTATGATGGGAATTATGAGATTCGGGCTTTTAATTCAAGTTTAAGTCATATTGGGTTCGATCTTTAAGCTTAATTTTTATTATATATGAGCCCAATATTGTATTTATTAGGTTTTATTATTTTATTATTTATTCATTTTGAATTTTGGGCATTGTTTAAGTATTTTAAGTTGTTTAAGAGTTTTTGTTTCTTAGTCAAACAAGAAAGTTTAGTTTAAAACTACTTCTTATTTAGATTAATTAGAGTTTCAGTATACTTTATAGTTTTATTTGGATGTACTTAGTTAACCTATATAAAGACTTCTTCATTGTTCATTGGGGAGAAAATTGTTTTCATTAATAAAGTTTTCAACTCTGAGAGTTTGTTTCTTGTGCAATATTTCTTTCTTATGATTTTTAGAAATAGTTTTATTCTCGATTTTCTTCAAGGAGTCGTGCGAATTCATTCTTTACCCTTCAATTTGCCTAGGATTATTTCTTAGAGGGTTGATTAGAAACATTAATTGAGTTTTTTAGGATTTATAGCTCAAAAGATTCAATTGGACATTTATCCTTTTATCCATCATATCCATTGATTTATCGTTCCATGTTCCACTTTGCTTTAGTATATCTTTTCACTTTTTAGTTATTATTTGAATATTTATCCTTTATTTTTTTAATTTTTCTTATTTCTTTTGTTATTTTCTAAATTTTTTTGGTTTCTTCTTTTCATGTCACATCCAAATCCTTCCTTCTCAAGTCAAACAGCTTGAATTCGATCCTTTTTCCACTTCCCCCGCTTTAATCTTATTGGGACGTTATTTATCACTAGCTGAATTTGTGTTTAATAACAGTTTTTAGCTAACCATTCAAATTGCTCCATATGAAGCATTATATGGCCGACAGTGTAGGGCGTCCTTATGTTGGAATTAAGCGAGAAAAATGTAATTGGGCTGAAATTGATTTAAGAAGCAGAAGATGTGGTAAAGTTAATTAGAGACAATTTGAAAGTGACCTTATATAGGAAAAAATCATATGTTGATTTGAAATGAAAAGATATTGAATATGTTGTGGGTGATAAGGTATTCTTGATGGTCTCTTTATCGAAAAGCATATTGCGCTGTGGTTGCAAAAGAAAGTTGAGTCTTAGGTATATCGGGCCTTATGAGATCATCAAGAGAGTGGGACCAGTTGCTTACCGTTTAGCTCTACCATAAGAGTTGTAAAAGATTCATGATGTGTTCCATGTCTAATTTAATCATATGAAGAAGAGCCTATAGAGATTTTAGCTTGAGAAGTGAAATAGCTGAGAAATAAACGTGTGCCATTGGTGAAAGTCCTATGGCGAAGTCATAGCACTGAAGAAGCGACTTGGGAACTGGAAGAGAAAATGAGGTCTAGTATCCCCACCTTTTTCCAGGTAAATTTCAGGGATGAAATTTCTTAAGGAAGGGAGAATTGTAACAACTCGATTTTTAGTGGTGTAAAAAAAATACGGTTTCAGAACCTCGTCTCTATAACCCAAGTCTATAAATATTAAATAAAGATTTTATGAAGTTATTTTATATATATTGAAATTCGATTAAGTAATTTAGCCGAAAATATGGCTAATTAAGGCCTAGGGGCTAAATTGTAAAATTTTAATCATTATAGAGTTTTAATTAGGAAAAAGGCTTGATGACATATATAATAATTATCCAAGGGACAAAAATGGCCAATAAAATAGTCTTAAATAGATGATAGTGGAATGTAATGGTGGATTTCATTGTATTTATTAATTAAAGATTAAATGATAATTAATTAAGATTAAACTGATTAATCATGCTTAATTACAAACTAAACCAACTATATAATCCAAAATTTAGTGGAGGAAGTTATCATCATCTCCAAATCCGGCCATTTGCCATTAAAACAGTAAGGAAGAAAGCTTCAAAACGTATTTGACATTCAACTATCAATTTCAAGTAAGTCCCTAGCCATTTTTCTTTGATTTTTATAGATCACGTGAGATTAATTTAGCTAGCCCACATATCAATTTGTTCAATTTGTGAAATTTTGATAAGTTACAATTGTTGTGAAATTGAATAATTATGCTTGAAATTGATAGAAATTTGTTACACCCAAAAAGTGGCAGATCTAAAAGAAGGGTGTGTAGATGTGAAGGTTATCTGTTTTGGCGCACTTTAGTAGTGAGTTTGCCAATTTATAAGCTTTAGGAGAACTAATGTTTGGCGCATAGAGTATATACTCGTAGAAGTATCTTAGGATTCATTCTCGTAGTATTCTGCAATTGAAGAAAGATTATAACAAGTGAAGAGTATGCCTCAAAATGTTGGTTAGCATGATGCACCTACTAAGTATATGTTAAAGCTATAATGGGCTAAAGTGTTTTTAAGGCCACACCATATACGAGTTATCACCATAGGCATGGTACGCTAAGTGCGCTCGAAAGATGTGCAAGATAGGTTTTGTAAAGTGATTACTTGAGAGTCAATTGAATGGTTTGACTAGTCAAATAACATCAACATTAGATTTTCTTTTATATTTTCTTCATTTTTTGTATGACATTTAATGGATAAACTCTGTATGCATTGACACTTTTCAAGATCCACTAAAAGGTACTAGGTATATTTATGTGGTAAGAAGGGAGTGTTTAGATGGTTTTCTTCCTTCCGTTCTACATTTTAGCTTTCTTAAAGATTAAATATTATCTTTTTCTTTATTAAATTGGAAGCTAAGGTTTTTGAGGTCATTAGTGGATTTTTTTACCTCTTGGTAAGTTTGGTATCTCTACATGTTAGGATTTTGAAATAGTAAAGATGTTAAAAAGTATATGAACAATGATATAGGAATAAGAGACCCTGCATGGAGTCGTTTATAAATAAGATGATAGCAAAATGTCTATAAATGAGTTTTAATAGTGATTCTATGTTCTTTTAAGCAGTTGGTACTACTGTTCGGGAAGGATGATTGGGTTTGGAACTCTGAGCTACAGAATGTGAGTTTCAAATAAGTCTTTATCTTGACTCATGAGTAGTATATTATAAAGGAAAATTGTCTATAGATGTTGCCATGGATAACTAGTGAAAGTATGTATGTGTGAAGTATCGTAAAATGCTTTGCATGTATAAATGATTTATATGAGTTGTTGTATGAATAAGAAGATTTATGATATGTAAGCATGTAAAATTAGGTGTGGAAGAGGATGAATTAGTCAAATGAATGAATGAATCTAGGTAAGTGTAATTGGTATTAAGTGAGTAAATCATTCATTTGTGATGCCTTTAGTATGGTAGGTACAGTGTTAACTGGACAAGCAGATCATGTTGACAACAAATATACTCATGGTGTAACCTTTGGTAAAATGTATACTAGATTGACAGAACACAACATGAGGATGTGTAAGTCCATGTGGCTAAGACCCATAGCATTGTACGATAATGAAATTATTCATGGTGATGCCTCCAATAAGATGTAAATCAGACTGGCAGATCATGACATGACGATATGTATAAGACCATGAGGGAGAAACCCATGGCACCTTTTGAGAAAGTCTGCCAAAACAGTAAACACGTAACTCTTAGTGATGCGTGTGTAAAGTGATCTACTAAGCCTTAGTGGCATATTCTATATTGCCTTTATGGTGAATTGTGTAACGTCTATGTGGCGTATTTGGTGATGCCTACATGGCTGAATCTAGTTAACCGCCTTTGTGGCAGGATTTGGGTAAGTTTTAAGATTTCTTCGATAACTAACTCTGTGATACAGATCTGATAAGTCTAAAGATAACTTTGTTTGGTTAGTCTTGTGATGAAATTGAATGTGCTTTAAGGGGAATTTCTTGAAAAAGAGATGTATCTGCATTTCTAAAGGGGGAATATGCCATAGTAGTTTATTAGTACATGAAATTGGCATATTCGTAGTTATAAAAGGTTTAAATGTTCGTCAGACTTGAATTTTTCTACACTAATTAAAGAAGTAACCTGAGTTATCTGGTAATCGCCAAATTTGAATGGTTTTCATGTCTTATATAATGGTCATCTAGAACTTAAGCCATTTTCCAAGTTGGGCCCTTCTTGTGTTATGTAACATAGTCATTTGGAATTCTTTTAGATGATTTGGAACGTTTTATTATCAGTATAAGTTATGATTTAGGGTTGACTAAAAATATGATCTGATCGGTAATCTATTAGCTACTAGAATCAGTATGAAAATTTGCCAAAATTAATATCAATATAGATTTCAACTTAAGAGATCCGTTAGTTTTATTATCCGCCAAGAATGATATTTGTGAGCACTCATCCTAGGGGAAAAAGTATTCTATGTCTATTTGAAGGAGAAATTTGTCGAAGATAGGCTCTATATGGATATTCTTCTGAGAAGTACATTTGTTTTTCTGAGAAAGAAATGAGATTTGTATTGATTGGTGAAGTCTGGAATCAACCAAAGACTGATATGTGAGTAAATTGGCCAAGTATGGAATTTAGAGTATATGTATATGTGTTTCTGATATTTGAAAAGTATCCACCAAAGATAGAGATGAAATCTAGAATCTTCAAGATAAGAAGATCAACAAAAAAATGTTTCAAGGTAAATTGGGTTAAAACTCACTAAGTTCCCTTGAACTTACAAGTGTTTGTTCATGTTTTAGGTTCTATTGTAAGAGTGAGTATGCTAGGAGGGACCAAGCCAAGAGAGCCAAAGTAGCAACAAGTTGGGATATTATGCATATAGATGACATATTAGGAGTATGACGTATAGTATACTACGCCATGAAAAGCCTGTTTAATTAAAGTTTGTCTATTGTAATATTGTTTGTGGTTTTTGAGACTTTGATGTATTTAGTGAACATTTTCTTTTACAAATTTGTAGTTTTAATTGTAAAAATTGCTAAGTGTCTTGTGTCGTAACATTCGTTATCCGAACCCAATTATTGGGTTTGGTAGAGGGTGTTACAGAAATTTAGCTATGAAAAGTACTAAATTGTAAAGCTTAACAAACTTGATTATTAGCTTTGTTATAATAGGGACCAAATTAAATAAATTATAAACTTTTTATGAAATTATTCTAGAAAATGAAAGTATAGGGTCCTTAATGAGTAAATGTGAAATTGAATTTTAATTCGAAGCTATATACCGAAAGTTATGTTTGACCCGTGTTTAGGGACTAAATTGAATAAATTTTAAAGTATGCTTGACTTTATGTTTAAATGTGAATTGATGAAAATTGATATTTGTTATTTTTTATTATTATTATACATAGCTAATGTTAATATGAAACCATCAAGAGGAAAAGGAAAAGTGGAAGTTATCGACGAGAGACATGAAATTTCAGTTTGTACTTTATGATTTGGATTGAAATATTTACTTTCATATACATGTTAATTGAATGATTGATCACTAAGTTGAGTATATAGAGATAGTATGAATTGTTTTATTGGTATTGTCATAAAAAATCGAGAAAGTGGACTAAAATGAATAAAATGGAAAGTAACATGAATTGGATTGTGAACATGATTGTTATTGAGGAATGATATATGTATTGAATCATAAATAAATTTAAAATTAGTACCCTATTAGCTGTTCGGCCTGTGTTGGATATAGTTAGCATGCCATAGGATTAGATTGTGTACGAGTTTATGTGCTTATGCATCAAGATGTGCTTCGTACGCCAATATGCACTCTATGTTCCAGTTTTCCCTACTTTAGTTTATCCTATGATGCACTTCAATGCCAGTTGGTGTGTTGGTTAGAAGATCTATGTAACCATATGAGTTCAATTCAGGTTAATAGGGTTTATAAATTGTAAGTTTGATAAATGATACTGATATTAGATTGTACGATGCTATGGAGCCAAATACATGCATATGTCAATTGTGGTAGAAAAAAACATATAACCTATTATGCAAGTTAATTGAAAACGAGCCTTGGGGGCTAAAACAAGCATGAATGAGTCGATAGACTTCAAAAAAGGATTGAATGGTAAGTTAAAAGGTAAATGATATGGATTGATAATGAAATTTAGATACCTTTGTAACACCCCAAACCCGGCCCAGACATTATGGCCAAATCTGATGTGTCACATCAAAGTGTTGTTCAAAAACTGAATTTGTCGATAAATATTCATTACCATGTTTAAGTATTTTTGTGTTTGTGTTTATCAAATCATCCCATCAAAAGTTTTCCAAAATTTAAATTTGTAGGCGAAACTCCGAATTTAATTTAAAACCCCTCTAGTTTTTATTGTTTGAGAAAAATTTCGCAATTTACGTTATTAGGAGTTGAAAATGTCTTAGTAAAACGATTGTCATATTTATTATTGATAATTTATTGGATTGATCAAAACTACGGAAACCTTTCTAATTGAAAACCATGAAGTTTAAAAATGTGTTTTACCTTGGAAACAGTTTTTAATTTGAAAACCCGTTTGTCCTACTCTAGCAGTTTAAAGTGAGAAATCAAGCCCAATTAAAAGTTAAATCCTCAAACGACCTTATTACAAAAATAATCAAAACCCATTATGTAATTTAAGCAAATGAAATAAAAAACCAAACAACAGTGGTCGTGTGGCCACCTCCGAGTCTCTCTACGACCCAAATCGACTAAGGCTGGGGATTACCTGTACAGTTAAAAGAAAAGGGTGAGTTTGCAAAAACTTAGTGTGTAATCCCTTATCAGTCAAACAAAACAGTGCACGAAAATATAGTCTGGGCCTGAGCCCTATTAAGTAGCAGAACAGTCTGGGCTTTAGCCCTATACAGTAACAATGTGGCCTAAGCCCAATACATTATCAGTACAGTGAAGATATGCAACCTATCCCAATCCAACCAACACACCACCCGTACTAACCAACAGACAATGTGTGGATAAAATCGACCCACCCGGCTAGCACACCAATATCGCAGTGAAGCTGCTAGCAGTAAAAATGTAGCAAAGCTGCTAATGAAAGTAAACGTGGCAAAGCCACTAGAATAAGAATACATGGCAAAGCCACTAGTAACGGTAAATACGTGGCAGAGTCACTAAACAGTACTTCCTCCAAATCAAAATCCCTACCCCATGCAGTATATTGTGACATAAATATTACATGTATGCAGTATATCATGCTCAGAATCAGTCATATAACTATCATACACATCAAACAACCTACCACTAGGGGTAAAACGATCTTCTCATCGGTTAGGGGTAAAATGGTAATTTTACCCCTCAAGGGTATTTTGGTCATTTTACTAGTTGTGGGGTTTCAGTATATATAATGACCTTTTAGAAGGCCTTCAGTCGTCTCAAACTACTCAAGCCACCTAAGTGATCAAAACGGTGTAAATGGGCCTAAGGCCCATCACTCAGCCCAAATGGGCCCACACACTTGTGTGGCCTATTTAGCCCATATTCAGTCACGGCTAGCTGATTTACCAAGTCCAGCCCAATAATTATCACTTACCATGGATTTCGTCCATGTGGGGCCCACTAGCCCATTGGGCCCACACGTGGCCCATAACGGCCCAAGCCCACGAAACACATGTAATAGCCCGATTTTGGCCCTAATCGAAACGATGGTTTCGGAACCACGAATTCGAGTCAGAAAAATATTTAAATATTATTTTCTGTGTTCTGAGTGTGCTAATTTGGTTGTGTGAAAATCTCGTTTAAAAATTTTATCGTTTGGATATTTATTTTATAAACGGGCTTAATCGCGAAAAATGAAAAATTGATAGTTTAAAGTACAAGGGTCGAATAGTTAATGGTTTTCTAAGTGGGAGTATTTATGTTGCAATTTACCCTTTATAACATGCTTTGGACGGATATGGTCATGGTTTTTAATAGTTTGAATTTAAGTTAAAAGGTTAGTATGGTAAATTAGTAATTAATAATAACATAAAACATAAAACAAAAATCAAAGCTTGTGCATGTTTTATGTTTGCATGACCAAAACTAAAAAAAAAAAAAAAGAAAAGAAAAGAAAGAAGAACAAGTATATTCGGCCATTGTTGAGTCAAAATTTAAGGTATGTTTGAACTCGTTTTTTTGTTAATTTTTACGTTTTTGAGATTGTTGCTTTGAATACTCTTAGACCCATGTTAGAATTTTTGAATTTGATGAGATATTCATGAGATGCCATTGTTTATAGCTTGGTAGGTTTTGTGTTTAAAGATAGAAAATAAAAGATATGTGTTAGATTAACAAAATTTTTATTGGAAGTTTTGATGAAACTGGATAATTAGGGCTAAATTGCAAAAATATTAAATTGAAGGGTTAGTTTGTAAAATAAGTGAAATGTGAGGACTTATATAAGCATGAGGAGTATTCGGCTAGAGCTTGTTGTCTTGAAATTTTGCGTATTTGATGTTTTATGAATTTTTGGACTATAATGTAAAAGTGTGAAAAATAAGGGGCAAAATGTAAATTTGCTCATTGATGTGTTTTGGGGTTAAATTGAATGGAATTTTATTTGAATGAGCTTAATTTGAATTTGAATAGATCAAGAACAAAAAGGATCGGGTTTGGATCAGGGGAAAGCAAAAATTGTTGAATAGTCGAAATATACTGTCCGTCGATATCCGAGGTAAGTTATTAAGCAAATAGTTGTTGTTAATTTATACCTATACAATTTATATATGTATACATGCTGAATTGAAACTTATAAAATGTTGATTATGCTGAGTGTAAATAATCTTGATAAGTATGAATTTATATGTATGTGAATTTTTGACATTTTGGCACTGAGTGTGCGAGTATAAAATAGCTATGGTTATGAGGATGGCACTGTATGTGCGAAATAAATTATCGAGCACTAAGTGCGCAAATTAAAATATTGAGCACTAAGTGTGCAAGCTCATTAAAACTTGAATTAATGTTTAGCACTAAGTGTGTGCATCCGTTGAGTGAACGAAAGTGATCAAACGAGTTAAATATCAAATTTAAAGAAGGTAATAGAATTTTAAGCTCGTAATGCCGTAGGTATGTATCGAACTGATATGGTTGATGTTATTTAGTTATGTATTGAACCTATGTGGTTGATGTTACTTAGTTTAAACCTATGTGGTTGATTTTAGAAAATGTGAAATGCTTAAAATATAAATGCGTTAAATTGATGAGATGGTATGATATATACATATTATGAGGTTAATCTATGATATTCGGATGCTATTTCGTATTCGACCTTATGTGAGGAATGAAAAATTAGGGAATAAAGAAATGCTTTATGGATGAGTACATGTATGTTTGAGCTGGTTGTTGATTTGTGGTAATTAACTAATGACGTGCTTATAAATTAGTAAGCTTGAGTTTATGTAGCTTATTGCCATCATCTTATTTAAATTAAATTGAGCTATTAATGTCAATCGAATGTCTAAATTACTTATAACTTACTAAGTTAAATTAGCTTACTTAGGTATGTGTTTACATGTCTTTATTTTATAGATTTTGAAGATCATTGTGTGCTCGGGGATCATCAGTGAAGCCCATCACACTATCGTCTTTATTTTGGTATTTTTGAAAGCTTAAATTTGAACTTATGGCATGTATAAGCTATACCATCTTTTGAATCCAATTTGAATGAGAAGTGTATTAAAGCCATGCGGAGATGGCTTAGTCATTATATTTTATGTTTGGTTTTAAGTGTTTTTGATTAAATACTTTGACGTGGTTGGTTTTGATGAATAGGTTGTGGTATAAATTTATTTGATAAGTAGAGTTTATAATTTGCATTATCGATATACTAAATATATGTTTTAATTGGTTTGTCATGAATAACTTACAACTACTTCATATTAGTAAATTTAAAGTTTATTATATGCTTGTGAGATTTTATTATATATTCGGCCATGGTACAAAATTTTTTTAAAGATGTGTTTATGTTATAAATTGATTGTTGGATAAGCTGAGGTGATGGTTTGATGTTGGTTAAATTGAGATGTATGTTTTGTAATAGGAGTTGGTGTTGGAAATGATGTATGATGTATACATATAGGTTTGGCTATAAGATGTTATTTTATAGTATATGCATACTTATAAAAATGCGCATAAGTCATTGTTGTTATATGAGTTTACTGAGTAGTGTCAAATTAGTATGATATTTTGAAGTAGTAATATGTTAATGTAGGTTGTGAATCATCCATAAAATTTACTTGGTGTTTTGATTATGTGGTAATACTATTGTTGTGTTAATTATTTGATGTGAGAATTGAGTACACTATTGGTTGTTATATGTTCCAAAATTGGTTTATATTAATATGGTCATATACGTATGGTTTTGTGAACAGTAAATAGTTATGTTTGATTTTTAATAAATTGCCAAGTATGTTTATTTATAATAACCAGTTTTTAAAGCCGTACATGATTATGATTAGTAAGCTATATGCAATGTTTTATTTAGTTAAATAGCATATGTTCAAAATTATGAAGTCAAATGATTAATAAATTAATATATTTATTTTGCAAATATGACTTCTGTGATTATGTGATTGTTCGAATACTGTGTTTTTTCTTCGGTAATACCTCGTAACCCTTCCGATGACGAATACGGGTTAGGGGTGTTACAACGCACGTGGAGGCCTCTACAATCTATCGCCCATGCTTTGTGGGCTCGATTCACCACACAAGCATTCGCACGCTCGTGAGGCCTCAAATGATGAAATTTTGATTTTTCAGCTTTTTGGCTATTGCCGATTTACAGTCACAGAAGGGTGTGATTACACATGTCTTTGCGAAATCACGTGAGGAATCTCCAAACACCAACCCTACAATTATCAATGTCTTCGGTTACTGCCATTACCTATTACTAACACTTAATCCAAAAGAATGGCATAGACACTCACCAAAGTACGCGACTTGGTCCGCTTAAATGTTAATCGGGAAATGACTACACCCTTTCCTACTGAAATGTTGTATTAACAAAAGAATCCATTAATTAACAAACGCTAGATCCAGGACTTGAATCAATATTCAACGCCTAAAAAAAATCCAACTAAAGATAGAGTATTTGGCCAAAGTAAACCCACTTACCCCTCTCTTGATTGAATGCCGAAAGAGATTTGAATGCTCTCGAGCACTTGATAATCCCCTCTTTACTCTACATGAGTTCTAAAACTCCAAACACACGAAAAAGGGCAAGGAATCAGCAACTTCTAATTGAATCACTTGGTTTAATCGAAGAACAAATCATAAAGGAATCAGAAACCGGCCAAGCAGCAAGAAATACTTACCCCAAACAACTGATAGCAATGGTAGATCGTTGAAAAAACAAGTCACTCGTCAAAGGCTAGATGCCCAACCAGGCACGACCCTAAAGAAATGAAGGGCTCCATATTCGGCCAAAGGAAAAAAAACAATGGGAAAAGATAGACAAGAGTATTCGGCTTTTTCTTAAGAAGAGAGGAAGAGAGGCAAAAGCAGAGATGATCTAGAGATAGTATATTCGATCAATGTTGAGGAAAGGTGAAGGAGAAATACGAGGAGTAGAATGAATTCACCTAAAAGAAAGAAGAAGGAAATATGGAAATGAGAAGAGTAAAGAAGAGATTTCAGCAATTGACACCCTCAGGAAAAGGAAAATAGCAGATAAAAAGAACCCGAAAGGTATAGAAAAGGCACTTGACTTCACCCGAAATCGACCAAAGTACAAATTACGTTGTCAGAAGGCAACATTTCTAAGAATGCCTAAAAGAAATTGAAATCAAGACTACACCAAAAGAATTTCTGCCACATTTCTAAGTAGCTAAACATCCAATTCGACATTACTCTCCCCACAATCAAATTCCTAATTTTCCTCCACAAATCCCTCCATGATTTGCTCCTTGATATCCTCCACAACTAACTCCAAGACCAATTCGAACTCTCACTCAACAGAGTTCGAATTCACTTCTAACACTTGCCATCCCAAGTTAGCAAAATAAATATTCCTTGCTTGCAATAGGATTCGAACCCAAGCTCTCTTAATTGCCCAAACACGCGATTAGCCACTAGACCACTAGGCTTTTTGTGACATAAATCTATCACGTTTAAATATAAGGCCTACATGCTAACATCCAGATTCACTTAAGAGAAAAAATTTAAAATTGCAAAAGACCAGACTTGACCCTAGGCTTCTCAAATACTCCCAAACACACCCAAATCATCTTATTAACACACCGAACATGCAATTTGAGTTAGATCATGCAAAATTAAAGACCCTAAATTTTTGAGGCGTTACAACCTTAATGTCAATGACATGTATGTGTAAATGTTGCATTCATGATTGATAATAAATGCTAAATGGCTTAATGATAGGCAAATGGGCAAATGAATTGAATTGGTTAAATATGATGCCATGTTGAATAGATTGATTTGTCATCGCTATAAGTATGCTCATATGTGTATAATATGATGAATTATTTTGCATTATGGGATATTTATTGGTAGATATTGAGAATATGTGCATTATGTCAAATTACTAACGTTATGTTATAATATCTTGAATCATGAAAGTACCATTAAGCTTTATTGCTCAGTGTATGATTTGTTTATTCTATGTGCAAATAAGTAATTCTCAAACCCCAGGAGGTGAAATTAGCATTTAGACCACAACCATCGATTCAATATAGTTTGTAAAGTTTCTTTCATTTTGTTAAATGGCATGTACTTAGGATTATCTAGTTTCAACTTGAAAATGGTCAAATTTGAGTAATGATGTAGAGTATGAATGAAATGGTTACTGGTAATCCATGGGTGTTACTGTTTTGGAAATTGTATATTAAGCTGGTTGTATATAGGTTTAATGGTTAATTGAGGCCTTAAGGCCAACTATTGTTGTTATATATGAGCATGGAAATGTATGAAATGTATAATTAGTGGTCTATTAAAAAAGTTGTAACTCCACACCCTGGATGCCGCTGTGCCAACCCTCCTCGTTGTGACATCCCCTATTTAATGTCACAACGTCAACGCTGAAAACTTTACAATTTATTCCTCAGGCTGGAAAGTTTGCTCATTATCTTCAAGGTCTCGACACTGAGCCATAAAAGTCGCAACACCCACCTAAAATGTTTTGAATACTTTATAGGTTATTCCTTGTTTGACCCTGGAATGTTATTAAGCTTTTTTTTAGCTCGTATATGACTTGAAAATAATTATATATCGTATTAGACACATATAATACTCATATCTAAATGTATAAAGATCAAACTTGTCTTTAATTGATTGTAGTTGCTCTAGCAATGAATGTGACATCTTGTACCTTGGACCTAGTGATCGGGTCAGGTATAGGGTGTTACATAAACTGGTTATACGAGCCTTAAAGGCCAACATGGAAATGAAACGAATCAATTGAATTGAGAAAGATAGAATAAAAAGAAATGAATAGATATCATGAAATGAAATGAATATGTTATGTTATGTTATTGTAATGAAAGACCAAATAGGTATGTATAAACTTGGCCAAATGGGAACTTTGCATAATTTTGGTATTTGGCATGAATGGTATACAACTTGGTTGAATTTATAGCATGTATTGATTGTATTCATGTGGCTAATGCTATTTTTATATTTACTTGAATCATGAAAGTACGATTGAGTTTTATTGCTCAGCATACGATTTGTTTATTTTCAAGCAAAGGTATTGGTTGACTTCAAAGCTTTCAAGAAGTCATTCAACTCCAATCTGCAACCCTCGACTTAGCAATGCTTATATAGTCTCCTTATGTTTCGATAAAAGGCATGTACCTAGGTTTTAACTTGGTTTTGTATATTGTATGATCATTTTGATATTTGAGATGGTAAAAGTTGAATTGAATATGACCAATGTTGGAAAAAATCTTATTCGAAAATGGTTTTCTTGAACAACGCAAAAATAAACTTTTGAAACCAAGCCAATTTGTGATATTTATAGTAATGAAATTTTCTCAAAATCACATTGATAAACATTAAAAATAACACATTTAAACCCCATTCTTAGTATATTTTTGGATGATTTACCTTATAATTTAGTGAATTTGATGCTCCTAATCCTTTAATTTCATATTCTATACTTAGGCGAGCATTGGAAAGTGAAAGAAGCAAGAAACGGGCCAAAAGCAGACAAAATGGACTAATTTCAGCATTTCACACAGCTTAGGCAGCTCCAACGAGTTCACCACATGCTTGTGTGTGACACACAGGATGGCCACACGCCCGTGTGGCAAGGCCGTGTTGACTTCAAACCTATTCAGTATTGAACATGGCCCGAGTTTTCGCACACAGGAAGACCACACGCCCGTGTCCTTGTCGAGCCCTGTTTTAATTTCACACGAAAAAGGCTAATTTTTAGGTATTTTAGGCATTCCAAAGTCTATTTAAATGCACTAGGAGAGGATCAAAGGGAGGGCAGAGAGTAGAAAGCAGAGCATTACTCGAAGAACACCGTTGGATTCATCTCGGAAGTAGGATCTCCTTCAAGACTTAAGATCTCCCTCTAATTTCCCTCGAAGTTTTTGGGTTTCTTTATGTTTTGTTGTTTTCCAAAATTTGAGATGTTTTCCTTTATGAACATGAACTAAATCCCCTAGATATCTAAGGGGGATGAAACCTAAGACGAATCTTATTATTTTCTGAATTATATGATAAATACTTGATGTTGCTCTTAATTATGTATTTTTAATTCTTGCTTTAATATTTTAGGATATTGATTCAAGTATTGATGTGCTTATTCAGTGCAGCAAAAGTCTCTGTTAAGAGTAGATCCAACATAATTAGGCGGAGTTGATTGCAACCCTAGAAATAGGACGACATAAATCTACCGGATTAGAGTAAAATCTAATAAAGAAATCTATTGACCTAATTAATACGACAATAGGGGTTTTAATTAGAAAGGAATTTTAATTAATTAACCTAGAGTCAGTTATTTTTAGTCTCGAAAGAGATAATTACATAAATTAGGGATTTCTACGGATCAAGTCAAGTGAATAAATTATCTAATTCAGAGTTGAATAATAAGTGAAGTCTAGTGTGTAACGCCCCAAAATTGGGCCTAGAAGAATGGGTCGTGTGGGCCCAATGGGCTTGTTGGCCCACACGGGTCGTTGTCTTTGGACTTATGAGAATTAGTGGTCCGGCTATGTCGTACATATGGCTGTAGGAAAACTTGGCTCTGATACCACTAAATGTAACACCCCAAACTCGGCCTAGAAGTTAGGCCCAATTTCGGGGCGTTACATTTAGTGGGATCAGAGCCAGGTTGTAAAACTCGGCTGTGGATTCGGCTTTTAATTTTGAATTTCTGAAAGAACTGTTTCAAGAGATTTGAAGTATTTGAAATGTTATACTGACTGTTTTCCTGAAAGTGTGGTTCACCGAGTCTTCGGCGCCAAATCTGTAAGTTTTCTAAATACTTTTGTCTGTTTTTGAATTGAAATACTGTGGATTCTTTAGATATTGAACTGTATTGATATTTGGTGTTTATTCTGCTTGTTTGGAATTGTTTGGATGTGATGTTTTGAACATAGAAATTGTATGCATGTGATATATATCCACTTCGCTGAATAGATATTTTTGGATATGTGTTAGTTTATTAGGATTAGAGTGCACAGCGGGAGCATAGTGGTGTAGTCTAGACTATGTGACTGTTTAATAGTTGGAAATTTTGGGGACGAAATTTCTTTAAGGAGGGGTGAATTGTAAGGCCCCGAAATTGGGCCTAGAAGAATGGGCCGTGTGGGCCCAATAGGCTTGTGGGCCCACACGGGTCATTGTCTTTGGACTTATGAGAATTAGTGGTCCGGCTGCGTCGTACATGTGGCTGTAAGAAAACCTGGCTCTAATACCATTACATGTAACGCCCTGAAATTGGGCCTAACTTCTAGGCCGGGTTTGGGGTGTTACAAGGTGGATTCTTCCTTGGGTATTGCTTTTCTCGTTGGTTTTCCAAAAATTATATTTCCCAATTCACTTCGTTGCGTTCTTAGTTAAGTTAATTTTTAGTTTAAACAAATTCCTTTAGTTTTTAGGCTAGATAATAAAAAGATAGTTAATACTAGTACTTTTAGTCCTCATGGATATGATATTCCGGTCTTACCAAAGCTATACTATTGTTCGATAGGCGCGGTTGCCTTTATCATGATCATAGTTAGTTTGTGCGGATCACATCACACACATATGTTTTGGGCTAGACAGATCCTTGTCGTTCTTGACTTTCAACTGAACGACCTTCTCTACTATTCTTGTACCATGAACTACTTCAAGTTTGGGCTTAAAATTCGAATGAAACATAGAATCAGAAATTATTTACTTTATAGAACCAAAAATTATTTACTTTACTTTAAGTGGGAAAGTAAAACTCTCTCTAATAGAAATCGGTAGAACTATTATTCCCTAAAAAATAGAAGTTATATAAACAAATAAATTCTCACTATTTACAGGCAGAATAACAATATTTCAAAGTTGTGTGTAACTTCTTGTATATTTAGCCCTGCCGATGCTATCCATTTATACGGAGAAGAAGTGGAACCCTTATTGAATTAGTAGAAGTCTATTTAATAGAAAAATAAATTTCTAGTTGAACTAGAAGAGAGAGGGGTGGCAACCCTAGTTAAATATACTAGGGTTTGCCATCCCATGTATCTAGCATGAGGGGCTTTTCGGTTTCTCTTGTATTGGGTCCAATTATAAATGATTCCTAGACTTTTAACCCAACACTTTATAATTCAATTCAACCCAACACATGCTTTTCTATTTTCCCAAAATAAACATCATAAATTAATTTAAATTAATTAATTAATTTCCAAATTAAATATCTTCTCAACCCGGCTTTAATTCTGTTAAAATGATTAAAACTTTACTGTAAAAGAATCTATGGGAAAAAATATTTAATTTTTCTACATTCAACGGATTTTCCGTGTGCAATTAATTTAATTCCATTTTTGAACTTCAATTAATTAATTAATTAATAATTTAAAAAACCATAAATTAATTCTTAGCTCATTGCCATACTAAGTGAGAAAGCCACATTTATTTCAGAATGTTTTCTATTTCTCTAACTTTACCATTTCTATTCATTTGATTCAACATACAGTTCATTTTTGGTTTCAATGAGCTAGCAGAAGGATCGATTAGACATATGTGATTAGGGTTCAAATGATTTATAATTAAGTTTTAACTTTTCACTTATTAATTATAAACTCATTTAGTCATGAAGTCATTCCACTATAGTATCGTGACTGAGCTCTCCCTAATGACATACCATTATAAAAGCAATTTGATCAATGCTCGTCCAATGACCTTGTCATAAAATAAAAGATGATAAAGTATGATTTGAACTGCATAAAATAAACCGAAAGTTGAATACTCTATTAGTTGTTTGGGTCAAGTCAGATATATTTGGCATGCCATAGGGTTAGATATTATTTTGAAAGCCATCATTGCCGGGATATCTAGGGTGATAGTTTGTATATATAGAGTTATTGTCGCAGGCAAATAGAGGTGACAAAATGAGCAGATTGTGAAATCCATTGTTGCCAAGCAATTTGGAGTGGTAGTATGTTCTCGTATAATGGATCCACATATTTGTTTTGAGTCCATGTCAAGTTAATAGGGTTAAAGATAAAAGACTTGGTTAAATTGATATATGAGATGTATGAAGATTGAAATGTGTAATACTATGATATGCAAAATGGGTTAAAAAGAGCTTTGGGGGCCGATCGCATATTATTGAGCCCAATGGGCTTGAAAATGAAATGAAGTATTGTATGAAATGGGACATATGTATATGTTTGTTACAAGAATGATATATGAATAAAAATATCTGAAATCGGAAATGAAAAATGAAATGAGACCAAAGATATATGAAATTGCTGAGAATTGGTAAACTTATGTACTTATCATATTGAAAATGAAGATGCTTTGGTATGAGTACATGGTAATGGTTTGTAAATTGAAATTTGAATGGAGTGCATGTATTTACTTTGTAACGCCCTAAAGTTCATTTTTTTGTTTGTGAAAGTATGACATAAAATATTTGTCTGCTTTAGTGGTTATGTGCTTTGGGTGTGTTGAGGAGGTCCCAAGTTCAAGCCATGACTTGGACAAATTTTGGTATTTTTATGAATAAAGCCTTAATGGGGTTTAATAGGCTTATATTTGAATGTTTTTGAAATGCTAATAGAATGGGCCTGCCAGTTAAGAGGAGTGTTATATGCTTGAGGTCTTGTGTTTGAATCCCTGCATGTGCAAAGAGGATAATTTTTGCTATTGGTTTTGGTAAGAGTTCGAGTTAATGTGGGTTTTGAGTAGTTAAGAGTAGTGGGGAGTCAGGTGGAGAGATTTTAGGAGTGATTTAGGGAATATTAGGGATCATCCAAAAATATGATTTTTCTATTTTGTATTTCAAAATCCCAAAAATTTCTCCCTCTTTCTTCTAACGTCAATTTCACTACTCCCCTACCGAAATTTTGATCATTTTCCCCTATTGCTCTTTGTTTTGTTTTCTTCCCTATCTTGTTGCCGAAATTCTCCCCTATCTCTTCCCTTTTTTGTTTCATTTTCCATTAACTCATTTGGTTTTATACGACGTCGGTGTGCTCGGTAAGTTTCTGTTCATGTTCTATCCTGAATGTGTTCTTGGATAAGTGAATTCAGGGAAATGTTCATTTGATTGTTAAGAGTCAATTAAGGGGCTGGAGATCAACCATTAACAGTGTGAAGTTGTAAAATCCCTGCTATTCGTTCGGGGTAAGATTTTTTTGGTGGTTGAAGGATGTTTATTATGTTATAATATTGATTAAGCGTTGTAATATCGCTGAACGTGGGCTTTGGATTATCAAATATAGGTTCTGGAGTACTCGAGGTTTGTTTTAGTATCAAATCGTAACAGGTGTGTACTCGAAATGCAAAAAAGTGGATTCGGTAAAAAGCTAAAAAAGCTTTCTGTCGATGCCACATGGGCGTGTGGTCTCCCATGTGGTAGGCCGTGTGAAAGAACACGGGCGTGTAATCGATAAGGCCAGGCTGTGCAAGCATGACACGGGCTTGTGATGGCAGGGCAGGTCATGTGTAACACACGGGCTAGAATGATTTTGACTGTATGGGCCACACGAGCGTGTGGGAATTTGGGCCAGGTCGTGTGATCCACACGACCAAGCCAATTTATGTTATTAATCTCTGTGCATGTTTTCGGGGGGGATTACACATTGAGTTTGTGAAAACTCACCATTTTCTGTTTAATCTATATAAGTAATCCCCAGACTTGACGGGTCGGTGCAGCAGAGGACTTAATTATGGCCACATGTAATTAAAAACTATTTTTCGTAGTTTTCAGTTTTATTATTTATTTGGGTAATTTTTATGTAATTTGGACTTTAGGGACTACTTGCTTTTAATTTTGGGATTTTAACTACTTTTATGGTTTGACAACTTTGATCACTACAAAATACAATTTTTAAATAAAGTAATACCAAGATTTCATCAAATGGGAACAATTTTCTTAAAATAAATGGTTATCAAAGCTTCCACTGGAAAGAAATGATTTTTGACTTAACAAAGCATTTGCGTTTTACTCCAAATTAAGATAAAAGCTAAATAATTGGAACAATTTTAAACTCGACATCTCGCTTTCAAATTCCACTCCATGTGACATCGCCAGATTTGGCCATAACATCTAGGCCGGGTTAGGGGTGTTACATACTTAAGTTTGTTTATATTGTCTTGATTTATAGATTTACCATTGAGTGTATTTGCTCAACATACAATTTGTTTTCTCCATGTATAGGTATAGTTGATTTCCGAGAGTGTAGTAGTAGATCCAGTATCCTAAAGACAATTCAAAATCAAGTTGGTTTTTAGTTAAGCTAATGATGTTGTTGCGTTGAAGCTTGAATAGATAATTCAGTAATGGTAAAAGATGTATAAAATGAATTGGTTTGCATATTTGATTATATGTTGAAGTTGGTTGTTTTGGAATCTTGTATATATATGTGCTTGTATATCATATGGAGTAATCTAAGATAGGTAGCATAGTTATATATAATGTTGTGTGCATAAGTAAATATTTGAATGAATTGCATTTGTTGGTTAACCTATTGTAATGAGGTATTAGTTAGTATGGTTAAAGTATTTTGATGCCTTATAGTGATATGTATCGATTGGTCTTAGATTGAAAGTGTAGACGAATTAATTTGGTAAGTTGTTGGTTAATGTTCAATAAGAAAAGTTGTAACAACCTATTTTTAGTGGTGTTGAAAATAGTAGTTTTGGGACCACAATTCCGATGAGTGAGTATGTAAATATTATTGTTTAATATTTATGAGTCAAGTATTATGATAAAGTGAATTTTTGTAACGCCCTGAATTTGGGCTTAGAAGTATTGGGCCTTGAGCAAATGAACAGTTAGGAGACTGCACATAAATGCTTAGTTGTACAAAAATGTGACATAGCTGTTTGTCTGCTTCAATGGTTATGGGTCCTGAGAGTGTGGGGTGTTTCTGAGGTCTGAGGTTCAAGTCATGGCAATGCAAGGGAGTATTTATTTTGCTACCCAAGCTGTGTAGGTAGTAGAGTTGGATCGAAACACTGCTAAAGGGAGTTTGAATTGGTCATGGAGAGGTTAGGGAGTGGATCATGGGATTTGATGGGAGGTTGGGGAGATTTTAGGAGAAAGGGAGGAAAAAGGGGAATTTGAGGGGAAGAATAATTAATGCCGTTTGGGGAACTCTAGACACTCGAAATTCGGCCTTGAGGGAATTGCTTTCCATTTCAATTATGGTGATCATTTTGGAGTTCTTTTTTGCTTTTGTTAGCTGATTCTTACTTGGGGGTCTTTCGGGTTTATTTCGGGTTTATTTCTAGTTCTCTGCTTTTTGTGTACCTTAATCCCCTTTTCGGTCAAATAATTGGTTAGCCGACTCCCTGTGCGATTCCTTCTTCTTTTCTCTCTCGCATTTCTTGTTCTCTTTTGGCTGAATTCTTCTTCATTTTTCTTGCATTCTTTACTTTAGCCGATTCTCTTCTATTCTCCCCCCACTTGGTTACTTCATTATTCCCTCTTTTCTTTTCTCTGTTCTTTTCCTTTTACGTTGGCTGAGCACCCATAGGGCCTTTCTATTTTCACTGATCAATTGGGTTCAGGCGCACGGTTCATTCCTTCCTCTCCCTAAAGTGCTCTTCATTGGTTGAATACTGATTAATCCCCATTCTGGATTCTTTGATTCGCTACATAGTTAATCTGCAATCTGCTTTATTGTTGTCGGTAAGTGGTTTATAGTGTGTTATAAAGAGCCATTTGCTACTTTTTGAGTAATGGTTCTGGGATAGTATTGTACTTCAAGTATGAGTCTATTATAAAGGTGGTGATTCTTGTGTAGGTGGTGGTCGAGGTTGATTCGCACATCTCCTAAGAACCATGGGTGCAATTACTGTTGATTTCTGGTAAGAAAATTGTGATCGATTTGGAACTCCGTAGGAACCCATTGGTTATATGAGTTAAGAAACTAATCAGATGTCATATTGATTTCTCTTCAAGAATAAGAGTGTTCAGAACGAGGATTAGTTTCAAATCGCATTAGATGTGTATTCACTCTGTCTTAATTGTAAATCGACAAAAGCCAAAAAGCTGGAAAATATGACGTATGAGGCCACATAGGTGTGCGATCGCTCGTGTGGTAACCTGAGCCCACGAAACATGGGCATTTAACCGTAAAGGCCACTGTGAGTGATCTCATGGGCTTAGGCCGTTTTAGGCCATTTGGGCCGCATAATGGGCCTTGGGCCCATTTGCACTATTTTGACTGATAAAATAAAATGACCGATATACCCCCATAGGTTAAAATGACTGATATACCCCCATAGGGTAAAATGACCACTATACCCCCATATAGTAAAATGACCGATATACCACCATAGGGTAAAATGACTGATATACCCCCATAAGGTAAATGATCGATATATCCCCATAGGATAAAATGACCGATATACCCTCATAGGGTAAAATGATTGATATACCCCCATAGGTTAAAATGACTAATATGCCCCTATAAAGTAAAATGACTGTTATACCCCTATGTGACAAATGATTGTTTTGCCCTTATTTTGCATATGATTGTATTTGAGCATGCCATGTTGTATGAATGTTGCATCCATGTATGATATTATGATTCGATGCATGACATGTTGCATGGGGATGGAATTATTATTTTGGAGGAAGTATATTGTACTGTCAAGGTTGCACGGGTCGCCCAATACAATTGTGGACCTAACTGTATGATTGATTATTTGTTTGTTAAGGGATTATACATTGAGTTTTTCATAAACTCACCCCTCTGCTTAACTGTGCAGGTAATCCTCAACCTTAGGCGGATCAGTGCATCGGAGGACTCAAAGGTGGCTACATTGCTCGTTTAATTCATTTTGGTATTTTTATAATTATGTTTTGATCATTTGGGTATTTTGATGTAATAATGGCCTCTTTTGGATTTTATTTTTAATTTACTTTGTTTTATAACTGCTAGTATTAGAACCCAAGTTTTAAAAAGGAATAATGTTTTTACAAAACAAATGCAAATATGCAACTGTTTTAAAAGAAAAGCTTATGCTATAAAAAGAGATTTTGAAATTTAATAATGCAAGGTTTTAAATCATCTTTTAATGCACACAAAGAGGTTAAACCAAGATTGGGTTTTTCAAACTAAATCACGTTTTAAAAGCGAATAACTCTTCAACGGAGCACGTTTTTGAAAATGAACAACCCGTTTTGGAGTCACTGGTTAATCACAAATTGATTAATTGATTTTGAGGTTTCCAACGACAACGAGTTTTATATTTCACACTTCAATGTGACACCGCCAGATTCGGCCATAACGTCTGGGCCGGGTTTGGGGTGTTACAATTTTATTTGATAATTTTTATTTAATTGAATAATTAGTTAAGTGCAAGTGGGTTGTCCTTAAAGTCAAGTGGTTTAAAAAAATGAGGTATTGGGACCTCGTTTTCATAAATCAGGCCCGTAAATATTTTTATCAAATATTTACGGAGTTGTTATATAGGTGCATTAAATTTTGGTCCAAAAATTTTAACATTTGGATAGTTAATTTAAGGAAAAAGGACTAAATTATATAAGTCGTAAAATTTAACTGATATTGATTTCTTTCAACTAAAATACAAGATTAATGTTTGTTTAAGGTCTAAAGTAGCAATTTATCACTTTTCCAGTGTTTCATATGGTTAGTGCTTAATTTATTTGAATAAATTATGTTAAATTAATGTTTAATAATAAAAAATATATTATTAAAAGTTAAAATAATAAACAAACAACATCATCTTCATCTTTTCTTCATTAATGTTTAATGAAGGTTTGATGACTTTATATGCATGCATGTAAGCCATTTTTCACCCTTTTAAAGTAATTTTTATGTTTTTGAGATCATTGCAACTAGATTCAGCTAACTTGTATCTCCATTTTCAAAATTGTTAAAGTTTGTTAAATTTTCATTAATGGTTTTTGGAAGTTTTTGATATTAAATGGAAGATTTTGAAGTTTGGAAATGTTTTAGGACTATTTTTTAAGTGAATTTTGTTAGTTTTGCATTTAAGGACTAATATGTAAATATGTTAAAATTAGCATGAAAATATTGTAATTTTCAAGTGCTTGAAGGCTGATTATGGATGGAATTAGAGTTGGTGATGTGTATTTGGGCTTAATGTTAAAGTTTTAATAGTTTCGGTTTTAGGGGCTAAATTGAATGAAATGTAAAGTCTAGGGGTAAATTTGTAAAATGTGATTAAAATGGCTTAAATGCATAAATTTTATTTTTTATGTGGTTTAAATTGATTTAATTGAATTAAACTATACTTTAGATTAAGAATCTCATTGACTGGAGGACATACGAGGAAAAGGAAAAAATATTGATTAGTCCGTAATAGTTAAATTACTTTGACAAGTAAGTTCATACTAGTTTATGTGTTACAATTTGTTATTAAAAGTTGTTAATTATTTATATATAAACTACTAAAATGGAAATCAAACTATTTGTTAATAAATTTAATTCTAAAATAATTTCGATGGACCGAGTAAAAGTCTCATACGCGAGATTTCTGAATGATTCCTGTTCTGGATCGAGCTCTAGCATTTGTTGCAGGCTCGGATATACATGTGACATAGATTTAGCTTGGGCTGCTAATCTGTTGTCATGTTAAAGGTTTAGCCTGAACTGGTAACATTACATGTATTTATAGCCCTGACCAGGTTATTTTTCTGTGTTGTCAATGGTTTAGCTCGGATTGGTAACCTGACACATTTTTTTTGTATACGATTAGCTTAGACGAGCATCATATGTTACCTGTACTTGTGTATTGAGTTCTTTTACAAAGTTCCATAAGAAAATAAAAGGATATATTGTGTGAATTTGTATCATTAACATGGATGAAATATGAACTCTGAATATCCGTATGTTTGTTATTTGTTGACCTGGAATTGGTGAACTATGTCATAATATGAATAGATATAAGAAGGATATATGATGTAAAGTGATAAATTGGAAAATAGGTCCTTGATGAATTTTGAGTTAAAGTTCGTATTTCACCATTTGAAATTATATATGCAGTTTGGGCTAAATCTCAAATGGTTGATGTTTTGAATACTATGATAGGCAAATTTTTTTCATATTTATTCATGTAATTTTTGAATGGTTAAGGTAACCTATTTGTTTATATTGTATGAGCTTACTAAGTATATTATATGCATACTCAGGTTACTGCTTTCTGTAGATTTTGGACGTCTGGAGCGTGTTAATCAGATTAGCGAGAAGTTCACACCTACCATCACTTGATTCGGTAGACTTGAAATTGGAAAGTTGGTTACTTGTGGTATGTATATAGGATGTTTACTTTGCAAGTATTGATTATGTATTGGTGCCTTGGTTGTAAATGTATATTTAGTATTTCGGTAATGTGTTGCTATAAGTCAAGTTTGAACGGCACTTTAGGTGTTTATGATAGCAAGTTTTGGTATGAGTATTGCTAATTTTTTTATGCTAGAATGAATTAGTTGAATGGTTTGGATGGTTGTTGTTTTATGATTGTAATGTGGTGTCATTGAGGGTATATTAGTTAGGCTGAGATTGAATGTTTAATTAGCATGTTTTGACATGTTTAATGAGTTTTGAATTGGTATAAATAGATGTAAATGGTATAGCTTAAACTCTAAGAAAAGGTTTATGTCATTGGTTGAGTTTAAAGGTGTTTTAGGTACATATGGCCTGTGACACAGTCTACCACATGGCTGTATGTCCCACACAATTGTGTACATGGTTGGTAACACAAACTAGCCAATACATGCCATAGGTTTGAATTTAACTTTCTAGAAGTTCCGAAATAGTCGATAGTGTTATAGACTTTGCTGAAGATCCCCGAGTCCGTAACTAGTCTCCAAAATCTATAAAACAAAGGCAAACATACACACACAGAGTAAGCTGACATAGCTTTGTAAGTCTTAAGCAAATAGACAACTCAATAACATCCATAATTCAATTCAACAAGATCAAAATATGCCATTATATTAATATACATTACGAAAATTACAAAATGCATTTATCAACCATATCATTATCCATCAATTCCAATTGGCCAAATACACTTTTAATTAATAACATATTTATAATCCACCCTTAAAGTCATATACACATTCATGGCTGAATGTAATCATTCATATATATAAGCACATAGATCACAAATATGATATCACATTTACTTACCCTTGGCCGAATATACATAAGTTTACTCATATATTCAACTTTCACTTTTAACATCATAAATACATTAATTTGGTTGAATATACATACATTCAATTTGACATCTAATTAACATTATCACATATAACTATATATCACCATTTCAAAAATCAACTTACCTTATTTTCACATAAATAACTAACTATCACATACCTGATCACTTTAACTTGATTATATATTCGATCATAACTTATCTTTGCCTGTTGAACCATTCGAAATTGAATAGGATACTAGGATAATCACACATATCGTACAATGTCAATGTCCTAGACGTGGTCTTACATGTAATCACATATCAATGCCACTGTCCCTGACAAGGTCCTACACGAATCACAAGTACGATGCTGATGTCCCAGACATGGTCTTACATGCAATCACATATCGATGCCAACATCCCAGACGTGGTCTTACACGAGATCATAGATTGAAAATCCTATGTCATGACATATGTATCCTAGCTATTCCTAAGGTTCGTATGGGGCTTTCGGACGTCGTAACTCAATCAAATCGAACTTGTATACATTACTCCCATGTAAATACTCATTTGGCTAATAGGATGATATACTCATAAAATTCAAATCAGCATATTAAATTCACATATATTCAAAATTAACAGTATTTATTTGCCTATAGACTTACCTCAGATATCAACAGACGAAATAGAATGATTATTCAATTATTTTTGTTTTCCCCCTATCCAAGTCCGATTTCTTTTGTTCTTGATCTATACATATTCAAATTAAGCTCATTCAAACACAATTTCATTCAATTTAATCCAAAAACACATAAATGGGCAAATTTTTATTTTGCCCCTAACATTTTACACATTTCACAATTTAGTCGCTATTGCACAAAATACAAAATATGCAAAATCTCACAACAACATAGCTGGGCCAAATCTTCCTTATGATGATATAAGTCCATACATTTTGTTAAATTCATATTTTAGTCCCTCAATTTATTATTTTTGCAATTTAGCCCTAATTTCTCAAATTCATCAAAAATTCCAATACAAAACATATTAATCCAAAAGATATCTTTCATAATTCATCAACTAACATCTCAAAGCTCAATTATTCATCAATGGCATAACTCAAAATATTCATCAAAATAAGAAATTCAAGCATAGGATTTATACATTACACTACAACGATCTCAAAAACGTAAAAATTATCAAAAATCGAAGTAAAAACATACCTTGATTTTGCTTGGAAAGTAGCTGCTTAAACTCTTTTTCTTTTCTTTTTATTTGATGTTTCGGTCATGCGAACATAAAAAAATGAAGGCATGTTTGTTTATTTTATGTTTTATGATATAATAACATATTATTATTTTACAAATTTAACCTTTATAATATTATTACTAAACTTTATATATTAAGGCCACAACCTTCCAACATATAATATCATGGTCAAATTGCAACATAAAGACCCCACCATAAAAGAACATGGTAATTTAACACTTTAACAAATAGCTATCCACTTTTTCATTTTACGCGATTAAATCCTTTTAATTAATCGGGCACTCAAACCACAAAATTAAAACATGAAAATTTCACAGATATAAATTCACACATAATAAACACAGAATAAAATTTTAAAATATTTTTTGACTCAGATTCTAGTCCTGAAACCACCATTCTGAATAGGGTCTAAATCGGGCTGTTACACATGTGAGCACACGGTTGGACACACGAGCGTGTGGGATAGCCACACGCCCATGTTTAGAGCCACACAGTCTGGGTTCTATCACATGACCTGGACACACGGTTGTGTGACCCATGTAGGTGAAATTTTTTAGTTTTTCCTAAAAGGTTTTGATTTGTCCAGATTTGGTCCTTGATTGCTCGAAAGTTATTTTTAAGGCCACATAGGCTCGATTTAAGGCCTGTAAATGCATGATTTATTTATTTTGAATTTCTTATTTATTAAATTAATTTGAAAATTAATTTATATTGGTTATAAAATGTTCTGTTTTGTATGGTAATACTTCGTAACCCTATTCTAGTGACGGAAACGAGTTATGAGTGCTGCACTTATTCACATTATGGACCCGCAAACTAAGACAAAACACAGCTTGATGTCTATTTCCTCAAATTTTGACATGTTTGGAGGTCAAAATCAATATAGCCGATAGGTATAAGATATCCTCCAGAATACACAAGCATATAATGCCTCATTCTCTGTACATACTTGAGTATATGATTAACTGCTTGGTAGCATATTGGACTTGGATTTGCTTGATATCGACTCACCAACCCGCTATGAAACAAATATCTAGACGTGCGTATAACATAGCATACATGAGATTTCCTATTGCAAAAGCTTAAGGAAAATTTCTCATGTTTTCTCTTTCTTCTATTGTCTTAGGACAGTCATCCAAAGAAAGATGAAATCCCGATACTGAATGTTGAGTTCCGTTATTCGAATTGGCCACTGCATAACATTCCAATATCTTGTCTATGTATGAAGCTTGTGAATATCACTTTGTTCTTTTGATCTTTTAGGACTCAAATTCCTAGAAAAAATTTGCTTCTCCCAAGTCCTTCATGCTTGGGTAACCATAAATCGATGACAATGTCCCTACATTATTCCCAATGAGTAAAATGTCATTGACATATAGAATGAGAAAGACTACCTTTCCATCTCTAATTCGATTATAAACACAAAGTTCATCTACATTTTGCTCAAATCCAAAAGTCTTGATCATTTGATCAAATCTTTGATTCCATGAGCGGGATGCTTGCTTAATACAATATATATGAATCTAAGCAATTTACAAACTTTATGCTTATTTCCTTTAGCTATATATCTAGTGGGTTGCATCACATAGATGCTCTTTTCAATATAGCTGTTTGAGAATGTTGTTTTGACATCTATTTTCCAGATCTTGTAATCAATAGGTGTTACAATAGATAACAATATGCGGATTGACTTGAGCGTGACAACTAAAGAGAAGCTTTCTTCATAATTGATACCTTGTTTTTGACCATAATCTTTTGCTACAAGTTTGGCCTTGTAAGTTTCCACTTTTCCATTTGTATTTTTTTTTTGTAGATTCACTTACACCTTATGGGTTTTATCCCTTCTGGTACGTTTACAAGTTCCCACATTGAGTTGATATTCATAGAATCCATATCAACTTTTATGGTTATCTTAGAGCTTGGAATCAACAATTTGCATCGCTTCATCATATATGAGTGGGTCATTATATTCCTATTTGGTAGACTAATTATTTAAAACAATTTAGCCAAATTGGAAGAACTCAGACCTACAAGAGACCCTTCCACTGTGACGAAGCACTTTATGTTGCTGATCATTTGTAGATCTACTATTAGGAGTTGGTTCTAGAACTATTTCTATAGGGCTTTTTGTATTTCCTTAAAGTTCATTGAATACTTCTTTACTTTGAGGTGTGAAGTCATTCATGAAACTTTCCTCAAGGAAAGTACCATGAGTTGATACTATCATTGTTTGCTCTTTCAAGTTATAAAACAAAACACCCATTGTTCCTTTTGGATATCCCTCAAACATGCACAATTCCATCCATGAATCCAACTTCCTCACATCTTTATCCAATACATGGATTGGGCATCCCAAATCCTTAAATGATTTATGTTTGGCTTCCTACTATGCTAGAATTCATATGGAGTTTTAAAGGATGCCTTAGTTGGTACATTGTTCAAAATATAATAAGTCGTTTGTACTGCATATCTCCAAAAAGAGATTGATAGATTTGAATAACTTAACATTGAACAAACCATGTCTAACAAAGTTCGATTTCTTTTTTCTACCATGCCATTCTGTTGTAGAGTGCCCGACTTGTTAATTGGGATAGAATCCCTTTCTCTATGAGATACCCTAAGAACTCATCTAGTAAATATTCCCTACCTCGATAAGGCTGAAGTGCCTTTATGGTTAAATGTAACAACCCATTTTTTAGTGGTGTTAGAAACAGTGGTTTCGAGGCCACAAATTCGATGAGTAAATTCATAAATATTATTATTTAATATGTATGAGTCAAATATTTTATTTAAATAAATTTTGAATTGACAATTTATACTATTCGAATAAACAATTAGGTTCTAGTGGTATGACCTTAAAGTTAAGTGGTTTTAGAAAATGAGGTATCGGGACCGCGTTTCTATAAATTAGGCCATGAATATTTTTATAAATATTTATAGAGTGTTATTAAGGTTTTAGTAAAGTTTCATTAAGAAATTTTAATGTTTAGATAGTTAATTAATTAAAAAGGACTAAATCGTAAAGGATGTAAAATTTGATCACTATTAGATTTGAGTGATTAAATGTTTTAATGAATAAAGGTAAATGGACTTAAATGGTAATTAAACCATTTAAGGAGTTAGTGGACAAATATGGACATGAATTTGGTGTTTTATTTAATTATTAACTAAGGTTAAAATGGTAATTTGATAAATTAAATTAAATTAAATTAAATTAAATTAAATCAAAAGCTTTTATCACCTTTTAATTGTCTTCTTCATTGAACTGTTAAGGAGAAAGAAGCCATTTTTATACCTTGAAGTTTTGGCAAGTTTAGAAGCTAGCATGGTATGTGATTTTGGCCCTATTTCTAATAATTTTTATGTTTTTGAGATTGTTGCAACTAGGTCCAGCTAGCCCGTATCTTCATTTTTGAAATTGTTAAAGATTTTGAACGTTTCCATTGATGATTTTTTTTTGTGATTTTAGATGTTAAATGATGAATTTGAGGTATTAGTTGTTTTTTATAAGTATTTTGTTAAGTGATTTTAATGAATTTAATGTTTAGGGATTAAATTATTGAAATAGTAAAAAGACAAGGACTTAGTGTGAAATTGTTACAAATATGGGGTGTAATGGATACTATAAACATTCAAATGGTATGAATTTTCAATAAAATTAGTTTATTTGGATGACGAATGCATAGGGACTAAATTGAATAAAAATGAAAAGTTGAGGGTATTTTTATAAAATATCAAAAAGAACTAAATTGCATAAAATAAATTGGTTTTACTGTCTAAATTAATGAATTGAATGAAATTATTAATTTAGATCAAGAACGAGTTGAAAATCAAGGAGAAGAAAAAATTACCAAATAGCCCCTGTACTTAATCATTGCTGCAATTTAGTCAGGTAAGTTCGTATGAACTATAATCACTTAAATTTTGATTAAACTGAATGTTTAATGTGTTGTTCTAATGTAAATGAATATATATATATATATATATATATATGTTATTATGCAAATTATCATGTAAAGAAATGATGGAAATTCAACGACGTTTTGACAATTATTGAGCCCCGTTTGAACTTTAGGAACATATAGGATACAAATGACATGTCATTAGGGTTACCATGTTTCGGGTGCTGGTCTTGAATGTCCGAATGATGGCTGAGGTCCTACATTTGTTGCAGATGCTTGTCAACTTGTGTAAACGACATCTTGTAGCTTACATTCTGACCGTCGGCTTGTGTGAGCAGACCCATTTATGGCTCAAGTGAGCATCGTTGTATAGGAAAAGGAATGGTTTTGATCATATGTTTAGCACACTTTGTGTAAGTTTTCTTACATATCTAATATTATTCTAAGTGGTTCAACGGGCATGAAAGGGGAAGGAATGACAATTGTTCTATGTTATGAACCTATGGAAAGGTATGAAATGATAATGATCAATGAATGTATATCTATGTGTATGAAAAGTATGAATACAATGGCATTATGTTCATGTAAATCTACCTTACCATGTGATAATTCAATTGAGTTATGTGTTAAAGTACTAACATGTGTTGATGATAATGCTTAGGCTTGTGCCAAGCTTGTGGTTAGATTATATCATGCTTAATCTAAATGATACACATTGAAATGGTAAGTGTCCAAATGGAAAAATGCTTATGTTTATAAAAAGGTGGTATGAATTGAAAGATATATTTTCTTATGAAATGGTTTACCGTATGATTAATTCCACAAGAGTTATGTATAAATGTATTAACTTGGGTATTGATGATGATATTTAGGCTTGTGTCAAGCTTGTGTAATTGGTTGATGTTTATGCTTATGTCTTGTAATATGCAAATGATACGGGTAAGAAAAGGTAATGAAATAGTAAGTTCATAATTGAGATGTAATATGATGATATAAAATGATTGATGAGTTAAAGGACTTACTCATATATGAGAAATTTACTTATGCTATGGATGAATTTACCTATTTCATGAATAAACACACGAATTCTTGAATTGATAATGTTATTTAAGCTTATGCTAAGTAAATGGAATGGAAAGTAAGTAAAAGAAATTGGAAGTAAGTAAATGGAATGGTAAGTAAGAAAATGGAGTGGTTCATATTCTTATGAAAAGGTTAATGATTGTGTAACATGTCTTATAAATCCTATTATGATAGGAATGAAAAATATATGTGATGTTGATGGACTTATTCATTTGTGAGTTCATGATTATATTGTCTGATAAATCTTGTGGCATTGGTATAGGTTTATATTTACCCTATAAATTTCATTATTGAAATAGAATATATTACTAAAGTTTATATGAGCTTACTAAGCATTCATTGCTTACGTAACTACTTTCCTTTACTTTACAGATTATCGAAAGCTCAATCAGTTAGGAAGCTCGTCGGAGATCTATCACACTATCTAGCGATTATATCGGTAGTTTCAATTGTTGATCAAGGTTATAATGGCATGTATATGTAAACTTGTTTTGGTATCTAATCGAATGCTAGTTGATGACAATGGCATGTATAGGTGGATTTATGTTTAAAGTTTAGGTTGAATGCTAAGTGTTGATTTTGGTATGTATATATATGTTGGTTGTTTAGTATCATTTGGAAATGGTTGGTTTGTATCACTTATGTGATTTTGATGCTTATGAGTAATGGTCCAGTTGGTAAGTTTATATTGACATGTATAGGTCAAGTATGGCATGTTTTGAAATGATAGCGACGTGATAAAATATGCATATGTTTAGATATGTTAGTTTGATTATGATTGAGGTGCCTTATTGACATAATGGTTGTATGGATTAATGGTATAGTGAATTGGTCATTTTATATATATTTTGGGCATGTTTTAATGCCTTGGTCATATGTGCAAAATATGTTTAGGTACATGCTTGAATTGGGTGAAGGAAATGGCTTGATTTTGGCCAATTTCTTATCCACACGACCTAAGACACAGACGTGTGCCTTAGCCGTGTGTCATGAGAGAGGGCCGTGTGTCTCATATAGATTTTAAAGGTTGCAAGTCAGATAGTTACATGGCCTAGCACACGGCCTGACACACAGGCATGTGTGGCCATTTCGAGTGTTGCACCGCCTGACACACAGGCATGTGGCTTGGTCATGTGACCCAACTCAGAGAGTTACACGGGCACGAACATGGGCTGGGACACGGTCGTGTGTCCCTATTTCGATTTTTACATGGCCTGAGGCACGGGCATGTGTCTCAACCGTGTAAGTCACACGGCCTGGCTACACGACCGTGTGACCCTTGCAATTTAAAATTTCTAATTTTTCCTTAATGTTTCAAATATTTTTGATTTAGTCTCGAATCATTTCTAAAGTGTTTTTAAGGCTTCAAAGACTCGATTAAGGGACAATATGCATGTAAGTGAATGATTTATGCTATGTCTATGTTGATGCATGATATGTATGTTCTAAAGTTACGTTTTAAAGGTAATGCTTTGTAACCCTAATCCGGCAATGGATACGGGTTAAGGGTGTTACAGTAAACCTAGTTGTTTCTCCATTTCCATATGAAACTATTTGAATTTATCAAAGGTTTCACTCTTGTGGTGCATTAGGTACACATACCCATATATGGAATAATCAACAATAAATGTTACATAATACTCGTAACCACCTCTTACATTAACATTTATGGGCAACATACATTAGTAGGCACAAGTTCTAAGGGTTTCAGGGCTTTTGTTCCTTTTGCATTAAAAGATCTCTGTAGCATCCCAAACCCGGCCTAGACGTTATAGTCAAATCTGGTGTGTCACATTGAAGTATTTTTCGAAAACCATGTTTTTATTGAAAACTCTTCTTACTATTTAAAACTTCTAGCCATTCAAAATGGATGTAAAACCTACGATGGTTTATTGTCAACACGTGGTTCATTGAAAAGTTATTCTCTTATCAAAATGTTGTTATTTTTATTTCTAAAACGTTGTTTATTGCGAAAGCTTAATTCACAATAGTTGATTTGTGAAAATGCGATGTATAAAAATTGAGTTGCGAAACCATTTCGAGAATGTTGCGGAAATGTGTTGTTTTGAAAATAGTTATTGTTTTGGAAAAATTGTGTCCTAAAACTACCAGATATAAAACTTATCACAGTAAAACCCCAAATTTAAAATCCAAAAGTTTAAGAGAGGCCTTATTACAAACAGAAGCAAAGTTTAAGTACCTAAATGTAAACTAATCAAAACAGAAAGACATAAGCAGTTGTGTGGCCATCTTCAAGTCCCTCTCAGCACCAATCCTCCTAATGCTTAAGTTTACCTGAAAAGGTTAAAACTGGGGTGATTTTATGAAAACTCAGTGCGTTGTCCCCTCTTATATAAAGATTAGATAGTCATATAGAAATGGTAACAAACTGGGCCTGAGCCCATTACAGTAGACAATAACAGATAGCCCTTAGCCCATAACAGATTCCAAAACAAAACACATGTGGCCTAAGCCCAACATATTATCATTTGGGTTACAACCCATAGCAGAATCAATTGGGCCTAGGCCATATAGAACAGAATCAAATGGATGATGTATGATGCATGTTATGTGTTAACCCCATCCAACCCTACACTTGCCTCCGTCTAACCCTGTATAGTCTGTGGGAATAAAATCAACCCACCCATCCCTGCACTCCAAATGTTAGCACCGGTTGCGGCACTTACCAAACTTGCAGCAATGCTACCTGAAATCAGAATGGCCAGTAACCATAAACAGAATGGCATAGAACCATAATAATAAGCGTGGCACAAAGGGCACACATCTGTGTGGCCTCTAGACATGGCCGTGCTGATGGCCCGTGTGATTCACACACCTTAAGCACTTAGGGACAGGCCCATGCCCCTCATTCGTGTGGATTTGTTTTCTAACATTGAACCTACATGGGTTTTCACATGGCCTGGCACACGCCCGTGTGCTCAGCTCGTGTCCCTTACATGGCTATGACAAGCTCGTGTCGTGGCCCGTGTGCAAAAAACCTTAACATTTTATTTCTAACGTCAACAACCATTTAAGGTTACACGGCCATGGCACACACCCCGTGTGCTAGACTGTGTCCTCCACATGGTTGAGACATACGGCCGTGTCTTAGCTCGTGTGGTAAACTGCTGGGCATTTAATTTTGCCAACCTAAGGTGCAGGGGACACACGGCCTAACCACATGCCCGTGTGTCTACCCGTGTAGACAATATAAGGCTATCTACCAAGCTTTTTGCCACCCTGAAACATGATCATACACATACCAACACATAGCAAGGTACAAATACTCAACCAATAACCAAAATTTGACATACATACAACTTCACATGGCCAATTCAACCACTCAATAATACTACTATCATTAGTACACATGTTCCTCCAAAACTACTTTGTACATTCATGAAAACATCAACATTTGCATTTATAAACAATATTAGCCAATATCTTTGGCCTTATAGAAATTGAGGTACTTCAAAATCAAGCCAACACACCCAAATAAAATGACACTTAACAATGACTAGTCCCTATACATGTCATTTCTCAAAATGCTAGAAACTAACTATACCGAATGCTTTGAATGATAGTGTGAATGAAGCCTCCGATGTCCGTTGACCCACGAGCTAAATTGGCGGCACCATAAGAAAATGGAAAGTAGAGGGAGTAAGCATAAAGCTTAGTAAGTTGCAAATAAATAACATCAATTTACCATGCTATAAGATGCTTTCAACACATCACATATTTTGCATGATATGAAGGAATGGCTATAGGCATAACTTACTCATTTTCATCTTTTACTAATTATATAGCATAATATTAAGCTCACATTTCATACATTTCATATATATACCTGCACCACTCACAAGGTCATCATAATATCTCTTGATCTAAATACAAACTTTAAATTTCCCGTCGAACTATTTAGAATACGAAAAGATATTAAATGAGCCTCCAACTTAGGGTATCATCCCGATGCTATGTCCCAGACATGGTCTTACACTGGCTCACATGTCAAGTCGACGCCATGTCCCAAACATGGTCTTACATTGACTCTCAATGTATCAAGGCCGATGCCATGTCCCAGACATGGTCTTACGCTAGCTCTCCTCTATCTGTGCCGATGCCATGTCCCAAACATGGTCTTACACTGACACATAGCCAAGCCGATGCCATGTCCTAGACCTTACACTAGCTTGCATGTTAAGGCTGATGCCATGTCCCTGACATGGTCTTACACTGACACGTAACGAGGCCGACGCCATGTCCCAGACATGGTTTTACACTAGCTCTCGTATAACCCTAGCATCATGACAAAGAATATCCAATCTATTCATACAATTCAATCGGGATTTATCACATAATTTCTCATCAATGCACTACTCATAATCTCAATTAATCAAGTTAAGTCGACTCAATAATTTTATGCATAATTATAGTAAAGTTGTATTATTTACCTGCAACTTACCTTGGTATACAAAATGTAGACGGATAATTTGGTTAAATCCGTTAGCTTGGCTTTCCCCCGGTCAAGGTTAGGGTTTTGCACTTCTTGATCTATAATAATAATAATTCACTAATTTAATCATCGTATTAATCTAGACAATTCAAAATTCATAATTTGGCAAAATCACAATTTTGCCCCTAGACTTTAGCAAAATGACCATTTTATCTTTAGGCTCGGAAATTGATTTTTATCGAATTTTCTTATTAACCAAGCCTAACCAAACTCTTTTCACTCTTATGGCAGCCTACAATTTCCATTATTTCATGTAATTACTACACAATTTATCAACTTTACAACTAAGTCCAATTTAGGTGTTTTCCATGAACCACATGAACACTTTCATGGCAAAACCTTAAAGTCTCAACCATTTTGCAAAATAGTCTCCTTAATAGGTAGCCCATGCTACAAGGGTCCCAAAAGTACAAAAATTATCAAGAAAGACCATTGAATGCACTTACTTGTGAGAGAACTTAATGGCTGAGTTTTCAAGCTGCAAAATTCTCCAATATATTTTATTTTATTTTTACCTTATTTTAATGTCCAATAGTCACCTAACACCACCTACAATTTGACTTTCCCATTTTTCTTGTCCCTATGGTCGGCCAAGGCTAATTTATTGGCCTATTTGCACCTTAAAGACCTCCGTATTAAAACTCATAGCTGTTTGACACCCTTTTCTAGTAAATCACAATATTTACCTTTTTACGCGATTTAGTCCTTTTTCGCGATTAAGCCCCCAATCGCGTAAATTAATTCACCAAAATTTTCATGCACTCTTATAAAAATGCTATAACACATAAAATAATATTAGAAATAATTTCTCTGACTTTAGGTTAGTGGTTTTGAAACAACTTTTCTAACTAAGCCCAAATTCAGGCTGTCACATTTAGGGACCTTCTCCCACTTAATCTTTTGAAAACATGCAAGGTTTTTAATGTCCAGTTTCTATCATGAATGATTAGTATATGCATAAAAAGTACATATGGCATTCTTTCCTTAAACTATATGACATAAAGTCAATTTATGTACAATTTATGGTGAATTTTTAGTCTAGCCAGTTAGTACAGTTTATTAGTTAAAGTCTCTCCTGTTACGCAGTTCGACCTCTCTAGCCTCTGTTCACTACAAATTAATTTTATTTCGGTAAAAAATTTAAATGGGCATGCAATTTATTTCATTTGAAACTAGACTCAATAAGGAATCCAGGCATATAAACTATAACGCCTAATTATTTATGTACAATTTATGGTGAATTTTTAAATTCAAAACAGGGGATCATAAAGTCAATCTGGAGCAGTCTCACTCAATTTCAAATAACTCATAATATACAACTCTTTTACTTACTCTGTTTCTTCCACATGAAAATAGACTCATTAAGTTTTAATTTCATGTCTCATTCACTATTTAATTCCATTTTTACTATTTTTATTTATTTTTCAAAATCACGTCATTGGTACTGTTCAAATCTATTTTTAAGCTATTTTCACCTTTTTCATGGTTTCCATGTGATAATTACCATTTAGGCATACATGGTATTAAACCTATGTTTGATTAGTCATTCCAATAGCTAATCATCAACAAGTATTTACATACCATTCATTAAACATATCCTAAGGACATTCATACCAAAAGAAGCCAAGTCCCTATACATGCCATACGTGAAATGAAACGTCTAGCTATACCAAAATGATCCTGTTGATAGTGTGACTTGATCTCCGATGTTCCTTGCGATCCCCGAGTTGGCTTGGCAAGTACTATAAAAAGAAGGAAAATAAAGAGAGTAAGCACTAAGCTTAGTAAGTTTACAAGTAAATAAATCACAACATTCACCCTAAATAATAGTTAATCATAATATCACCAAGCATCATAAGCTTTCCTTACACCTCATTTCTTACCCTCTTCCTTATTCACTTACTCTCTTTCTTACTTGATTATTCAATAAACTCATGAATATAAATTACCTTTCCTTTGCTGAAAATTTCCTGTAATTTAACCTGTACAATAGCCCGTTGAACTACTCAGAATACTAAGGATACTCGGGTTTTCCTGCCTGCTAATAGCCTCTCAATGCCATCTTCTAGACATGGTTCTGCATAAGATGTTCCCTGTCCTACCAAAGCCATATTTTTAGTATGGACTTACATGGAATATTCCTGTCTTGTTTGATAACCCAAAATGTCATGACATTTCGTATCCCAAACATTCCTAAAGTTCAAACGGGGCTTTCTGATACTTTTTCTCTATCATCTCATCTTTGGTTCAAACGGGGCTTTCTGATACTTTTTCTCTATCATCTCATCTTTGGTTCAACTTCGAATATTTTCATAAAGTAAAAGTATATATGCTGGAAATTAACAACATTAATGTAAAAAAAATGAAATATTGCATTTATTTATCGTAAACTTACCTCGATACAAAATACGGTTAAACTTGACAATTTAGTCCTTTACTTTTTCCTTTCCCCGATCTACTCCCGAATTTCGTTCTTCTTGATCTATAATAGCAACTTAGCTTATTTAATACTCACATTTATCAAACAGCCCTTAACTCAAACTTTGGCAAAATTACATTTTTGCCCTTAAACTTTTGCATATTTACACTTTTTCCCCAAGTCTCGGAAATTAAACTTTATCCCAAATTCTTATGTTTTAGGACATGCTGATCATTTATTTACCAACAACAACATCAAATTCCCACTATAACATGTACTTATGAACAATAGGTATTTTTACTGATTAAGCCGTTTTACTCGTTTTCACTAAAAACCGAATAGCACAAGTTGTCTAACATAATTTAAAACCTCATATACTATCATAAAACATCAAAATAAACACTTTTCACCTATGGGTATTTTTCCAAATATGAACCCTAGGTTAAATTATTGCTAGAATAAGCTAAATCAAGTTACCGGGACTCCGAAAACGTAAAGAACATTAAAAACGGGGCTTGGGATCACTTATTATGGAGCTTGGAAGCTTGAAACTAACCCTAGCTATGGAGAACCCTTGAAATTTCGTGCTAATGAAGAAGATGGACATATTTTGCCATCTTTTTCCCTTTTTTAATCTTTTAATTACCAAATGACCAAAATACCCTTAATGCCTTTCTTTGAAAATTTTTCATGCACAAACCCATTTTTGACCAAATTTTAGAATTTGGTCAAATTGCTATTTAAGACCTCCTAATTAATATTCCAAAGCAATTTCATACTAAAAGCTTCTAGAATGCAAGTTTTGCAACTTATTCAATTTAGTCCCTAATTTCAAATTAAGCACTTTATGCATAGAATTTCTTCACGAAATTTTCACACAGTCATGCAATCATATCATAAACCTCAAAATAATTATAAAATAATTATTTTTATCTCGGATTTGTGGTCACGAAACCACTATTTCGATTAGGCCTTATTTTGGGATGTTACACTGCCTTGCTAGACCATTGTTAATTTTTTTTTTCTGATTTTGGCTAGGTCGGGCTTGGATCGTCTCGATTAGTTTGGATGCATCTCAATTTTTTGGGTTCCACCGAAATTATTGATTACATAAGTCTTAATTTCTGTTTCTGGCTCACACAATTTATTCTAAATAATTAAATAAATAAATTTTGCATGGAGATGATAGTTCACCATCCAATCTACATACTTGAAAATTAATAATAATTACATTTAATTTTTTAGTAATCACAACTTTTGTAAAATTACTTTATCATATATAATAATATAATAACATACATTCATTCATATGCATATTCCTAAACATGTTGATAATTTCAAAAATGTCACATCTTATCAAAATTAATCACACATGAAAAAGAGAAAAAATTTTGTATCTATTTATACTTTAAACATAGCATAACTTGGCTTTGATACCAATTGTTGGGAAAAATATAGTTTGAAAATAATTTGTTTGCATAGCGAAAAAATAAAATTTTGATAACTGAGCTTGTTTATAATATTTATAGTAATAAAATTTTCCTAAAATCACACTTGTGTTTTGGGCTAAATGGATCCTTGTCATTCTCGACTTTCAACCAAACAACCTTCTCCGTTATTCTCGTATCACGAACTATTTCGAGTGTCTGCTCGAACAAATTTGAATCAAACATAGAACCACAACTTATTTATTTGACTTTTAGTAAGAAAGTAAAACTCTTTCTCTAATAGAAATAGGTAAAAGTGTTATTCTCAAAAAATAGATTTTATACTTAGAAATAAATTTTCACTATTTTCGGATAGAATAACAATATCTCAAAGTTGTGTGTAACTTCTTGTATATTTAACCTTATTGGTGCCATCTATTTATAGGGAGAAGAAGTGAAACCCTTATTGAATTAGTATAAGTCTATTTAAAAGAAAAACAACTTCCTAGTTGAACTAGGACAGAGAGGGGTGACAATCCTAATTAAATATATTACTTTTTGTTGTCCTATGTATACAACATGAGGGGCTTTTGGGCCTCTCCCATATCGTGTCCAATCATAAGTGTTTCCTGGACTTTTAACCCAACAATTTATAATTCAATCCAACCTATACATATTTTTCTATTTTCCCAAAATAAACATCATGAATTAATTTAAATAAATAAATAAAATTTCCAATTAAATAATTTTTTCAACCGATTTGATTTCGTTAAAATCATGACAATTTTACTATAAAAGAATCTATGAGAAAATATATTTATTTTTTTACATTCAACGGATTCACAATGATCATTTAATTTAATTCCATTTTTGAACATCAATTAATTAATTAATTAATTAATAATTTGAAAAATCATAAATTAATTCTTAGGCCATTTCCATACTGAGTGAGAAAACCACATTCATTTTCAAATGTTTCCCATTTCTCTAACTTTACCATTTCTATTAATTTGATTCAACATGCAATTTATTTTTGGTTTCAACGAGCTAGCGAAGGGACTGGTTGGACGTATGTAATTATGGCTCAAATGATTTATAATGAAGTTCCAACTTTTCACCTTTTAATTATAAACTCATTTAGTCACGAAGTCATTCCACTATAGTATTGTGACTGAGCTCTCCCTAGTGGTATATCATTATGAAAGCAACTCAATTAGTTCTCGTCTAATGACCTTGTCATAAGTGCGTTACCCCCATAGGATATCCTTAATCTAGTTAGGATAAATTCACTTTCCCAATATGATCCTATTTTATCTCATGATAATCATTATATCTTCCCTCATGAAAAGTCAGTTACTATAAAATAAAAATTAAGTCATTCATCACAAAGACGAATGACCGTGGCCACGTTTACTTTTCATTTATCATGTAATGCAAATAAGAGGATATCATTTACTCATGTCTTGGGCTATTAATTCCACTATTGTGAATGATATTACATACTGAAGAAGTCGTATACCCAACGCACTAGCTTTTGGTTCCTTATCTATTTAAACTTAGGCTTTTACTTACATTAAAGCATACGAGTCATGCATACATAGTCCATCATCCACTCAGGATTAAAGTATGCCATATTATGAACTTCACAAGTGAATAAATCCATAAACAACTTTGGGATCTATTCTGCTTGGACCCAGTTTGATGTACTGTCATCCGCTTAAATGCCCCAGACAAAGCATCTCCCAAATTGGATTTGATAGAAGACATATTAGACTTTCAATTAGCTGCTCATTTTTGACTAGACTAAGGACATGTTTAAGTTCGTCTGCTAATATAAGTTATCTTTTTGTATTACGATTCGACCACTTAATACCACTTAATATTAGTTAACCATTAGACAACCAGTGAGCTATTATTTGTTTCTATTTTGATTTACATGCAAAAATCATATAAGGACAATATACAAAAGGTATTGATGTAATTCATGAATAATTTTACTAATCAATTTATTTGAAAAAACTAAATGTAACACCCTTTACCCGCATCCACGCCGAGATAGGGTTCGAGGCATTACCGAACTTAAAAACACTTACACATACAATTTCGATTCATAAAATTTGCATCCAAATTAAAAATTTTCAAACATATTCATAACATCCCGATTATAGGCCTACGAAGCCCTAAACATACATTGGAGGTGGTTAGGGACTAAATCGAGAGCTTTCAAAACTTTTACAACACTTAGGAAAATTTCATGTTTTGGAGAGTCACACGCCCGTGTGGGCAGGCCGGTGGTCACACACGCCTGTGTGGTTTGGGACACGACCGTGTCCTCCATCCGCGTAACTCTCTGTTTATGATGTCACCAACAATTTAGGGGCACACAGCCAAGTCACATGCCCGTGTGCGAGGCTGTGTGGCGAATTTAATTTTTGCATTTTAGGTGCAAACTTCACACGACCTGGGCACACGCTGATGTCCTACGGTCGTGTCCTCCACACGATTGAGACACACGACCATCTCTTTGCCCGTTTGTTTACTACCAGACATTTTGTTTTGCAAAATTAGGGTGCAGGGGACACGTGGCCTATTCACACGCCCATGGGGCTGACTGTATGTCGCACATGGCCTAGACACACTCTCGTGTGTCTACCAGTGTGGACAACTCTATGGCTATTTTCAAAGCCATTTGCCACCCTTAACCTCATTCACATACTTATACATCTCAATAGCATTTAACACAACATTAATTGGCAAGCAAACACCCACAATCGTGGCTTGCATATGACATTCCCATAACAACAAAGGTATTAACTTATGCATGCACATATAAATAGGTTTGCAACCCAATTAGCCAATGTGAGCTAATTTATGTGGCCATAAGCCAAATCAAAACCCTTAATCATTACAAGCCAATTCACTTGGCCATATCAAAATAACACATAAACAAATGCCTAAGTCCCTATACATGCCATAGACTCAAAGGTTTACATTCATTTACCCAACATGATAGCTTGAAATTGTGATAGCATCTCTGGCGATCTCCAACCCGAGCTAGCATACCATCCTATAAGATATGGGAAAGGAAAGAGAGTAAGCTATAGAGCTTAGTAAGTTTATATACAAATAATGGACATCTTACAATTTATTATCCCAAAAACAACAATATAACCATAAGATAATGTCACTTATTCAATCACATTGTCAATTCTATTCATTTGTAATCATAATTTAACATATCTTATCATTTATCTAGCAATCAAAGCTTTCTATTTTTAATAATATACCACAATTTGTGAGATTAGAACATGCTACATCATAATTCAGTTTGGCCCGAAAGCCAATTACACAATCACCAATCGAATTTATCGTATATTCCATACCTCACAAGCATGGACCAACAAACACAAGTCTTATCTCATTTTCATCATTTTTACACACTTTACAATTTATTTAATACAATAAAACTTGCACCAAAATTATTATCCTCATACTCATCTTTATCTTACCAAAAGTTCATCACATACCGATCTCATTCCTTATGAGGTTCACGTACATACCTGTACTGATTTGCAATAGAGCCATATACACTTTCACATCTTTAACTTATCCCGTTGAACTCTCAGAATACTAATGGATACACGGAAGGTTTGCATATAAGTGCCACATATATGTAGCCAAAGCTACCACTTATCACTTGTAGCCGAAGCTACCACTTATCACTTATCACTTAAGAGCTCACTCTTGAACTAATCACGGGTCTGCTTACACAAGCTAATAGTCATGACGTAGCTACACAGTGCTACTCATACAAGTTGACAGGTATCCGCAGCACATGCCGAATTACCTAGCCACTGGTAAGACGTACTAGACCAGCACCTAGATCACTTAATCACTTAAAAACTTAGTTTCCTAGCGACATGTCACTTGTATCCTATTATATTCCTAAGGTTCAACCGGGATTTTCCATTCCAATTTATTGCTTATCGAAACTTTATTACATACAATTGGAAATTCTTATTCACACTTATCACTTATCGAAGTTTGTCAATTTCACTCAAAATATCATATACACAATTCATACAATATATATAACATGTAAACATAGATTAATGATGCATTACTTATATACAAACTTACCTCGATGCAAAAATAGCGAGAAAAAGGCCTAACCGTCGAATACTCGTTTTTCTCTCGTTTTAATTCCGAATCTCATTTTCCATTGTCTATAATATCACATTTAGCTCATTTATTAGTCACATTATTCAATGTGATGCAAAAATCATATTATGGAAAAATTACATTTTTGCCCTTAAACTTTCATATATTTACACTTTTGCCCTTAGGCTCGTAAAATGAAAGTTATTCAATTTATTTAACATACAAGCCTAGCCGAACCATTTTCATAACTATACCAGTCCACAATTTCCACTAAATCACACTCTTATGACAAATTTTATAACTTTTACAAATTAGTCCTTTTCGACATTTTCATCGAAAATCACATAGTAAAAGTTGTTTCTATAACCATAAACATGCATTTTCTACCATTAAACATCAAAATACACATATTCATCAGGGGTCAAAACCCTAGACTTTACCCATATCTCAAATTAATGGTAGAAATAGGTAGATCTTATTACGAGGATTTTAAAAACGTAAAAATCATTAAAAATAGGGCTAGAACAGAGTTACAATCGAGCTTGGAAGCTTGAAAAACCCTAGCCATGGCTTCCTCTTACAGTTTCCAGCCAAGGAGGAAGATGGACAAATTTTTGGGCTTTTATTTTGTTTATTAAGTCATTTAATTGCTAAATGACCAAAATGCCCTTAAATTAAAAATATTCTATTTCACCTATTTCATGTCCATTTTTGTCAAACAATCTATTCAATGGTATAATTACCATCTAAGGACCTCCAATTTAAAAACTCATAACAATTGGGCACCTTTAGCATATAGAACTCAACTTTTGGACACTTTACAATTTAGTCCTTTTGACCAAATTGAGTGCCCAAACGTCAAAATTTTCGAACGATATTTTCGCGAAATCATTCTGTGAAATTGCAGACCACAAAAATTTAATAAAAATACACTTTCTTACGTCGGATTTGTGATCCCAAAATCACTGTTCGGACTAGGCCCAAAAGCGGGCTGTTACATTACAAGTGTACAAATAAATATACTACAATTAGATCATTAAATCCAACAAGCAATCGATATTACATATGGTGTATTTGGAATTGTTAAAGTTGGAATAACTTTGGTATACAAATGTGTTAATATGTTTGGATATATTGAACTTGTACCTATTGGTTAATATACAAATAGGTGGCAACGTCGCGACGATAGGCTCTCAATGTCGTGACTTGAAATTGATAGAGAGTGGCATCACAACCTTAGACTTTTGATGTCACGACGACACTAACTATTTTTATAAGGTCATGGTGTGATATCCACGGTGTGATATCCAAGGTGTCGCAACTTCAACCCGATAGTTTTAAAAATTTACATCTTAATCTTTATTCGACCTCGGGTTATCTAAAAAGTTTTTCGTCAGCTTGTATAAAGCTCGAATATAACTGCAAATCATAGTATGATTTCATAACAAAATTAATAGCAAGTATGAGTTGTTAAATTTGAATTGTAATTGATAGTAGTTACTCCAACAATAAATGTGATATCTTGTAGCTCGGACTTAGCGATTGGGTTGGGCATGAGGTGTTACACAATTACTCTCATCTTCTTTTTTTTTTTTTATTTTTTTTCAATTCTAAACCCCACAAAAATTTTCTACTCCATTATCAAAATAGGAGTTAGTAACAACCCGTTTTTAGTCAAATTAGAATAGTGGTTTCAGAACCACAAATCTAAGGTCAAAATATTTATTTTATTATTAAATTTAAGTCTACAGCATGATAGTATGATTATGTGAAAATTTTGTTAAGAAATTTTACTGTTTGAATGCTTAATTTGATAAAAAGGATTGAATGGCATAAAATGTAAAAGTTTCGTTCTATAAGCTAAAGGTGTTTAATAGTTATAGGACTTTAAAGAATAGGTCCTTAAATGGTAATTAGACCATTATAATAGTTAGTGGACATTTATGGACATGGAATTAAGTGATTATAATGATTAAAACAAAGGTCAATATGGTAATTAATAAAATAAACAAAGTAAAATACCAAATAAACAAAGTCATCATCTTTTTAGTTCATCTTTTCCACCAAAATTAGGCCAAGGAAACACCATTGGAGAGCTTGAAACATTTGCCTACAATAGTTCATGCATGAAAGTGATTTTTTACTTGGTTTTTAATGATTTCTATGTTTTTGAGATTGTTGCAACTAGGTCTAGCTAGCCCAGGGACTAATTTGCAAAGTTACTAAAGGTTTAGGATGTTACCATTGATGAATGTGTGACTATCTTCATGGTTGATGATAGAAATGCATCTTTGTTGTTAGTTAAACAACATTTGTTAAGTGATTTTGGTTGAAATTGCAAATTAGAGATTTATTTGTGAAATAGCCTGAATTAGGGGCTAAACGGAAAACTGGTTTTGAAACCATGAATTTTGGGTTTAAAATATTACTCTGATTTAGTTTTGATGTTCATTGGGTGTTTGGATAAATATGTGAAATTTTGGTGTGCGAATTTTAGTGGTTACATGTCCAATTTGGTAAGTTGGACTAAATTGCAATAGGTGAAAAATATGGGTTTTAATTCATAAAATACTTGATTGAATTGGGCTTTTAAATTATAGGTCCTTATATGGTAATTAAACCATTTTAACCTTGTTTAGACAAAAATGCCCAAGGAAGGGTGAAATGCTAAAGGTTTTTAAAGAAGGGCATTTTGGTCATTAGTTAATAAAAGAAATAACATGGTAAAAGAAGTCAAAATTGAGTGTCCATCTTCCTCCCTTTGCCAAAAATTTCAAGGAACCCATAGCTAGGGTTTTGTCATCTTTCAAGCTTGATTGTAAGTGTTCTCTAGCTCCGTTTTTAATTTTCTTCGTATTTTTGAAATCCTCGTAGCTTGCTCTAGCTATTTCTACCCTTATTTTGAGTTAGGTTTGATGTTTAAAATTTTACCCATATATGACATGCAATTATTTTGATGTCTAATTGTGGAATAGAAAGGTTTAAGGTGTAGTGAACCATGATTACTAGGTGATTTTTCATGAAATTCCTTAAAAAGGACCGATTTTTAAAGTTAATAAAGTGAAGGGTAAAAGTATAAATTGATGAGAAATGTGGGCTGTTTTGGGTGCCATGGATATTCGGCTAGGCTTGGGTAACCAAAGAAATTGATACATTTCAATTTACAAGCCTAGGGACTTAGTTGTAAAAATTGACAAAGTTAAGGGTAAAATGGTAAAAATTGTCATAGGGTGATTTTGGATTAAATTGAGTACTGTATGTATTAAACCCCTCCGACTGCCTTTGTGGTGGTTGCACGGGTGTGTCGAGGCTGTGTGGTGGACACGGGCAAAAGACACGAGTGTGTGCTCGGCCGTGTGAAAACCCTTGTAGGTTCGAAATGAAAATAATTTTCCAAAAATTTAACACGGGTAAGGAACACGGGCGTGCCCTTGCCTCACACAGGCTTGTGCCCTGTAGTAGGCCAAGTTTTCCAAAAAAATTTATAAGTTCTCGGTTTGGTCTCGGACGACTCTCAAACCCTTTTTGAGACCTTGTAAGCCCATTTTAAGGGTTGTATGATATTTTATGAATAAATTTTAAATTAAATTGAGATTTGGTGTTTTGATGTGTATGATGGATGGTGATATTGTTTGGTAATGCCTCGTGCTCGGGTAAAGGGATAAACTAGTGTAAATTTTATGGTAAAATGTATGAATAAATGGAAAATATGGGTTGTATTGAGCATGGTTAAAATTCGGCTAGCATGGGTTAATGTGGAATTGCATGAATTTAAATTATTATGAGATAATGACAAAATTGTAAAGCATTCAAAAGTTGTGGGGTAAAAGTGTAATTTTCGCTAAAATATGTGTTTTGGGTTAAATAAAATAGAATGATAATTAAATAAGTTAAATTTGATTATACATAGATCAAGAATAGCAAAGATTGGAATTAGATTGGGGAAAAGGTAAGGTTGTCGAGTTGAAGAGCAAATCCATCATTTGAATACGAGGTAAGTTCATATAATTAGAATTGAGTATATATATATGTATGTGTGTGTGTGTATTTATTTGGAATGTATGTATGTAAATTGAGAAAATGAATTACATAAGTATTGAATGCCTAATTGATGAAGTCCGATAAATAACGAATCCTGTTTGAACATTAGGAATTCGTAGGATACAAGTGACATGTCATTAGGGTTACTGATTTGGTTGAGATCCTACATGTGTTGCGGACTCACCATAGCTCGTATAAGTTGATCGATACTTTAGCTTGTAAGAGCTTACTGTTTTTCAGCTCATTTGAGCTTACCGCTATTTCAGCTCAGGAGAAGCTTACTGTTTATAGCTCGAAAGAGCATATATGTATAGGAATTGATGGATTACTATTTAATACACTTCGTGTGTACCACTCGTGTATCTAACGATATTCTAAGTGGTCCAACTGGCACAAATCTGCCACATGTTATGTGAGTTGATATGAACTAGCATAAGAGTTATATGAACTACATGAAATTGATGTTATATGATAATATTGAAATATGAAATAGAAGATATAAGTACATGAAGCTTGAATGATTGTTGAATTCATCCATATTGATTTGATGATTATATGTAAATTTTATGACTAACCTATTGATGAATTCATGTGTTTAGGCATTTGACAATTTGAGTGGATTTACTATGTTTACTTATAATTTGTGAATAAATGGTAAATGTAATTCCATATTATACGAGCTTACTAAGCTTTATAGCTTACTCCATTTTCTTTTTTATGTTTTGTAGTGATTCAGAAGCTCGCTCGATTTGGAAGCAATCGGAGATCACATCACACTATCTAGCTATCGTTTGGTACTTTTGAACTTGGTGATTTTGGTTATATGGCATGTATAGGAGTTGTGGTTAAGATGGCATATATGTTTTGGTTATGTATATAGCCATGTGATTTGGCTTGTTTTGACATATTTGGTTATGTGTATATATGTGTAAGCGACCCTTTGATAAGTGGCTTATAATTATTATGTGAATGTCTTGATGTGAATTGGTAATGAAAGTAGTAAATGGTTAAAATTGAGAATGAAATTGTATGCTAGTAATAGGAAAATGATACATGTTTGAAAGTTAACCATTTAGATGATTTTTGGATATGAATTTGATATGTTTTGAATGGCTAATTGGGAGGCTTATGTGCCTTGTAATTGTTGGAATTGAAATAGCAAAAAATTAAGCTTGGTTGAGATTGGTTTGATTGTCTATTGATATTATATTATGTGTCAAATAAAATGTTTAGGTTGATGAAAATTTGGGTAAGAAAATGTGGCTTGAACATAGCCTATTTTTGTCCACACAGGTAGAGACAAGGGCGTGTGTCTTAGCCATATGTGACATACGGTCAAATGACACGCCCGTGTCTCCCTTGTAGTTTCTAATAGAAGCAAGTTAGTAAGTTACATGGGCTAGTCACACGGGCATGTGGTTGGTCGCGTGACATAAGTCAGAGAGTTACACGGGGTCAGACACAGTCTGGGACATGGCCATGTGACCCTATTTCGAATGCCCACACGGCCTATGACACGAGCGTGTCTTTTGGTCGTATGAAACACACGGCCTAGACACACGGGCGTGTGTCCCCTGTATTTGAAAATTTTCAATATTTTCCAAAAAATTTCTCAAGTTCTCGGATTAGTCCTAAATTGTTTTAAATGTCTGTTTTGGCCCTCGAAGGCTCGTATTAAGGGCTTATGTATGTATATGAATGTTTATGTTTAGATATAAGAAATGAATGTTAAATGTATGATTGTTATTGTTAAAAGTCCAGTAATACTCTGTAACCCTATTTCGGCAACGGATACGGGTTAGGGGTGTTACAGAGTTGCTCATAATTTCATATATATTTGTTATTCGTTACAACATTATCTATAACTTATATATTTTTGTATTGCGTAAGGGGTTTTTGTATCCTTTAGTGATTGGTTATTCCATATAAGTTTCTAGTTTCTAGAAGCTATAAAAAAAAAAAAGACCATCATTTCTACATATTTGAGAAATCCTTTAGGTATTTTTGTTATACTTTATAGATTTTTTTTAATATAAGTTTGTCAAAACTATAACAAAATACCATCATCTCTCTCGATTACCAAATGCCTTATACCAAATAGTACAATTCCTTGTATATAACTAGATCTCTGACCAGATAACAAATGATTTCTAGTGATACCAAGATTACTAACCAAATTTCATATTTCCCAATCAATTCAAGAATTCTTATTTCTTCAGGTGCCTGAATTTGCTAAAAAACAAAAAACACCAACCTAAGTTTTAACTTATTTGTTTTTTGGGTAATTATTCTCTTCTTCTTTTTATTATTTATTTTTTTTTATTTTAAACCCACAAAAATTTTCCTCCTCCATTATCAAAATGAGGGTTTCTCACAATTTTATGCATATTTTGTTATTCGTTACATCATCTGTAAATTATTCATTACATCATCTATAACTTAGATATTTCTATATCGCATAAGCGTTCTATATCGTATAAGCAGTTTTTGTATCCTTTAGTGATTTATGTATTCTATATAAGTTTTTGGTTTTTGAAAGCTATAACAAACGGTCATGGTCTCTACAAATTTTAGAATTCCTTTAGGTATTTTTGGTTTACGCTATAGATTTTGTTTTTCAATTTAAGTTTGTGAAAGCTATAACAAAATATCATCATCTCTCTCGATTACCAAATGCCCTATACCAAATTGTAAAATTCCTCCTGTATAAGTAATACAAAAATCAAAACGTTATGCTAATATAATATCATTTGTCTTATAGTCACATCAATAAATAATACAAAAATCAAAATAAAAATAAAAAATATATACAAAATTCATAAAAATTTGAAAAAAAATGCAGCATATATGGACTATCATGTAAGTTATCGTCTTTAAATATTTAACTTTTAGTCAATATTTTCTAAAAAAAAATCATTTATCAAATTTAATTCTTTTTTAAAGATTGAGAGCTAAATTTAACTATAAAAATATAAATGCCAAATTCATCTTTTATTTATTAAATTTGAAATTATGTCTTATATAAAATAAATTTTAATTTAAGTCAATAGGATTCAATTTTTAAAAATAATAAAAATTTAAAAGCAATTCAATTCTATAAATATCTCTATCTGGAAAGTGTTTTTATCTACGTCTCGAAAATCAAGTTCATTATTTAATCTTTTATTTATATATTTACAATTAAACTATTATTTATGAAACAATCTAAGCAGACTTAAACCAATTTGAATCATTAAATACATAATTGCATTTTCGATATACTTAGAACCAAAAATTTCAAATCCAACCTATTTCTGTATTTCAAAATGAAATTAACTTTAATTTGAATATTAATATTACGATTGGTCCAAAACTTAGTCATGAGTAAAAACAAAGCATAAATCCTACAAAAGCAAAAAAACAAAGCATAAATCCTACAAAAGCAAACACAAAGGACCACCAAGCAGATTAATTCATTTGACAAAAAACAATTCCAGATTTTATATCTTTAATAATAAAATTTAGACAGTAGCTTGGGCTGCAAGCCTCTTCCTGGCTTCCTCAATGATGGACAACTTGATACCCTTGCCCTTTGGAAGTGACACCCATGGCTTCGTTCCTTTACCAATCGTGAAGACATTGCCTAGACGAGTCGCAAACTCGTGTCCAGCAGCATCTTGGACGTGGATTGTCTCGAAGCTACCCTTATGCTTCTCACGGTTCTTAATCACTCCAACACGCCCTCTGTTTCTTCCTCCAGTGACCATGACAACATTCCCAACATCAAACTTAATGAAATCTACAATTTTGTTGCTCTCTAGGTCAAGCTTGATGGTATCGTTAGCATTGATCAGAGGATCTGGGTAGCGGATGGTGCGTCCATCATATGTATTAAGGTAGGGGATACCCTTTTGACCAAATTGGACAGACCGAACTTTGCAAAGCTTAAACTGAAAAGTACGAGTCCAATGGAACAAAGCCAATCAAATAATACAACCAAGCCAAAAGGATCAGATTAGAAGTGAAACTTAACCAATATTAGACAACCATAGCAGGAAATATAACAAATTGTGGTCCCATTGATACAAACCTTGGTCTCATCACCGGTGATGGCATGAAGGCGAAAACGACCTTTTGTGTCATAAAGGAGGCGGAAGTCCTCATTCGTCTTTGGAATCGATACAACATCTGGTTAATATTCAAAGAGAAGAAGGTAAAGGGAAAAGGTACAAATAGGAGTCAAAATCGTGAAGGAGGAATCATCAATGTGACTCTAGAAAACAAGCCAAAGAACAATGCCTAAATAAACCAGCCTAACTAACATATTTAAAAAACTAGAACAAAAATAGTGTTCCATCACAATTTGCACAAACTGATTTTAGTGTAGGGTCTCAACATGTGGAAATCAAAGAAACTGAATTTATACTTTGTATGAGTTTGTTAATTGAGAAAACAAAAACTTCAATAGATCCAAAAAGGCAACGTCTACATACCCATGAAACCAGCAGGGTATGTTTTATCCGTCCTAACCTTCCCATCTACCATAACATGCCTTTGCATAAGAATGGCAATCACTTCTCTATATGTTAGAGCGTACTTTAATCTGTTTCGCAGAATGAGAATGAGTGGCAAGCATTCTCTGGACTTGTGTGGTCCAGATGACGGCTTGGGTGCCTGCATGAACAAGATTCAAAACAAAATTAAAGGACAGCAGTACTGAATTGGTGAAACGCCAAAAGGTTAATGATGAAAACATACAAATGCACCACCAAGCTTGTCAAGCATCCAATGCCTTGGAGCATTGAGCCTCTTCAAATGTTTCTTTAACCCTCTAGCCTGTAAAGACAAGGAAAAAGAAAAAGTTCAGTGGAAACCGCAATGCTGTAGACTTCAAAGCAGAATAGTTACAAAAAAAAAAAATTGGCCCAAATCAAACACTACAGAGAGTCCAGAAAATAAAACAACAAAACCATGAAAAAAACTTGAAATAAAGCATATATACTGAAACTTCACACCATTTAGAAACTACTATAGAACACAATCAAAAGCAGCTATTCGATTTGAGACCCATTTCAGAAACTAAACTTCCAATTTCTGCATCAGACACAAAGGATATCTAAAAGTATAAAGTTGCTACTGCGTCCACCAGCTAAAATCAACATTATGAAACAAGAAGAAACAATTTTCATTTTCTTACACTATAGAAATGCTAAAAAAAAAAAAAAAAAAAAACTTGTTAAAAGCATACAGTGATTCAACCGACTGATATTAAAGAAACTGACCATTTCGGTTGGCCTGGGAGCAACTGTTTCCGCTGAGAGCTTTCAGCGATCTTTAGGAAGATGCCAGCGGGAGGAAATCAAAACCCTAATTTTGTTTTACCTATTTATTGCGGTAATTTAGGGTTTTATTAGACATGAATTGAGCGGGCCGGACTGAGTTAGATTAAAAAATATTAATGCTCAAACTATAGCATTTTTTTACATTTAGGTACTAATTTTTTTATTAGGATAAGTGGTACCTGAATTAATATTTAGTTGCTTAAATTGCCTCAACCTATGCTTTCATAATAATTTTTTTTTCATTCTTACCATTGTTACTTCTCTCAAAGGAAAACATTAGGAGAGAATTTTTTAGGAGTATAATGGTGCGTTTGGTTCACTATAATGGAATAGGACTGTAATTGAATAGAGCTGTACTAAGTAATTCAATTGTTTGGTTGAATGGAATGGAATAGAACTGTAATAGTATTCTTGTGTTTGGTTAAATGGAATGATGTTGTAATAAAATAAGAAAAAACTAAAATGACCATAATACCCTTAATAGAATTTTTTTAAGGTAGATGATTATTGTTATTGTTATTAAATTTTAATAAGATTATTATTGAAAATAATTTAATAAAAATAATAAATAATTTAACCATATTTTTACATAATTATTATTAAATATAATTTAATAACATTCTTAATATAATTATTATATGAATTAAAAAAATCAAAATATATAATACTATAAAAAATATAATCTACTTTATTATTTTTAAACTGCAATATATATTTAATATGCTAAAATATCATTACTGAAATAAATAATTTAATTATTCCACAATAAAAAAATTAAATATTAGAAGTAATAAATAACTCATTACTAAAAAATTAATAAATAACTTGAGAATTATATTTCACATCCAAGCATAATATTAATATATTAACCAAAAGTTACATGATTTCATTAGTTTATATGTCAAAGATGTTTACAATAACTTATTAAAATGAGGTAAAAATAATTGCGACAAAAGAGGTTTGCAGACACTATTTGCAGTTTATTAGTATTACAAAAAGAAAGGCAAAAGGAAACATTTCATTTATTAGCATACATCACTTTTATTTACACGATAGCATAAATTTGTAATTTGGCACCAACACATGTTGGGTGTAGATATTTCTTCAAGAAAGATTTCATGTTCAAAATTCATAGATCGAAAAAAACAGCATTGTCGTTCAAGGTTCAATAGATTTAGTTGACATCTCACAAGATAAAAAAAACATACAAAATTCTTAGCAAATGATGTATACTGATGGTGCAAAACAAAATCAATATAAAACATTTCACCATTTGTTCTTAAACATGTTTAATAATTAGATTCTTTCAATCATGCTTTACCACCACTCATCAACTTACATTAAAATCATTACTAAATTTAAAGTACTTGTCAAACAAAATACTAAGAAGAAACACTGGGGACAAGCATACATTCGCTTAAGTTTTAGAATCCGAGAGATTTATTTCAATCACCAAAAGGTCAATGGTAAATTATGTGTGCTTACGACAAAACTGATTTAATGAGAAAGAAAATCTCTCGATTAAAGAAGTACATTATAAAGAAATTTTAAAAAAATCGAACATGTCAATTGGGAGAAAGATTCGATTAAACACTCTACTCAACTTGGGTCTTTTCTTTTCTTAATAATTTCACAGTCATATGGGATTGTCTTAAAGTCTTGGAAGGAAGTTTTAAACAAATACACACGTGTATAGTTGAAATTTAGGCACCAAATTTACTCTCTTTTTTTCCTATAAATAATTGATAACATGGACACACCAATATTTAGGACAGAATATTAGGCATAAAAATGGCAAAACAGCTTGTCCTTATTAGGTTTTGTGCTAACCTAGCTACACTTCACATACGTGAAGCATTAAATATGTAGGTACGCACTTACAGACATGCATACACTTAAATAGATAATAAAAGTTAACCTAGCTAGTTATGTTTGGTAATCAAACAGTTGGTTGTTGAAACGGACAGTTTGGAGGCTATGGGACTGATCAATAATCGCACGAGGATGGATGTATCGAGGCTGGTAGTAATGGTCTGGGAAATGATGGACAGAGATTGGGAGGTGACAGTGCAGTTTTCACCTAGCATAATGAATATGGCTGTTTACTTTATGGCCATTATGTCCAAGAATTTATCAATTGTGTTATTCATCTTTGAAGAACCACTACATGAGATGGCTGCAACTCTGCTCCAAGATTGCCTGGGTCTTAGAGTGTTACCTGCAGAATGCTATGGCTAGTTCTACCTACCTTCCTTTCTTATTTATCAGAAAGAGACAATTAAACTAGTACTAATTACAGATCGCTAATATTGAAACAAGAAAGACAAAAAAATCATCAATAAATTACTATTCCTTTTCATTCCGAGAAAGTCAATTACAGATCGCTAATATTGAAACAAGAAAGACAAAAAAATCATCAATTAAACTAGTGCAAATTGGGCAGTGTTAAATCAACCTCTGGTGAGAAATTTATGCTCTAAGGATCATTTTAAAGCAGATCCTTTTCCACTTCCAAATAATGCATCATTTTGAAATGATATACCTATTCATGTATCTAAAGTTACCCTCATATTGAGTTTTACCATTTTCATCATTTGGATGATCATTTTCATATTTTAAATCTCAAACCCAGAAAAAAATTAAAAATAAAGAAACAAAGAAAGGCAAAAAACCCAAACCGATGCTACTTCATTCTCAGATAAAACCCACTACTAATTAAGCACAAAAAACAAATGGGTATTCAAAAGTATAAAAATATAAAACCGAAATGATGGCATACCTTAAGCAGTTTTTCAGGAACAAGAAGAAACGAAAATGATAAAGAAGATGCCATACCTTAAAGCCAACACCTTGCGAAGAGGAAGGTTTGAGCGAAACGTAATAGCAGCGTGTAATTTGTCTGAGAAGTAGAAGGAAGAAAATTACTTGGACGAAGAAGGGATGAAGAACAGAAGGAAGAAGGAAATAAATGTTGAAAGAAATCTGGAGGAGAATTTTGGGGAGAAGAAAGCAAACTATTTTGGGAGAAGAAAGCGAAAATGTATTCAGCGTGTACGTTGAATAGCAATTCAGAGCCCCCACCTCTGAATAGCGATTAACAGACGAGGGAATATGGGTGTAATAGCAAAGCATTGGAATTATCTAAACAGTGAACCAAACTTCTGAATTACTGTAGCGGGTGAAATAGGGCAAAAACGGAATAGCAATCCCATCCAACCAAATATGAAGTAAGAAAGTGTAGGAAAATTTACGGCTTTAAGGCCGCCTTCTATTAGATCATGGTTTTAAATGAATAATCCTTTGAAATCAAGTGAGAATTAAGGCTTAGCAAAAAAACTGATCAAATTGAAAATAGACCTAAATTAAAGTATTTAGATAATTTATGGAAGGTAAGTTTAAAAATTATAGTTAACCAAAATCGAACTGAATTATGTTTTTAATTATACATAATAATTTTTATTTTTTATGGTATAGAAATAAATATGTTATATTTAAAATAATAAAATAATTTAAAAGTTCTTCAAAAATTATTGTTTTTAGAAATACTTATGTGAAAGACATTGAAATTTTGTCAAATAATATTCAAAAGTCATAAAATAAAGCTCATTTTATCAAAACACATCTAAAAAATCAAAACAAAAATTAATATGAAAAAATTGAGAATCGAACCAAGCCGAACCAAATATGATGGACTGTTCAAAAAATCTAAAAAATTCGACCAAACTGAATCGATATCACCCATAGTGAGAATACATCAAATCAAGTTCTGACTTATTAATTAGAGAAAAATTGCACACCTTTATTTCTTTTATTTGATCTTGGTTTGATGATTATTTACACTTCTTGTTTGGCATTGGTAAATTTATTGTAGATGTGAAAATTTATTTGGTTGATAGGTGATATTTTGGAGGTGATTATAATCCTCTTAGAGGTGGTTCTTAAAAGTTTATGTTAAGTTTTGTTGATATTTTAGTGTCAAATGTTAATGGTGTTTAAAAATTCCTTTCATTTGCATTTAGAAAAGAGTTTTGTTCCAACTACCATTAGAACATAAATGAACAAAAAGGTTAAATGTAAGTAACACAACAAGCAAATTAAAGAGAGATAATATGCAATGTTTGTTAATCCAATTCAAATACAACAATCTTATGTCTGTGAAGTCTTGCTTAGTTAATAATTTTATTCAACAATCACCTAGATCATCAATTGGCTTAAGCCCAATCTACCCTTACACAAAAAGTAATTATGGCCCTAACACCGACTCCAAATTGCCAAAAATTAGTGACTCAAATACCTCACAATACAATCAATAAAACTCTCCAAATAATGCCTAGAAGAGAGTCACAAAATAACCACAAGAACACAACAAAGTTGTTAACAAAGGCATTAAAAATTTGCACCATAAGTGGCACCACAAGCAACCTATTTATAGACTGATACAATAGTCCATTCAATAGAGTTTGATAAGTTTTAAACTCCAATTTAAAACCTAAAATTATGATAAAATTTTATTGAATAAATGTCTTTATAAATTAGTTTTCCAATTGCTTTAAATCTCTCTCAAGATATAAAGATAAACATTATCTTCACTTTAAACTCTTTAATATGACCAGTTAAAGAGTTTGAGAGTCTTAGTCGAACTCCAACTGTTATTTTGTCAAACATGTCATTCCTTAGTAGGAAAAAAAAAGTCAAACTCCCATGAGGCTGAAACAACCCACGGCACAAGTAGAAAATTCATTCTTGTTCTAACAGAACATGAAACAAACAGGTAAAAAACCCCACCAATTATTATCTTGAAATTCTCAATTTTGGATTTTTTTAATATAGAATTAGGTTTCTACTAGAGTGATGAAATATAGTGAAGAAGAAGAAGATAAAATCATCTTAAAATTAATTTGAAGGATTTTAAATAACCTTAAAATCATTTAAAATCATTCTGTAAGTGACTACAGGTGTTCGGGCTAAATATGAGCATCAAAGAGCTCAGAACAACATAATGACACTGTCCAAGGGGTTCAGTGTCATACTTAACTTATATGCATCGATATATAAGTCTATGTATAAGTACTTAGGGGCAATGTATTAGAACTTATCCCCTACATTATAGATTTTTAGCTACCAACTTCGAAAGTTTTGATACATAAAGCATATGTTCCGGAACTTTGGTCACTAACTTGTAAAGTTCCAATACATATAATCAAGGTTTCAAAATCTTACTATAAGGGGTCCGAAATTCAAGTTTAAAACACCTCTAAATTACACCAAAACACCTCCCAATCATACTATCACATTATATACATGAAAATTCAATTGAATATCATGAAAACTCAACTCAAAATATGCAATTCACTCAAACCACATCATTTCATCCAAAATATTCACAACTTATGAATTGAATTTGAGACTCAATAGAGAAATAACATGCATGCCATAATTTTTTACAAGCTCACTTAAAGATACATGCACCAATGGGGTGAAATTTATTAAAGACAATTCAACCAAGCTACCAATTTTAAACCCAAAAGATTAGTCATCTTGCAACGAATTTCTAGATGGGATCTAGATAATTATGGGCTAATATGTCTACATATAGCTTTAAGAACTATCTCTTAGCTCCGAAATGCACTTTGAATCATTTGATTTCAACTTTGGGAGCTCAAGTTATTACTGTCCTAGTGAAGATTGAGCAAAAAGAATTTTTTTACTAGATTATTACGAGAAATTATGAGTTTTGGGCTTTAATTCGACTTTGAATAATATTGGGTTTGACATTTAGGCTTAATTTTTATTATGTATGAGCTCAATATTGTATATATTATGTTTTATTATTTGATTATTTATTTATTCTAAATTTTAGGATAATTTTAAGTATTTAAAATCGTTTAGGAATTTTATGTTTCTTAGTAAAAAAAAGAAAGTTTAATTCTACTAAAACTACTTCTTATTTAGATTAATTAAAGTTTCATTATAGTTAAGAGTTTTATTTTGATGTAATTAGCTAGCCTGTATAAAGACCTTTTCATTTTTCATCGTAGAGAGACATTGATTAATAAATTTCAACTATTTGAGTTATTTCTCTTTGTGAGATTTCTCTTTTGTTTATTTTAGGTTATATTAGTTCGTTTTCAGTGGTGTCAGAAATAGTGGTTTCAGGACCACAATTCAGACTAGCGAGTCCATATTTTATTATTTATTTAATATTTATAATATTCTTAAAATGTCTTATTAAAATTTGGTTAGATAACTTTAGCGTTTAGACAGTTAATTAAGGAATAATGACTAAATTGTAAAAAGTTACAAAAGTTAATCACTATTAGTTATTTATATTAAATAATTATAAAAACATGAATTAAGGGATTTAAAAGGTAATTAAACCTATTTAGAATATAATGGATAATTGTTTACATGGTGGGGATATTATTATGTATGTTTATAAAGGGATAAATAAGTAATTAAATAAAAATCTAATTAAATGTTAAAACATATGAAAAATGCTATTATCTTTGGTTTTCTTCTTCCACTGATTTTTGTCCACCATTATTAAGGGATAAAAGATTCAAATATTCAAGACATTCGACCATTACATGTGAGTTAATTTTTAGTGATTTTTATGTTTTTAAGATTGTTGTAGCTTAATCTAGCTAACCCGGGGACCAATGCGTAAAACTGTTAAATGTTTAGAACTTTTCCATGGATGAATTTGTAATGTTCTTAAGTTTAATGATAGATTATTAAGTTCGATAGTTGAAGAGGACTATTTTGTCAAGTAATTTTTGTTAATTTTAAAGTTTAATGACTAAGTTGTTAAAATTGTAAAATAACATGTAATTCTTGTGAGAAAGTGGTAAAAGTGGGCCGTTTAGGGACCTTATAGTATTTGACACAAGATTTTTTGGGTTAATTTGTGATAATTGTAAGAATTTCAATATTAGGGATTAAATTAAATAAAAGGAGAAAGTTTAGGGTAAAAGTATAAAATGTCATAAAAGGGTTAATTGCATGAATTTTAGTCTTTTAAAATGTTTAAATTGGTTAATTGAATTAAGCTATTATATTTAGATCAAGAAACGGATCAGTCAATTGATAAACGCAGGAAAGAACAATCGTCAAGTAGACGTCATTGCATGTCGTTAGCTATCGTATTTTGGTAAGTTCATTTTATGTTTATTATGTTTATAACGGTTTTACTTATTACATGTTTTATTAAATGGAAATGAATGTTGTGATGATCTATTGAATGATTAATAAAATAGAAGAATTGAGTATGAAATGTATCGGAAAAGCAAGATAAGCCCTGTGAATTTAGTGAATAGCTAGGATACAAATGACATGTCATTAGGGCGTAGCAGGCTTTATGCTGGTGTATATCTAGCAAGCATTAGTTGCTGGCGTTTTTAGTAGTAGGCACTCTGTGTTGGTGTTTTATTTAATAGGTACTATGTGCCAGTGATGGATACCGTACCGATGGCTTGAGGTCCTGCATGTGTTGCAGATTCTCTGAAGCTTTTGTAAGTAGCATCACATGTCGATTAATGTCCTTATGTTAGCTTATATAAGCATTACCCTCATGCGTATTTGAAGTTGATTTACTATTGTTCCCTGGGAAAAATAGTTAACTATTATGATGGAAATGGAATAAGGTGATGCGATGAATGATATATTGGTACATGATTATTTGACATGTTGTGTTTTGATGATATGAGTATTTCAAGTTTAATTATTTCGAGTAGTTGGAATGATGAGATACGATAAAGGAATTATTAGTTCCATTGTTATGTATGATTTATATTTCAATTGACTTGTATGATATATTTGATTTTATGAACTTACTAAGCTTTATGAAAGCTTACTTTATTTGATTTTATTTCTATGTAGATTGTTGGACTTTTGCTGTAGATTGGAATGTTGTTGGAGATCACGCTATCCGTCAATTCATTTGGTAGTTATTCGCATATTTTGGCTTGGTTATAAGTGGCATGTAAATAGGGTTTTGGATATGTAAATTATAAGCATTATGGTCAAATGTTCTACACTTAGAAGATTATGGTGTATGTGCTTATGTAAATCCAATTTGGTAAATTGTTTGGTTATGGATTGTGATGGTGAATGCATAATTGGTATTTAGATGCATTTAAATGGTTGTTTTGGTATGTTTAGGTTAATATGCATATTGGAATGCTTGGAGCTTGATGGATCATCAAATTGGTTATGTTAGAAGGATGTTTGAATGAAACTAATTTGTGTTCATGCTTTGATTGAATGGTTGTTGTATGTATGATTCAATTGTGGTGCTATTGAGGACATATTGTTTAGACACTTAGGTTGATTGTGAATTAGTATATTTTGGCTTGTTTGGCCCATTTTGAATAAATTTGAATGTTGATTATTGCATAGTTTGGTGTCTAAGTTTTGGTATGTGAAATGACTTGCGTTAGAAGGTTTTTTTAGGCACACACGGGCTACCACACGGTCATGTGTCCCACATGATTGCTTAACACAGGCATGTGACCTTTTTTTTATTTATTTTTGGTGCAAGATTGACCACACGTCATCAAGGAGTTACATGGCTTGGCAACACGATTGTGTGACCCTAGTTTACATAAACTCAAGTTGTTACACAGTTTGGCCACACAACCATGTCCTTGAACCACAGGAGCTAAGCCCAGTTACACGACTGTGTGACCCGTGTTTTTAGTTTTTACCATATTTTTCTATTTTGTTTCTGATTAACCTAGAATTGTACCCGGTTTGTTTTAAATGTTTCATAAGCTTAATTTAAGTCCCGAGTTGATTATATAACATTGAAATGAATGATTATGGTTTATTTGTTTGTTTTTGATTGAATTAGGAAATTATTTAATGTTTAACGTCGTAATGTCTTATAGTTTGGGTCAGACGACCGAACTGGGTATATGGTGTTATATTGAGTGGTATCAGAACTATGGTTTAGTTGATTCTAAGACTAAACATAGTGTGTGTTGAGTCTAGAAATACATTCCACTTTATAACTTGTGATAGTGTAGGGACTCCTAATCAGTTTGACTTGTTTCCTATAGAATAAAGATGTAAAATAATTCCAATCGTTCAGTTTCTGACGATGTTCAGAGTAATATTCTAGCCGCTAATCAAGGGGTTGCCCATAATGTACCTGAGTTTCAAGAGCCTAGAGAAGAGGCTCCCAACGCCTATTTTCTATATGATGTAAGATATGTTTAATATGTACATGAGAGCTAATCTTGCGGCTCGACAACCTTCACCCCCTCGTCCTCAAATTCCTATACAACTGAATATCCAAAGAATTTCTATTGACAAATTCCGAAAGTGTGGAGTTGAAGAGTTCTATGGTAAGGTGGGTAACGATTTGGCCAAAGTTGAATACTAGTTAGAGCATACTCAAAGGGTTCGAGATGAGATGTTGTGTCTTTTAGATGATTGTTAGAGATGTGCTGTGTCATTGTTAAAAGAGGAAGCTTTTTACTAGTGGATGACTCTAATCGCAGTTGTACCTAAGGATCGAGTCAACTGGGAATTCTTAAAAATTGAGTTCTGAAAGAAGTACGTCGGTAAAAGATATCTCGATAATAAGAAAAATGAATTCTTTTAGTTTAAATAGGGTAACAGATTATGTAACACCCCTATCCCGTGACCGTCGTCGGAACAGGTTAAGGGCATTACCGGACTTGTAACGCAGAACAGATTAGTAAAATTTAAAACTTTAATAAACTCAATACAGTACATCAATCATTCATCCAATCAATACTTTAAAGCTTATGTAATGATACCAACATTCATTATGGATCAAATTGAAAACATGTGGAAGATAACGGAAAACAGTCGAGAAATCTTTCAAGTTAGGGACACACGGCCGTGCCCCTAGCCCGTGTACTTCCACAAGGTCGTGCCCACTAGACACGCCCTAAACACATGGCCCGTGGTCGAATCTGCCAAACCACACACGGTCACCAGACACGCCCGTGTGTCTAGGTGTTGTGCAAAACTGCCCAAAATTTTCTAGGTGCAGGGTTTACACGGCTGAGTCACACGCCCGTGTGCTCAGACCTTGTGGCACAAGGTAGGCTTGATTTAAGCCACTCTTGCCACCCAATTGGGTCACCCTACAAGCATCAAAGTAACCACAACCTTTCATGCACCATTTAGCAACCAAAACAAGCATTTCTAATACAATTTGCAAACATTATTCACCACCTATTCATGTACCCAATACACCTCATTTCTTACCAAATCATTCATCAACCACATTGCCATATAGAACACATCATTTAAGACAATCAAGTTTTGTCAAAACATTTACAAAACAAGCCATATCTCATAGTTTGATAGGCATCTAAAACATAACACCTTCATCCTAAAAAATAGCCATATACCATTACTTAACAACTAGCCTATACATGCCATGACCATTTATAAATACAAGATTCAAAAGTACCAAAAGCTTGTTGGATAGTATGATAGCAAGTCTCCGACTCGTCCAAAAATCGGGCTAGCTTCCGAATCTATAAATCAAGGGAAAAGTAAACGGAGTAAGCTTTAAAAGCTTAGTAAGCTCGTATAATATAGAATTTAAACTTACCAAATCGATAATTTAACACATAACAAGTGCCAAGTCAACTTATATGTTCAAGTTACTTATCTCACAAGTACATACTTGTTAGTCCATGTAATCTCATAAGCCATTCATGTATAAGATACAACATTCATATATCATAAGCATAACTTCAGTACTTATATCATGTAATTCATGTAAATCAATTCATATAATCCATGTAAAATCTCATATAACCTGTAACACATATATCATTTGATCTTCATGTAACTTGTATCGGTATTTGCCCGTTGAACCTTTAAGAACATCGAGGGATACTTGGGTGATACACACACAGTGTATATACTTAGAACCTGTAATCCATCAATGCTTCAGGTATACTCTTTCGAGCTTGTAACAGTAAGCCCAGAGGTTGGACATGTAATCCCGAAAGATGAACGGTAAGCCCGTAGGCTGAACATGTAATCCCGAAGGATGAACGGTAAGCCTGTAGGCTAAACATGTAATCCCAAAGGATGAACATATAGCTCATGCACTGTGGTGAGTTTGCAACAAATGCAGGAGCTCGAACCACCCTGTAGCCCTAGTGACATGTCACTTGTATCCTACGACTTTCTACGGTTCTAACGGGGCTCGGTAATCCATTTGTACTTGTAATCTTTTAGCATTTCCATATCAACTCTTATACATATAATCAAGAGGCAAATTTCATTTCTATTAGTATTATACATCCACATGACAATTAAACCTCAATTATAAATATTTATACATTAATTCTAATTATATGAACTTACCTCAACTTCTCGATATCTACTCGTCTACTTTTCGTTTTCCCCGATCAAGTTCTGGGATTTGATCGTCTTTATCTATATTAATGCAAATTTAACTATTTAATCACCAACATATTCAATTTAATCCAATAACAAGTATTTTGGGATATTTGCAAATTAGCCCCTATACTTTCAACTTCTTGTAATTTAGTCCTTTTATCACGAAATAGCAAATTACACAATTAATCCCTCAATTCATTATAGCCGAATATTCATGTACCACATATAAACACATATCTTTCATTTATTCACAATTCTAACCACAAAATTTCTACCTTTTTCAATTAAATCCTTAAAATCCATTTTCATCAAAAATTACCTTATAAAACTTGTATATTTCCATATAACAATCAATAATTCATCAAAAACTATCAAAATAACCATAGATTCAACAATGGCATTTTTCATAAACACAACCGAATTCAAAAATTAAGGTACGGGTCGGCTAGTATACGAAGCAACGATCTCAAAAACGTAAAAATTACTCAAAACCGAGACAAAACCATACCTTAATTTGTAAAAATGCTAGCCGAATGGAAGAAAGATTTAAACCGCTTTCTTTGTTTGTATAATCGGTGGAAGAGAAGAAAATTTGAAGCCCTTTTCATGTTTTAATTAAACATATAACATATAATAATTAAAAGACAATTTTGCCCTTTATAAAATAATTATAAAACCTTATAAAATATGGACATAATGGTCCATTACCAACCACTCCAAATAAAAATGGCATAATTGCCATGCAAGGACTCCATTTTATAAAGCCATGATAAAATAAAAGCCATTTATGACATAGAACTCCTATTTATCGCTTTATGCGATTTAATCCTTTTTACCAAATTAGCTATTTAAATGATAAAATTTCTATTCGAAACTTTCATACCATAAACTTATCATGGTGTAAAACATATTAAAGTAATAAAAATAATATTTCAATTCGGTTAAGTGGTCCCGAAACCACTCGTTTCGACTAGGGTCTAAAATGGGCTGTTACAACTCTCCCCCCTTTTAAGGATTTTCGTCCCCGAAAATCTTACCAGTAAACAGATTAGGGTATTGTTTTTGTATAGCTTCCTCGGTTTCCCACGTAGCTTCCTCTATTCCATGTTTACACCAAAGAACTTTGACAAGTGCTATACATTTATTTCTCAATTCTTTGATTTCTCGAGCCAGAATTCTGATCGGTTCTTCAGTATATGACAAATCAGACTGTATTTCCACATCAATGGGAGAGATCACATGAGATGGATCAGATTGGTATCGACGAAGCATCGAAACGTGAAACACATTATGAATCTTTTCAAGTTCGGACGGTAACGATAGTCGATAAGCTAGAGGTCCAATTCGTTCTACAATTTCATACGGCCCGATAAAACGAGGACTTAACTTTCCTTTCCGACCAAAACAAAGAATTTTCTTCCACAGTGATACTTTCAGAAATACCCGATCTTCGACTTGAAACTCTATTTCTTTTCGTTTCAAATCTGCATAAGATTTCTTTCTGTCAGATGCTGCTTTCAAGTTGTCACGTATCACTTTTACTTTTTCTTCCATCTCTCGGATTAAATCAACCCTGTGTAACTTTTTCTTGCTCAATTCAGTCCAGTATAACGGTGTTCAACATTTACGACCGTATAGAGCTTCGTACGGAGCAATTGTCAAACTCGTTTGAAAACTGTTGTTATACACAAATTCAATCAGAGGAAAATATTTCTCCCAACCACTTTCAAATTCAAGAATACAACATCGCAACATATCTTCTAAAATCTGTATGACTCTTTCAGACTGACCGTCGGTCTGGGGATGAAATGCTATACTGAAATTCAATTTCGTTCCCAGAGATTCTTGCAATTTCTTCCAGAATCTTGAAGTAAATCTCTGATCTTGATCGGAAATAATAGACAGCGGTACACCGTGTAACCGTACAATCTCTGATAAATACAATTCAGCTAATTTATCTAGGGAATAGTCTGTACGTACCGGTATAAAATGAGTAGATTTGGTTAATCTATCAACAATAACCCATATTGCATTTTTCTTCTTCGGAGTCAGGGGTAATCCAACTAAGAAATCCATTGTAACTCTGTCCCATTTCCATTTCAAAATCAGAATAGGTTGTAATAACCCTGATGGTACTTGATGTTCGGCTTTTACTTGTTTACAGATCAGACAATTTGATACAAATTCTGATATATCTCGTTTCATTCCCAACCACCAGTATAATTGTTTCAAATTATTATACATTTTAGTACTACCCGGATGAGCTAAAAAACGACTATCATGTGCTTCGTGCAAAACTTTCTGAATAAGTTCTCTATTTTTCGGTATTCAAATTCTATTTCAGAACATTAAACAATCATCATTCCCAATAGAAAATTCAAAATCTGAATTTAACTCACAGTGGAGTCGCTTAGCTTGTAGTTCAGGATCACTCTTCTGAGCCTCACAAATTTGTTGCAAAATCATCGGTTTAGCCCTTAGCTCGGCTATAATATTTCCGTCATCACATAGATTCATATGAGTATTCAACGCCCGTAAAGCAAATAGAGATATCCGACTCAAAGCATCAGCTACAACATTAGCTTTTCCAGGATGATAATCAATCACAAACTCGTAGTCTTTTAATAGCTCGAGCCATCTATGTTGCCGCATATTCAAATCTTTTTGTGACATCAAGTATTTTAAACTCTTATGATCCGTAAAGATTCGACATTTCTCACCATATAAATAGTGTCGCCAAATCTTTAAAGCAAAAACTATAGCGGCTAACTCAAGATCATGTGTTGGGTAATTCTTCTCGTGTGGTTTCAACTGTCGAGAGGCATATGCTATAACTTTCCCGTCTGGCATCAGTACACAACCCAATCTGATTATCGATGCATCGCTGTAAATCACAAACTCTTTTCCCGACTCGGGTTGAACTAAAATTGGTGCTTCGGTTAATAAGGCTTTCAACTATTCAAAACTCTGTTGACATTTCTCCGTCCACTCAAACTTCACATCTTTCTAGAGCATTCGAGTTAAAGGTACTGCAATCATCGAAAATCCTTTTACAAATCTTCGATAATATCCCGCTAATCCCAGAAAACTTCTAATCTCAGAGACATTTCTCGGTGGTTTCCAGTCTATAATAGCAGATATTTTGGTCAGATCAACTCTGATGCCTTCCGCAGAGACAATGTGACCTAAAAATCTAACTTCCCGAAGCCAAAATTCACATTTGCTGAATTTAGCAAATAACTGTTTATCTCTTAGAGTCTGTAACAGGGTTCTCAGATGTTCCGCATACTCCGTCTCGTCACGTGAATAGATTAGAAAGTCGTCAATAAATACAACAACAAATCTGTCTAAATACGGTCTAAAAATACGGTTCATCAAGTACATAAACACTGCAGGAGCGTTAGTTAACCCAAAAGGCATGACTAAAAATTCGTAATGGCCGTACCTTGTTCTGAAAGCAGTCTTTGGTATGTCGCAATCTTTCACTCGTAACTGGTAATAACCCGATCTCAGATCAATCTTTGAAAAAACAGTAGCTCCTTTTAACTGATCAAACAAATCATCAATTCGTGGAAGAGGATATTTATTCTTCACGGTTACTTTATTCAACTGCCGATAATCAATACACATTCTCATTGACCCGTCTTTCTTTTTCACAAACAATACAGGAGCACCCCAAGGTGAAAAGCTCGGTCTCGCAAAACCTCGATCCGTTAATTCTTGTAACTGTGCTTTCAACTCTTTCAATTCAGTCGGTGCCATTCTGTATGGAGCTATCGATATTGGCGTAGTGCCCAGTAACAATTCAATACTAAATTCAACTTTTCTGATCAGCGGTAAACCCGATAATTCTTCTGGAAAAACATCTGGAAACTCACAAACTACTGGTACAAACTCAATCTTTGATTCTGATACTTTAGTATCCATCACGTACGCTAAATAAGCATCACAACCCTTTCTTACATACTTTTGAGCTCGTATCGTAGATATAACTACCGGCAATTCATTCGATTTATCTGTTTCAATATGAAGAATTTCACCTTTCTGACATTTCAACTCTATACTCTTTCGTCTGCAATTTATAACTGCCTCATGTATATTTAACCAATCCATACCCAGTATCACATCAAACTCATCAAACGGGAGGAGCATCAAGTCAGCCGAAAAACAATATCCCTGAGTCATCAATGGAAAATTCTTACATATTTTATCAACTAATACAGATTTGCCTAACGGATTCGGCACTTTAACTACAAACTCTGTAGACTCAACATGTAGACTCTTTTTAAACACTAATTCCATACAGATATATGAATGAGTTGATCCAGGATCTATCAATGCAACAATATCAGTGTTATAAAGAGAAAAAGTACCGGTAATAATGTCAGGCGACGAGGCTTCCTCACGTGCATGTATCGCATATGCTCTAGCGGGAGTGCGTGACTCAGATCTCATATTAACATCTCGGGAAGCACTGCGGGATCCACTCTTATTCCCAATATTCTGGGGAGTTCTACCTTGGGTTGTAGTATTATTTGTCTTTGTTGACTGCTCTTTGACAATCTCGCAAATAGTGATCCATTGATCCACATCTGAAACAAGCTCCGCACTTCAATCGGCATTCACCAAAATACTTCCTATTACAATACTTACAGTCAGGCCCGGGAGTTCTCACACTGTCAGCACTAGCCACCGAGGTTGCCAGAGGCCTCGAATGGGAAGATCTAACATTTCTTTCTCTAATGGTTATGCCCGTAGAAGTAGGAGAACGAGGATGAAAATCTTTAGATCTCTTGGATCCAGACTGATGTGATTTACCCACAATTCTCTTTCTAGCTTCTCTGAATTCAAAGTCAGCTTTTCGCTTTTCTTTAGCAAGTTCCTTGGCTTTACAAGCCCTATCAACTAGAACTACAAACTCTTTCAGCTCAAGTATCCCAACCAACAGTCTAATTTCTTCATTTAACCCATCTTCGAACCGTTTACACATAATTGCTTCAGTTAAGACACATTCACGAGCATATTTACTGAGTCGTACAAATTCTCTCTCATACTCGGTTACTGACATTCGACCCTGGTTCAGTTCCAGAAACTCCTTCCTTTTCTGATCGATAAATTGTTGACTATTCTAAATTCTGTCTGGAAGAAGTCCCAGTTAACTCGATCTTGTGGTACAATCGATATCAAAGTATTCCCCACTAGTATGCAGAATCTCGTAGCAAGGAAATAGCACATCTCAAGCATTCATCGGGAGTACAGGCCAGTTCGTTAAAAACTCTAATCGTATTCTCAAGCCAGAATTCGGCCCTCTCAGTTTCATCACTTGCTGAAGCTCTGAACTCTTCGGCACCATATTTCCGTATCTTGTTAACAGGAGGTCTATAGAGTCTTAGAGGATCCATAACTCGCACATTTTCAAGATTCAGTTGAGGGACTTGAGGGGGTGGAGGTTGTGGAGCAGCCGGGTTTGCTCGCACAAATTCACTAAACCATCCAGACATCATTTGGAAGAAAGCTTGTTTAACTTCTTCTTGATTGGCCGCAGCAGGGCCTGATTCAGAAGGCACAGCCTCTTGAGCGGGTGCTGGTGCAATACTTTCAACATCGTCAGCTAAGGCTCGATTCGGATCCATTACTATATAAAACAGATTTCAAAGGATGTCAGGAGATATCACACTATCACATTTCATGTACATGGCATGTATAGCTAGACCTATACCACTACGATAGTCCTAGAATTGACTAAACCGTAGCTCTGATACAAACCAAATTGTAACACCCCTATCCCGTGACCGTTGTCAGAACAGGTTAAGGGCATTACCGGACTTGTAACGCAGAACAGATCAGTAAAATTTAAAACTTTAATAAACTCAATACAGTACATCAATCATTCATCCAATCAATACTTTAAAGCTTATGTAATGATACTGTAACACCCTAAACCCTTATCCGTCGCCGGAATAGAGTATAAGGTATTACCACTCAAATCGTAACTTAACAGAAAAATTCTTAATACCAAACATTAAGTGCCGGAACCATTCATGTCCGCCAATCGAATGCATTTTCTAGAATCAATTGTATATTACTAATCCATGAAAGTCATGCAAGACAAATCATCACCATGCCACATTATAAACATATCACACTTTTAACATATACTAATTCATCAAGTCATACAATCGTATTTATTAGAACACAAGCCGTTTTTCGCATAGCTTGTTCTACACATACATTTAAACAAAATTTAACAAAAGAGTTACGCCTATACATGCTGTTAACAAAGTAAGTTATTAAAGGTACCAAAAAGAGTTTAGATAGTGTGGATGACTTCGACTTGAATCCCTCGAACCAATAGTTTTCACCAAGATCTAAAGAACAGAGTGAAACAAATTCACAGTAAGCAATTAAGCCTAGTAAGTATAAGCAATTAAACAATACATATTATAGGGCATGCTTTCAGATATAAAATTTTCATAGGTTTAACAAGCCGAATACATAGGAACACTAATGATATCATTTACTTGTCCCACATATATTTGGCCGAATGTTCAAAGCCTTATTACACCCATTTTCATCACTTCATATATGAACATAACATATTACTCATGCATAATATCTCAACATCGAATAAACTAAATCACATATATGCTCTAAGAGCAAATCCCTTAATTAATATCACATTACAATAGGCACAAACACTTAACACGTATGGAGCATTTTCAACTTCTCTTAAATCGATATTTAAATAACATAGATAATTCTAAACATTTTATACCCTTCCACACTTGACCAAATATGCACATATACATAAGGCAAAGTTTAATTTAATTTCACTCAAATTGATATTCACATATCATAAATAAATCACATACTTTCATATAACCTTATACAATGGTCAGGGTATCATCATCACCATATATACTTACGATTTAATCCGAATTTAATTCACGAACAAGTATATGATACGTACCTGACCAACTTAGGGCTTATTTGGTGGAATTATTACCACGAAGTCACATAATCTTAAAATTTACTCGAATTACCTGCGGCATTTTAGCCCGAATAGAGTACCAGCACGAAGTCTACGGGTCTTTAGCCCGTATATAATTCCAGCACGAAGCCTGCGAGTCTTTAGCCCATATATAATTCATTGAGTTTCATTCATATTTAACCACATGCTAATACATTTCACAAGGTCTATCACATTTGTAATTTATTTGCTTCATTCGAATATAAGCATATAATATACACATTGACCTCATGTCACAAATTTCAGTCAACCTTAAAACGTACATACATTCTTCACTAAACTTCCGGCTCAACAAGCAAACACACATGATCACATAGTTATATCTTTATCTTGGTTTATTTCTCTAATAACCATAAGACCACACTATATATATATAATATACTTCACATTTCGGCTTTACACAATTAAATACAATAAAGTCATATGCACATATTTCATACTTGAATTTCATTTTTTTTTTTGTGATATCATTGAATCACATTATATATACATGCGTTTCTCACATTTCCAAACCTCCTATCTCTTTCTTGTCTTCGAAACATACATGTTCATAATTCATACTCATTTAAAAAATAACCCAATTCTTACTTAAGCCTTTATGTGACGTTCAATCTTAAGCTAGTTATCACATCTTGTAAATTTATTTTATTTTAGATACAAATTACATTAAGTCCATAGCATAAATTAGTTCAAATACTTAATACTTACCTCGATGGTCGACAAATAACTACAGATCGGCTAATCTACTATTTCTGTTTTTTCCCCGATCTGAGTTTGGCACTCTTAGCTCTTGAGCTTAAATCAAACAAACTTTAACTTATTAAAACTCAATTATTTAAACATTTTATCATAATTATAATCGGTTTTCACATCTATAAAACATATCAACAATTATGCACATTATAAATCACTTTTGACCTTTCTATCACTCTAAATTTTGAACCACTCCTCGCAACAAAATAGCATTCGGCACTCTCATCTAAATTTAACTTGCATCACTTAAATTCATATATAAATAATCTCATACACCAAAAACATACGGCACTTTATTTTTTTCCATCTACTAGAATACATGTATCACCTAAGTTCATTTTCCATTAATAAACTAAATTCGAATCTCCTAGCAATCATTTTAATACCGATGCATTATCTTTTAACTTCAAGTATATAATCTCTTATTGGTAACTATAACCGAATATCCCTTATTTCCTTCTTAAAACATCAACGTCATTAAATTACAAACTAAAGTCTATAATCGGCAACATTTACACAAGAGAACACATTAACCGATTACCAAATAACATCCAAAACACATTAATTTATTTAACTAGCTCAATCCCTCAACTTATTACCAATTCTAATCAAAATCATCAAAGCATCTATCATACTATAAAAATTCTTTTATGACCGAATGTCCATTACTAAGTATTGAGCCACACAAAACTCATATTCATAATTTCAACTTATCCCTCAACACATTTAATCACCAAAGCATGAATTCATCCCCAAATATTTGTATTAGCAATTTAACATATTAATATATAGTAACTATCTCACCCAAGCATAATAGCCTATTTTCCTTAACAAACTATCCATAAGCCGAATGTAAAATTCTATTTAATCAACAAAAATCAACTTTCCTTACTAAAACAATGATTATCGTTCATCTATCATCAAAAAGAACACCAAAACATCCAAATATTCATTCAAAGTTCATAGCTTCAAATCTTCAATCATTAAACACCTTTTTTTTTTTTAACCATGACCGTAAGCTTCACACATCTAAAACACAAAAATTAATTTATGGGCAATGAAGAGAACCTCACTATCAACTCAATTTCATGAAAATCAAAGAAAAACACCAAGCAATTGTACCTTAAATTAAGATTTTCTCCAACCGAATAGCTTGAACTTTTATAATTCTTTTCTTTAAACTTTCGGTCAAAAAAAAAAGAGAAGTAATTCTCACGTTCTTGTTTTTATCACCTTTTACTTATTATAATAGTCTTTATAATATTTTATGTTACTTTTTTTTTTAATTTCATTGATAGACAAAATGCATATAATATTATTATTAAACCAACCATGCCGTCCACTATCAAAAAAAGTTGACAATTTAACATGCAAATCCTTAAGTTTTTTAAACCATATAGTAATAGACCATTACATAAATACCTAGCACATTTTTCATAGTTCTTACACAAGTCCCTTTATAATTAATTTAACATTCAAATGACAAAATCAACACATGAAATTTTCACACATGCATTTTCTCATATAATAAGCATGAAATTTAACATTTAATTATTTTTGCGACTCAGTTTAGTGGTCCCGAAACCACTTCCCGACTAGGGTCAAATTAAGGTTGTCACAACTCTCCCCCCTTTAGGGATTTTCGTCCCCGAAAATTTTACCAGTGAAAGGTTTGGGTATCGTTCTCTCATTTGCGTCTTTGAGTTCCCAAGTCACTTCCTCGACTCCGTGTTTGAACCATAGAACTTTAACCAATGAGATTTTCTTATTTCGTAATTCTTTCACCTCGTAAGCCAGAATACGAATCAGTTCTTCCTCATAGATTAAATCAGACTGAATCTCAATCTATACATTCTTACTTAGTAAATAAGCGAGCCATTTTCTATATATGTTATCTTTTGGCCGAATACACATCATCAAATATAACTCATTTAACATATTAATCTCACTTGAATCAAAACTCTTATATCATAGTTAACCTATTTACTACAAACGGCAAGTTCATTACATGCATCTCAATTTACTACAAGGGTTCTACTTTGGCAATCACATACATATGGTAACCTATTTTTCCTTCCATTTAAAAAAATTTAAGCATTTCCACAACAAAACACTTTCTCAATTTTAAACATAAAACGTTCAACATCCAATTCATTCACTTCATGAACACCTTCGGCAATTACGACATCCATCACATAAAGATTAAGGCCGAATTTCATTTGCCATGGAAATCATCTTTAGCAAGCTTATCAATTTCTCAATTCAACTTCTAAGTCAAATTGAATCTCTCAATTTGCCAACCCTTCTATCCTCATGTTTGCTAAATATAAATATAAATATATCATTTGACATTAAAATTAATTCTTTATACAAATATTGTCCAAGGCCGAATGCAAACATTCATCTAAAGCACAAAAATCAGGTTTTCATTAGCTCATTTCCATTCCAAAATCATTTTCCAATCTAAAGCATAAAAACTCAACCATTCCCCTCAACTCCTACCATGGCCAAATGCACGATTAGCCAATTTCTTCAAATTTAGCACATGGGCTATGCAAAGGACATAACTATAAACTCAATTTCATCTCCAAATACTTTCACATAACATCACACATCACATTTATAGTCATAACACTTATTCGCAAATGCATTACTTTATACACTTATAATTCAGTCCAAAACAAAATCACATACGAGTACAGAATACATACCTGGTCAACTTAAGGTATTGAACCATTTTAAATATCATTTTATCACAAAGTCTCAAAATCATAGACTTTTATCAAGTTACCTGACATTTGTCGGCTAGGTTCTGAACCAGAATTCATCACCGGCACTAAGCCTGGTAGGCTCAAGGCCCATTTATTTCACCAGCTCGGAGTTCACTAAGCCAAAGGCCCAAATACTGCGGTATAATAATCATTTCACAAGGTTTCATACCCATTTAAGCACATACTTCTCGTCTTCACAAACAATCCACATAATTTGAACATTAATATCATTCGCATAGAAACTCATACCAAAAGCTTTATTTTCACTTAATACTTTTCATTAACATTTTTAAGACATATCATTATATATATGCCATCATTTCAAAATGGTTATTTGGCTTAAACACATATACATAACTCATGTTCATTCTATTTCATATTCGGCCTTAACACAACTACACAAATCACATTCATCCAATATAAATAGTTTTCAAAACATGTATAACAACACTTATTAATCATTCCACAAACTTATCACAAAGCTTACTTAGATTTTCATTTTACTATTCGATCTTAAGTCTAAAGTTATAGACTAATATTTAGTCCGTTTAACAGACTTTCTCTTCAAATTGTCCAGAAATATCTAGATTTTAGACAAGCCTTATATAATGCCGACATCCCATACGCGATCTTATATGTTATTTAATATCGATGCCACTGTCCCGGGTAAGGTCTTACACGAATCACAAGTGTTGCCAGTGTCCCAGACACGGTCTTATACACTACCTCAAATCAATGCCTTCGTCCCGGACGAGGTCTTACATGATCTCATTTCACACACTTAGTGCTCCAACAACCGATCCCGCACACACAATGCTCGGTTACAGAACTCGCACACACAGTGCCTTAACAACCGATCTCGCACACATAGTGCTCGGTTACAGATCTCGACCACACAGTGCCTCAACAACCGATCTTGCACACATAGTGCCCGGTTACAAATCTCGCACACACAGTGCCTCAACAACCGATCTCGTACACATAGTGCTCGGTTACAGATCTAGCACACACAGTGCCTCAACAACAGATCTCGCACACATAGTGCTCGGTTACAGATCTCGCACACATAGTGCTCGGTTACACTTATTATTACACCTCGAAATGACTTTACTAAGTCTATAATACATCATATATATATATATATATATATATAACATTATCAAAGTATATGCTGCACATTAAGTCAGTCTCTAATAGAATACATATATATTTTACATGCACATAAGATCATAAATCAAGATATAACATCTTGTACATACACATCATATATATCTGAATATACTTCACCGTATTTTATTTCATAGCCCATTCAGCAAATCACTTTACATACACTAATATCAAGTCATTCGATTAGATCCAAATTCATATATAGACATGAACATTTCAAGTTCTCAATGCCAACCGTATTTCACCTAGATTTAGCTCTAATATAATACCCTATTCCATATTTAAACATTCTCCTTTATTCTTCTCCACATACATAGCTAATATACTTTCATGAATAATTTCACATATACCATTCGACATTAGCACATATCTTAGTCTTATCTTAGTCACACAATTTAACCATTCAGCTTTGATACACGTTAATACTTGTTAAGCTTTTACCTTAATCTCACACAGACCATTAGCTTATAAAACATTTCTACTTAACCCCTTTCATCTCAATTTTCATATTCGGTATGAACATTCATACAAATAGCATTAATTGCTCAAGATACATGGCATATTAAATCTCCCCAAACTTACGATTATCTTAACAATCACATATGCACACAATACACTAAGCCATCTCATAGTTTACCATAATAACCATTTACATAAATTAAACTTTAACATCCTTCGCATATAAGCTCATTTCAAATACATCGTATTATAAACAAATGCAAGGTACGAATATTTACTTAAAACTTACCTCTACTATTATCGAGTAGCTACAAAACGACTAATCAACTAGCTTTACCACATATCCAAAATTTCTTAAATTCTAAGTTCAATTTAACAAATGTTTCTATTATCAAGCATTAATTCCATACTTCATCATGATAGCCGATTATCAATAAACATCTAAGCTACCATTAACCATATTTTATACAACTCAAATTTGTCTTCCCAACATTTTCAAACTAAAACAATATCAACAATCCATCATGAAGTACAAAACACCCTTGGTCGGATGCTATTTAAGCATCAAACTCATAGGCAATAGATAGAATCGGTTAAAGGACTCAAAAACATCCAAATACATTCAAGCTAACATGAAATTTACCTTTCAATTAAGCTCAACTATAGCCGAACGCCTTGCTCTTCTTTTTACTTATTTCCTGCGTTCTACTCAATTTAATCTTCCAATTCAATTTCGTATCATGATATTATTTATAATTCCGTATCAAAATCATAAAGCATAACATTATAATACTTTTAATTTAACAATTGAAACATAAGAGTTAATCATATAAACACACTGATTATACATCATTCAATAAGTGTACACAAACTCACATTTTGTCATCTTGAGTAACTTAGTTTACCACATTCAATCAATCAGATAGATTGGGCACATAACATTATACGAGTACCAACACGCATAGATAAGCTTATCACCACATAAACTTTCATTTCCTTCTACGTTTCCATATTTCTTAACTTATGGTTATTAAGTTGCCTACATTAGCACATAAATATCATGGACTTCTATTCATACCTTTCTTGATATCATCTACTACAACTCGATCAGGATCAGGATTCATTACTAAACGAAAAACACATTTTAACTGTCAGAAGTCATCACACTATCATTATATCACATTTTGGCATGTATAGCTAAACTCACACGTGCTACATTAGTCCTAGAATTGACTAAACCGTAGCTCTAATACCAATAAAATATAACACCCTAAACCCTTATCCGTCGCCGGAATAGAGTATAAGGTATTACCACTCAAATCGTAACTTAACAGAAAAATTCTTAATACCAAACATTAAGTGCCAGAACCATTCATGTCAGCCAATCGAATGTATTTTCTAGAATCAATTGTATATTACTAATCCATGAAAGTCATGCAAGACAAATCATCACCATGCCACATTATAAACATATCACACTTTTAACATATACTAATTCATCAAGTCATACAATCGTATTTATTAGAACACAAGCCATTTTTCGCATAGCTTGTTCTATACATATATTTAAACAAAATTTAACAAAAGAGTTACACCTATACATGCCGTTAACAAAGTAAGTTATTAAAGGTACCAAAAAGAGTTTAGATAGTGTAGATGACTTCGACTTGAATCCCTCGAACCAATAGTTTTCACCAAGATCTAAAGAACAGAGTGAAACAAATTCACAGTAAGCAATTAAGCCTAGTAAGTATAAGCAATTAAACAATACATATTATAGGGCATGCTTTCAAATATAAAATTTTCATAGGTTTAACAAGTCGAATACATAGGAACACTAATGATATCATTTACTTGTCCCACATATATTTTGCCGAATGTTCAAAGCCTTATGACACCCATTTTCATCACTTCATATATGAACATAACATATTACTCATGCATAATATCTCAACATCGAATAAACCAAATCACATATATGCTCTAAGAGCAAATCGATTAATTAATATCACATTACAATAGGCACAAACACTTAACACGTATGGAGCATTTTCAACTTCTCTTAAATCGGTATTCAAATAACATAGATAATTCTAAACATTTTATACCCTTCCACACTTGACCAAATATGCACATATACATAAGGCAAAGTTTAATTTAATTTCACTCGAATTGATATTCACATATCATAAATAAATCACATACTTTCATATAACCTTATACAATGGTCGGAGTATCATCATCACGATATATACTTACGATTTAATCCGAATTTAATTCACGAACAAGTATATGATACGTACCTGACCAACTTAGGGCATTGAGCTTATTTGGTGGAATTATTACCACGAAGTCACATAATCTTAAAATTTACTCGAATTACCGGTGGCATTTTAGCCCGAATAGAGTACCAGCACGAAGTCTACGGGTCTTTAGCCCGTATATAATTCCAGCACGAAGCCTGCAAGTCTTTAGCCCATATATAATTCATCGAGTTTCATTCATATTTAACCACATGCTAATACATTTCACAAGGTCTATCACATTTGTAATTTATTTGCTTCATTCGAATATAAACATATAATATACACATTGACCTCATGTCACAAATTTCAGTCAACCTTAAAACGTACATACATTCTTCACTAAACTTCTGGCTCAACAAGCAAACACACATGGTCACATAGTTATATCTTTATCTTGGTTTATTTCTCTAATAACCATAAGACCACACTATATATATATAATATACTTCACATTTCGGCTTTACACAATTAAATACAATAAAGTCATATGCACATATTTCATACTTGAATTTTTTTTTTTGTGATATCATTGAATCACATTATATATACATGCGTTTCTCACATTTCCAAACCTCCTATCTCTTTCTTGTCTTCGAAACATACATGTTCATAATTCACACTCATTTAAAAAATAATCCAATTCTTACTTAAGCCTTTATGTGAATCTTAAGCTAGTTATCACATCTTGTAAATTTATTTTATTTTAGATACAAATTACATTAAGTCCATAGCATAAATTAGTTCAAATACTTAATACTTACCTCGATGGTCGACAAATAACTACAGATCGGCTAATCTACTATTTCTGTTTTTTCCCCGATCTGAGTTTGGCTCTCTTAGCTCTTGAGCTTAAATCAAACAAACTTTAACTTATTAAAACTCAATTATTTAAACATTTTATCATAATTATAATCGGTTTTCACATCTATAAAACATATCAACAATTATGCACATTATAAATCACTTTTGACCTTTTTATCACTCTAAATTTTGAACCACTCCTCACAACAAAATAGCATTCGGCACTCTCATCTAAATTTAACTTGCATCACTTAAATTCATATATAAATAATCTCATACACCAAAAACATACGGCACTTTATTTTTTTCCATCTATTAGAATACATGTATCACCTAAGTTCATTTTCCATTAATAAACTAAATTCGAATCTCCTAGCAATCATTTTAATACCGATGCATTATCTTTTAACTTCAAGTATATAATCTCTTATTGGTAACTATAACCGAATATCCCTTATTTCCTTCTTAAAACATCAACGTCATTAAATTACAAACTAAAGTCTATAATCGGCAACATTTACACAAGAGAACACATTGACCGATTACCAAATAACATCCAAAACACATTAATTTATTTAACTAGCTCAATCCCTCAACTTATTACCAATTCTAATCAAAAGCATCAAAGACTATAAAAATTCTTTTATGACCGAATGTCCATTACTAAGTATTGAGCCACACAAAACTCATATTCATAATTTCAACTTATCCCTCAACATATTTAATC